>OU342733.1:52331153-52692970 GCA_910589765.1 Avena atlantica
TTCGGTGGTTGATGCGGACACATCTCTTGAATGACACCACTGTTGGAGATCAGCTATACTTGTTGGCCGCGTCACCATCTTCTACTGTATTGAATTTCCAAGGGTACGAAATAAATGGGAATACCTTCTACCACGATCTCCCAAGATAAAAAGAGCACCAACCAAAATAGTGGTGTCCGCTTTGATGCCATAGACGAGAATGGACAAAAGGACACATATTATGGTTACATAGAGGAGATATGGGAACTAGACTATGGAGTCTCTTTTAAGGTCCCTTTGTTTCGCTGCAAATGGGTCAACCTGAATGGGAAGGGGAAGAAAGATAGACCAGTTGTACGGAATGACAACAGTGGATCTCAACAATCTTGGTTATAGAGATGAACCATTCGTCCTAGCCAATGATGTGTCTCAGGTTTTCTATGTGAAGGACATGTCCTCCAGACCGAAAAAAAGAAAAAAATATGCAAACGAATACATCATATTGATGAGCCAAAGCGTCACATAGTTCTTTCAGAGAAAGAAACATCGTGGGAATCGAGGACAAGACAGACATGTCAGAAGATTATAATAAGTTTGATGAAATTCCGCCCTTCACAGTGAAAACTGACCCAAGCATTCTGTTAAGTAAAGAAGATGCTCCATGGTTACGTCTGAAGCGGTCATAAGGAATGACATATGCCAAGAAGTTCATGCTCATATTATGTAACTCTAGTTCATGTCTTTCGCGGTTTGTGGCTTGACCGAAGGATATCTTTCGCGGTTTGTGGCCTATAGTACCGGTTTTGTAGTCTCAGTTTTTAATATTAATAAATGTCTTGAGTGTTAGTCCCATTTTGTGGCTGGACCGGGAGTGCCTCTATGACCAGTTTCTTGGAGATGCCGGAGGACTGGGCTCCGTCGGCATCTCCCTGAAACTGGTCGTAGTGGTGGCCCTGCTTTCGAAAACCATCTTGCAGCTTGTAACTTCACTAACTAGATCAATATGCCTCGGAGCTAACTAATTTCACATATTGGAGTGCCTCTATGACTAGTTTCTCGGAGATGCCGGAGGACTGGGCTCCGTCGGCATCTCCCTGAAACTGGCCGCAGTGGTGTCCCTGCTCTCGAAAACCATCTTGCAGCTTGTAACTTCACTAACTAGATCAATACGCCTCGGAGCTAACTAATTTCACATATTAGGGAGTGCCTCTATGACCAGTTTCTCGGAGATGCCGGAGGACTGGGCTCCGTCGGCATCTCCCTAAAACTGGCCGCAGTGGTGTCCCTGCTCTCGAAAACCATCTTGCAGCTTGTAACTTCACTAACTAGATCAATACGCCTCGGATCTAACTAATTTCACATATTAGGGAGTGCCTCTATGACCAGTTTCTCGGAGATGCCGGAGGACTGGGCTCCGTCGGCATCTCCCTGAAACTGGCCGTAGTGGTGTCCCTGCTCTCTAAAACCATCTTGGAGATGCCTCAAACTGGCTGGAGGACTGGACTCACAAGGATGCATATTTATAGTACAAGCAGCTCGGCATAATGTCGACACTCACAACATAATGTCGACACTCACCCATATTATTAGTGCTGACTCATCTTTAGTCCCGGTTGGTGTCTCCAACCGGGACTAAAGGTTCATCTTTAGTCCCGGTTGGTGACACCATCCGGGACAAGGTACAAGCCGCACGACATAATGTCGACACTCACCCCTATTATTAGTGTTGTCTGGCCCACTCTGCCGCAATCCCTTTAGTCCCGGTTTGTGACTACATCCGGGACTAAATGTGTGCCGAACAATGATCATGTTTCGAAAAAAACCTTCACAAAATGACCTATCATGTTCGAGGTTTCATGGCTTTCGGTCCAAATGACCGATGTTATGTGCTGAATCACGGCATAGTTTGTGATGTTGTGCCCATATTATGCATGTGTGTGGACATTGGTATGTAGAACAATGTTGCAGGAGGAAGTTTTCCTTTTTGTCGCACGGAAAATCCCTTTTCCATTTTCCGAGCGCAAAAAAACGGGTCGTTTTGTGAAGTAACCACCAAAATGCCGTTTCAGAATGCTACCGTCCTATTTTCCTAAAATACTAGACCACCTTACATGGACTATATCCCAACCGGTACATCTCAAACCTTTTCGTCCATCCCGGGTAAAAAGGACAAATGTCTGCCGAATCGGCAGGAAGGCGGGAACAGAGAGAAAATACCTGAAATTTTTTGAAAACAGGGGAATATGTCCCGGTTGGAGCCACCAACCGGGACTAAAGACCCACTGCGCGCCAACCCTTGGTCTGCTAAAATTTTTGGAGTATAGGTCCCGGTTGGTGTCTCCAACCGGGACGTATGCACCTTTAGTCCCGATTGGAGCTACGAACCGGGACTAAAGGCCCTTTAGTTATAACAGTGTGTGCCTCCTCTTCTTCTTCCCTTCCCCACTCACTTCTCTGCCTCTGCCTCTGCCCGCGCCCTCGCCGACGCCGACGCCGCCAGGCTGCCCTCGCCACCGTCGCGCGCTCCCCGTAGCGGCTCCGTCGTCAACAACTCTGCCTCCGGCCGCCCACGCGTCTCTTCCCGCGCGCCGACGACCGCGCCGCCCGCGCGTCTCCTTCCCCCGACGACCGCCGGCCGCCCGCTTCTCTGCTTCCCGTCGACGACCACGCCCTTCCCCCACCGCCGCGCGTCAGGTACGGCGCCGCCACTCCCTGCCTCTTTGTCCTCCCCCTCCCTCTGCTGCTGGTGGTGGGCGCGGCGGCTTCGATCGGGTGGTGCATCGTCGCCGGCGCCGTTTCCTCCACCGCCGCGTCGTCCTTGTCCACGGCCACGGCGGCCGCGTCCTCCTTGACAGCGGTGGCGAGGTGGCTCCGGGCCCAACCTCTGTTTCCCCTTCGTGTGGCGTCCACGTGTTGCCTGCGTGGCCCAGGCCCACTCGTTAGCCTCTCTGGCTAGATGCCGCGTCGGTGAGAAATAACCCCCGGTCCCTCTTGCTTGCGAGTCTGCTGAGGTGGCCATGGGGCCCCTCTGTTAGTCACTGTGGGTAGGTATGCCTGCGGTGTAAAAAGTTTAACCATCTTTTAATAATTTCAGAAATAATTATAATCTTATAAATTCAATAACTTTTAATCTATAAGTCATAAAAATATGAATAATATATCAAAATGTTCAGAAAAATGAAACCTAGCTATCTAAGCTATAATCATGCATTGTTCAACACCTTAAATTACAAGTTTAATTAGAAGAACAAATCCACCCCTCTCATGTGTTCCGAAGTTTCTCCGAGTTAGGGTTTTCACCCCTCGGAACCCCGATTAAATCGTCGAGCATTTCTTAGGGTTACATTCCAATGCAAATTAACTTGTCATATCATCATACTTGCTTGAGCATTGCATCGATGCCATGTGTTGATTGTTTCCCTTTCTTTTTGGTGTTTGGATTATTAGGTTTATTATTAGTTAGGTACTATTAGGTTTATTAATTAGTTTGGTATTATTGGTCTTCGGCCCCACTGGTCAGTCACTGTGGGTAGCCCCAGACCCGATTCACATTTTCAAGCAACTTAGGTGCATGTGGGTTCGACGATGTGCCTATCTACTACACGTTTTCCCTTTCTCTTCATTTTTATTATTGTGTATGTATATATTAGGGTTCTCTGAATTAGGGTTTATATCTCTCAACACCGTACTTAACTTTCTCCTTTAGCCGCTTTGACTTATTCGTTTTTCCACCTATGCAGAAAATATGGACCCACACGTCAGAGACGAAGAAAAGGAAGAGTTGATCCAAGGTGTGATCCGTGGGGAAGATAATTTAGACGTATCAACGTTTCTGAACAACTCCGGTGAGGGTGATCCTCTTTTTACCGGAGTAGACAACTTGTTTGAGGTTGAAGGTGTTGCCTTCCGCGAGGGAGAAGGCGATGCCTTGTGTAATCGAGAGAAGACGACCGCTCCGGCAAGGTGCATGTAATATAAATCAATTCATTAATTAATCATCTGCTATCTATATAGAAATAGTAACGACGATCTTTCTTCTTTTAGCCCTCCGGATCGAAGGAATCTACTGAAAAGAGCAGACGAGGCCCAACCAAAAAGTTGCAAGACCATGAGAGGTTTAGGATCGAAGATGTCGCTGAAGACGGCAGACCGACAGCTCCCGAAGTTGTCGCAACCAAATTTGTGGCACAATGCGGAGTAATCGTTAGGGACTTAATCCCGATCACCATTAGAAATTGGAATAGTCCTGCTAAAGCGGATGAAGAGGGAACATGTTTATTTGTCCCTAACCACGCCAAAGATTTACTGTGGAAGAGGCTCATGGTTAATTTCAAACTACCGAAGATAGAGCTGGATCCAAATGCGGAGGATCCAGTTGAGGACGCCTTACAACATGGGAGAGCCATGGAGGCTAAGGTCAGGGAGTGGGCTTTGAAGAAGATGGCCCAGTGTTTCACAAACTGAAAGAAAAGATTGCACCTTGACTATGTCGTGAAAGAGAAGACTCCGATTTCAAGAATATTCAGTTTGAAGAAAGAAAAAACCATTCTGGGATGAGTTTGTGGAATACAAGAAATCAGAAAAAGCTAAGAAAATGTCTGAAACGAATAAGCTGAATGCTGCTAGAAGAAGTATCACCATACTATGGGGCAAGGTGGCTACAAGGTTGGCATTCCTAAGTGGGAGAAACTTGAGCAGGAACTGCGTGATAAAAATATCACCCCAGAGACAGACGATTGGGTAGAGGGCGAACGTGCAAGGAATTGGTTTTACGGGCATGGGGGCACGTTGGACTCGGAAGGGAGGTGTATATATAACATACGACATAAAGAAGACCCCTTGCCAATCGAGAGGATGAGAAAAGCAGTAAAGGCTGTTAAAGATGGGGACTTCATTCCCGATAGAGAGAATGATGAGCTCACACTCGCCCTTGGAAATAAGGAACATGATGGACGAACACGAGGCACAATAGGCTCCCAATCATGGAGGACTGGGTTTCCCGAAGAGAGGAAGAAATATCCTGATAGAAGCCGTCAGAGGAGTAAGGACAGGGCGGCAGTTGAAGCAGAAAGTCAGAAAGAGCGAATGCGTTTAATTGAAGAACGATTAAAGCAACAACAAGATGAAATTAACTCACTTAAAGAGAAAAGTACTACCGGCCCATCTCAGCAGCACACTGCATTCGATGCTACCGGCCTATCGAATAATCGAAAAAGCAGTGTGGCTTCCACCGAGGTCCCGGGTGATGACAATGGCGATGCCGATGATGCACCGACGATGGCTCCTGTTGGCTACCTAGTGGATGATATCACAGAGATGACACACTGCGAGCTACATGTCAAAGTTGTGAACATATCAATGAAGGTGGCGGTCGGCTATGCCTTACCAATTGGACCCACACCAACTTACCACAGTCGTCCGGTTCCAGAGGGCTACGCTGTTGTCGGCGTGGATGAAATCATGCCCACCTTTGAGGTTTTGGATCTTCACTACCCTGCTGGTGAAGGGGATGTGACTGTGCTGGGTGACGCAAAAAACGTCACCATTCTATGGCCGAAGGATTGTATCGTGCTTCGAAATCACACGCCAAGGCCATCTTCGCCGCCGCCTCACCCGTCTCCAGCGAGGTCGTCTCCGCCGTGGCAGCCGCCTTTGTCGCCTCACCCGGCTCCATCGTCTCACCCGGCTCCGTCGCCTCACCAATCTTCGGTGCAGCCATCGCCGCGGGAGCCATCGCCGGCGCCTCAGGATAAAAAGCGTAAGCGTCCCGCTACTGTGCGTCGTAAGCGATCGCCGAAACGTAAACAAGAGCCTCTTCCAAAAGTACCAACGGTTCCTCCCAAGAGAGCTTATGACTGTACGGAAGAGGAGACTGCGGCGATCGTTGATGCGGAAACGACAGCGTTTTTCGCTAAGATGAGGCGGCCGAAAGAGCCAGAGTTCCCCAGCACCAAAGAAGAAAAAGCCAAAGTGTTGAAAATGCTAAAGACTCTTCATCAACCCGAGCCAAAGCTGTCATCAGACTATGAGCGTTCTATTCTCAAGTCACATGCAGCACAAAAAGCCTCGAAGATCAGTACTGATGCAAGCGGGAAATCTGTTGCCCAGCTCGGAGAACAAGCAAAACAGACTTGCGCCCCTCTCAAGGTGATTTCTCAAACCAATGTGGGGTCGAGCAAATATGGGGCCGAAGAGCAGTATGATCCAGAGGTAGTTGCACAATACGGAGAAGCTGCCGCTGCTCAAGGTATGAGTATTGCCCAGTACTTATCCCAGTTAGAGTTCTTCCCCGTGAGTGAAGTAGCATACCAATACCAGTACGGAAAACCTCTCGTCAAACCTGAGGAGGTAAACAATCTTCCAACAAAAATGCGAAGATTGCATAACTGGTACATGCATGCCACAAGGGCCGGGGCTAACTAGATAGTGCTGAGGGTTACAAAAAAGCATCATGGGAAAGATAAGGATGACATGATATCCATTGAATTTGATGAACTATTTCAATTATTCAATCAAGACGCCTTGGACAAATCGATCATGAGTGCCTATTGTCTGTAAGTACTAATTCTGTAATTAATTTAGTCTCCATCTATATTATTTTGTTTATTGCATGTATATAATCATACTTTAATATGCAGAATGAAGATTCTCGAATGCAGCAGAGGACAAATCTATGACATTGGCTTCATTGACCCATATTGGGTTCATGAAGCTAATCTCAAAATAAGCCCCCAGGATACGGAGGATAATATAGTACACGCGTTAAGGTTTCAAGAAACCAAAAGGGAAATACTATTTCGTTACAACTTCCAGTGAGTGTTATTGTCTTGTATACACTTTCTATTTCGCTTACTCGATGTTAAGTATATAATTGATTAGTTCTGCATTCGCAGGTACCACTATATTCTGTTAATCATTCAACTTGACAAAGGGCGTGTACTAGTCATGGACTCGAAACATAAACCCCTTGAGACGTGGAAGGACATGCAGATACTTCTCCAGCGGTAATTCTAATCATTACGACACTATATCGGCAACGTTCGTGAATTTTATGATATCAAGTACTTAATAACTTATTTTATTCGTTTTCTACGCCGGGCAGCGCTTGGAAACGGTTCACCAAGAAGGCTAGGGGTGTTTGGAAAGAGGAGCTTACATTTCAACCACTAGATGTAAGCACCACTAGCTATATCCGCGCATCTCTTTGATTATAGTTTTGATACAGTTATTATCATGCTTGATTATTATTTTGATTGAACTCTGTTGTCGTAAAGTGCCTGACGCAGGGACCAGGTAACAATCTATGTGGATACTATGTATGCGAGTTCATCCGGCAGACGTGCAATGAGAAGGGCAGAAATTTAGAGCAACTCCACGTACGTAAACAATTTCTATAGTTTTTAATTACAGTCAAATTGTGTTTAGTTTCATATTCATATAGGCTGACTCCTTTTTTAAATCAGATCGAACGTCTACGGGACGGTCTTCTGCCAAAGGATCGCATACTAGCAATACAGGAGGAATTGGCGGGATTCTTGGATGCAGAAGTCCTAACAAACAAGGGGAATATTACTCGGCTGTGTATAGACAATAGGAATTGTAAAAATAGCAACTTTCAAGAAATTGGCCGGTAGCATCGAATAGCAACTTTTGTATGTAGTGCATGAACTCGATCCGTGTATTGAATGTAAAATGTTGTCATGATGATCTTGTGTAATATAAGGTTCCTTCATTGATAAGTGCAAAACACTAAATAAACAATAAAACAACCTAAATGAATTCTCTGCCCGGCACAAAAAGTGGCGAAAATGCTGCCGCGGCAACAAAATATGCCAAAATGAATTCTCTGCCGCGGCAGACAAATGGGCAAAATCTCTGCCGCGGCAGCAGGTTATTAGTCCCGGTTCGTGTTACGAACCGGGACTAAAGCCCCCCCTCGCACGGAGCAGATGCCACGTGTGTGGCTTTTTGTCCCGGTTGGTGGGGCAACCGGGACTAAAGGTTCGGGCTTTAGTCCCGATTGCCCCGTCCCGGTTGGGCAACCGGGACTAAAGCCCCTTACCAACCGGGACGCATGGCACGTTTTCTACCAGTGGCAGACTCAGTTTGAAATAAAATTTAGAGACAATGCACCAACAATGGAGAGGGTGAGAGAAACTGGAACATGAGAGCCTCTCATTTTATATTTCTTAGGCATTTTGTAGTGAGAGGGAACCTACACGAGGACGGTGATTTCTTATATTTATACAAAAATCAAAATCAAATTTGTCCCTTTTTGTTTGTACAACGATGTTGTTAATTATTTATTTTGTTATGGACATTTTAAGAAATTACTTGCTGTAAGCTCAGTTGTAGATTGAAAAGAATTTGTTGTTATTTTACGACCATATTTTAGTTTGATTACTTTCTATAAGAAATGACCTTGCAATATATTGTAGTTTTTTGTATTTTAAGAGATGAACATGCTTTAATATATGAGAATCATAGTGTTTATCTCAATTTTGATTTTTCCCTACAATTTAAAGATCAGTGACCCTATTTTTCCATGGCCATCGAATATTTGTCTCCCATGTGAGCAGACATATATCAGGGATTATCATTTGGCACATATATGGCTTTTGATGCCACTGATGACATAAACTTTATCATTGGGATTTTCTTGATTACAAACTGTTTAATAACACAAACGTTTCTTTAATTACAATTGAGAAAGAGCATTTTTTTGCACATGTTGTTTTATCATTGGGATTTTTCCACTTTCATTTGTCTGACTATGTAAAATAAAAACCTCATTTATTTTACTGGTAAAGGTCTTCTAGCTAATCCACTTCACTTTAATGTTTTTCACTTCAATGTTTATTTTTCAGAAGTTGCTCGCAAGGTAGAAAATGATGTTTTCGGCTATTTCCTAAAATGCTAAAGTAATTATAACCTCCAGTTTATTGTTCACTTTCTTCCCTTTCAAAAGAAGTTCCGCACATCTCAATTTCTAGGAAATGTTAGAGTCTATTTTTTTCCACTTCACATATTATGTATGTTCATTCCATCATGGTTGTACATTGTATAACTTACAAAAATATGAATAGTAGTGGAAGTCTATTCCGTGCTTAAGAGTTTCCGCTACCAAGATGTTGACGAATTAATGGCACCACAAATAAAGAGATGGTTACTTAATATGTTGAGCCTTAAATAAAAATAAAATTGTGATGACTTCATGACAGTTGTTCCAACATTTTTAGTGAAATTAAATGGTAAATGCCAGGGTATGTATATTCACATGTAGTACAAATGTACAATGTGAGGTAGAAGTGTCACGTGCATGATATTTACATGTGTGATGAGGCAACAAACACTTGAAAGTCCGTGGCAACGCACGGGCATGTTTCCTAGTTGATTCAAACACTTGTTTGAATTCAAACTTTTCTCAAAACTTTCAGTAAGTTTTAATGTTGTTTATAAATGCATTTTAAAGTTCATTTTAGAATAATTCTTTTATTATTATTTTTGGTTTATTATTTATTTAAAATAGGCACTTGTCTTTTATTCAAATACGATTTTATTTATATTTTCAAACTATTATTTAAATCTTAATTTTTATCAAACCCGTTTCATTAGGTTTTATTTATTCATTAGTGCAAATAATTCACTTTGAATTATTTAAAGTATTTCAATATGATTTATTAATCATTTAAATTGGGTCATTGTCTTTATTCAAATAAAATCCAATATGGTTTTAACTCCAAAAATTTTATTTAAATGATTATTTTATTCTATTTAAGTTAATTAAATAAATTTTATATCCACCTTGGGAACTTCCATTTTATTATTTTCCCATGATTTAATTAATCCTTTCCTTTAGGGATTTTGTCTTTATTCAAATAGAATTTGAATTTGACCAATGCCATATAATTTTATTTGAATATATTTTATCCCTTTATTTTATTTGGATTATCTTGATTCCATTTACTTATGGATTTGGCCAAGATTTAATTTGGCTTTTAAATATTCCTTATTTATTTATTTATTAATTTTTTGTCTTATACAATCCATATCTTTTTATTTAGAGATCCAAACTTGGTGATTCCAATTTGTATATTTTTATTTAATATTTGTTTATCCTTTTAGATCTCTTTAGGATTATTTTTGCTCACCATTTCGTATGGATTTTAGGTAGGAGCTTTATTAGCTTTGGGAATTATTTCCTTTTACCTTAATAAATTCTTAAGTTTTTATCCATGGTAACAAATTGAATGAAATCAATTTCTATGGTTTTATAATTTTTTTGTTTATCATTTTTGATTATTTATAAATGTTTGTTGACAAATTTTATATGGAACAAATCCATAGTCTTAAGAGTAATCTTGGAATGACTTTCTTCCATTAGGGTTTTTAGGGTTTTGGTTTAACTTTCCAAGTGTTTAAATTTCAAGATTCATTCTTTGATGAATGCATTAAACTTGATTGAAATTTGTTGGGTTCCTTTTTATTAAAAGTTTGTTCAAGATGGGTTTTTAAGTTTACATTTAGAAATAAAAAGTTTCTTTTCACCCTAGATTTCAACAATTATTTATTTTGTTTATTTATTTTTCACATGTCAAAATTTGGAAAATTTTCGGATGTGACAGAAGGTGGGGCGCTGTCTGTGCGAGCGTGTCGAGCGCGGCGCTTCGTCGTGCTCTCGGCATGGTCGCAGAGAAGATAGGCTTGCGCGTTCTGGGTGGTCCAGTGGCTAGCAGGGCTCGAGGGCTGGACATGGGGTGGCCGTGGACGGTGGTGTGCTCGCTAGACATAGTTGGCTAGGCTGGTTAGGCTTGTAGCATGCTGTCGATGTTGGGGGTGGAAAGTGTGCTCGGCCATGGTGACCATTGATGGCACGGTCGAGTTCACAGTGAGCTAGAGCTGCTTAGACAAGTTAGATGATCTACTGAGAGTGTAGTGAGACCTAGAGAGGGAACAAGGTTGTCACATACACTACTCAATATAGTGTTTGTTGTTTAATTTGATTTGTGCTCAAAAGGTGTTTGATGAAATGGCCGCAAGAGATTTAAATTTGAAGTTTTGGATGAAACTTGGTGGGTGCAATGGTCACATACCAGGTAGTGTATGGTTGCTTGGATTTGTCAAGGTGCACTTGGTTGGGTTTTGAGAAATGGTGATCTTCCCATATGAATTAGAATCAATTTTCAATTGTTATTTGAATAGGGTTGCCAAATGTTTCTGTGGGTTTGCAAGGTGGCCTTGGATTCACTTTCACTTGGTCTAGCAAGGGGTGAAAAGAAATGGATTTGTTTCTATTTGAAATCTTGGATTAAAAACACTCAAAGTGGTCTAGTGAGTAAGATTGACAAAAATGACCATTAGCTCATTTAGTTTGTTTTTGAATTTCTCTTGATTTGATTCTGCTTGGAGTTGATTTAGATGATGTTGTTTTCATCTTTAAACCATTCCTTGCTATTCACAACAATCAAACAAGTCCATTCAAGCATTTATACATTCATCACATATACACATGCATTCATATGGATTTAATTAACAAAAGTTTTTGTTAATCCTAATTTTGGGTGATTGGAAATGATAACCTTGATTAATATTTTTGGGATGTTACAAACCTTCCCCCTTAAACAAAATATCGTCCCGAGATTTGAGAAAAAGAGAAAACTAAGATTTAAAGAGATCTGGAAACTTCGTCCTAATGTAGTCTTCTCGCTCCCAGGTAGCTTCTTATTCAGTGTGGTTACTCCACTAGATCATGAGAAACATGATACTCCGGGTCCTGGTGGTTCTGAAAGCTTCCTCCAAATATGGATAGGTACTTTGGGATACGTCAGGTCATCGTTGATCTCAATAGTTCGGTGATCAATGTTCTTGAACACTTCGGTCTTCTCCGGGACTTCTAGGCATTTTCAAAGTAACGAGATGTGAAAGACATTGTGCACTGCTGACATCTCCTCTGGCAGTTCCAGTTGATACGATACCTCTCCTCGACGATTCAAAATCTTGAAGGGTCCGATATATCTGGGGGCTAACTTTCTTTGAGCTGGAAATGTTGCTTTCCTTCCAAAGGTGATACTTTGGGATACACAAAATCTCCGATATTGAAGGCGAGGTCTCTACGTCTCTTGTCGGCATGACTCTTCTGTCTGGATTGGGCGGTCTTGAGGTGCTCACGGATCTTGTGAACTTTCTCTTCGGCTTCTCGTAGGATGTTGGGTCCGAAAATCTGACTCTCTGCTACTTCCGACAAATTCAAAGGGGTACGACACTTCCTTCCATACATGAATTCAAATGGGGCCATTTGCAAACTGGCTTGATAACTGTTGTTGTACAAAAATTCTGCGAACGATAGATAGTCTTCCCATTTAGATCCATATTCTAGCACACAAGCTCTCAACATATCTTCAAGTATTTGATTTACTCGCTCCATTTGTCCATTAGTCTGAGGGTGATAAGCTGTGCTAAAATCTAATCGGGTTCCTAATCCTTCTTGGACTTTCTTCCAAAATCTCGAGATAAACTGAGTTCCTCGATCCGACACAATGTTCTTGGGGACTCCATGCAAACTGACGATTCTAGCAATGTACAACTCTGCTAGCTTCGAACTCTGATACACTACTAGGAAAATGGCCATTCGTGGTGCACCTGAAAAGGGCATCGGTGGCGCACCTGAAAAGGGCATCCGTGGCGCACTAGCCGTGCGCCACTAGCCTCGCGCTGCGGCTATCTCTTACCCATAGTGCACTGCCTGGTGCGATATGGTTATCTCGAGATAGGCGTAGCGCACTACCTGGTGCGCCTCGGGTAGGGGTACAGGGTGCGCCACGGATGTGTTTTTCAAAAAACAAAAAAAAATGCAAAAAACACCCTCGTTTTGAATTGCAAAAGCAATCAGGTCCATGCATCACCGCCGTCATATCACCTCGCCGGAGCATGGCAGTGGCCATGACCTACCACCGCAGGGAGGTGCGGGAGGCCGTGACTGCTCTAGTCTCTACCGGCGTCGAGGTGGTAGGAAGGTTGTGGTTGGAGAAAGGGAGGTAGGACGAGAGGGAGGTAGGAAGAGAGGGAGGTAGGAAGAGATGGAGGAATAGAGGGGGAAAGGGAGGTCGGTGAGGAGAAGGATGTCGTCGTCGCCTGTTGTCACTGCAAGGAGGAGGAGAAGGCCACCGTTGCGCTGCCGTCACTGCAAGGAGAGGAGGAGGCCACCGTCGCGCCGCCGTAACTACAAAGAGAGGAGGAGGCCGGAGAAAGGACGCCGGAGCAAGGTGGACGGAGAGAGGAGAAGGGGAAGGAGGAGAAGGAAAAGGACAAGGAGAAGGAAGAAGGATAAGGGAGAAGGAAGAAGGAAAAGAGAGAGGGAAAAGGGGGAAGGAAAAGGTAGGTGGGCAGGGTGGGTATTCAAATTTTGAATCCTGCCCAACTTACTCGTAGCGCACTAGGTGGTGGTGCGCTACGGGTAAGTTGCCCTCTATTTTTTCTAAAGGAAAAGCGGTCTTTTTACTGTAACTTTTTACTCTTTTCGAATTTTTAAAATCTAAATAATCGCTAAACGACTGGAGGTGGTTGCGAGCGGATGCGAAATCTCGTTCTCGTCATTTTGGTATATTATACGATTTTTTTCGACATCATATGCAAAAGTTACGACCATATTACCGTGGCATGACTTTTTTTGCAGAAAAGTCAAAACTCATGTTTGTTAATTTTCCTAGAAATTAGACCATATTATCTACCTAAATATGAAAGGATTTTATTTATTGAAGTGTTTTTCATTTTATTTTATTTTTTCAAAGCCTAAAAAGGCGATCCAGGGGGGGGGAGTTGGTGCAAGCCACTTAGCCGTAGGGCACTAGGGCAGAGTGCCCTACGGCTAAGTTGACCCAGCACCTACAGCACACATACCCGTAGCGTATTAGGGCAGAGTGCCCTACGGCTAAGTTGACCCACCAGCTACAGCACACATACCCGTAGTGTACTAGGGCAGAGTGTCCTACGGCTAAGTTTCACATCCGTAGCGCACCTTGACCTAGTGCGCTACGGGTATGTGTGTTGCGGCCACATGTGCCCTGGACCACACATAGCCGTGGCGCACCACCCCATGTGCGCTACGATTACGGCAGTTAGTTGTAGGGCACCTATGGGCAGTGCGCCACGCCTATTTTACTCGTGGGGCACCACTAGCACGTGCGCCACGGATGTGTGGATTACCTATAGCCTTTTTCCTAGTAGTGATATGTGGTTTTGACAGGCAAAAAATGTGGCGACTTTGAACATTCTATCCACTATGACCCAAATAGAGTCATTTCCTCTACTAGATGTAGGCAAACCAGTGATAAAATCCATTTTGACTGAATCCCGTTTCCATTCTGAAATATGCAATGGTTGCAACAGTCCTGCAGGTCTCTGATGTCCTGCCTTGACTCTCTGACAAATATCACACTTAGCTATGTAGGTTCCGATTTCTCTTTTCATCTTATGCCACCAAAATTGCTCCTTGAAATCCTGATACATCTTCGTTCCTCCGGGGTGGATAGAATAAAGAGTATCATGGGTTTCTTTCAAAATAGCTTGCTTCAATTCTGAATCTGCTGGCACGCAGATACATCCTTTGTACCACAAAACTCCTTCTTCATCTTTGGTGAATCCGGGTACCTTCCCTGTACCGATACGACGTCTGATTCTGTCGATACTAGCATTTCCTTTCTGCGCTTCCTTAATCTAACTGATTAAAGTGGGTTAAAGTTATATGCTAGCCAATAATCCTTCACTTACTAATTTCATTCTAAAATCTTCCAACTCCTTGTGCAAACTTGGTTGCTCCTCCAGAATCATAGAGTTCAAGCGACACGGCAATCTACTAAGGGCATCTGCTACCACATTGGCTTTACCGGTGTGATAGAGAATGTCCAGATCATAGTCCTTGATTAACTCTATCCATCTCATTTGCCTCATATTCAACTCCTTTTGAGTGAAAATGTACTTCAGGCTCTTGTGATCCGAATAAATCTCACAACGGTTTTCTATAAGGTAATGTCGCCATGTCTTCAAGGCTAAAACTACGGATGCTAGTTAAAGGTCATGGGTAGGATAATTCTGCTCGTGTTTCTTCAGTTGTCGGGATAGATATGATATGACTTTGCCTTCTTGCATAAGCACACATCCGAGACCGATCTTGGATGCGTCACAATACACATCAAAAGGCTTTGTGATATCCGGCATGATCAAGATTGGGGCTGAAATCAATCTCTTCTTAAGCTCTTGAAAACTTGCTTCACATTTGTCAGTCCATTCAACTTCTTATCTTTCTTCAACAATTGGGTCATGGGTCTTGCGATACTCGAGAATCCTTCTACGAACTTGCGGTAATATCCCGCTAATCCGAGAAATGCACGAACTTGGGTTTGAGTGGTTGGGGCTTGCCATTCTTCAACATCCTTAACCTTTGCAGGGTCAACGGCAATTCCTCCGGCTGACACAATATGTCGGAGGAATCCTACTTCCTGTAACCAGAATTCACATTTGCTAAACCTGGCATACAACTGATGCTCCCTAAGGGTTCCAAGGATGGTCCTTAGGTGTAGCTCATGTTCTCCTTCTGATTTGGAATAGACCAGAATGTCATCGATGAACCATACATAAAAGAAAATATGTTTTGAAAATATGATTTGGAATGCTCATTTTCATAAAAGAATCTAAGTGATAAGAATGAGAATATGTTTTCATAAGTACTCACTTCTTTTGTTTTGAAACTAAGTTTTTGATTCAAGCATCCATTCTAACTAGGGTCTCCTATGGTCAGGATGGATCTGATATCAACTTGTCAACATCCAGATTTTAATCTCAGATGCCTTTTATGCCATACATCGTAATCCCAGGATTACCATTTTTGCGAGACATAACAGATTGGATATCACAGTACATCATCTATTACAAACCATACATAAGGTCTTACAACAAATAAAGGATCTCATGATCTAGTCTTAGTACAATCAACGCAGAAGAATAATATAATAACGGTAGCGTGGGAGAAACTCCATCTTCATGGTAACAGGCAATGCCGACGATGGGAGATGATCCTAGTTTTCGTAACCTTCCTGCGGTCCATCCTCCTGATAGTCCACTTCATAGTCTGGCCACGAGAATAGCCAGGGACAAAGCCATGAATACTCTTTAGGTACTCACAAACTATCACTAACATGTAAAGTGGTATGAATAGGGATACTAAGCTCTAGGTTGTTTTGCAAAAATCCAGGTTTACCTTAACTGAGTTCAGAAGCAAAGAAAACTAGTTTAATGTTTTAATACACCTAAGTGGGAACTTAGTTTTCGGATTCACAACCCTGTTGTGGTCAAGTCAAAGTCATGATTCATCTCAAAAGTCATTTTGAAAACATCTGATGATGGAACAGTATGGCCACTCCAACTGTCCATAACCGCGGACGTGGCTATTCGAATAGTTTGACACTTTGCAAAGGTGGTACACTTTCACCACAACATTCGATACATCCGTTAGGAACAATCCTGAATTCACCATACTTACTATGGGGATAATCAATCCTAACCTTTCAATTACACGCCCTAGTATAGGCACCTGTCCTATGAGTTTGGCCCCCCAACCATGAACATCTGTCATCTTGGGAACTGCATAGGCGGACAATCATCACGAAGTAGCCTCAGCTCAAACCTCAACTGCAAGGGAACCCATTCTAAGGTATATAAACTTCCAGTCAAGCCCTAGCTAAATTCGGGTATTGTGGTTGTATGGTAAAATTGGAATGGTATCGCATCCAGATAACCATCAGTTTGTAAAACGGCTAAGGCTCATGCCTCAACATTTTTTTTCATCAAAATCATCTGGTGCTCATAGCACATGTCAAAACATTTGATTAGAATGACTCATCATTCTAAGGTTTTCATAATCATTTTTACCAAGTATTCCCATCTAAAGTGATCAATTTTTAAGCTTAGCACTAGCCACTAAAGATGGGGGTAAACACTAATGATGGGTTATAATCACGTGTGACTTATCTAAGTTCAATCTCATGCCTCGGGATGACATCAAGTTATACCTAACTTAGGTAAAGTTTTTATGCTCTTTATGCTACCTTTAATATCTTTCCAAAATCTACAAGTCACTAAGTAACACAAATAAAAGATTTGATAAAGAAATAAAATAATTAAGCTTGCAAGTAAAACTGGTATTTGGTATCATCAATTGGTATAACCAAGGAATGCCTAATGCATTGCATAAGTTATTTATCTTTCATAGTTGCAAGTGTTAGATTGCTAGGATGGCTTGCCTTGTGCAGTGCAGTGGTTGAAGTTCTCCTCGGCTTCTTCCTCGTAGTATTCTCCTTCCTCTTTGTATCCTTGCTCGGTACTAGTGTCTATATATAAATACGAAGTACACAATCACCAAACAATACTTAACTACTTCTATTTAGCACAGAAAGGCTCACACTACATGATCTAGCATCATCCCTATCATCACAAGAATTAAGGCAAAAGTCCTATTTATTTTATTTTAGAAAAGTAATTTCTACTCATTGAAAAACTACTTAAGATTTAATATTCTCCAACTAAAACATGGGATCATGTTGACACATGTGAACACCACATATTTCAGTACTTGGGAATGTGATTTAAAGTGGTGTCACAATTTAATAAGGTTTCACCTTTTTATTTTAATTAATTAAAGTGACTAGAAATGCCTATGGGGCATTCTTTTATTTCTTGTCCATTATTACTGCAAGTAAACCTAGATATTTTATATATGTGTAAAGGTCTTATCAAATGTGATTTTTGAGAGTTGGAATCAACTCAAAAGCATTTATGGTTGAATTTTGAAAAATGTTTGAATGCAGAAAAGCCTCTGCCTTATTATTTTTACTATAGGTGATCTATAATTACAAATGATTTAAATCTAACGGTCTTGGATTAAGAATTTCAATACCTTTCTAGCAAAATTAGTTTCATGCAATTTGGTTCAGTGAATCTCTTTGAAATGAATTTTGAATCTACTGCCAGAATTAAGTTTGAAATTAAATAGATAAACCTAATTTCGAACGAACTGGGTCACGCGGGAAAGTTAACTGGGCCAGCCCACTACGCACAGCACGCACGCCTAGTTTAAGTGGTTGTCCCCACCAGTCAGTGAGATAGGAGGGTGCGAAGGGGTACGGGGCGGTTATAGCCGTAGGATTAGAAGTAAGATCTACGGCTGAGGGTCGTCGTCCACGTCTGAATAGAACATGCCGAGCATGAATCCTAGCGCGGACGGTGGGGGTTTGGGCGGCTCAACGGGGCTCCGGCGATGGTCGGCGATGGGGGTGAACGATGAAGTCGACAACGATGATCCTTCTCCTCCGGCAGCGGCAAGCTCCGGCGAAATTCCGGCGATGCTGCGCTCGCCTTGCTCCGGGAATAAGTTGGCACGATCAGTGAGAGGTAGGGAGTGGAATGGTGTGCTGAATTCAAACGGGAGAGGCCTCTATTTATAGTGTGACGAGGGAACCAAAGGGTGCGGGCGGAGCTCGTCGGGGTTGGCTTCATAGCGAGCTAATGGCATGGCCGAAGGTAGGGGACGGTGCGCTACCTCCTGGCGATGCTCAACTTCTTGATGGCGAGGCGTGGGGCGGTGCGGTTCGGTCGGAACACGCCGACGCTCTGAGCGGCACCGATAGCAGTTTTAGTGGCGCATAGTGGCTACAGGTCGCGCCGCGGCGAACGGGGTTGTCTGGGAGGTTCCTAGGGCGGTGTTGATCACATACGCGAGTGGTGAAGGCGGGGCGCTATCTGTGCGAGCGTGTCGACCACGGCGCTCTGGCGTGCTCTCGGCATGGTCGTAGAGAAGATGGGTGCGCGCATTCTGGGTGGTCCAGTGGCTAGCAGGGCTTGAGGGCTGGACATGGGGTTGTGGACGGTGGCGTGCTCTCTAGACACGGTTGGCTAGGCTGGTTAGTCTTGTGGCATGCTGTCGACGTTGAGGGTGGCAAGTGTGCTCGGCCATGGTGACCATTGATGGCATGGTCGAGTTCACAGTGAGCTAGAGCTGCTTAGACAAGTTAGATGATCTACTGAGAGTGTAGTGAGAGCTAGAGGGGGAACAAGGTTGGCACATACACTGCTCACTATAGTGTTTGTTGTTTAATTTGATTTGTGCTCACAAGGTGTTTGATGAAATGGTCGCAAGAGATTTAAATTTGAATTTTTGGATGAAACTTGGTGGGTGCAATGGTCACATACCAGGTAGTCTCTGGTTGCTTGGATTTTTCAAGGTGCACTGGTTTGGTTGGTTTTTGAGAAATGGTGATCTTCCCATATGAATTAGATTCAATTTTCAATTGTCATTTGAATAGGTTTGCCAAATGTTTCTGTGGGTTTGCATGGTGGGCTTGGATTCACTTTCACTTCGTCTAGAAAGGGGTGAAAAGAAATGGATTTGTTTCTGTTTGAAATCTTGGATTAGATACACTCAAAGTGGTCTAGTGAGTAAGATTGGCAAAAATGACCATTAGCTCATTTAGTTTGTTTTTGAATTTCTCTTGATTTGTTTCTGCTTGGAATTGATTAGATGATGTTGTTTTCATCTTTAAACCATTCCTTGCTATTCAAAACAATCAAACAAGTCCATTCAAGCATTCATACATTCATCACATATACACATGCGTTCATATGGATTTAATTAACAAAAGTTTTTTTTAATCCTAATTTTGGGTGATTGGAAATGATAACCTTGATTAATATTTTTGGGATGTTACATTTGTCTTCCTATGCTAGTAGCCTTTTGTTTCAATAATTTGTTTTCTTATGAAACTCCCTATCATAGGAAGTGGGTTAGACTCAAATGTGTTGTATATTTTCTTCTTGGTGCTCTCTTTCACTTGAAATTTATATCTCCTATGAGAACATCATTGAAATTATTATGCCCATCTTAATGGATATAAAGAAACAACTTTTAGGAGACAACCCATTTTAGTTTTCTTTCGGTCTTTCTTTATTTGAGTCTTGGAAGTTATTACCTCTATAGTAATCTCTCTTATCTTCCTTTTTGTTTGGTTTTTTTTGTCAAGATCAGCCTCTTTTGAGAAGTAGAGGAGTTGTAAAAAGTTGTTGTCCTGGGACAGATTTTTGTGCCGCATTGTATAAATTCGAGAAAAATATCAGTACGTCGGATGGAGCTGTAAATTTCTATGCTTGTGCCCCATGTTGTTATCCAACTTTTGTTAGTTTTGCACTTTTTGGTTTGAGCAACAGAAGATTTTCGAAAAAATCAATATTTACCTACTGGTCAGTTTGGACAGATTTCTGCCATCATTTACATTTGCCTCTTAAATCGATTTCCTTTCAGATTCTTATTGGGCTTTTGAAAGGAGTTGCTACAGTAGCATTTGTTTTGATGATTTCAGTTGAAATTTTAACCCAAAGGGTCTTTGTTTTTGCATACACTAATGTTGCCTATTGAAGATTGTGTGGAGCTTTGTGTGAAAGGAACTTTCAAGTGTTGGAGAGAAGGAATCTGCAGACTCCGTTTCCGAATAGGTAAAAGTGCTGAAAACAAAAGGTTCGCAAAAAACTTTTCTCTTTATATTTTTGCAGTTTTTATTACATACGGAAGATAACAAGACGAAACAGGGAAGGAAATGGAGCCCGGGTGGGCCACACCACCCAGTTGCGCGGGCCCTCCCTGGCCGCGCCACCAGGGGGTGAGACCATCCCGGAGCCTGTCTCCATCCCGTTTTCGTCCAGTACGTTTCTTATGTCGTAAAACTTCATAATATATAACCCTCGGACCCCCCAAGGTTCGTATATCGTGTTCTCTTCGTGTTTTTGTTTCGATCTGTTTCTGTCAGGAAATATTCTCAAGTTTAGAGGCATCATGGTCTCTGCCAACGACAAGAGCAAGAAACCCGTGGAAGGAGAAAGGATCGCAGCTAGGCGCGAAGACATGGATTGGAGCATCGAGGAGGAAGTAAAGAACATGTCAGCAGGCATGAAGGGGCAAACTGCCACAAGATCAAGTGCGAGAAAACCTACTTTTGTAGGGGCAATTAACACTGGACGTGCTTTTTCTCATAATATGCAGGGGATGATGACCTCCGTTCTAGACTTCAGTTCCTGCCCTAAGGCAGTGGAAGCCCTTCAATCCACTGATGAGTTTTTTGATAAGTACCGATCTCTAAGGAGGAAGGTTGATATACTTCAAGAGGAGAATAACAAGCTTCGTAAGATGCTGGAGGGTTTCCTCACCTTGAACAAACCACCACCATCAAAGAAGTAATTCGTCATCAGGAGTGCCGCAGTATCACATCATTATCTTTTATCTTTTTACCTTTTTAGTAGAGTCATATCTTGAATAGAGAACTTATCATGTAGGATGGTTTGCATTGTGGAAGTATCTCTCCTTTAGTTGGTTATCTATGTATCCCTTGGTGTGAGTGCCTTTATGGAATATTAATGAGAAGTTTCATCTTTTACTTTTTGCACATCTTATTTTAGTTTGCAATCTCTATTATATGATTGATCTTGCTGATTAGTATTGGTATCACTTTGGAAGCATCAAGTAAATCTAAATTGGTTGTGGCAAACCGAGCTCTAGTCAGTAGCAATACTTTTTGAGGTTTGAAAGAAAAAGAGAAAAGCACTTACAAGTATTTTATATTATTTTCCTTCTTTCTTGATTGGCTCATAAGCTTAGTATTCTTTACTTAAGATCTTTTGTGTTTTCAAAGAATACTGCATGTTTGACTTTATCACTTGTATGTTTGCTTGTTTCCTTCAACTCTTTTTCTTGATACCCAGCCTTGCTAGCCAAAAACCTGTACTGAGAGGTAATAATTCTCGTGCATCCAATCCTTTAAACTTAACCTATGCCATTTGTGTCCACCATATCTACCCATTAGCACTATTGCTATTCCAAGTAAATTCTCGAGTTTCATCTATCTTTCAAATTAAATATTATTTTGTTATGTGAAACCTAGTTCGTAAAGCTCTCACGAACTTGACGACACACCTTATTTTTCCTACCCTTAATAAACTTGAACCATTGTGTCATCTATGTTGTATATGCTTGCAACTATAAGTTGGAATTAGCAGAACCGTGCTGTCACGGGGAACGCTTTCAACACATGTAAATATCTACCCCGTTGATATCATGATCTTTTGTTTGCGGATGTTGGCGGTGTGAAATAAAAGGGGAGCTTGCAAGTCCATGGAGTTATGTATATGTGTTAGAGAAACGCCTGGGCCGCTAACCTAAGCCATGCCTAATCATGGTGGAAACTTGCAGCATCACCATAGTATGCAATCTATGAAGCATCCTTAGAAAAAAATTATATAGAAAAAAGAGAGAAGAGAAAAAAATATTTGCAAAATTCTCATGGTAAATAAAAGGATCGCTGAGATGCTCACTGTCTGTTGCCTTATCATTTTGATATGGGATAGCTCCTGTGTCATGGGGCAAGGGGTACCCCGTTGGCGGTTCTCTATGATACATATATACTTACAATGACAAGAACTTACCGGTAACTAAAGTTGAGTAGCATGAGGAACGACCCTCATACTCAAGGGACATGAGATTGCCAACTTATATTTTGTCAAGAATATACTCCATCTTTGTTCACTTTCACCTTAATCACCTCAAGATGCTTATGATAGGGGCAATGAGATCTCAAAGATAGTAAGTACCATAATCTTTTGAAAGCTCTTTATGAAACTTGAAATCCCTGTTTCCCTCTTCGAAGGGCCTTTCTTTTACTTCTTAGTTGAGTCAGTAAACCTATTCCTTTCTATCTCCAGCAAGCATTTGAGTTGTTGTGTTTCAATCATTCATATGATGATTTATTCAATCATGTTTCTTATCTTCTTTGTTTTGCACAAAACTCTTATCTGAATGAATATTACTTTGAAAGACATCATTGTGAAAAGCCTTTTATTCTTCAGCAAAACGACTCCTGTTATAAACGTCATTACAAAAGCTTTGCTTGAAAACTATATATGATTTGTCAACTGTTCTCTGACCAAGAACAAAGTTTGCCATTACCAATTATGATTTGTCTTTATGCATCTTTATTATGACTCCCATACTCGTTGCAAGTTAAGTTATATAATGGTGAGTTGCTTTCTATTATGAGTTGTGTATTGGTAAGTGTGATTCTTCTTGTCTATATTCTTTTTATCGGCAGTTCACTCCATAAACATGTGGGCATGTTTACTGGGCTCAGTTTTCGCTTGAGGACAAGCGAGGTCTAAGCTTGGGGGAGTTGATACGCCCATTTTGCATCACTATTCTATATCATAATTTACTGTTATTCATTGATATATTTCATATTAAGAGGTGATACTTATGTTGTTTCATCTATTTTTGCATGTTGGATGACTTTTGGAGGATGAACTGTCGGAGTCAGGATTCTGATGGAAAAATCGGTGTTTTGATGTAATATTCACGAAGATTAGAAAATTCCAGCAAATACACGGAAAATTCTATTTTTTCAGAAGACAAAGGATGCCAGAAGGGGAGGCTAATATGGGCCATAGGGCGCCCACACCCCCCATGCACGGGCCACCCTAGGCCGCGCCACCAGGAGGTGTGGACACCCTGACCCACCTCTTTCTCTGCCCTTTCGCCTATATCTTCTCCTCAAAACCCTAATACACGGGGGGCGACCATAGAAAAATTCCGCCGCCTCTGCGGGCGGAAACTACAGAGAGAGAAAGAGCTCTCCGGCAAACAGATTTCTGCCAGGGAAATTCATTCCCGAAGAGGGGAGATCATCTCCATCAACACCGTCATCAAGCTAGACTTCATCAGGATCATCATCATCATCCTCCTCCTCACCACCATCTCCACCAGCACCATCATCACCACTCCATCCTGCTGTAAAAATTGTGTTAAACCTTGTATAGTTCTTAGGGGAAACTTTCCCGGTGTTGATTACTCTTGTAGTTGATGCTTGTGAGTGGAACCATTGAATTATTGTTTATGTTCAGATTGTTATTCATCATCATATCATCTCTGATCTTGATCCATATGATGTCTTGTGAGTAGTTCATTTAGTTCTTGAGGACATGGGAGAAGTCATGTTGTTAGTAGTGGAATTGTGTTGAGGTATTATTCAATGGGTTGATATTTAAGTTGTGGTGTTATTCTTCTAGTGGTGTCATGTGAACGTCGACTACATGATACTTCATCATTTATGGGCTTAAGGGAATGCATTGTGTATTTGGCTACTAATTATGGGGTTGCTGGAGTGATAGAAATCTGAAACCCCATTAGAAAACCTTTGCACAAGAGAGTGTAGGATCTCAAAGTTTAATGCTGTGGTTAGGTTTTTATCTTAATTACTTTCTTGTAATAGAGAATGCCTGCAATGGGTTTAATCACAAGTATATATTAATCCAAGTATGGTCGGTACATTAGCACAGGTTCACCCACACAAAACTTATCCAACCAAAGAAGATTAATCAACTATATGAAGCGAAAGCACTTGACAGTATTTCTATGTGTCCTCAAGAACGTTTGGTCCTCATAAGTATTACAACCGGCTTGTGCTTTGCTAAGAAAGGATTGGGCCACTTGCTGCAATTATTTGTTGTCTTTATTTACTTGCACTTTATTTCTTTGCTTTATCAAAAAAACCCTAAAAATCCGTTTGCTTAGTAATTACAGATATTTCCCGCTCTAAACCACTAGTCAACACCTTCTGCTCCTCGTTGGGATCGACACTCCTATTTATCGAAAGTACTACGATACACCCCCTATACTTGTGGGTCATCACTGGCGCAATTTGAGCTAGGCTGCGGAGGTCTTACAGGAGCTGAATTCCAGTGTTTGAATTATATACCCAACGCGTCCGTCGGGATTTTTCATCGTGCCTGTTGACACGGTATGTTATTGGCATAGCGCAGTCAGGTGTGATACTAGGCCATCAGATGATATTTGTAGGTCTTATCTTTGCGTCATAGACACATCATCCAAAAAAGTTATCGCCACGGAGGTGTTTCGGCTAACCAAGGAGATGATATCTCTCTTAGCATCAATTTGGGCAAAGTTTCCAATGCGATTCTATTATTGTTATGGAGGATCCGAAGGATCTCATTCGGATAATTCATAGGGTGCGCGACCAGCGCTCCCTACGTGAGTAGCCCCCGAGTGTCTATTCGAGTCATAGACTCGATCAGAGACTTAGAATTATCAGGTGTTTATTACGACGATCTGGAAGTTCTTCGGGTGAGGGCCAACACCTTTTCGAGTGCATAGCCAACGCCCCCTTTGGGTGTAGCCCCCAAGTCCGTAGTGGAGTCAGAGACTGGAAGAAGGACTCGAAGTATTAGGATGTTTCGACTATCACGAGAACCATGTCAAATTATCAGGTGCGTGGCCAGCGCTCCTAATAGGAGTAGCTCCCGAGTATTCGATTGAGTCGTAGACTCGAGTAAGTAATCTTGTAAACAGTCTAAATGTTACTAGCTTTCTTCACTTGAGAGTTGCTGACGTCATGGATGACTCTTGGTGAACTCAATCCTCTGCGGCGACAGTGATGACAAGACTAGACGCTCGTGGGTTCCACTTTATGATGGAGATTTAACTAGTCACGCAACTGTGTCTCCTCGATTTCTATGCGTAGTGGATGGCGTGCTCGTGACAGTTCGGGCGATGCCTGCCACATGTACGGTGCGATGAAGTGCATGCGTTAGGGTAAGTGGATCGATGGTTCGGTGCCGTCGTCTTCATTGATTTATACAGCGAGGCGTGGTGGTAATTTTTCCCTTCACCATTCGCTCTTGTTTCTTACTGTTATCCTTCCTTCGCCATTCTCAGAGCTCGCGCACACCATGCACTGGACATCCTTCGCGCTTTTCCATCTTCTTTCATTCACGTCCACCGTGCTGCGCGCCTCGCAAGCAAGATGGGGAAGTCCAAGAAGTCCGTCGCTGACGTCGGAACAAGCACCATGGGTGTTGCCAAGAAGACCTCCTACACCGACCGCGTCACCAACGGCAGCTGGCGACGATCGACCCTCAGGGAGGCGGATTTGCGCCGCCTGCACGAGTCACATCTCATCCCCAAGAATAAGGGAGACGTCCTCATCCCCAGCAATGAGGTAATTCCTCATCCTCCTGAGGGGTTTGTTGTTGTCTTTGTTGCCTTCCTCGTTCGAGGCCTTTCTCTTCCTGCCCACGACTTTCTTCGTGGGATTCTTTTTCTTTATGGGCTTCAGCTCCATCAGTTGTCGCCCAATTCTATTCTGCATATTGCGTGCTTCATCACGTTGTGCGAGTGTTAGCTCGGTATTGAGCCGCACTTAGGCCTCTTCAAGAAACTCTATTCCCTGAAGAGGCAGTCGTGCTCTCAGGGAGTCTATGAACTGGGCGGGTGTGGGATATTTATCCGGTCCAACATCCAATATTTCTCCTTCTCTCAGTGCGAGTCTATCCAAGGGTGGAGGAACAAATGGTTCTACTTCTCCGACTCCAATCTCGCCAGCCATAATTACGGTCTGGCCCCCTTCGACTCCAAGAAACTGTTAACCCGCAAGCGTTCATGGTCAAACAAAATTCTTGTGGGTGAGGCTGCGGAGGTGGACCAGCTGTAACTGCGAGTGGAGGCCCTCCAGCTGGTGCCAGGCAAAGAAGTCTCCGGAGTCGACATCATCCGTACGTTCCTAAAGCATCGGATGCAACCCCTCCAAGCTAGGGCCCATCCGATGTTTCAGTATGCTGGTGCCAGCGACCCTACGAGGGTGACGAAGGAGGAGATGTCTTCAGCAGACCTGGACAGGGCGCTCCGGCCTCTGCTCAAGCTCAAGGTTGATGAGCCTCTGCCCTCGGAGTTGTCGACTGCGCCTTTCAGTGCGCGGAATGTAGTTCCTCATGTATGAATCTCTACCTTTTTGAGAGATGTATTTATTGATAGTTCTTTTTTATTATTTTGATTGATTTGAAATCTTCTCTGGGTGCGTAGGATTTGCTCTTCGCGGGCATATGCTCTTCTTTGGGTGCTTTTATTGCTTTTATTAGATTTGAAAATATGCAAACGTTAATTAAGTTTATATTCAAACACTTCTCAAATATCCAAACAATTGCAGATTAGGAAACAGTATATGAAATATTATATTTTTAATCGGTAGATTAATTTTTTGTGAATATTTTGGTATATTATATGTATTTTTTTCTTATTTTTAGTTAATAAAATATGTTTTTTCCAAAATTAATAGATAATTTGTTAAACAATAAATTATTTCATATAAGTTGTATAACATAGTAGGATAATAGATTTAAATTGTAGATTTTTTTCTAAAAATTATAATATATAATACATAATTTTGTTAATTGTTAGTATTTATTTTTAAAGGTGTTTTTGGCCGCCACGTTTCGCGTGCGAGTCGCACCCCTTTAGTCCCACATTTTATTAATATCCACATGATTACATTGAAATTAGGATTATATCATGAATTTCAGCGTTGTGACAAGACTGTCCGACTGGAGGTGAATCCATTGTTTGCATGAAGCTGTATTTTTGCAAGAAAATTAACTCCCTCTCATTTGTAGAGATGAACCTATTTTGAGAAGGCCTGCTGCAAAGATATATTTTTTATTGAGCATGGACCGTAGGGTCCCGCAGCGATGGGCAGTTCCATACTCTTGGTCGAGCACCTCTGCAGCAATGGGCTAGTATTCAGGGTAAAGCCCAGGAGAGCTTTTCCAGCCCGAACGCAGTGTCCTGTCCTGCGACTAAAAAACCAATGCGCGTTAGAAAATCTGATCAATGACGCCATCCGCTGTAACATAAGAAAAATCTGTCGCCACGTAATATCCAGCTGCGTGTGGATCAAGCTGCCGATCCATAATTAATTCGGAATTTCGGATGGAACTATATCGGTGACGGTCAGCGGCAATCAAGGGATTTGCGAGATCCCCACGCCTTACCGACTTCCTGGAGTCCTATAAATAGGGTCGAGTCAATCAGATCAAGCGCATACCGATCGAGGTACAGGGAGAAAAAGATCGAGGAGCCATGGCGCCCTCTATATTTGTGGCCAAGATGGGCGTTCACAACACCCGCAGGGAGAAGAAGATCAAGACGAAGCTATTGAAAGTTCCAGGTACGTACGCTCCACTGCGAGAGTACCATCTGTGTCGTCGATCGAATTCCAGATGCATACTTTTTACGCTGCCATTGATGTTCTTGTCAGGTGTGGTGGAAGTATGCTAGGGGAGCGGATCGCGGACAGGCTGAGGAGGCCCGTCTTTCTCCTGCCCCACTTGAGGCTCCCGCCTGCTCCTCCGGTGGGCGGTGGACACGGCGTGATCCTGCCACCGTGGCCTGCACCAAGCTCTGCTTTCCCGGCAGCCATGGTGGGAGTGGGCGGTGGATAAACCCTGCACGGTCCTCTCCCTGCACCGCCAGCACCGCCGCAGCCTGGCTACTACTACACTCCCTTCGGCGGCAGACCCGGGGCACCCCCGCCTCACGACAGGCCGTACAACGCGCCG
Organism: Avena atlantica; assembly: GCA_910589765.1. NCBI lineage: Eukaryota > Viridiplantae > Streptophyta > Magnoliopsida > Poales > Poaceae > Avena > Avena atlantica. Next base: position 52,359,621 of record OU342733.1, read on the forward strand.
GCGGACACCTTCGAAGATGACGACCACAAGAAAGGCTGTTGTTGCTCCATCCAGTGATCGACGACTGAGCGAGAAGATTTCGCGTCTCTCTGTCTATGTCTCTGCCGACATATATTCTATCGAATACAGTAATTTTCTAGGTTACACAATTTTGAATAGACTCTACTCTCACTGGTGGAAAACAGAGCTCTAGTCCCGGGCCGCAACGGTCTCTAGTCCCGGTTTTGGGCCCGGGACTGCGAAAACGGGACTAGAGCCCCCCCCCCCTCTAGTCCCGGCTCGCAACGGCCCGCGACTGATAACAGCCACGTGGCTGTTTCAGCGCCGCGGGGGACGGAAACCCTCTATTCCCGGGTTGTAACACCACCCGGTACTAAAAGGTTTCCTGCCGCGGTAGAGAAACACCACATTTCTCTGCCGCGGCAGACATTGTGTATTTTCGTTTTTTTTGCCATTTTGTTCCTTTTTCGTTTTGTGTTTCACTATAACAAACATATATTTAGTATACATATTATACGCTACTACATACACACTACACGTCGATGCATTTATATAATTAATCGATCCCTTGCAAGAATACATATAATCAATCATATCAAAAGGAAGAAATGTTTTAAAATTACATGGTCATTGATGAATATATATATCATATGAGCTACATGGAGATGACTAAGGCAAATCGAGTTCCACGTCATCTGCATAATGCTCTCCATGTACATCAAGGACTTCCTTCTGTGTCGTCGATCGAATTCCAGCAGACGCATACTTTATACGCTACCATTGATGTTCTTGTCAGGTGTGGTGGAAGTATGTGCGTCGTTGGTGACGGGGTACGTCTCCATCATCGCCACTGGCGACCCGGACGCGCTAGGGGAGCGGCTCGCGGCCTGGCTGAGGAGGCCCGTCTTCCTCCTGCCACACTTCAGGCTGGCGCCTACTCCTCCGGTGGGCGGTGGACACGGCGTGATCCCGCCACCGTGGAGTGCACCAAGCTCTGCTTTCCCGGCAGCCATGGTGGGAGTGGGCGGTGGATACCCCCTGCACGGTCCTTTCCCTGCACCGCCGGCACCGCCGCAGCCCGGCTACTACTACACTCCCTTCAGCGGCAGAACCGGGGCGCCGGCTGACACCTTCGAAGACGACGACCATAAGAAAGGTTGTTGTTGCTCCATCCAGTGATTGACGACTGAGCGAGAAGATTTCGCATCTCTCTGTTTGTGTCTCTGCCGACATATATGCTATCGAATACAGTAATTTTCTAGGTTACAAAAATTTGCATAGACTCTACTCTATTGTTACTTTAGACCGGTGTCAGTTCGTTTCGAGTTCCATTGTATGATTCCCTTTTGGTGTGAAGATGAATCTGATCTTGTACCATAGATCCATCTTAAGCTGAGGTGATGATTTCTTGGATGATGCATGTATTCGTGGTCTAATGCGTGGATCCATGTTTTTGGTTTTCTCACGATGTAAGTCCGTAATTGTTGTGGTCGTAATATGAACACATGCTTTTACATGCCAGGCTTGACTCTTTGAATCGTACATATATGCGCTTTAGCGATCGATCTGTAATACTGAGCTTGATATCTACTGCCACATTCTCATGGACTAATTCCTTCATTAGCCTGACGCTAGTAGCAGGAGCAGTCAATGGCATCGTGCCCGTACATGTGCTCCTCGATCGGCAGAGGGAATGGGCCCGATGAACTCCTACACGGTCACACAAGTCGTTCAGCCGGCTCAGGTCTGTGTGTACCGGCGGCAACGCCCGCCCCGCGTCCCCTAGCTAGGGAGCGCAGGTTATTGAGGAGGCCTATGATCCACATACCAAAGGTGTCGAGCGACTCACCTTCCTGTGCTCGAACTGCAACCTCTGTTCTGTTGCCTCTCAAACGGAACGCAACGAGACACGGCTCACCCCCACCCCGGACGTCCCACGTCTTTGCGAGTAGTGGTACCATTGTCGCTGGAACGGTCTGCAGGAGCGCCAATGCAATAGCGCTGTCATGTCGTCACAATCGATCTCATTGCCGCTCCTCCTCACCCTGCTGCGCCCATGGCTTTGGTGGTTGTGTCCGCGGCTGTCTGTACAAGCCGGATTGCCTCTCGGAGAAGGAGGGTTTTGACGTCCCATTGTTATGCATAATAATCTTAGGGACAAACTAGTTAAATATACATGTGAATTGACACGGGCTTTTAAAAAATTTCGTTTGTCCTACATGTAATAAAATATAGAATACACATAAATATCTACGTATAAGAAGCAATCCACATAATATTAAAAAAATATTTTTATTTTATATAATTCATCAATCATTATATCATTGCGACTTTAGGTACTATCTCTGTACTCAGACTATTCCCTGTTGTGACTGAGATTCCTCTTTGTAATTACAAGACATGCGTTATATTATAATTTTGCCCATTTCATTTTTTTTGGTGAGATTACATTTAATTTTATTATTTCATCAGTGACTACCAAGGCCTAGAACATCCGTTTGTTAATTGAAGTACTTACAAGACATTTTTATCAAGATTACAGTTTGTATAGAAAAGACTCCTGTTCCTATTTTGCCAGATCATCATCAAGAAAAAACGTTGTGTTCCTTCTACATCTCAAACCTGGAGGCAGCGCAGCTTCAGTGACTTTGTGCTTCAAAGTCACAGCTGGACTTTGGACCCCATATCAGCCATTCAAAACCAATCCAACGGCTAGGAAACAATGCAGGCAAATCCATCAACACTTGGATGTTGCAGGCTGAAACATAATATGATGTTTATTCCCAAACCGTCTATTCAAATTTGACGAAATTTTGCCATAATGCATATTATAACATATAAGAATTTTTAGATTTTTACAAAATTTTCTAAGCCATGAAACTTTTAAGTTCAGAATTTGGCCATGAAACTTAAAATAAGGTTTACTCACAAACCGTATGTTCAAATCGAGCGAAATTTTCCCAGAATGCATAATGCAACATACAAGATTTACTGGAATGTTTTCAATTTTTTCTGGGTAGTTTGAATATTTAGTTCAAAATCTTAAGTTTCACAGCCAAATTGTGAACTCAATATTCAAACTACAACGGAGCAAGGAATCAAAATGGTCTGCAAAAAGAAACATTTTAGAACAAGTTAATTTCATGTTTGTTTCATAAGGAGATATGCAGTACATTTAATTTATTTCATTAACTATCTAGCCCACTTATGAGTTCAAGTACCATCACAATCTGAATGCTACAATAAATCTGTATAAGTACATGTATAAAAGGAAGAAGTGTCATAGTTAAAATGAATGACCAGGTCCTCCAAGTTTTCAAGCTTTTCTCTTTAGGTACCATCATTGGCTTTCTCTACATATATCCAACCTAAAGTAGGAGAGAAGTTCTAATGTTGAGTGATCATTGTCAGTAGAGAAAGATTGTTAAACTGATATTCTCACATATAATTATAAGCTCTTATATGATATTTGTAATAATCGCAGCAAGAACAAATCAATGAATTTCAAGTTGTACAAAAAAATTCATGTTCAATACCAATATGGTACCTTCTGGGAGCTCATGATGGCTCACTGGTTTCAAGTAGGGTATAATATATGGAGAAAATAAAGATCGGTACAACCGAGAAACGATTTGAGCTACCTCATGTTTCCTAACACAAGTAAAGCCTGCACTAAGGATCCACAATGATAGCCAGTTTCTTAAATTGATTTTATAATATTGTATCATATGATCATATCATGTGGAAGACATGTGACTCACACAAAAAAGTACATGTCTTTCAATTTTCAACAAGAATTCCACGTGGAGAATATTATGTACAAGAGATATCACAAACAACCATTACATAAATTACAATACCAGTAACTACTATGGACATGTGTTAGATTTCCACTATAACCTAGCATACATAAATTGATATGTAAAATGCTTTATGTATGCGATGGTGCTCCATCAATACACATAATTTACAGCCAGAAACGAATAGCTATTTAAAGTTCAACCAAAGAGTGAAACTGTAGAGGTCTGAAACATGAGATTTTTTTTGACAAAGGGAATACATTAATATCTTTAGAAAACCAATTACACTCAGTCTCTTCAACAATGAAGTGTTCTAATGGAAATAAGTATACACATAGCCAAAAAATAAAGAAGAATCACCAAAAAAATTCCGCTAAAGTGATCTATTCCATGTAACAGCAGACCAAACACCACCAACACAACACACGAAATCCAACTTCTCCAAAAATGACGTCTCCAAGAAGGAAACAATGCACAAACGCCGTCGTCGTCCGATCATATATCATATATTTTCGCCTTGGATAAAAGTTCGCGCTCTCAAAACAATTTCTTCAACAAGAACATTGCTAGGCATAACCAATTAAGGCCAAACCTTGCGTTTTCACCCTGAAAGGTTAGACACCGAACTTTTCATGTGTTATCACCCCACTTTCTGATGCTGATACTACAAATCGTGAATCACCAAGTCAATTTCTCATCACCACCAAGACTCACCACCATTACTAGTCCACATATCTCGGCTTTTATGACATTCTCCATACACTGACTTCACCATGAAACTAAAGACATGTCTCAAGATAGCAACAGACTATAGAGCTTCGTCTCACACCCTCAGAAACCAAACGGTCAAAAAATGTTCCAATGGAAATGTTCCATGCCTACAAATTTGTATCAAGAGATTTAAAGAATTCTTTTCATTGAGCTTGCATAGATCTTGACCTAGCCTCAAATAAGGCATGCAAGATTTGTTAGATTCTCTATGAGATGATGTAATAAGTACTAAATAGTAAATACCCCCAACCCATTTATAAAATAGAAAATGTCACAGTAGGGGCCTTCCCTGCTATATTTGTGCCAAAAAAAATATTTGAAAAAACATAGCCGCACCCAACCGAATCTCATCCAATCTGGCAATCTCCCGACATTGTTTAGGGAACAATCGATACCACTAAGCAGTTATCTTATCGTGATCAAAATCATATAGATAGGATTACATACACATTTGATTGTTCAACCATTTGGCCATTCCAGTATTTAATGGAAATGACATAGATGCAAGTGAATGAATTTAGACGTTCTCCTACTCCAAGGATGCACCTCAGCATATGAAAACTACATAGTAAATATCTTCCCTGAAATATTGCATAACTTCATAAAATGATCCTGAATATATTATGTCTCAAAATGCCATAATAACCTATATGTTCACAGTAGCTCATAGGAAACTACATAATAATCTTATATCTAAAGCTACATGCTATAAAAAATAGATGTGAACCGATTATTTACTCTCAAAACTTACTAAATGTTAGAGGAAAAGTTTCATGGCCAACATAAAGCCCCAATTTAATCGGATTAATAACCCTACTTTTTGACCGAATCTAGTAAACACGGACCCGATCAAGAAATAAATACACATGATTAGATTCAAATTAGGGTTGTACCATGAATCTCACCATCATACCAAGATTGTCAACATCTATTTAGAGGTGAATCCATTGTTTGCATGGCGTTTTATTTTTGCAAGAAACTTAACTCTCTCTTACTTGTAGAAATGAACCTATCTTTAGAAGGCTTGTTGCAAACATATGTTTTTTTATCGAGCAACGAATGCAAGGTTAGAACCTACAACATTTTATTAATAAATGAAAACACCAGGTTCCAAAGGTTAAAAAACAGTTATATACAAAAAGGATGGAAGGAAAAGAGAACTATAACACTATGGTAAGGTGTCAATCCCTCTTGAGAAGTCGAGAATTGCTTGGATTTGACCCTATGGGTATGCAGGATAAGATCATGAATAAATCTCCTTTTCCATGCTATAAAAGTAGGCATGAACCCCTAGAAAATTATCGCGTTCCTCTGATTCCATATGGGCAAACATGAAAGTATAACCGCCTCAGATTTTTTTTTGGTTTTGCAAGTTAATGTCTATCTTGGGTTGAACACCTCTTCAAAGGCGTTTCCATCTTCCCAATCAATCTATAGGTAATTGCATACGAGGAGACTAAAAGTGCATTTAAAAAACAATGCATCTAGTCGTCTATGATACGTGAGGGGCATAGAACGCTATGAAAAAAATTATTGACATTATTATTGTTCCTTCTTTTTTTAGATGTAATCCACTTTATTCAAATAGCTAGTACAGAATTACAACATGCTTGGAGAATCCTAAGCAGGAAACCAAGTGTTACATTAAAGCATGTATTAACTTCTATGCTAAGAGCTTCTTTCACACACATAAGCTACAAAGTTTGCAGAAACGATTCACATGATCTTGAAAGTCTGGAAGTTTTGGCTAAGTGCATTTAATTCTCTCAGAATGTGGACACCATCAATCTGCACCTCTCTCAGGGTGCCAAATTGAAACCAAATTTGCATATAGCTCATTTGCAAGATGACCCTAGGATGCTGTGGACGAGCCACAACTTCCAAACCAGTCTTGCGTGCAAGTAGTTCGCTGATAAAAGGGTCTACAAATGAGTCATGTCGCACACATCCTCTTCAATCAAGTCACCCGAAGAGTTATGAATAACATAACCCGATCTATCTATCTTAGCTAGTATTGATCACATGCCAATTTATAGGCGACGAACTCCAGGGAGGTATAGAAAATTTCGATGTCTGGCCATTTGGAGGTAGATCAAGACTAGTAACTAATTCACCGACAATCTGCAATGGCGTAGTTGGATGATATTGTTCCTCACCATGAACAAACTTGTTTCTACGTGACCAAATTGACCAAATTAGTGTTATACACACCGCCTTGTTCTTCTTCGGGACCGCATCATCATTCATCAAATCTGAATCCCTACTTGTTGGATGGAGGCGCGGGAGAGAAACCCTTGCCGATCCTCAAGAGCAGACTAGAAAGCCTTGCCAAGATTGCAGGGTATAATAGCATAAAATAGCGATTCATGAGAATCTCCGCATAATTTTCATGCAGCTGAGGTCATCACATGGCGTCTCTTTTATTAACTGTGACATGGAAGAAGCCCTTTCAAAATCCGCATAATTTTCTTCCAAACTCCAAAACTGTCAGCATTCGAACAACCCGCAACATGAACATCCAAGTTCGAATTCCTCGAGAACATTCTATAAGATGACCTGATCGAGTAAATTCCTGATTTTTTCCTCACTCCATGACCAGATATCATTGAAGATACCTTTAGGCCTATAGATACATAAAATAGTTTTGTCATCAGCTATAAACAAATACTTACTGATCTTCTGCTCATTCCATCTTCCTAAATTATCCAATAGATCCGATACAATCATTGGAGTAACATCATCATCATGTAACCATCCCATAGGTTTGAAAGATGGCATGCTAGGAATGCACTGCCACCCAGAATACACGTAGGCATGCCATCCCCAATTCGTCTGACTAGTCCCTTCTTCAGTATATCACATCCCACAATAATGGATTCCCATGTACTTGAAGCACTTGCATGCAAGACATCTTGCTGAAAGAAACTCTTCATTGGGAAAATATATCCCCTTAAGCACCTTGGCAAATAAACTCTCCGGGCACTAGTGGAGACAGGGTTCTAGTCCCGGGCCGTAAGGGCCTCTTGTCCTGGTTTTTGAACCGGGACTAATCAAGCGGGACTAGAGGCCCAACACTAGTCCCGACCCAGTTACCAGCCGGGACTAGTGACACTAGTGGGTGCCCACGTGGCTTCCCCTGCGCGTCCAGGGTGCACCCCCACTAGTCCCGGTTGGTGCCACATGCCAGGACTAGTGGATCTCTGCCGCGGCAGAGCATTACCTTGGACTAGTGATTTCTCTGCCACGGTAGCATTTTGTGCCCTTTCTCTGCCGCGACAAAGAATTCATTTTGTATTGTTTTATTTATTTATTTTCCCGGTGCGTGGCACCAGCCCGGACTAAAGGGGGGGGGGGGTCTCTAGTCCCGGCTGGTGCCACACACCGGGACTAGAGGGAGGGGAGGGGGGTGTTTCATTTTCGCGCGCTGGGGCCAGACCTTTAGTCCCGGCTAGTAAACTGGGCCGGGACTAAAGGCCCAAATTTGCACGCGCTGGGCCAAAAACCCCAGCGCGCGTGTGCTTTGTTTTTCAAATTGTTTCAAAAATATCATTCAAAACATTTAAATTATACTTTTTTTGCATACTTGTGAATTTGACAAAACTTTCAAAATGAAAAGTTCTTGAATTTGAATAATTAATCCAAATCCATTTTCTGCTTTATCAAATAATTATTTTAAATAGTCAAATTATTAACCATTTTGCCATTATCAATTTTAAAATGCATTTACTATTATTTTTTGCATACTTGTCAATTTGACAAAACTTTCAACATGAAAAGTTCTTGAATTTGAATAATTAATCCAAATCCATTTTATAATTTAGCAAATAATTATTTTAAATAGTCAAATTATTAACCATTTTGCCATTATCAATTTAAAAATGCATTAACTATTATTTTTTGCATATTTTTGAATCTCACTAAACTTTTAACATGAAAAGTTCTTGAATTTGAATAATTAATCCAAATCCATTTTCTGTTTTATCAAATAATTATTTTAAATAGTCAAATTATTAACCATTTTTCCATTATCAATTTAAAAATGCATTAACTATTATTTTTTGCATATTTTTGAATCTCACTAAACTTTCAATATGAAAAGTTCTTGAATTTGAATAATTAATCTAAATCCATTTTCTGAATAAGATTTAGTCCCGGTTGTATCCACTAACAGGGACTAAAGTTTTTTCCTGCCATTTCTCACCGCTTCCCGCCAAGTTTTTCCATCCTTTCTTCTGAACCGAGTTTTTAGTCCCGGTTGTAGCCACTGACAGGGACTAAAGATATTTCCCGCCATTTCCCACCGCATCCCGCCATGTTTTCCCGCCCTTTCCCTCTATATATAGGCCAACCGCGCCATGGTTATGCACACATCCACACCTTCCTCTCTCATAGAAATGGACAGCTCCTACTAGGCCATTCTGGCCCTCGAGGAGACGGAGGCGCTGTGCGCCTCAAGCTACCCTTGCCCACCAGGCTACCGGCCGCCCGTCGGCTAGATGCTGAGTGTTGGAGGTGTTCCTGTCCCTCCCGTGCCTCAAGGCTCCACCCGACATGCGGCCATCACCAACCACTTCTACCACGAGCTCACGGCGGAGCAGCGGATGGATCCCCAGTGGGATCCCGACAAAAACGACACCTGGAATGCCTTCTTCGCTAACCGGTGGGAAAGGGAGCTCGCCAGGTACGATGGTGATGGCCTTCCCCGGTGAAACACAATGAAGCCGGCCACCGTCTGTGGTGGGAGAACCGTACTATCATAGGCGTGATGCGCTACATCATCGGGGGAGACCATCCTCGCCTGTGAGGCCGGAGTGGCAGGTGCCCCCGGTATATTCCATGGTTGGGCTCAGGATCCCCAGAGTGGCAGGTGATGATGACAATGATGATGACGATGACGAAGAAGACCCTGAAGCTGTGTACTATAGGACTAGACATGATTATGACTAAAGGGGGAGACTTTAGTCTTGAGCGTTAGCTAGTCCCGGTTTGTCCCGGTTTTTAATATTATAAATGTATTGAGTGTTAGTCCTAGTTTGTGGCTGGACTGGGACTAAAGGGGGCCTTTAGTCCCGATTTCGTAGTCTCAGTTTTTTAATATTAATATATGTCTTGAGTGTTAGTCTCGTTTTATGGTTGGACCGGGACTAAAGGGGGGCCTTTAGTTCCGATTCGTACTTACCATGAAGATCTGATCTCCAAACACGTGCGATCACATATTAGGGAGTGCCTCTATGACCAGTTTCTTGGAGATGCCGGAGGATTGGGCTCCGGCGGCATCTCCCTGAAACTGGTCGTAGTGGTGTCCCTGCTCTCGAAGACCATCTTGCAGCTTGTAACTTCTCTAATTACATCAATATGCCTGGGAGCTAACCTAATTTCACATATTAGGGAGTGCCTCTATGACCAGTTTCTTGGAGATGCCGGAGGATTGGGCTCCGGCGGCATCTCCCTGAAACTGGCCGTAGTGGTGTCCCTGCTCTCGAAGACCATCTTGCAGCTTGTAACTTCTCTAACTAGATCAATATTCCTGGGAGCTAACCTAATTTCACATATTAGGGAGTGCCTCTATGACCAGTTTCTTGGAGATGCCGGAGGACTGGGCTCCGGCGGCATCTCCCTGAAACAGGCCGTAGTGGTGTCCCTGCTCTCGAAAACCATCGATCTTAGAGATGCCTCAACCTGGCTGGAGGACTATCCTATTTATAGTACAAGATCTCGACATAGTGTCGACACTCACGACATAATATCGACACTCACCCCTATTATTAGCGCTCACTCGTGTTTTGTCCCGGTTGCTGTCTCCAACCGGGACTAAAGGTTCATCCAACCGGGACTAAAGGTTCAACCCCTATTATTAGTGCTACCTAGCCCAGCCTACCGCAATCCCTTCAGTCACAGTTGGTTTCTCCAACCGGGACTAAAGGTTCAACCCCTATTATTGGTGTTGCCTGGCCCAGCCTGCCCTTCCCTTTACCTCTATTTATAGTGCGGCCATCATGGCCATGGAGAATCTTCATCATTCAACAATATGATTACATAAAAGGTATAATATATTACACCAACATCCCTATCTAGTATTGTTGTTGTCTTCTGCACCGTAGCCATGGAGAATCTTCATGATTTAACAGGAGGCTTGGGTCAGTTTTCACTTTGAAGGGCGGGATTTCATGAAACTTATTATAATCTTCTAACATATCTATCTTGTCATCCACTCCCATGATGTTTCTTTTCCCTGAAAGAACTATGTGGCGCTTTGGCTTATCGGATGATGTATTCTTTTGCTGATTTCTTTTTCTCTGTTTCGTAGACATGTCCTTCACATAGAAAAATTGAGCCACAACGTTGGCTAGGAAGAATGGTTCGTCCATGTACGCAAGATTTTTGAGATCCACTGTTGTCATGCCATACTTTTCGTCTAAATGTACACCTCCTCCTGTCATCCTGACCCATTTGCACCGAAACAAAGGGACCTTAAAGTAGGTCCATACTCAAGTTCCCATATCTCCTTTATGTACCCATAATATGTGTCCTTCTGCCCATTGTCATCTGTTGCATCAAAGCGGACACCACTGTTTTGGTTGGTGCTCTTTTTATCTTGGGCGATCGTGTAAAATGTATTACCATTTATCTCGTACCCTTGGAAAGTACATATAATCGAAGATGGTAACTGTGCCAACAAGTATAGCTGATCTTAAACAGTGTTGTTATTCATGAGATGCTTCTGCAACCAACTGCCGAAAGTGTCCTTGTGTTCCACTTTAATCGAGGAGTCAGGCATCCCCAGGTTTTCCGAGCGTACAATAATCTTGTGTTTCTCAATATACGGAGCCACCAAGATGGAATTGTGTAGAACTATGTAGTGTGCTTTATTGAAAGAATCTCTGTCCATACATACCATTGTTTTCCTTCCTAGTGTGCCTTTTCCAGTCAGCCTCCCCTCATACCGAGATTCAGGAACACCAATCGACTTAAGGTCAGGAAGAAAGTCAACACAAAACTCAATGACCTCCTCTGTTCCATATCCCTTGGAGATGCTTCCTTCTGGACTAGCACGGTTATGAACATATTTCTTTAAGACTCCCATGAACCTTTCAAAGGGGAACATATTGTGTAGAAACACATGACTGAGAATTCTAATCTCTTCGACTAGGTGAACTAGGAGGTGTGTCATAATATTGAAGAAAGATGGAGGGTACAACAACTCGAAGCTGACCAGACATTGGACCACATCAATCTGTAACCCTGATATACTTTCTGGATCAATAACCTTCTGAGAAATTGCATTGAGGAATGCACATACCTTCACAATGGCCAGCCGAACATTTTCCGGTAGAAGCCCTCTCAATGCAACCGGAAGCAATTGCGTCATAAGGACGTGGCAGCCATGGGACTTTAGGTTTTGAAATTTTTTCTCTTTCATATTTAGTATTCCCTTTATGTTATACAATAAGCTAGACATGACCTTGATACTGAAAAGGACTTCAAAAAAGATTTCCTTCTCTTCCTTGGTAAGAGCGTAGTTGGCAGGCCCTTGAAACTGCCCTGGATGCTTGCCGTCTTGTCCTTTATGACGTTGCTGGTCCTCCCGTGATTCCAGTGTATATTTTGACTTCCCATACAAGCCCAAGAAGCCTAGAATATTCACGCAAAGATTCTTCGTCAGGTGCATCACGTTGATTGCAGAGCGGACCTCATGGACTTCCCAAAAGGGTAGCTCCCAAAATATAGATTTCTTCTTCCACATGGGTGTGCGTCCGTCGGCGTCTTTCAGAACAGGTTATCCTCCGGGACCCTTTCCAAATATTACATTTAAATCCTTGACCATACCAAATACATTAGCACCAGTACGGGGGGCAGGCTTCTTCCGGTGATCTGCCTCGCCATCGAAATGCTTGCCTTTTTTCCTTAAGGGGTGTCTAGGCGGAAGAAAACGACGATTGTACGGGTACACATTCTTCCTAGATTTATCCAAATATATACTTTCAGTCTCATATAAACAGTGTGTGCATGCATTATATCCCTTGTTCGTCTGTCCTGAGATGTTACTAAGAGCAGGCCAATCATTGATGGTTACGAAAAGCAACGCTCGTAGGTCGAATGGCTCCTGTTTGTGCTCATCCCACACACGTAAACCTAGTTCGTCCCACAACTGTAAAAGTTCATCAACTAATGGCCTTAGGTACACATCAATGTCGTTGCGGGGTTGCTTCGGGACTTGGATGAGCACTGGCATCATAATGAACTTCCGCTTCATGCACAGCCAAGGAGGAAGGTTGTAGATACATAGAGTGACGGGCCAGGTGCTGTGACTGCAGCTCTTCTCTCCAAAAGGATTCATGCCATCTGTACTTAGACCAAACCATAAGTTTCTTGCTTCACCAGCAAAGTCCGGGAAGTCTCTCTCGATTTTTCTCCACTATCGACCATCAGCGGGGTGCCTCAACATCCCGTCTTTCTTACGTTCTTTCATGTGCCATCACAACAACTTGGCATGCTCTTTGTTTCTGAACAAGCGTTTCAATCGTGGTATTATAGGAGCATACCACATCACCGTGGCAGGAACCCTCTTCCTGGGTGGCTCGCCATCAACATCACCAGGGTCATCTTTTCTGATCTTATACCGCAATGCAGTCCATACCGGGCATTTATCCAAATTCTCGTACTTCTCACCACGGTAGAGGATGCAGTCATTAGGGCAGGCATGTATCTTCTGCACATCTAATCCTAGAGGGCAGATGAGCTTCTTTGCTTCGTATGTACTGGCGGGTAATTCGTTATTTCTTGGAAGTAGCCTCTTCATGAGTACCAACAACTTTTCAAATCCCGAGTCAGTCACACCGGTCTCTGCCTTCCACTTCAGAAATTCCAGTGTGCTACCCAGCTTCTTCTGGCCATCTTCACAAGTTGGGTACAACAATTTGTTGTGGTCCTATAACATCTGCTAAAACTGCAACCTCTCCTTTTCTGTGTCGCGGTCTCGCTTTGCATCAGAAATGACCCGACCAAGATCATCAGCGGGCCGGTCTGGTTCCCGTTCTTCACCTCCTTCTTCTTCATTATCTTCCATTGCGGTATCAGCGTATTCAGGGAACATAGATCGGTAGTTGTCATCATCGTTCTCTTCTTCATCGCCGTCTTCCATCACAACCCCTCTTTATCCGTGTTTGGTCCTAACATTATAGACGGACATAAACCAGACCGAAGCAGGTGGCTCTGAATGACTCTTGCCGAAGTGTGATCCTTCTCATTCCTACAGTCAACACATGGACAACACATAAAACCATCCCGTCGCTTGTTCTCCTCGGCCATAACTCGAAAAGAACGCACGCCTTCTCTGAAAGCGGCAGAGCGTCGGTCACCATACATCCATGGATGGCTCATCTGTATCATACAAATATATGTCAAACGCAATCACTATGCTAAAATTAGTACCGCACACGGTCTTAACGAGAAAATAGTTGCTAAGCTTTTATTACACTTGGAAACAAAGATGAGAAAACTTAAGTGTGGCTCGGGCACCTCATATCATGTCTGTCTTGTGTGACCTAAACTTGCATCACTCTAATGGACATTTCACCGAACACCTCTAGTGCATATGTATGAACAAGAAAAAAAATAGCACAACAACACTCTCTCCCACCAGGAAAAAAGAGTTGAGAGGGAGAGAGGGCTGTGCGTATATATAGGGCTAGAACACTAGTCCCGGTTGGAGATACAAACCGGGACTAAAGGGGGTGCCACCAGCGAGCGGCAGGGACAGGGCCATTTAATCTCGGTTTGAGCCTCAGACCAGGACTAATGGGGTCTAACGGGCCAGGACATATGGTTCTGGGTGGCTCGGGCCGTCCGGCCAGGTCCATTAGTCCCGGCCCCAGCCACAGCCGGGACTAATGGCCTAGACGAAAGGCCTGTTTTCTACTAGTGGGGTTTTTTAACAGCCCCCAAGCTTGCTTACTAAGTATTACATCATCAAAAAAATTGAAGTCACGAAAACCCAAACCACTGGAACATTTTGGCAAATCCATTATCTCCCATGACTGCCAATGCATCCCTCTCTTATCAAGTGATCCAATCCACACAAAATTAGATACAACCATCGTTAATTTGGAGCGTATCCCCTTATTAAGTTTGAAACAACTCATAGAGTAGGTCGTAGATACTGAATCACTGATCTGATAAACTGTTCTATGCCTCCGTATGAAAGCAATGTAGGGCACCATCTTTGAACATGTAGCCTCCCCAATATGAAAAAAATTATGATCTGTGAGACGACCAGAGGAAGTAGGTATCCCCAAGTACTTATCCAAGAGTGCTTCATGCTCAATACGCAAGAACTTCCTCATCGTCTTGATTTCGACACCGGGGGTATTATTCCCCCTTTATTTCTCAGCTAGGGGCACAACGTCTGGCGAGCTTAATCGGCGAGCTAGGCGAAAACAATCACAGAGAGACACGGCAGTGAGCGGATCCCTATGCCCTGCAACTACCTACTATCTGATTATCACCGGGTTACAATGGGTTTCTTCTCCTGGAAATGTTATCTCGGCAACGACAATTGTCCTCCCCTCTCTAGCTTGACCTGGCACTAGTAGAAAATATGCCTCTAGCTAGTCCCGGTTTATAACGGACTTTAGTCCTAGATGTGCATCCGGGACAGCCATATCCGGACTAAAGGTCCTACCTTTAGTCCCGATTCTAGTACAAACCGGGACTAGAGGATCTCCACGTGGCCCCATGTAGTGCGCTGGGCTGGAGCACCTTTAGTCCCGGTTCGTAATACGAGCTGAGACTAAAGGTGTTCTACCGTGGCAGCATTTTGGGGCAATCGGCTGCCGCGGCAGGAGATAGGTTTTAGGGTTTTGTATTTACTTTTTCTGTTCAATTATTTTTCATTTTGTGTTTTTAGTCCAAATAAGTTTTCGTATACATATTCTATGCTACTACATACTGAACACGTTGATGCATATATAATATAATTTCTCTCACAAGCATACAAACATATATACAACTTTGGTATACGAGTCCCAAGCAAGACTAAAGCCCGTCTATTTGATTATATGGAGATCATTCTATTATATGGATGCTTTATTTTCTATTTAACTTGTATTCTCCATTTGGGTGTATGACCTCCTTAATCAAAAAATCCTGAAAATTCCTCTTGAATTGCTAGTAGGCGTTCCCGTGTAGGAGATTATCCCGCATCGCATCCAACTATATATAAAGAAGGAGATCATTATGAATGGAACTCAACACAAATTATGGTATAAAATAAATTGTGAATATTATTATTTATGTACTTCAATAAAGTCCATGCCCTTCTCAATACATCCCGCGAATGAACTCACCGACATAGTATCCACATAAGTTATTCCCTTGTGGCTGCCTCGCACACTTTTCAAGAATAGAATTCAATCAAATAATAATCAAGTATGATAATTGTATTGAAACTAGAATTGAAGAGATGCGCGGGCGTAACTCCCATACTACTTACCGAGATTGGATGAAAAGTCAGCTCCTTACGCCATTCGTCCTTAGCATCCTTCCTGAACCGTTTCCAAACCCTGCCCGACAAAAAAGAATTGAATGGATAAGTTATTAATTACTTGACATCTCAGAGAATGAACGAAAGAGACGGATATAGTGCGATAATGATTGAAATTACTTTTGGAGCATAGTAAGCATGTCGCCGTACTCTTCCATGTTTTTTTAATGAGTCCGAGATTTCAACTCTTGCATGGTCAACATCAATGGTTAGGAGAATCTAGTGGAAGCTGCGCATGTTTATATACATGGGTAACTCATCAATTACACTTAACATCGAGTCAGCAAAAAGTGAATGTGTACAACACAGTAACACTCTTACCCGTAGTTGTAAGGAAATAGTATTTGCATAGTGTAATGTTGCTCCTTTAAAAATATTAGCAAGTGAAGCTCCGTTTCCTCGGGCTTCGACCTTAGCGTATGTTCATTAACTTGATTTAGGTCAACAAACCCAATAGAATAGAATCTCTTTCTACTACATTTCTGAATCTTCCTTCTGCATAATAGCATACAAAAAGATATAATGAGGATAATTACAAGCAATGAATTGAACGAGCTGAGCTACAGACTTAATTACTTATAGACAATAGTAGTTGACGAGGGACTTGTCGAGGGCTTGTTGGTTGAATAACTGAAATAATTCACAAATTTCAGTAGAGATCTCATCTGGACGGAAGTATTCCTATCCAAACTTCACTAAGATAAATTGTAGCCATTGTAACTTTCAAGTACCAGTCATGCAAAATTCGCATTTGTGTTGGAAGATGCCGGAGTGTCTCATTAATGTCCAGAGGCTCCCGTAGACATATTTTCGTGCTATTGGAGCCTTGGCAAATTCTCCGGCGCCTAGAAATTCTTCGAGACTCATTTATCACTCCTTGGCTAATTGCTTAGCGTATTCCATATCTATTGGCTCTTCGGGCTGGGATAACACCTTGAGCCGGAGGATCGATTGTTTTGCCTATTTCCTGAGCTGGGGAACGTCTCTTAAGCTTCTCCTTATTGCACTAATGCTTGATGTCTTATCTTTAACTTTCTTTGTAAGACATCGTGTATAGTCATCTTTCTTATATAACTCATGTTGGGGTGGTTGCGCAAGAAATTCCTCAAAGTGCCTCTTGACTTTCGGATCAATTGGCACCTTTGGCTCGGGTTGTTTTGGTGTAAAATGTTCCTTCACTTCGGCATCCACGATCATCCTGTTTTCCTCAATAGTCCAGTGTTCAGCTAATTTGCGATGAGGAGGCGGTACCCTTGAGAGGGGCTCTTGTTGTTATCCGTATCGTTTATCCCTCGACGAAGCGGTGGTGTTCTTCCGCTTTTGGACCTTTGAGTTAGTGGGCAGAGGAGGAGGAGGCGCCGAAGATGGAGATGGACTTGCGCTACGGTCCCTCTCGGAGAGGGGAAGACTATTGGTTCTCGGAGGATACTATGGCCTCAGAGAGCTGACAGATTTCTTCTCGGAGGAGATGGTGGCCTCGAAGGTGATGGATTGCTTCTAGGAAGAGATGATGGCCTTGGCGCCCAACATGGAAACACGATGTGCTCCTTTTTCCAAAGAATGAAGACACTCTCAACTTCTCCCAGTGTTTTATCACCTTCACCTGCAGGGATGTCAAGCTCCAGTGATCAAAATGCCGGTACAACTTCATCCACACTGACATGAGCATAGCCAGCTAGAATCTGACAGCCATGGTATGCTGCTTCCGGTGGACAAGATAAAGAAAATACGAGCGCCACCTTCATGGAAATGTTCTTCAGTGTCACATGTAGCTCCCAACTTGTCCTTTCCTCGACTTCATCCACGGGTTAGCTGATACGTCGTAAACGTATCTATAATTTTTGATGTTCCATGCTTGTTTAGTATCAACTTTTCTATGTTTTTTCTACATTTTGAGGTATTTTTATACATTTTCTGGGACTAACCTATTAACAAGATGCCATAGTGCAAGTTGCCTGTTTTCTACTGTTATTGGTTTCAGAAAAGCTAGTAAGGAAATATTCTCGGAATTGGATGGGACAAAAGCCAAAGTCAATATTTTACCAGAATGAACACAGAGACCGAAGGGCAGACGAAGGGGGACACACCCTAGGGACACGCAGGCCACCCTAGAGCGCGCCACCCTATGGTGTGCGCCCCCTGGCCCCCATCCTGCCTCGCCTATAAAAGCCTCCCGATGCAGAAACCCTAAGCACCCGATCAGATCTCCATGAAACAGGCCGTAGCCGCCGCCACCATCGTCCCTAGATCAGGGGGATCTGAACCTCTTCCCGGCACCCTTCCAGAAGGGAGATATCATCCTGGAGGCCTTCTTCATCACCATGCCAGCCTCTGGTATGATGCGTGAGTAGTTCACCCTTGGACTATTGGTCCATACAGTAGCTAGATGGTTGTCTCTCATCCTTTGTGCTATCATTTTTAGATATTGTGAGGTAATTTCATGATCAATATCATCTATTTGCAATCATACATGTGTGTGTGGGGATCCGATGGATATTGAGATACTATGTCAGATTGATTATTTATTCTATCATGTCAGATTGATTATTGATTCTATCATGTCTGTGTTGTTTGTGATCTTGCATGCTCTCCGTTGCTAGTAGTTATCTTGGCCAAGTAGATGCTTGTGACTCCAAGAGGGAGTATTTATGCTCGATAGTAGGTTCATGCCTCTAGTAATCTAGGGAAGTGACAGGAATATCTAAGGTTGTAGATGTGTTCTTGCTACTAGGGAGAAAACAACAATCTTTTATTTATGGAACAATTGTATTGTTTACTTTACACACATTGCTTAATGCAATTATCCGTTGCTTGCAACTTAATACTAGAAAGGGTTCAGATGATAACCTGAAGGTGGATTATTAGTCATAGATGCAGTTGGATTACGGTCTATGTATATTGTTGTAATGCCCAATCAAATCTCATAGGAATCATGATGTCTAGTATTTGCATTGTTATGCTTGCTCAGTCTGTTAATTGCCCCGCTGTAATTTTTTCACCCATCATGTTATCTATCTTAAGGAGAACACCTCTAGTGAACTATGGACCCCGGTCCAATCTTTACCATTGTTACATCATCTACTTTTACAGTTTACTTTCTACCAGCAACCATTACCATCCACACTATACGCTTAATCCTTTGTTTTCAGCAAACCAGTGAGATTGACAACCTCACTATAAGTTGGGGCAAAGTCTTGAGTTTGTGTTGTGCAGGATTCCAAGTTTCTAGCAACACCTTGGAGGTGTTTCTATGATCCTACTGATTTGATAACCTTGGTTTCATAACTGAGGGAAGACTTGCCGTTGTGCTCATCACACCTTGCTCTTGGGGTATCCAAACGAAGCTCTACAACTGAGCCACGTTAGTAGCGAACCATCATTGCACCGGCTATATCATCTATCACCAGTGCATTATTCTCGATCAGTAGTACATCATAAGCCTGTACCTCCGTGGAAGCCATGCCGCTTCTCCGCTGAGATGGGCCGACCGTATTGTCCAATGCAGGATCTTGCTGTCGGGACAATCCTCTAAGTTTATTAATCTGCTCCTTCTGCAGTTTGAACATGACTTGAAATTCCTCGTTCTTTTTTTCAACCACCTCCAGTCGTCCTGCCTCCTCCGCCTTCTGCCAGTTTGTTTTTCTCGATCAACTTCTATAAGTGTCAATGTCCTGGGAAAACCCAACCTTCCATGAAAAAGATGGTCCAAAGCCTCGTGTTCGTCTGACCTTTGTAGGATTCCCGAGGGCCTTTGTCAGCTCATCGCTCTCTCTCTCGAGAATGAACTTTCCATCTTGCACCTATATTATCACTTTAATAAGTTGATTCTTGGGTGGAACAATTTCTTCCTTTGCACAATGTCCCCTGTTTATAGGTCATACGATCCCCCATTCCCAAGTAACCAATTTATTGACCTCAAGGGCCACTGACTTGTATCTGGAGATATCCCTTAAGCACGCAGGGCGGCTCAGTTTTATCCCACTTAGGCATGGAACTCTTTGTAGCCACTTGTCCCCAGATTATGGTGATATTTATTTTTAGCCACATTTAGCTGATTCTTTGTCAACCTATCCATAGCTTCTTCTTATTCCATGTACGTCACAAATGTGGCCCAGTTATCCCACTGCTTCTCTAGTGTGCCAGTGAACGGCGGAGTCCGCGACTTCTTGACATACTGGTGGTATAATGTTTTCTTCCAGTCCTTCAATTGTGTGCCCATTTTCTTAAGAGCTCACTCCTTAACTTTCAACCTCAATGCCTTTGTGAGATCATCAATCTCCAAGACTGGTAGAGTGAAATATGTCATGAGAGATTTCCAAAGACAATCTTTGGCTTTGTCATCGACAAAACTTGCTCCAACTTGATCCCTTTTTTTCCTGGATTATTCCACTCCCAAGTGGTGATCGGGATGGTGTCTCTAACTATCACTGTGCATTGATGTATAAATGCATTTGCAGCCTGTGTCAGCTCTAATGGTTGGCCCAACTGAAAGACTATGTTAATTATGAAACGTACACCATCAACCAACTTTTTGGTAGGGACTCGTTTCGTTGCAGAATATTGTCCCGATGCGGAGGTCTAAGAGAAGAAATTGTTGTTAGTATATATATTCGAATCAATTAATGCATCTATAGTGATCAAAAGATGCTTTATATACCTCGCCGGTCTTTGTTAAAGTGTCTCCACCAGTGTCTCCACCAGAGTCTGCATTGATGTATTTGGTATGATCAAGAATTTAAATATAATATTTGGAAATGGTCCTGGAGGAAAACCTGTTCCGAAAGACGCCGACGGACACAGACCCATGTGGAAGAAGAAATCTATATTTTGGGAGCTACCCTATTAGGAAGTCCATGGGGTCTGCTTCGCAATCAACGTGATACACCTGACGAAGAATCTTTGCATGAATATTCTAGGCTTCCTGGGCTTGTATGGGAAGTCAAAAGATACCCCGGAAGCACGGGAGGACCAGCAACATCATAAAGGAGGAGACGGCAAGCATCGAGGGCAGTTTTAAGGGCCTTCCATCTATGCTCTTACCAACGAAGAGAAGGAAATATTTTTTGAAGTCCTCTTTAGTATCGAGGTCCTGTATGGCTTCTCGTCTAATATAAAGGTAATAGTAAATATGAAAGAGAAAAATTTCCAAAACCTAAAGTCTCGTGACTGCCATGTTCTTATGACACAATTGCTTCCGTTTGCATTGAGTGGAATTCTACCGGAATTTTTTTGACTGGCCATTGTGAAGGTATGTGCATTCCTCAATGCAATTTCTTAGAAGGTAATCGATCCAGAAAGTCTATTAGGGTTACACATTGATGTGGTCCAATGTCTGGTAAGCTTCTAGTTGTTATACCCTCCATCCTTCTTCAATATTATGACGCACCTCCTAGTTCACCTAGTCGAAGAGATTAGAATTCTTGGCCCTGTGTTTCTACATAATATGTTCCCCTTCGAGAGGTTCATGGGAGTCTCAAAGAAATATGTTCATAACTGTGCTAGGCCAGAAGGAAACATCTCCAAGGGCTATGGAACGGAGGAGGTCATTGAGTTTTGTGTTGACTTTCTTCCTGACCTTAAGCCGATTGGTGTTCCTGAATCTTGGTATGAGGGGAGGCTACCTGGAAAAGGCACACTAGGAAGGAAATCATCGGTATGTAGGGATGGGGATTCTTTCAGTAAAGCACACTACACAATTCTACACAATTCCATCTTGGTGGCTTCGTATATCGAGAAACACAAGAATATTCTACGCTCCAAAAATCCGAGGAAGCCTGACTCCTAGATTAAAGTGGAACACGAGGCTACTTTCGACAGTTGGTTGCAGACACATCTCATGAATAACACCACTATTGGAGATCAACTGTACTTGTTGGCAAGGTTACCATCTTCGACTATATGTACTTTCCAAGGGTACGAGATAAATGGTAATACATTTTACACGATCGCCCAAGATAAAAAGAGCACCAACCAAAACAGTGGTGTCCGCTTTGATGCAACCAATGACAATGGGCAGAAGGACACATATTATGGGTACATAGAAGAGATATGTGAACTTGAGTATGTACCTACTTTTAAGGTCCCTTTGTTTCGGTGCAAATGGGTCAAGATGATAGGAGGCGGGGTACATGTAGACGAGAAGTATGGCATGACAACAGTGGATCTGAACAATCTTCCGTACATGGACGAACCATTTGTCCTAGCCAACGATGTGGCTTTGTTTTTCTATGTGAAGGACAGGACTACAAAACCTAGAAAAGAAATCAGCAAAAGAATACATCGTCCGATGAGCCAAAGCGCGACATATTTCTTTCAGGGAAAAGAAACATCGTGGGAGTGGATGACATGACAGACATGTCAGAAGATTATAATAAGTTTCATGAAATCTCGCCCTTCAAAGTGAAAACTGACCCAAGCCTCCTATTAAATGATGAAGATTCTCCATGGCTACGACACAGAAGAAACCCACAACACTAGATAGGGATGTTGGTGATCTATGTAATGAATTAAACCTTTTATGTATTATCATATTTTGAGTTAAAACTTTTACGTAAGGTGGAAACTCCGTCCTGCAACATTGTTCATTTTGACCCAAGAGGAGGGAAAGGGCGGAAAAACATAGTGGGAAATATCTTTAGTCCCAGACTTAAGGGAAAACATGGTGGGAAAGGTTCACCTTTAGTCCTGAACTTAAGGGAAAACATGGTGGGAAAACATGATGGATTTCTCTCTATAATCTTAGAATTTGTTTATCATAAGGTGAATCAAATTGGAGTTCTGTAACTATATTTGAGCTCTATCCATAAACTACAAGATGTGGAAAATTTTTGTCTATTCATTAAGCATGTTCTTGGTTTAGGATATTATAAAGATGATAAGTTCTATTTGTTTTATCTTATTATAAGTTGTTGTCCCGTCAAATGATATAAGAATCATAGGATTGTTGCTCAGGTAAACCCTAATTAGTTGGCAATATGCATGTTAACTGTAGCACCTCGGGTAAAACCGCTACTAGAAAATCGCGTGTTATTTTTATTCATGCATCATCGTGACATCATTATGTATATTTTTGCCTTTGAAAAACATTTTCATTAATGCCTATTCTGTTTTCTACAAACACTCCGTCTTTATTTCAAATTATAAAAGCTGGTATTCTGGATATTTTGTTTTTTCTAAAAACTATTTATAAAAGAATTTTATAAAATATATCAAACAACTATATAAATAAAATAAAACAAATTTTTATAAAACCTGTGGGGGAGTCAGCCAGCCTCCAGGCCCAAAAGCCCAGCAGCCAGCCAACTACCACCCCACTGAAACCGTAGATCCCTACCTATCCAAACCCTAGACACACCCTACACCAGTCCCCGCCGCTGGACCCACCCACACAAACCGCACGCAGCGCGCGCCTTAGGTCCCTGCCCAACACGACACACAACACACGCGCCCACCCCAGCGATCGCCCACCCCGTCACGTTTTCCTACCCGTCAACCGGCCCCACTCCCTCACTCGGCAGGCCCACCCTTGCACCCCCGCTCCTCTCTCCCTCGGCCCCTCGTCTTGAGCCCCCTCCTTTCCCAGGCTGTCGCCACCGCCAAGTACTCTCCCTGCCGCGCGCCTCACCTCGCCTCCTCTCTGCTCCATCCGCCCAGAGCCGCGCAGCTCTGGCTCTGCCTCAAGGGCCTCCGTCGCCAGGAGCTCGCCATCTCCCCTCCTCAGGAACCGCATACCGCTTCAGCACCCACCACCACCAGTGCCCTCTCCGTCGTCTTCCTCTGCTTCCACCCGCAGCGACCAAGCTCGCCCCGGTCGCGTTGCCCTCCGTCGATGCCCCGCCTCCTCTGCGTCCTCCTCCCCGACCCGCCTCCAGCCACCGCCGTGACACCGTGCTCTGTGTGCCGCGCATGCAAGGCCTCCAGGCGCCGGCCGCTGTCGTTCCTCCCAGCGTCGCCTCGGCCACCGTCTCGCATCGTCGTCCCGTGCACCCGGCTACGCCTCCAAGCCGAGCGGAGGCTCCTGCCCGCACACCAAGGTCGCTCATGTGAGCGTCACCACCATCCACTCGACGCCACTGGCCCGATGCAACCTCCTGCTCATCTCATCGCAACAGTGTCACCCTCCGGCCACGCGTGCATACGCTCGTGTTTCCGGCGGCCTATATACTTTCGTTGTGATGTCCTGGTGAGCCAGACAGTGTCGTTTAAGATTACACTTCTGTCGATATTTGTTCTTCATAGATGCATCTGTGCCTTCCTTTTGACCCGGTGCTCCAACTGGTTTGATGATTGTCTTAGCTCCCTGGTGGTATGCTACTGATTACGAGACGTCGGATGAAGTGTTGGTGTGTGGTGCTGCTTGACAAGAGGTAACCGGAGCGACAAGCGAGGGCGAATGGAAGGAACCTCACCAAGAGCGAGGCTACCCGAGGGAACAAAGCCAAAAAGCCAAGATCTGCTTCATGGATACGAAGATTGAACCCCCGAGACCCATAGTCTGAAGCTGGAGACCAAACCCGAACCTCGAACCCCAACAAGATCACCTTCTCGGACGCCATGACCGTTTACATGGAACCGAAGGCGCCAAGATCCTCGAGCCCGATCCCGAAGAACGATCCCATCGAACACCCTCGGAACCCCCAAGATCGCCGAACCCATGTGTGATCCCCTTTCCGAGCCCTATTTTATAAAATTGTAATATAAACTCGTGCATCTTAAATTGACATGCTTTCATACATATTTGGTGGTTTGGGGGAATTATGCCGATTCACCTTATAATTAAATATGGGGCCATATGCGGGCTTTTCTAGTCCTATACTGGCCCATTTAAATTTGTATAGCGAACCGGTGCTATGTTTTGCCTTGTTAATACAACATTTAAAATGCGGGATATTTAAACAACATGAACATATTAATTAATTGTCGGGACTTTGGTTCCACTTAATATTGCCTAATTGCATTGCATCTTTGCCATGTCATACATCATACATGCATCATGCCCGATCTTCTGCCGTAGTATTAAATAGTGCATCCGGTGTTCTTCTAGTTCTTTGCTTCTTCATTGATTAGGCCGATGAGTTGATGCGAGAGTCGACCCGATCTTCGAATGAACCTTCGGCAATGTTTTTCAGGCGAGCATTCTCCCTCTTTCTACCTATTTTATTTTATAGTCTTTATTTCCTCCTGTTGATCTATTGCTATCTGTGTTGCGATGCTCTAGTTTTCGTACCCGTGATATCCCTTGCAGCCTTATATTGCCTTGGACACATCCTATTACCTGTTGTTTGGTAGATAGTTGGACTTGCGTGTCGTAGTCGCTTGCTCAAGTGCTGTTGCGTATCATCAAGTACCACAGTTGTTGGAGTAATGCCGCATGTTTAATGTTGGAGATGATTATAACTTTAATTACCGTTTAATAACTAAAATTGAAGTAGGTAAATAATGCAGAGGCATAGGTCGGCAATAGATGTTATTTGGTTTTTACCCGTCCACTTGTGTCCCGTAGGACCCCGAGTACTTGATACCTGTTCTTTGAATATCCGCACTATCCGCATGTGGGACCATGAATCCCCCTAGCCAGAGCTTGAGTCATACATTATTTCTTGGGGCCACAAACTAGTTTGGGGTTTTATTACTATCCTGTACTTATGCCATGCTTTACTGCTTTATTTACGATTGCGCGTGGAGCGCCTGTACTGTTTAGGAATTGTGATACGTTTATGCGGTATCGACAATCCTAGTCACACTTTTGGGTTCCCAATCGTTTACAGCCGTCGACACAAACCTCTGGGTCCGTCTCGGAGCCGGCCAACTTCGTCGCGGGTAGCTTAGTAGGGTGGCCCCCTGAAATAGTATATGAATCTTGCAATTGCTCTGTCATGATGCCTCGTTGGGTTTTCATTTGGTTTTTACCGAGGTTGATCGTGCGTGTGTTGCTATTTGTGCCCCCCTGCAGGGTAAAACTTTCTAAAAGCCGTGTCCGCGGTTATGGACGACTTGGAGCACTGTATCTCGATCATAGACAATTATAACTAAAGTAGTGCTATAAATTTGACTTTATAATGACTAGTAATCAGCTTCACTATAATGGAATGGCTAAATAAAAGTGCCAACAACTACTGGTTTGGTTTTTCACCTGTTATCATTGTATCTGACTAGTAAGTATTGTAAGTACAACGGAATGACTAAATAAAAGTACCAACAAATGCTGGGTTTTGGGATGCCCCATGCTATATGTATCTCACTAGTAAGTACTACAACTATAACAGAATGGTTAACTAAAATTGCCCACTGCTTATTATATCAGGATGACTCATGCTATCTATATCTGACTAGTAATTGCCGCAACTATAACAGAATGAATAAAACTGCCAACTGTGTGAGTTCCACGGTTGACTTCCTCGTTTGGTCTCGAGGGGGAAATACCAGGATGGGTATGCTTGGTGATAGTTTCAGGTTGGATCCGAATAGGTCTTTCTTATCCCTATCTGATAGCCGCTAGTTGTATTGAGTCTCTATAGGATGTTTAGTGCATGTTGCGCTGCCGCTTCAGTCCACCATATTCTAGTCTCGCCGTGTACTGGCCTCAGTACTGACCGCTCTCTTTTTCCTTTGCCCTTTGTCGGCACCCCTTTTGTTTAAGCAGGTTTTGAGATCGACGTCGTTAGCAGGGTTACCCTTCCGGCTTGGCCTAGGCAGGGTTATGGACGCCATTGGTTAATCTCTGGGGATCTTAGCTTAATTTGCATCTTGTCCGTACTCGGACGTTGTATCGTTTTAAAGGTGATTTGGATCTTTGTATTGTATATCTGTATTCTTGACTCTTTGAGTCGCTGTTGTATATATATGTTATGTGGGTTCCATCATGGACTATTGTGTAATGATATTACTTCGTTTTCCACCCGCACGCAAGTTCCTGGTGGGCGCCTTTGAATCGTTTCTATGCAGGTTTGGCTGGAACCGCTGAGACTTGCATAGGGCCGATTCTGAGGGTGTTACAGAGTGGTATCAGAGCTCAGAAGTTGCGATACCCCACTGGTCCAGCCTGTAGGATAACCTAGCTAACGGTCGATGTAGAGCGTCAAAACTATTTTGGAAAATCGGTTGGATAGATCTGATTAGGTCTAATTTTACTCCTTACCCCTCTTCTATTCTCCTCTTACCTCTATGTGTTTTGAATCTGCTCTCTTATCATTTCTTCGAGTCCAGGAATTCTCGTGGGTGGGTTTCCGTCGTACCTTCAGGGTTTTGTTTCCAACCTCTTGTAACGGTGCTTCGACATCCGTTCTTCATGCTATCTGATGGATCTTTCATCTGTTGTATCTTTCACTGGATCAAAATTCACTATTGTTTTTCTTTGTATCTTGCGGTGTTCTCCTTCACGACGACGTCATCTGTATTAGATCTGATGAAGAGCCTACAACATTCCTTTGTTCTCAAACATCGCTTGTGAAGATCTTCAGTATGAATTCTGAGAGTTGGCTGCATAATTCGTCTGTTCGTGTATAGAGTAATGATTCGAGTGCGGGATGGAGTCGCGACCATACCACTACTCTTATCATTCGCTTTTGTACATTGAATGGTGAATCGATGCAATTTTACTCCTTCCACGGAAGATAAAGGTGGCTTTATCTTTTGAGACCTTTAACTTTGTCCTTTGTTTTCCCAGAGTGTTCCCTCGACGCACGTGGGCAACATCCCTTGTTGGTGGTGTCGCCGATTTCAACATGGAGCAAGAATCTTTGTTAGTGGTGTCGCGAGGACCTACACGATGCGAGAAGATTCAAAGTGTCGGTGTTCTTCCCTATACCAGGAGGAGGATCTCGAGGGCGAGATCCATTGTTAGTGGTGTCGAATTGTAGCACCCCGGGTAAAACCGCTACTAGAAAATCGCGTGTTATTTTTATTCATGCATCATCGTGACATCATCATGTATATTTTTGCCTTTGAAAAACATTTTCATTAATGCCTATTATGTTTTATACAAACACTCCGTCTTTATTTCAAATTATAAAATCCGGTATTCCGGATTTTTTGTTTTGTCTAAAAACTGTTTATAAAAGAATTTTATAAAATATATCGAACAACTATATAAATAAAATAAAACAAAGTTTTATAAAACCTGTGGGGGAGTCAGCCAGCCGCCAGGCCCAAAAGCCCACCAGCCAGCCAACTACCACCCCACTGAAACCCGAGATCCCTACCTATCCAAACCCTAGACACACCCTACACCAGTCCCCGCCGCCGGACCCACCCACAGAACCCACACGCAGCGCGCGCCTTAGGTCCCTGCCCAACAAGACACACAACACACGCGCCCACCCCAGCGATCGCCCACCCCATCACGTTTTCCTACCCGTCAACCGGCCCCACTCCCTCACTCGGCAGGCCCACCCTCGCACCCCCGCTCCTCTCTCCCTCGGCCCCTCGTCTCGAGCCCCCTCCTTTCCCAGGCTGTCGTCGCCGCCAAGTACTCTCCCAGTCGCGCGCCTCACCTCGCCTCCTCTCTGCTCCATCCGCCCAGAGCCGCGCAGCTCTGGCTCTGCCTCAAGGGCCTCCGTCGCCAGGAGCTCGCCGTCTCCCGTCCTTAGGAACCGCAGACCGCTGCAGCACCCACCACCACCGGTGCCCTTCCTGTCGTCTTCCTCTGCTTCCACCCGCAGCGACCAAGCTCGCCCCGACCGCGTTGCCCTCCGTCGACGCCCCGCCTCCTCTGCGTCCTCCTCCTCGACCCGCCTCCAGCCGCCACCGTGACGACGTGCTCTGCGTGCCGCGCCTGCAAGGCCTCCAGGCACCGGCCGCTGTCATTCCTCCCAGCGTCGCCTCGACCACCGTCTCGCATCGTCGTCCCGTGCACCCGGCTACGCCTCCAAGCCGAGCGGAGGCTCCTGCCCGCACACCAAGGTCGCTCCTGTGAGCGTCACCACCATCCACTCGACGCCACTGGCCCGATGCAACCTTCTTCTCATCTCATCGCAACAGTGTCGCCCTCCGGTCACGCGTGCATATGCTCGTGTTTCCGGCGGCCTATCTGCTTTCGTTGTGATGTCCTGGTGAGCCGGACAGTGTCGTTTAAGCTTTCGCTTCTGTGGATATTTGTTGTTCATAGATGCATCTGTGCCTTCCTTTTGACCCGGTGATCCAACTGGTTTGATGATTGTCTTAGCTCCCTGGTGGTATGCTACTGATTACGAGACGTGGGATGAAGTGTTGGTGTGTGGTGCTGCTTGACAAGAGGTAACCGGAGCGACAAGTGAGGGCGAATGGAAGGAACCTCAACAAGGGCGAGGCTACCCAAGGGAACAAAGCCGAAAATCCAAGATCTGCTTCATGGATACGAAGATTGAACCCCCGAGACCCATAGTCTGAAGCTGGAGACCAAACCCGAACCCCGACCCCCAACAAGATCACCTTCTGGGACGCCATGACCTATTACATGGAACCGAAGGCACCGAGATCCACGAGCCCGATCCCGAAGAACGATCCCATCGAACACCCTCGGAACCCCCAAGATCGCCGAACCCATGTGTGATCCCCTTTCCGAGCCCTATTTTATAAAATTGTAATACAAACTCGTGCATCTTAAATTGACATGCTTTCATACATATTTGGTGGTTTGGGGGCATTATGCCGATTCACCTTATAATTAAATATGGGGCCATATGCGGGCTTTTCTAGTCCTATATTGGCCCATTTAAATTTGTATAGCAAACCGGTGCTATGTTTTGCCTTGTTCATACAACATTTAAAATGCGGGGTATTTAAACAACATGAACATATTAATTAATTGTTGGGACTTCGGTTCCACTTAATATTGCCTAATTGCATTGCATCTTTGCCATGTCATACATCATACATGCATCATGCCCGATCTTCTGTCGTAGTATTAAATAGTGCAACCGGTGTTCTTCTAGTGCTTTGCTTCTTCACGGATTAGGCCGATGAGTTGATGCAAGAGTCGACCCGATCTTCGGATGAACCTTCGGCAATGTTTTCTAGGCGAGCATTCTCCCTCTTTCTACCTATTTTATTTTATAGTCTTTATTTCCTCCTGTTGATCTATTGCTATCTGTGTTGCGATGCTCTAGTTTTCGTACCCGTGATATCCCTTGCAGCCTTATATTGCCTTGGACACATCCTATTACCTGTTGTTTGGTAGATAGTTGGACTTGCGTGTCGTAGTCGCTTGCTCAAGTGCTGTTGCGTATCATCAAGTACCACAGTTGTTGGAGTAATGCCGCATGTTTAATGTTGGAGATGATTATAACTTTAATTACCGTTTAATAACTAAAATTGAAGTAGGTAAATAATGCAGAGGCATAGGTCGGCAATAGATGTTATTTGGTTTTTACCCGTCCACTTGTGTCCCGTAGGACCCCGAGTACTTGATACCTGTTCTTTGAATATCCGCACTATCCGCATGTGGGACCATGAATCCCCCTAGCCAGAGCTTGAGTCATACATTATTTCTTGGGGACACAAACTAGTTTGGGGTTTTATTACTATCCTGTACTTATGCCATGCTTTACTGCTTTATTTACGATTGCGCGTGGAGCGCCTGTACTATTTAGGAATTGTGATACGTTTATGCGGTATCGACAAGCCCAGTCACACTTTTGGGTTTCCAGTCGTTTACAGCCATCGACATAAACCTCTGGGTCCATCTCGGAGCCGGCCAAGTTCGTCGCGGGTAGCTTAGTGTGGTGGCCCCCTAAAATATTATATGAATCTTGCAATTGCTGTGTCGTGATGCCTTGTTGGGTTTTCATTTGTTTTTTCCCGAGGTTGATCGTGCGTGTGTTGCTATTTGTGCCCCCCTGCAGGGTAAAACTTTCTGAAAGCCGTGTCCGCGGTTATGGACGACTTGGAGCACATTATCTCGATCATAGACAATTATAACTAAAGTAGTGCTATAAATTTGACTTTATAATGACTAGTAATCAGCTTCACTATAATGGAATGGCTAAATAAAAGTGCCAACAACTGCTGGTTTGGTTTTTCACCTGTTATCATTGTATCTGACTAGTAAGTATTGCAAGTACAACGGAATGACTAAATAAAAGTACCAACAAATGCTGGGTTTTGGGATGCCTCATGCTATATGTATATGACTAGTAAGTACTACAACTATAACGGAATGGTTAACTAAAACTGCCCACTACTTATTATATCAGGATGACTCTTGCTATCTATATCTGACTAGTAATTGCCGCAACTATGACGGAATGAATTAAACTGCAAACTGTGTGAGTTCCTCGGTTGACTTCCTCGTTTGGTCTCGAGGGGGAAATACCAGGATGGGTATGCTTGGTGATAGTTTCAGGTTGGATCCGGATAGGTCTTTCTTATCCCTATCTGATAGCCGCCAGTTGTATTGAGTCTCTATAGGTTGTTTAGTGCTTGTTGCGCTGCCGCTTCAGTCCACCATACCTATGTAGGCGAGGACCGTCGAATTCTAGTCTCGCCGTGTACTGACCGCTCTCTTTTTTCCTTTGCCCTTTATCGGCACCCTTTTTGTTTAAGCAGGTTTTGAGATCGACGTCGTTAGCAGGGTTACCCTTCTGGCTTGGCCTGGGCAGGGTTATGGACGCCATTGGTTAATCTTTGGGGCTCTTAGCTCAATTTGCATCTTGTCCGTACTCGGACGTTGTATCGTTTTAAAGGTGATTTGGATCTTTGTATTGTATATCTGTATTCTTGACTCTTTGAGTCGCTGTTGTATATATATGTTATGTGGGTTCCATCGTGGACTATTGTGTAATAATATTACTTTGTTTTCCACCCGCATGCAAGTACCTGGTGGGCGCCTTTGAATCGTTTCTATGCAGGTTTGGCGGGAATCGTTGAGACTTCCATAGGGCCGATTCTGAGGGTGTTACATTAACCTTGCATAGTCACTAGTGGAAAACATGTCGTCGGTTCGATCCAAACAAAGCCAGCAGTCCTGGCCCGTCACGAACCGCGACTAGTACTAGCACAAGTCCCAGGCCGTGAGGCCTCCAACAGCTAGAAATGGCCGTAGACACTAGTCCCGGGCCAGACCAGATCTCTAGTCCCGGTCCGTAATACGGCCCGGGACTAATAACGTGGAGCGGGCCAGCTGCTCTTTTCGAGGACTATTAGTCCCGGGTCGTATTACGGCCCGGGACTAGTTGTCCATCAGTATATATACAACTTCCTGTCCACCTGCCCTAAACCATATGGTGGCCATTTTACTCAAAGAAGCAAGTCGAGTTCATGCCATTTTTTCTCAAGATTTAGTTTGCAACCCCTAAATCCAAAGTTTTAAAAGGTTAGAACTTCATTCTTTCATCTCTTATTGCTACTTTAGCTCTATAATTCTCTAGAAGTATAGAGATATGCATCAATGCATGCATGCTCTAGAAGTAGAAGGATTTTGATATGTGTGTAACAAATTTTGATTAGGCACATAGTTACTGAAAATTGAAATATGTAATTTTAGAGTTTCAGAACTTAGAATGGAATGAGGTTTTCACTGATAGAACAATAATAAAAAAATCCACATTTATCATGTTAATTGTTTTCTCCAATTCACAAATTGGTGCATGTAAAATTTTCAAAATTCAAAATTAATGCTCTAGAAGCTCTCAATATAACTTGTAATAATTTTATAATATTATGTAATGGTTTTTGATATACTTTTACTATAATGCAAATGGTCCGGGAATGGATGTACGGTACTGACCGACGCTCTGGCGAGTTCATTAATAGCGTGCATGAATTCATCTGTGTTGCTGATGCAAACAAGCACAATGGTTTTGTATTCTCTCCATGTAGTGGATGTAGGATCAAAAGGATTACTCTGACTCAAAAACCCTTCACAGCCACCTGTTGAAGTCCGGCTTCATGCCCAGTTATAATTGTTGGACCAAGCACGAAGAGAGAGGGGTTATAATAGAAGACAATGAAGAAGAGGAGGAGGATGACAACTATCATGGTTTCCCTGAATACGGAGATACTTCCATGGGGGATGCTGAATGGGAGGATGAAGAAGAGACACATGATAAACCCGCTGATGATCTTGGTCGTACCATTGTCGATGCACGAAGAGACTATGAAAATGAAAAGGAGAAGGAGCAGTTCAATCATATGTTAGAGGATCACAAAAATATGTTGTACCCAAATTGCGAAAATGGTCTGAAAAAGCTGGGCAGCACACTGGAATTGCTGCGATGGAAGGCCGAGTGTGCTATACCTGACTCCTCATTTGAAAAGTTGCTGAAAATGATGAAAAATATGCTTCCAAAAGATAACGGATTTCTCGCTAGTACGTACGAAGCAAAGAAGGTTGTCTGCCCTCTAGGTTTAGAGGTTCAGAAGATACATGCATTCCCTAATGACTGCATCCTCTGCCGCGGTGAGGAGTACGAGAATTTGGATGCATGCCCGGTATGCACTACACTTCGGTATAAGATCAGACGAGATGACCCTAGTGACGTTGAGGGAGAGCCCCCCCCCCGAAAGAGGGTTCCTGCCAAGATGATGTGGTATGCTCCTATAATACCACGGTTGAAACGCTTATTTAGAAACAAAGAGCACACCAAGTTGTTGCGATCTCATAAAGAGGAACGTAAGTCAGACGGGATGTTAAGACACCCCGCTGATGGGTCGCAATGGAGAAACATCGATAGAAAGTATCCGGACTTTGCAGATGACGCAAGGAGTTTAAAGTTTGGTCTAAGTACAGATGGCATGAATCCTTTTAGGGAGCAAAGCTCCAGTTACAGCACCTGGCCCGTGACCCCATGCATCTATAACCTTCCTCCTTGTTTTTGCATGAAGCGAAAGTTCATTATGATGCCAGTGTTGATCCAAGGTCCGAAGCAACCCGGCAACGACATTGATGTGTACCTAAAGCCATTAGTTGAAGAACTTCTACAGTTGTGGCACGAACCCGGCATACGCGTGTGGTATGAGCACAAGCAGGAAGAATTTGACCTCCGAGCGTTGCTTTTCGTAACAATCAATGATTGGCCTGCTCTTAGTAACTTTCAGGACAATCAAACAAGGGATACAATGCATGCACGCACTGTTTAGATGAGACTGAAAGTATATATTTGGAACATTGTAAGAAGAATGTGTACAATGGGCATCGTTGATTTCTTTTGGCCAAGCATGCCTTAATAAAGAAAGACAAGCATTTCAACGGTCTGGCATGTCACCAGGCGAAGCCTAAGGAGCGTACTAGTGCTGATATATTTGATATGGTCAAAGATTTGGATCAAATAGTAACCTTTGGAAAGGGTCCTAGCAGAAAATCTGTTCCGAAGGATGCTGACGGACACGCACCCATGTGGAAGGACAAATCTATATTTTGGGAGCTACCATATTGGAAATTCTTAGAGGTCCGCTCTACAATCGATGAGATGCATGTGACGAAGAATCTTTGCGTGAACCTGCTAGGCTTCTTGGGCGTGTATGGGAAGACAAAAGATAAACCAGAAGCACGAAAGGACCATCAACATATGAAAGACCCATATGGCGTGCATACAGAATGGTTTCAAGGTCATGCCAGCTACGCTCTTGTTAGACCCCTCCTTTATAAAGGAAAGGATCCCTGTGATTGCAATGCTAGTCCCTGGATCAATGCTAGCATCCACAGTTTAAGATGAAGTACACAGATACAAAGGTCGTTTATTACATTCATTCCAGAGATTAAAACATAGTCTTTTACAACTCAGGGCCAAAGGCCTAATACAAGAGTATATGGAATAAGTAAATAAACATAAGTCTTCATCTTCATGTGCCACAGGCAAGCATGTTGAGTGTAGACTCATGACTCCTATTCATCATCGGAGTAACCTGCAACATCACAAGTTACAGCCACAGAGGGTCAATACTTTGGAATAGTATTGGCAAGTGATACCTTAGTATATTTTAAGTGGACTATATTACTATATGCATTTTGGCTAAGTGTAGCTTGGCTTGCTTTGCTTGGAAATAGGTTTTTCCTATTAGTTGAAAACACTAAGTTCTTCTTTGTCAAAAACATTCCCAAGGAACCACCAATAGACATTGAGGTCCTCCACCCTTGTTCACCCACAAATTTTTACTTAGAAGTTGGAGTGATGAGATTCTTGTAGCTTCCATGTCTTGATGCTCAAAAGTGTCCATTTCCTTGGACTAGGCTAAGTACTTAGGTTCTCCATCTGAAGAGGTTGTGCATTTTCCCCACCAGACTTGGTTTCCCAAGACAGGACCTTTCAGAAGCCTTTCCTTAGTCAAAATGGACGCGCTCCAACCTATCAACCCAACTACCACCAACTGTCCAAGTGACTAAGTTCTAGCAACCTATATGATCCTGGCAGAGCCCATATTGCCAAGTGGTTGCACTGTAAGCTTTCTCAACACTTGGCCTCCAAATCCCTTTGTGCCTGGGTGGCATACCACAAGTGAGATACACAACCCAAGTCCATGGCCTTGTGTAACCACTCAACATAACCCAATCATTCCATTCCACCCAGGAGGTTCATTTGACTTAGTTGTTTTATTAAGAAAACATAAGTCTCTTGACTTAGAATATTTTTATCATAAACCATATAGATGTTCACCACCCTTGTTTGCTAAGTAGCTAGACTAAGCAGATTATGATAACTTAACTTAGGAGAATTCCCTAGCAATTCTACTATTCCACTCTACTTAGGATTTCCCATCTTAGCACTAGGCAAAATATCATGCAATACTTTAGCAAAATATCTAATGCTAGTACAAAACATAGGATAGAAATATTCATGAAAATATCACTTGCCTTGGTAGTGGGGAGAGTAGCACTCTTCACAATCACAATCACTAGAAAAATCTACACAAGAAATTAAAGCATACAATTACACACAATTATATACAACCAAAAATAATGTGAATGCATGCATGCAAGAATTTATTAAGTGGTGTTTTTTGAAAATTCTACCAAGTATGCTCATGTCTACAGAAACTTAACAAGTCACAAGTTTGCCAACTAAACTTATTTGGCCCCAATATAATTTACCAAAATAAATCTATATCTAAAAATAGCCTTAAACTTGTTCTACAAATAAAATCATTTTAACTGTTACTATATGCTAAATAAATTGGATATTCTGAAAGGTCTTGTTTCACTGAATCCAACGGTATAAAGTTTGCAAAAATCTAACGTGGCAATCAAAAGTTATGAGCATTTGAATTTGGATCGAATTTCTGGTTTTAAATCTATTTTCAGATCTAACCTAGCCACGCGTCATGTTCTTATTCGCCCATACCGTTTCGCACTGGATCGAGCTCCACAGCCGTAGGATCTAAATGAAATCTGGCGGCTCAGATCGCGTACCGCTTCGGGGTTAAGTGGATCTATCCTAGCGCTACGATACAGATCTAACGGCTGCTATTGTCCTGGCCAAGAACTGGTGGCGGAGCGGTGGCTACCGGCGGCGGAACTGTCGGTCGACGACGGAGGCGGCACTACAGGGGGTAAGTGAGAAGGAGGAGTAGCTCACCAGGCTCAGGGGGTCACGGCGAAGCTCGTCGTACTCGCGGTTGGTCAAGGGGCGCTCGGGCACGGTTGCGATTGCTCGCCGGAGTGGAGGACGGCGTCGGTGTGTCGGGTGGTCGTCGTGGACGTCGCTGTGAACCACCCCAAGGCAAGACGAGGACACGGTTAGATTCACAGAGTCAAGGCAGAGTCGTGTGCCTGAACTAGAAGACGCGGGGCGGTCGGGGCTTACCACTAGAGCTCGCCGGAGTTCGTACAGAAGACGGTGGCGGCCAGTCGACGATGCTGCCGGAGCTACAGTTCATGCGAGGGTAAACGAAATGTGTTAAAAGAAGCGCAGAGGCTCACTGAACTAGTTTGCAAGAACGAGAGGCAGAGGGAAGCTCAGAACTCACCGGAATTTGTCGGCGCAGTCGCCGGAGACGGCGGGGTTACAGAGGGTAATGCTCGCAGCGTGGTGGCGCTCTGGGTTCGGGGTTTGAGGGAGAAGAGAGAGGGAACAGAGGGGGTTCTTATAGCCTGGTCACGAGCGA
Source organism: Avena atlantica (assembly GCA_910589765.1). NCBI lineage: Eukaryota > Viridiplantae > Streptophyta > Magnoliopsida > Poales > Poaceae > Avena > Avena atlantica. Next base: position 52,396,749 of record OU342733.1, read on the forward strand.
GAATTACTCGGCCAATAAATCGAATTGACGCCACGAATTAAACACAGAAACGCCCGCGTTGATTTGGGGATGAACGGGTCGTGCGGGTGGAGACGATGCTGACGTGGAGAAGGCCCGCTTGTCAGCGAGGTGCGTGGAGTGTAGGTGGGGTCTGCCTGACAGCGGCTCAGCGCGTGCGCTTGCGCGTGAGAAAAGAATAAGAAGATCTCGGGTGGGCTTGCTGGGCTCGATTTGCTGCTGGGCCAGATTCTGGCCGCGCGGCCTTTTTCCATTGAGGAGTCCTTTTCTTTTTCTAAATTCATTTTTTGGTATGAATTTGATATGAATTCAAATCCTTTTGAATCCAAACTGCTTTGGGAATTTTTGCAGGGTTTTGTGGGTTCAAAAACAGTCATTTTAACTAAGTGGTTACCTTGCAAGGCTTGGTCAAGCTTGGGTTTCAAAGTAAACAGAGATTTGCTCTAGTTTGCAAATATTTGAAAAAGGATTTTGAAACTATTTCTAAATTTGGAATCTTGGGTTAAAAATTTCACCTAATCTTTCCATCAATGGAGGCAAGCAAACAAGTACCTAAACATTCAAATTTCAAAGGGTGATGGCCATTTGGGATAAATTGCCCACATGAAATCATAGCTCAAACTTCTGTCTCTAAATGATTTTTGAGAAAAACCCTAAATGGATGAATGATGCAAAGATGATATGAATGAGTTTTGAAACTATGATTTTTGGGATGTTACAAATCTAACCCCCTTAAGATGAATCTCGCCCTCGAGATTCGGGTTGGCTAGCAAATAGGTGAGGGTGGTCTTTCCGAAGATCATCTTCTCTTTCCCATGTTGCTTCCTCTTCGGAGTGATGGTTCCATTGCACTTTACAAAACTTGATAGTCTTGGTCCTGGTAACTCTTTCTGCGGTCTCTAGAATCTTGACATGCTTTTCCTCATAAGTGAGATCACTTTCTAGCTGAACTTCTTCCAAAGGTATGGTATCCTTCAAAGAAGACTCTTCCATTTCTGGGTGACATTTCTTAAGCTGACTCACATGAAATACGTTATGGACTGCTGATAGAGATTCTGGCAATTCAACTTCATATGCAACTTCTCCTTTGCGACTTAGAATCTTGAATGGCCCAACATATCTTGGTGCCAACTTTCCCTTGACTCCAAATCTTTTCACTCCACGGAGTGGTGATACCCTGAGATAAGCTCTATCCCCAACTTCGTAGGTGACTTCTCTACGCTTAGAATCCGCGTAGCTTTTCTGTCGGGACTGTGCTATCTTCAATCTGTCCTTAACCAATTTGACTTTCTCTTCGGCGTCTTTGATAAGATCAGGTCCAAATAAGCTTCTCTCTCCCACACCATTCCATAACAATGGGGTGGTACACTTCCTTCCGTAGAGTAACTCAAACGGTGCCATTCCAATACTAGATTGATGACTGTTATTGTAAGAGAACTCTGCGTAAGGCAAACTTTCATCCCAACTTGCTCCATAATCTAAATCACAGGCTCTCAACATGTCTTCAAGAATTTGGTTGGTCCTTTCTGTTTGTCCATCCGTTTGAGGATGAAAAGCAGTGCTGAATTCTAATCTCGTTCCTAAGGATTCATGAAGCTGTCTCCAAAAGTGAGAAGTGAACTGAGTTCCTCTATCTGACACAATACTCTTTGGCACACCGTGAAGGCATACAATTCTGCTCATGTAAATTTTAGCTAACTTGGCACTTGTATAGGTTGTCTTCACGGGTATAAAATGAGCCACTTTAGTTAGGCGATCTACTATTACCCATATGGAATCATACCCTGACCTGGTCCTTGGTAATCCGGTAATGAAATCCATACCAATATTTTCCCACTTCCATTCAGGAATAGGCAGTGGTTGAAGCAAACCCGCTGGTTTCTGGTGTTCCGCTTTGACTCTGCTACACACATCACACAAAGCAATATGTTCGGCGATGTCCCTTTTGAGATTGTTCCACCAAAACCTTTCCTTCATGTCCATGTACATCTTGGTATTTCCCGGGTGAATAGAATACGGAGAGTTGTGACCTTCCTGTAAGATCAGTTTCCGCAACTCTGGGTCTTGTGGAACACATATACTTTTCCCGTGCCATAAAGTACCCTGTTCGTCAACATGGAAACTCTTAGCCTTCCCTAGACTAATATTTTCCTTAATCTTTTCGATTTCCCCATCAGTCTTCTGAACTTCTCGGATTTTGTCCAATAGAGTGGGTTGAACATCTAAGGACATAAGATGTCCTTCTGGTACAATCTCCAATCTGAGTTCTTTGAATTGCTTACACAAGTCATCTGGCAATTCCCCTTTTGTAAGGCCATTTACAAACGTCTTACGACTTAGAGCATCGGCTACTACATTCGCTTTACCGGGGTGGTATTGCAAACTTAAGTCGTAATCCTTTATAAGTTCTAGCCATCTTCTTTGTCTCATGTTGATTTCTTTCTGGGTGAAAATGTACTTCAAGCTCTTATGATCGGTGAACACTTCACACCGCTTACCCAAAAGGTAATGTCTCCATGTTTTGAGTGCATGGACGATAGAGGCTAACTCCAAATCATGAGTAGGATAGTTTACTTCATGAGTTTTGAGTTGTATCGAAGCATAGGCTACGACTTTACCATCTTGCATAAGTACGGCACCCAAACCTTGATGAGACGCATCACAATATACTTGGAAATCCTTTTCCAAATCTGGCAGACATAGAACTAGCGCTGTCACAAGTCTCTTCTTCAACTCTTGGAAACTGACTTCGCAACCTTCAGTCCAAGAAAATTTCTTGTCCTTCTTTAACAATTCTGTCATTGGCTTAGCAACCTTCGAGAAATTCTCAATGAACCTTCTGTAGTAACCTTCTAAGCCAAGGAAACTACGAAATTCTTTTACATTCTTAGGTGATTCCCATTCTGTCACAGCTGAAACCTTAGCAGGATCAACTGCCACACCATCCTTCATCATCACATGACCAAGAAAACCAACTTTCTCTAGCCAGAACTCACACTTGCTGAATTTGGCATAAAGTTTATGTTCCCTCAGTTTCTCAAGTATCAAGCGTAAGTGTCTTTCATGTTCTTCCTTGCTCTTGGAGTAGACCAAGATATCATCGATGAAAACGACAACGAACTTGTCAAGAAATTCCATGAACACCTTGTTCATCATATTCATGAAGTATGCCGGAGCGTTGGTTAATCCAAAAGGCATCACAGTATACTCATACAATCCATACCTTGTGGTGAATGCTGTTTTTGGTATGTCTTGCTCTCTTATCTTGAGTTGAAAATAACCTGACCGGAGATCAATCTTCGAGAATACACATGCTCCTTCTAGCTGATCAAATAAGTCGTTGATTCTTGGCAAAGGATATTTGTTCTTGATAGTAACCTCGTTGAGAGAACGGTAGTCAATACATAACCTTTGTGTTCTATCCTTCTTCTCCACGAACAATACTGCGGCTCCCCAAGATGAAGAACTTGGTTGAATAAACCCTTTCTGTAACTGTTCTCCTAGCTGTTTCTTGAGATCTTTCAATTCATCAACTGACATTTTGTACGGTCTCTTAGCTATTGGTCCTGATCCTGGCACCAAATCTATCAGAAACTCCACATCTCTATCCGGTGGCATTCCTGGTAGCTCTTCCGGAAACACATCCGGATACTCACATACTATTGGCACACTGTCCAAGCTAACCCCCTTAAGAGAATTCAGCTTACTTCCTTTGGATTCAAAGTTTGACTTAAATTTTATTCTTTTTCCTTCGGGGGTTGTGAGTGTAACGGTTCGATTGGCACAATCTAATACTCCTTCATACTTAGCCATCCAGTCCATTCCCAAAATTACGTCTAGTCCTTGGGAATCTAGGATTATCAGGCTTACTGGAAACTTATGCTTACCAAACTCTATGGTGAGATCCCGGCATCCAAGGCTTACTATCATGTCTCCCCCCGGAGAACTAACTTTTATTGGACACCCAATGTTTTCTGATGCAAACCCATTTCTATCAACAAATGCCTTTGATATGAATGAATGGGATGCACCGGTATCAAAGAGTACAAATGCTGAAATTGAATTGAGTCTGAACTTACCAGCCACGGCATCAGGCTCCTCATAGACCTCCTCCACATTGATGTGGTTAACCTGTCCTTTCTGAAAAGGCTTCGGCTTGATAGGTCGTTCAACTTTCTTCTCAGGGCACTCATTAGCATAATGCCCCACCTTCTTGCATTTGAAGCACTCAACCTGACTGATGTCCTTTTTAAGAGGTTGGCCTCCACTCCCACTACCATTTCCACCATAGTGGCTCTTATGTCCACCCTTGTGGTTCTTGTACTTGTCCTTGTCATGGCTGCGATGATGCTTGTTGTCATGACGGTTGTGGTTGTGCTTGTTGAATTTCCCATGTTTATGGGATCCTGAGTTGCCACTGTCATCATAGTGAGATCGTTTATGAGACGATCCCGAGCTATGTTTGTCGGAGTGTTTCCTCTTTCTACTCTCGACTTGCTTCATTTTACTTTCCAAAATAGCAGCCTTGTCACACAAAGACTGATAAGTTGGAACATATGCCACAGACAACTGCAGATTCAACTCATCATTTAAGCCTTCCAGAAATTTTTCCTTTCTTTTGGCATCTGTGTCAACCTCATCCGGTGCATAGCGCGCCAGATTGTTGAACTCTTCTATGTATTCTGCCACGCTGCGGTGGCGCTGCTTCAGGTTATGAAACTCCTTCTTTTTCAGACTCATTATCCCTGATGAGATATGAGCCGTGCGAAAGCCATCTTCAAAGATAGCCCAAGTCACCTCATCAATAGGAGTGGTGATTTGGAAGTTGTCCCACCATGTGGCGGCTGGTCCTTCCAACAGATGTGCTGCGAACTTGACTTTTTCAGCATCCGTGCAGCCCACGGTCACTAGGTCTTTGTTCACAGAACGCAGCCAGTCATTGGCTACCATGGGATCAGTTGTTCCCGAAAACTTTGCTGGCCTCAGACGTAGAAATCTGGTGAGCATATCAAAACCCGGAGGGTTGTTGTTGTTGTTGGGGTTGTTGTTGTTATTCTGGTTTTGGATGAATGTTGTCATCATTTGCATAAGCTGTGTTTGCGCATTCATCATTTGTTGCATTTCCGGGGTGATGTTGTTGGGGTTGGGGTTTGCGCGACGGGGAGGCATCTGTGGTTTGTTCAAATAGATAAGAATGAGATACCCATAGATGTTTCATGCACAATACAACATAAGCAAACACATAACAAGCAATCATAAGAATAAAGGTTCAACAACCACATAATAAGCTCATGAAGTAAAACACACAAGTGGCAAGCCATCCACATGTCGGATGGTCCAATAATAAGTTCACAATAACAAGTATGAATATGAAAGGTAAACGAGTAATCAAGTCTACTCATCAGCGTCAATCTCCTCCTCGACAAAGGTAAGACCTGCGTTCTCCATCGCGGTCTTGTTCTCCTCAATCGTAGTGGTCAAGGAATCGACCTTGGCCTTGAGAGCCCTCTTCTGGGAGCGAAGCCTCTCAATAACCATCTGCTGCTGCTCAAGCTCGAAGTCCTTGGACTTCAGTTCCTCGGTCATGTCCCGGATTTTCTTGTTCCTATCCTGGACGCGTTTCTCCTGACTCTTGAACTTACGGTCTTGGGCCTCGAACTTTGTCTCCATTTCCTTGATCATCTCATCCTGCTGCGCAAAAAGCTTGTCCTTCTCGCGAAGCTGCACCTGAAGATCGTCTTTACCTAGCATGACGTTCGTCCTATCCGTGTCCACGTGCCTGAGGAGAGTCTCTAAGTCCTGGAGATAGAGGCGTATCGGCTCCGCCGTGTCCCTCGAGTCGTCCTCAAAGTCGATGGAATCTCCATCAACATCACGCCTTCCGAAGACGTGGAAGTGGGTGCCCCTAACCTGTCGGGAGTGACGGCCTAACATTCGTCCTATCAGGTCCTGCATGACTACCTCCATGCCTCTCTCCCTGTCGTCGTGCATCAGCTTGAAGACGATGGCCTCCGTAGTAGGCTCAGTCTGGCGTCCGGGCTGGTTCACCTTGAAGCCCCAGAGGTCCTTCCTCTCGAACTTAGTGAGTGGGTACACCGTGATGGTGGGTAGAGGGAGATCAAGCAGAGTGGTAAGCTCAACGATACGGGGACCAAAACGAGTAACCTGAAACTCCTCAATAGTGCTGATGGCAATAGGCATCTATTTATAAGAATGAAAAAGTTAGAACAACACAATTCAAAGTAAATCAAGACAAACATTCACACATATCCATGGAACACAATCATCACCCAAGTCATGCATACATAAGTCCATTACATCATTCAAGGTCCATACTTATTTAAAATATCTTTTGGAAATAAGGTGATAAGTGGTGGTCCAACTAACGAAGTGTCCTTACAATCCAATCTCACGGGATCTATTAGTAAACACAATGTTCCTAGAGGCAATCCACCAATCTTGCTCTCTTGACTCTATCACTAAGTCTATAACATCTCCCCTTATCTCTTGGTTGGTGTCTTCCAACTCTTGAGTAAGCTCCTTCTCTTTCTCTAAGTCCTTTTGGAGGTTGAGCATTCTGCACTTGACTCTAGCACTTAGTTCTTTGATAGTCCTCCAAGCTGCATCCCTGGCTGACTCAAAGAATGTGGTGTGCATTGTAGTGTTGGTGTACATGCAGAATCCCCTTTCTTTGTGGTTGTCTTCCTTGTTTTTGTACAAGTGAAGTTGCACCCACCAATACTCCACTCCTTCATCCATCACTGGAAAACCCTTGTACACGGCTTCACCATGTGCATCCATTGCCTCCATGAGGTCCTTGAGAATATTGGGAAACTCAGTTTCACACTCCAAGGTCATGGTCATGAGTGGTCCCTTCTTCACGGCTTTGTTGATGGAGTTCATCTACAAAGGAAGTTGAAAGAGATTAGAAAAGTTTTACGAGAAGAATAGACAAGTGTAGAAGCATATGAAAAACTTTTTCCTTAGTGGTTTTCCAATCCTAGGGTCATAATCCTACAGACAACCTGGCTCTGATACCATCTGTTAGACCCCTCCTTTATAAAGGAAAGGATCCCTGTGATTGCAATGCTAGTCCCTGGATCAATGCTAGCATCCACAGTTTAAGATGAAGTACACAGATACAAAGGTCGTTTATTACATTCATTCCAGAGATTAAAACATAGTCTTTTACAACTCAGGGCCAAAGGCCTAATACAAGAGTATATGGAATAAGTAAATAAACATAAGTCTTCATCTTCATGTGCCACAGGCAAGCATGTTTAGTGTAGACTCATGACTCCTATTCATCATCGGAGTAACCTGCAACATCACAAGTTACAGCCACAGAGGGTCAATACTTTGGAATAGTATTGGCAAGTGATACCTTAGTATATTTTAAGTGGACTATATTACTATATGCATTTTGGCTAAGTGTAGCTTGGCTTGCTTTGCTTGGAAATAGGTTTTTCCTATTAGTTGAAAACACTAAGTTCTTCTTTGTCAAAAACATTCCCAAGGAACCACCAATAGACATTGAGGTCCTCCACCCTTGTTCACCCACAAATTTTTACTTAGAAGTTGGAGTGATGAGATTCTTGTAGCTTCCATGTCTTGATGCTCAAAAGTGTCCATTTCCTTGGACTAGGCTAAGTACTTAGGTTTTCCATCTGCAGAGGTTGTGCACTTTCCCCACCAGACTTGGTTTCCCAAGACAGGACCTTTCAGAAGCCTTTCCTTAGTCAAAATGGACGCGCTCCAACCTATCAACCCAACTACCACCAACTGTCCAAGTGACTAAGTTCTAGCAACCTATATGATCCTGGCAGAGCCCATATTGCCAAGTGGTTGCACTGTAAGCTTTCTCAACACTTGGCCTCCAAATCCCTTTGTGCCTGGGTGGCATACCACAAGTGAGATACACAACCCAAGTCCATGGCCTTGTGTAACCACTCAACATAACCCAATCATTCCATTCCACCCAGGAGGTTCATTTGACTTAGTTGTTTTATTAAGAAAACATAAGTCTCTTGACTTAGAATATTTTTATCATAAACCATATAGATGTTCACCACCCTTGTTTGCTAAGTAGCTAGACTAAGCAGATTATGATAACTTAACTTAGGAGAATTCCCTAGCAATTCTACTATTCCACTCTACTTAGGATTTCCCATCTTAGCACTAGGCAAAATATCATGCAATACTTTAGCAAAATATCTAATGCTAGTACAAAACATAGGATAGAAATATTCATGAAAATATCACTTGCCTTGGTAGTGGGTAGAGTAGCACTCTTCACAATCACAATCACTAGCAAAATCTACACAAGAAATTAAAGCATACAATTACACACAATTATATACAACCAAAAATAATGTGAATGCATGCATGCAAGAATTTATTAAGTGGTGTTTTTTGAAAATTCTACCAAGTATGCTCATGTCTACAGAAACTTAACAAGTCACAAGTTTGTCAACTAAACTTATTTGGCCCCAATATAATTTACCAAAATAAATCTATATCTAAAAATAGCCTTAAACTTGTTCTACAAATAAAATCATTTTAACTGTTACTATATGCTAAATAAATTGGATATTCTGAAAGGTCTTGTTTCACTGAATCCAACGGTATAAAGTTTGCAAAAATCTAACATGGCAATCAAAAGTTATGAGCATTTGAATTTGGATCGAATTTCTGGTTTTAAATCTATTTTCAGATCTAACCTAGCCACGCGTCATGTTCTTATTCGCCCATACCGTTTCGCACTGGATCGAGCTCCACAGCCGTAGGATCTAAATGAAATCTGGCGGCTCAGATCGCGTACCGCTTCGGGGTTAAGTGGATCTATCCTAGCGCTACGATACAGATCTAACGGCTGATATTGTCCTGGCCAAGAACTAGCGGCGGAGCGGTGGCTACCGGCGGCGGAACTGTCGGTCGACGACGGAGGCGGCACTACAGGGGGTAAGTGAGAACGAGGAGTAGCTCACCGGGCTCAGGGGGTCACGGTGAAGCTCGTCGTACTCGCGGTTGGTCAAGGGGCGCTCGGGCACGGTTGCGATTGCCGGAGTGGAGGACGGCGTCGGTGTGTCGGGTGGTCGTCGTGGACGTCGCTGTGAACCACCCCAAGGCAAGACGAGGACACGGTTAGATTCACAGAGTCAAGGCAGAGTCGTGTGCCTGAACTAGAAGACGCGGGGCGGTCGGGGCTTACCACTAGAGCTCGCCGGAGTTCGTACAGAAGACGGTGGCGGCCAGTCGACGATGCTGCCGGAGCTACGGTTCATGCGAGGGTAAATGAAATGTGTTAAAAGAAGCGCAGAGGCTCACTGAACTAGTTTGCAAGAACGAGAGGCAGAGGGAAGCTCAGAACTCACCGGAATTTGTCGGCGCAGTCGCCGGAGACGGCGGGGTTACAGAGGGTAATGCTCGCAGCCTGGTGGCCCTCTGGGTTCGGGGTTTGAGGGAGAAGAGAGAGGGAACAGAGGGGGTTCTTATAGCCTAGTCACGAGCGAGAATTACTCGGCCAATAAATCGAATTGACGCCGCGAATTAAACACAGAAACACCCGCGTTGATTTGGGGATGAACGGGTCGTGCGGGTGGAGACGACGCTGACGTGGAGAAGGCCCGCTTGTCAGCGAGGTGCGCGGAGTGTAGGTGGGGTCTGCCTGACAGCGGCTCAGCGCGTGCGCTTGCGCGTGAGAAAATAATAAGAAGATCCTGGGTGGGCTTGCTGGGCTCGATTTGCTGCTGGGCCAGATTCTGGCCGCGCGGCCTTTTTCCATTGAGGAGTCCTTTTCTTTTTATAAATTCATTTTCTGGTATGAATTTGATATGAATTCAAATCCTTTTGAATCCAAACTGCATTGGGAATTTTTGCAGGGTTTTGTGGGTTCAAAAACAGTCATTTTAACTAAGTGGTTACCTTGCAAGGCTTGGTCAAGCTTGGGTTTCAAAGTAAAAAGAGATTTGCTCTAGTTTGCAAATATTTGAAAAAGGATTTTGAAACTATTTCTAAATTTGGAATCTTGGGTTAAAAGTTTCACCTAATCTTTCCATCAATGGAGGCAAGCAAACAAGTACCTAAACATTCAAATTTCAAAGGGTGATGGCCATTTGGGATAAATTGCCCACATGAAATCATAGCTCAAACTTCTGTCTCTAAATGATTTTTGAGAAAAACCCTAAATGGATGAATGATGCAAAGATGATATGAATGAGTTTTGAAACTATGATTTTTGGGATGTTACAGCTCTTACCAAACAAGAGAAGGAAATATTTTTTGAATGCCTGATCAGTATTAAGGTCCCGTCTGGCTTCTCGTCGAATATAAAGGGAATAATAAATATGGTAGAAAAAAAGTTCCAAAACCTAAAGTCTCATGACTGCCACGTGATTATGACTAAAATGCTTCCGATTGCATTGAGAGGGCTTCTACCGAATAATGTTCGAGTACCCATTGTGAACTATGTGCATTCCTCAATGCAATCTCTCAGAAGATATTCAATCCTGAATATCTACCACGGTTACAGAATGATGTGGTCCAATGTATTGTCAGTTTCGAGTTGGTGTTCCCACCATCCTTCTTCAATATTATGACGCACCTACTGGTTCACCTAGTCGAAGAGATTTCCATTCTCGGTCATGTATTTCTAAACAATATGTTTCCCTTTGAGAGGTTCATGGGAATCTTACAGAAATATGTTCGTAACCATGCTAGGCTAGAAGGAAGAATCTCCAAGGGCTATGGAACAGAGGAGGTCATTGAGTTTTGTGTTGACTTCGTTCCTGACCTTAGGCCGATTGGTATTCCTCAATCGTGGTATGAGGGGAGACTGAGTGGAAAGGGTACTCTAGGAAGGAAATCAATAATATGTAGGGACAGACATTCTTACACTAAAGCACATTATACATTTCTATAGAATTCTATCTTGGCAGCCCCGTATATCGAGGAACACAAGAAAATTTTACGCTCCAACAACCCTGGAAAGCATGACTCTTGGATTAGAGATGAACACATGAAGAGTTTTGGCGGTTGGTTGCAACATCTAATAAAAAACAACACTCTTGGAGATCAGCTATACTTGTTGTCTAGGTCACCATCTTCGACTATATCGAGTTTCCAAGGGCATTTTACACGATTGCCCAATATAAAAAGAGCACCAACCAAAACTGGCTAGAGGACTGGACTCACAAGGATGCCTATTTATAGTACAAGCAGCTCGACATAGTGTCGACACTCACGACATAATGTCGACACTCACCCCTATTATTAGTGCTGACTCGTGTTTTGTCCCGGCTGAAGGGAATATGCCCGAGAGGCAATAATAAAGTGGTTATTATCGTATTCCTTATTTATGATAAATGTTTATTTTGCATGCTATAATTGTATTAATACGGAAACGTTAATACATGTGTGTTTAATAAACAAAAAGGAAGTTCCTAGGTATGCCTCTCTTATAAACTAGCTCGTTGATTAACAAGATGATCAAAGGTTTCCTGATCATGGACATTGGATGTTGTTAATAACGAGGTCACAACATTAGTGTAATGATGTGATGAACATTCATCCGAATTATAGCATTACAATCAAGGTCATTGTGTTTATATTTCTATAACATCATATGAAGTAATCTTAGTCCTTAGACCATGAGATCATGTCAATCACTAACACCGGAAGAGTATCTTGATAACATCAAACGTCACACCGTAACAGGGTGACTATAAAGATGGGTTCAGTGCTACGAAGGTGTTATGTTGAGGCTCATGGATCAAGAGTGGAATTTGTCCATCCCAATGAAGGATAGATATACTTTGGGCCCTCTCGGTGATATCACATTGGTTAGCTTGCAAGCAAGTGATTTGAGCACTAGAATGTTATATCACGGGAACGAGAAAAGAGTACATGTCGGTAATGAGATCAAACTAGGTATGGGGATACCGATGATCGAATCTCAGACATGTAATATATCACGGGACAAAGGGATTGAGTTACATGCGTATAAGGTTCACACGATCACAGAAGTCATCGTTGAATATGTGCGAGTCAGTACGGATCTCTAGGTCCCGCTGCTGATTATTGATCGGAGAGGGTTCTCGATCATGTCTGCATTATTAGCGAACCGTAGGGTGACACACCATTCAGAGCAAATGATATGCCAGAGAAAGAAAAAGGAAAGCGCGGGAATTTATTTCACTAGACACCAAACTATTTTGGTTGAAATTGCTGAAACTGGTTCTGTATGTGAAATGGAATACTAGCAAGGGGTTTTATGTGAATGTTTGTTAATTAAAGTAATTAACAAAATTCTGAATAAATAAATAAAAGAGTTTTATTTAAATGAGAGCTTTCATTAAATTTGGTGGGAATTTAATGCATGTGAGTGGATTTTTGAGTGGAGGCTCTTTTATGGGAGTGGAGGCGTTTCATTTTGAGTGGGAGATCCACCCACATGAATGTGGAAGAGGTGGGGGCAGCCACCATGGCTGGCGCCATGCCCCTTGGGGTGCCCCCCTCTCATCCTCTCAAAGCACATCTCCTCGTTAAGGATCTCTCCCCCTTTTAGAATTCCCCCATGGTCTCGGATCAGCGAGATACATGTTCCCGGTGGCTTTTTCTGGAAGGATTTGTTGCTTCCGCTGCTTCGTTGGAGCGAGGGCACGGAGGTTATCGGGGTACCCGGACGTGTGTGCGATCATGGATGCACCACTGCTTTGCGGTGCTGGACTTGATGGTGCTGGACCGGCTAGACCATATGGAATTCATCACGATCTTGAGATCGGCAAGCGTTCGAATACATCATCCACGAGTACAACCTCGTTAACGCTATACGGTCTTCGAGGGTATGTATTCTATGGATGTATATCCACCCGTTGCTTGTATCTAGTAGAGAGATCTTGGTACATAGTTGTTCCTAGGAAATTTTTTGTTTTCTATGTTGCGAACCCAACACCGGCTAGTGTATCCAACCGGGACTAAAGGTTCAGCTTTAGTCCCGGTTGGCGACACCATCCGGGACAAGGTACAAGCCGCACGGCATAATGTCGACACTCACCCCTATTATTAGTGCTGCCTTGCCCAGTCTGCCGCAATCCCTTCAGTCACGGTTGGTTTCTCCAACCGAGACTAAAGATGAACCCTCTATTTATAGGCATTTCCCTCAATTTATAGGCCTTTTCCTCTATTTATAGGCATTTCCCTCTATTTATAGGCCTTTTCCTATATTTATAGGCTGCTCGATCTAGCCTGCCCGCCCTTTCCCTCTATTTATAGGGCGACCCTCATGGCCACCCACACACACACATTCCTTGCCGCCTACATTAGTATGCCCATCCCGCATCCTCATAGTCGACTCGGCGGCAACGATGGAGTACTGGGCTCCGCCGGTCATGTCCGAGACTGGGCTCTGCCGGGCTAGCACTGGATGGTGCTACCTTCCGGGATGCGTAACTTGGTGAGGAATCCGGGTGTCGTCTTCGACCCAGAGCTTCTTTTGTGGAGGTCACCTGGTCCAGGAAGGTGCAGAGGGAGCCGGCCACCAAGGAGGTGGTACGGCGTCATGTCAGGGAGGAGGACAAGCACGTCCGTCGCTATATGGATAGGGCGTCGTGTCACAAGGACTAATACTTTATGGGCTTTAGTGAATGGGCCACGAAAGTGGATCCCACGTTCACTCCCTATATATAGTGGAGCACAGTAACCCAGAAGGGTTAATCGTTGATCGGTTATGTCATTCCATGTGTTGGAAACCCTAGCTACACAGCAGTCCTGCCGTCGTTTCGAACCTAGCAGTTCACCACCGGTGCTCCTCCTTGTACGTGTGGATACCAGCAGAGATAATGTACGATCAGCACTAGGACGATCGGATAGTGAGGACTGCACTGCACAACTGACGCGCTTCATCAGTAATCTGCAACTGCGCGTCTAGTGGTAAACCTCGTGGCCTTCTATCTCAGCTAGATCTTGGGATCACCACGTTAGAGGAAAAAGTTTTGTTTTATCTCTACATGGTACAAAGTGGTATCAGAGCGATAGCTTCTGGTTTTAGGCTCGAGATCTTGCATATGTGATATGCGGTTGGCTGTAGATGAGATTTATGTGCTGTTTGGTGGTCGATCTATGAGATAGATCGGTTTTGTACGAGGTTGATTGGATCAACTGTACTCGGGGAATGGTAGATATGATTTCCGTCATCATACTGCTGAGGTCGTGGAACGACATACCCCTACCGGTTGGCTTCCGCCATTGGGGTAGACTGTGACACGTAAATCCAGAGGCGGTGATCGAAGATCAAAAAGTTTGATCAAATCAGAACAATGGTCGGAATCCATGTTTGGATCATAGATGAAATCGCCGGGCGCTGCCCGCACCCACGAGGGGCGCTGCCCCTTCGATCCCCGCCCGCTATCCGGCTAGCGGGACTGCCGACTTTGCCCTGTCGTAGCGCCTTAGATGTCGTTGCGAGTTTCACAACACCGGTAGTTATCGTATCTATGCATAACTTGTTTTTTGCAGGAGGTTGTGAATGGTATGGTTCATGTGCATGTGATGTATGTGTATAATCCATACGTGATCTGCAAATCACGGTTTTTGTCAGCCGGCTGGAGCCTAGGTGCTGTCATATTATTGTATAACGACCTGTGAGTCGGATTCTCCTTGTAATTTACTTTACTAAGCTAGTGTAGCTGTTTGGAGAGCCCGGATGGCAAGCAAGGCGATGTACATGTCCGCGACATGGAGTAAGACGACAAGTGGCAAGAGTTGGCACGAGTCGGATTACAGGCTTTGTGGAGATGGATATCGCCATGAAGAGAGCCATACCATTTCACATTATAATTGCTTTATTTTGTGTTATTGTTATGTCTCTGTTTTACCTCTATTAGATAGTCGGTAAAATTTAATCCCTCAAAGAAGGTCTAGTCGGTTTACCCGCCAGTGTTTGCACCATCACAAATCGGACATTTTTGGTAGTGGGCTCATAAAATTGAGGTGCTGCCAATTCTTTCCGACTAGGTGGGTTAGAGTTGGACTCTTACTTGTAACGCCCCCGAATCGGGTCTATGCAGATCTCAGCATTTCCCGCCAAAATCCGCATAGAAGCGTTTCAAAGACGCCCACCAGACACTTTCGTGTGGGTGGGATTTGAATACAAGTAGTTACATCACAATAGTTCACAACAGATTCCACAAGAACTTATATATACAACAACGACTCAATGAGTCAAGAATACAAAAGGTACAATACGAAGATACAACTCAAGAAGAAAGCAAGATAGTATCCGAGTACAGACAAGATCCAAATGGGACTAAGAGTCCTGAAGAATAACCAAGCGGTGTCCATAACCTTGCCCAGGCCAAGTCGGAAGGGTAACCTTGCTAACGTCGTCAATCACATACATGTCAAGCCAAAAGGGTGCCGACAAAGGGAAAAGGAAAAACAGAAAAAGAGCGGTCAGTACTGAGGCCAGTACATGGCGAGACTAGAATTCGACGGTCCTCGCCTACATAGGTATGGTGGGATCAGCGGCAGCAAAGCTTGCACTATCTAACTTATAGAGACACGCTACAACTTCGGCTATTAGAGCGAGATAAGAGAGCACTATACGATAACTATACTATAACACCAAACATAACCCATCGAAGATTTCCCCTCGAAGACCAGTCGAGGAAGTCCTCTTGCGGAACACACACGGTGGCAATTTTAGTTAAGCAGGTGTTTAGTTGATAAGGCGAATTACTAATCATATTATTAAACATAAAACATTAGTGGCGTTGTCTATGATCATGACACTGTACTCCTGAGGCGTCCATAACCGTGGACACACGGCTTCTCGAAAAGATTTACCCTGCAGGGGTGCACTACTGTACCCAAACACATGCTCAACCCTTCAGGCAACATATAACGCGTGCCTTCCGAATCTCACAACAAGAACTGTCCCATAACTACACGCAGATCCAGAGGCATCACCTACTATGTTTTACCCACACAAGAGATACAGCTGATTCTCTAGTTGGCACAGCGTTTGAGTCTACGGCCGGCCGATGATCGGAAGATAACTTGTAGAGCTCCATCCCACCTCCGACACGATATCCCGATTTTATGCAATGCAAGCCATGGCAGTCCACCAAAATCATATCACAACTCAACCCATGTCCGAGGACATATTATGCGTATGCACCAAATGGAAAACCAATTTTGTAACCCTCTGGATATACGAATAGCGTCGGTAGTTGAGGGGGGGATCCCAGAGGCCCCCACGTTTGGTTAGCGCGATCAACTCAGAACTGGTACCGTAGAACGAACGGGTCCTAGGTCGGCTCAAGCAGTTCCCAAAGGTGGTCCCTGCCGGGGCCTTATCATTAGGTGAAACCATAACCATTTCCAACATCACCAATTTAATTATCTTATCACCATCAATATCCGAGTATCATGTTCCACCTGTATGAGAGCGATACTAAGCATGCCTATGACTTGCAAGGACAAATCTAGCTAATCAAACAAGGCAATAGGATAACCAAGGCAATATAGTGGAGCAGGTAAATAAAGGGACGGTACTATAGCATCGACAATAAGGATAGCAATAGATAAAAGGAAGGGAGTAAAGACTATAAATGCAAAATAGGTAGAAGGGGAAGAATGCTCGCCTGAGGAACAAAGTCAGATAGCCGGAGGCTTGTCGTATCTCACATCGACTCATCGTCCTATCCGGTGAAGAAGCAAACACTAGAAAGAGCAACCGATGCAATATTTAATACTAGGCAAAAGATCCGGCATGTTTATGATATGATGCATGGCATGGTATTATGCAGCCCCACTTAGCAATATTAAGCGGAATCGTGATCCCGACATTTATTATTAGGTTCAACTTATTTAACTACCCCGCATATTAAATGTTAATTTAACAAGGCATAACATGGCATCAGTTCACTACACAATATTAAATGGAGTCCGGAATATTACATAATATCCCGCGTTTAATTTCCATGTTTAATTATTAGGTGATTCAACAAAGTCCCCCAAACAAATAAATATGTATGCGAGTATGAATGATTTAATATGCAACAAGTTGTGTTATATATATTATAACAAAATAGGGGCCTCGGATAGGGGTCGCACATGAAGGTTCGGCGATCTTGGGGTTTCAGTCTCGCCGGGATCGGGCTTTGGATCCATGAAGGAGATTGTGGCGGCCCCTGATGATGAAGAACTTGGCGTTTCGAGGAGGTGGTCTTCGGGTTTGGGTCTCGGCCAACTCATCCGCGTAGTAGATCATGGCGTTCCGAGGGTTGCGGTTCAGCTTCATGTTTTCTAGGGCCGGTCTTCTGACAGGATCATCTGCGACCACCGATGGTAAAACTTCTATTGGTGTCGATTTCGGTCTCGGTCCCTCGCGGGTACGACAAGGAAAACAGGAGATCTTGTTTTCAACAAAGAACACAAGCAGAACTTACATCGGCACCCGAACGTACACAGGCAGCAAAACAACTCATGTGCACTGTGGATACGAACATACCACTGATGGGCACCATACACTACACAAGGCACCGGAGCGATGGCCAGGACGTGGTGGACGCCTGCGGCAACATCAGACAACGGCAGGAGGTTGAGGCGGCTCTGGGCGAGACCAAGCGAGCGGCAGGGCAGAGAGCAGGCGACCTCGGGCAGCGGCACCACGCTGCTGCAGAAGACGGACGACGGTGACCGGAAGCTGGCGAGTGTGGCCCTGCTCGAGGAGGGGAGGGAAGGCCGGAGAGGCGGAGGCATACGCGGCGCGGCGCACCGGCGAGGAGAGAGGAGGCCGCGGGAGGGGGGGAGGGCACCGGTGACGGCGTCGGCCGGTCGACGAGGGGCGCAGGAGAGGGGAGCCCCTAGTGGCGGCCGTCGAGGCGCAGGTGGCGGCTCGGGAGACTCCAGAGAGCAGCGACGGTCGACCGAGGGAAGTGGTAGGTGAGCCTCGGCTGGCAGAGGTGAAACGCGGCTGGCGGCCGGAGGCCTTGGATGGGCAGAGTCCAGGGGCGGCCATTGCCGACGATTGAGCTCGCGCTCCTGCGGCCGCAGGCGGAGCTCGGGGACGACGCGGACAACACCACGCCGGAGGAGAGAGAGGAGGGAGCACGGTCGGCGGAGAGGAGACAAGGGGTGAGGAGCCGACGACGCACGAAGCTTGTCGACGGGAAGTGGGTCGTGTCCCTGGCGGCGGCTCGATCGAGGGAGAGGGACGGCGCTCGCGATAGGGAAAGGGGGTTGGTGGCGATGGGCAGTTGCGTGCGGTGTGGTGTACCGCGGCGTGTGTGCGTGGATGGGGGAGTCGGGTCATGTTGCGTGTGTGATGTGTGCGTTGGGTTAGGAACGTGAGTGTGTGTGTGGTGCAGGTGAGTGGTGGCGGGGTGTGGGGGTTAGGTGAGTTTAGGGTTTCGGTGCGGCCGGCTGTGGGGTTGTAGGTGGCCTCCGGTTGGGCCACTTGGGCCTGGCCGGTTGGCTGCCTCCCCTACTAAAAATAATTTTATTTTACTTTTTTAAAAAAAATTTGTAAATAGTTTTTTAGGTAAACAAAATATTTAAAAAAGACTGGGTTTTTAATTTGAAATAAAAGAGGGGACTAATTGGAAAACAAAATAGGTTTTTGTCGGAAGTATTTTAGAACAAAAATATGCATGATGATGTCATGATGATGCGAAAAAGAAAATAACAAGCAAATTCTATTTTTTAATATTTTTGGGGCATTACACTTACTGCGGAAACACTCGGTAAGCTAGATAGGTCTATCACAACGGTTGTGGGGCTGGGGGAAAAGTCGGATGGGAGCCGGGGCATGTGATGCCACCCGTCCAACAGGAGTCGTATGAGATGCGATTGACAAGGAGTTGTCTACCTAGATTACTTGGCGGATAGCGGTGATGCTAAAGCTCACTAGCCGACTTGCTTATTTAGGATCCTGAATCACTAAGCAACCATCGAAGGGGTGTTGGTTCTAGTGGGAGCATAAAATATTAAAGAGACTAATATGCTTGCTCTTTTATGAATACATGTCTTAAGTGTTTTGCATTTTTTCTGTTGTAGATCATGGCACCAAGTAGCAGTCACTCTCAGATATCCGGTTTTGCGTTGAGAACTATCCTTGAGAAAGATAAACTAAACGACACTAATTTTACCAACTGGTATCGAAATCTGAGAATTTTTCTCAAACAAGAAAAGAAGGACCATGTCCTAGACAACCCACTTCCAGATGAGCCGAATGAGAATGCGACTGTCGCTGCCACCAATGCCTACCGCCAAGCTAAGGATGCGTCCACAGATATTAGTTGTCTTATGCTTGCTCACATGGAACCGGACTTGCAAAAGTAGTTCGAGCATGCTGAGGCCTACGCTATGATAGAAAGCCTCAAAAGTATGTCCAGGCTCAGGCGAAGACTGAGAGGTATCAAGTCTCTCAGGCTTTGCTGAGTGGCAAGCTTAAGGATGGTGATCCACTGAGTCCGCATGTGATCAAAATGGTTGGTTATGTGCAGTCTCTGGAGAGGCTTGGCTACCCAATTAGCAAAGAGTTCGCTACGTATATAATTCTGAACTCTCTTCCTAGTGCATATGGGCAGTTCATTTTGAACTACCACATGCATGGTATGGATAAGAAGCTCACTGAATTGCATGGGATGCTCAAGCAGGCAGAGGCGGATCTCAAGAAGGGCGTCAATCAAGTGCTGATGGTGCATAATAAGGCTAAGTTCAAGAAGAGTTCTTGGACTAAGAAGAAGGCTAAGTCAGGAGGAAAGCAGGCTCAGGACCCGGTCCCAAGCGCTTCCTCAGGGACTAAGCCATCTCCTTCAGCCGGATCCACTTGCTTCTACTGCAAGGCGGATGGCCACTGGAATAGGAACTGCAACAAGTATTTGGCCGACAAAGCCTAGAGTGGAGGTATGACTTACAACTCAGGTACACTTGTTTGCAATGTTATAGACAAATATCTTGCTGATGCACCTACTAGTTATTGGGTATATGATACCGGATCAGTTATTCACATCTGCAATTCGTTGTAGGGACTGGTAAGAACTAGGAGTGTAGCAAGAGGCGAGGTTGATATTCGAGTCGGCAACAAAGCAAGAGTTGCTACGTTGGAAGTCGGCACAATGCAGCTTCATTTACTTTGCGAATTCATTATGGAACTAAATAATTGTTATTATGTTCCAGTGCTCAGTCGAAACATTATTTCTGCTTCATGTTTGATGAGGCAAGGCTATGAGTCGAATATCAAGAATAATGGTTGTTCTTTGTATTTGAATGATATGTTTCACGGATTTGCACCCGTCCAGGACATGTTATTTATTTTGAATCTTGATGGTGAGTCGGTTTATAACATAAATGTTAAAAGGTTGAAACCAAATGATCTGAATATGACTTACTTTTGGCACTGTCGGCTTGGTCATATAAGTTGGAAACGCATGAAGAAGCTCCATGATGATGGACTCCTAACTTCGTTCGACTTAGAGTCGTTCAAGACATGCGAATCTTGCCTACTCGGCAAAATGACCAAGACACCTTTTGAAAAGAGTTGCGAAAGGGCGTCCGACTTGTTGGGAATAGTACATAGTGATGTATGTGAACCAATGAGCATGACAGCCAGAGGTGGTTATGAGTACTTCATTACCTTCACTAATGATTTGAGTAGGTATGGATATATCTACTTGATGAAACATAAGTCGGAAGCCTTTGAAAAGTTCAAAGGATTCCAGAATGAAGAACAGAATCAACTCGGCAAGAAAATAAAGTTTCTTCGGTCGGACCGAGGAGGCGAGTACATGAGCCATGAGTTTGATGACCATCTGAAAAGTTATGGAATAGTTCCTCAACTTACTATGCCAGGAACGCCACAAAGGAACGGTGTTTCGAAAAGGCGGAATCGGACCTTGTTGGACATGGTACGATCAATGATGAGTCGGACAGATCTGCCTTTATCATTTTGGGGTTATTGTCTAGAAATAGCGGTGTTCACACTAAACAGAGTACCATCAAAGTCGGTAGAGAAGACACTGCATGAGATGTGGACAGGCAAAAAGCCGAGTTTGTCTTTTCTTAAGATTTGGGGTTGTGAAGCATTTGTCAAGCGACTTCAGTCGGACAAACTTACGGCCAAGTCGGATAAGTGTATTTTCGTAGGGTATCTGAGCGAAACCTTGGGTTACTACTTCTACAACCGAGAAGAGGGCAAAGTGTTTGTCGCTCGGAACGGTGTCTTCCTTGAGAAAGAGTTTCTCAGTCGGGGAATAAGTGGGAGCACGGTGCAGCTCGAAGAAATTTGAGAGGAACCGGCTAGTAGCGAGTCGGCAAAAACCTTGGAGGTTGAGCCGGTCGTGGTAGCTGAGCCGGCAGAAGCACCTGTACTACGAAGACCGACGAGATTACGAAGTGTTCATGATGTGTTACTGTTAGACAGTGAGGAGCCGGCAAATTATTCGGAAGCGATGGTGGGATCTGATTCCGAGTCATGGCTTGGAGCCATTAGATCCGAGTTAAATTCCATGGATGAAAATCAAGTTTGGAACTTGGTTGATCTGCCAGACGGTGCAAGACCCATCGAGTGCAAATGGGTCTTTAAGAAGAAAACTAATATGGATGGAAATGTTTCTATCTATAAAGCATGTCTTGTCGCGAAGGGGTTTCGACAAGTGCAAGGAGTTGATTACGACAGACTTTCTCGCTCGTAGCGATGCTTAAATCAGTTCGGATCATGTTAGCTATAGCAGCCTATTTCGACTATGAGATATGGCAGATGGATGTCAAAACGGCTTTCCTTAACGGAAATTTAACCGAGGACGTGTATATGATACTGCCCGAGGGTTTTGTCGATTCGTCTAATGCTGACAAGGTATGTAAACTTCAGAAATCCATTTATGGGTTGAAGCCTCAGAGTTGGAATATTCGCTATGATGAGGTATTCAAATCGTTTGGCTTCATCAAGAGTGATCATGATTCTTGTTTATACAAGAAGTTTAGTGGGAGCAAAGTAAACTTTCTAATGTTATATGTGGATGACATATTACTGATTGGAAATGATGTCCATATGTTGCAAGAAACCAAGGAATCATTAGAAAGGAGTTTCTCAATGAAAGACTTCGGTGAGGCAACATATATCCTCGGAATTCGGATCTATAGATATAGATCAAGACGGCTCATTGGATTGAGTCAGAGTACTTATTTGGACAAAGTGTTGAAGAAGTTCAACATGGAATCGTCTAAGAAGGGGTTCTTACCAATGTCCCATGGTGTAAAACTTAGGAAGACTCAGTGTCCTTCGACAACTGATGAGCGAAGTCAGATGAGTGCGATTCTGTATGCTTCTGTAGTCGGATCCATCATGTATGCCATGATTTGTACTAGGCCGTATGTTTCGTATGCTCTAAGTGTTGTGAGCAGATACCAGGCTGATCCTGGAGAAATCCACTGGACAGCGGCTAAAAATATCCGAAAGTACTTGAGAAGGACTAAGGATATGTTTTTGGTTTATGGTGGTGAAGATGAACTCAGTGTAAAGGGTTACACGGATGCGAGTTATCTTACCTACTCTGATGATTCTTGTTCGCAATCCGGATACGTGTTTATTATAAACGGAGGTGCTGTGAGCTGGAAGAGTTCCAAGCAAGAGACCGTGTCTGCATCTACAACAGAAGCTGAGTATATTGCTGCCTCAGAAGCAGCAAAGGAAGCTATTTGGATGAGGAATTTCCTCATGGATCTTGGTGTGGTTCAGGGCTCGTCTAATCCGTTAGACGTGTATTGTGACAACAATGGTTCTATTGCACAAGCCAAGGAACCTAAACAACACCAGAAGAACAAGCACATACTCATGCGGTACCACCTGATTCGCCAGTTCTTGGATCAGGGTGATATCAAGTTATGCAAGGTACACACGTATGCAAATATTGCAGATCCATTGACAAAGCCATTACCACAACCAAAGCATGAGGCGCAATTGAGAGCCATGGGCATTAGATGCTTAAACATGTGATGTCGAAAGATTGACTCTAGTGCAAGTGGGAGACTGTTGGGAATATGCCCTAGAGGCAATCATGCAGGATGATATATCCCATTGTATTCATAAAGATATTAAGTTGTCCTTGTATAAACATCTGATGTGTATCATTAAATCTGTGATTCGGTTGTGGAACTATACATTCATGTTGTTTGTACTAAATATACTTGGTCATTGAGGTTGTGCTGGACACACAACTTAGACCAATGTGAAAGTCGGCTTGATGACTCGGTTCCACTTGTCATGGGCATGGAGATGCTATTCCGACTTACACAGATTCAGCTAAAGAGTTTAGCGAGTCGGATTGACCCATATTGAGGTACAACGAACAAGTTTTCATTTGTATATCTCAATCAATGTAATCCTTAGACCTAAGGTTATTGCATAATCCGAGTTGAGGATCACCGAATTAGGTTCTGTCAAATGCTGATCCGTAACTGGGCAGTTATAAAGGAAGAGTTCGGGTCGACTGAGAATCAAGGTGCGTGATGGGAATAACCAAGATGGGATTTTGTCCCTCCACTTGGAGAGATATTCTCTGGGCCCTCTCGGATGATATGATTCGGAAAGCATGGCCATGCACGACTAGGTTACGTGTTAACCGAGGCAATCGACTAAGAGTTAGTCGGCTGAATCACTTATCTCAGATCGAGAAGAGAGTCGGACTATTTAAGGGATGACAATTATTCGCCTATAGTCTGACAAGGTATATCGTGAGGCAAAAGGGACTCGGACGCAAGTCGCATTAGAAAGGCAAGTCGTCATGACTCTTTGGTACTTGGGAGTCGGCATGTTTTGCTAGGAGCCGCTACCGACTGATCGATTGAGATTCAGACGCTAATCGTGTCTAAGTTGCCAAGAGCCTGCGGGGTCACACACTTAAGAGCGGGAGCAAGTTCGGATTGGATACAAACCGGAAATCTGGCTGGGTTGGACCCGAGCCGGATTTGGACTAAGTCAGTGAGTCGGACTCACAAGGACTAATACTATATGGGCTTTAGTGAATGGGCCACGAAAGTGGAGCCCACGTTCACTCCCTATATATAGTGGAGCACAGTAACCCAGAAGGGTTAATCGTTGATCGGTTAGGTCATTCCATGTGTTGGAAACCCTAGTTCCACAGCAGTCCTACCGTTGTTTCGAACCTAGCAGTTCACCGCCGGTGCTCCTCCTTGTACGTGTGGATACCAGCAGAGGTGTTGTACGATCAGCACCAGAACAATCGGATCGTGAGGACTGCACTGCATCAAATGACGTGCTTCATCAGTAATCTGCAACTGCGCGTCTAGTGGTAAACCTCGTGGCCTTTTACCTCATCTAGATCTTGGGATCACCATGTTAGAGGAAAACGTTTTGTTTTATCACTACGTGTCCCAACATTTAGTAGATATGGAATGTAAGTAGGGAGACCGAATGTTGTTCGGAGTCTCGGATGGGATCCGGGATATCACGAGGAGATCCGGAATGGTCCAGAGAATAAGGTTCATATAAGGAAAGTCCAATTCCGGATTTCGGAAATCGGAGAGGTTCTAGAAGGGTCTAGAAGGTTCACCGGACCGGAAGGGGAAGGGTACATGAATGTGTCCTAGATAAGTGGAATGATTGGATCATGTCCTAGGTCACTTGGTTGGGCATTTACAAGAGAGAAATTAAGCTCCAAATTGAAAGTCAAAAGGGAGGTTTGAAAAGTCAAACAGGGACAATGTTTCCAAATGGAGGAAGGAAAGAATCCTTCTTTCCCTCCACCACAAGCCAACTAGTGTTTGAATTATGCCCTAGAGGCAATAATAAAGATGTTATTATTATAATTCTTGTTCATGATAAAGTTTATATTCCATGCTAGAATTGTATTAAGCGGAAACTTTAATACTTGTGTGGTTTGTGAACAACACCGTGTCCCTAGTATGCCTCTATGGACTAGCTCATTGATTAATGATGGTTAAGGTTTCCTAACCATATACATGAGTTGTCGATTAATAATGAGATCATATCATTGGGAGAATGATATGATGGACATACCCAAACTAAGTGGAGCAATTAGATCGTGTCATCGTGTTCATCTTTGCAAAGCTTTTCTTATGTCAAATATTGTATTCCTTAGACCATGAGATAATACAACTCCCTGGTATCGGAAGAAATCTTTGAGGTCATCAAACGTCATCCTATGAGAGGGTAATCATAAAGGTGTCTCTCAGGTGATCGGAAAGTACCTGTTGGGTTGTATGTATCGAGATGGGATTTGTCCCTCCCAAGTCGGAGAGATATACTTCGGGCCCACTCGGTAATCAATATCAACACCGCTTGCAATCATGTGGTTAAGGAGTTAATCACAAAGTGATATCGGATTACGGAAAGAGTAAAGTACTTGTTGTAAACGAGATTGAACTAGGTATGACGATACCGACGATCAAATCTCGGGCAAGTAAAATATCGCGAGACGAAGGGAATATATATATGGGATTGATTGAACCCTGGCATCGTGGTTCATCCGATGTGATCATCGATGAATGTGTGGGAGTCAATATGGGTTTCTAGACCCCGCTGTTGATTATTGATATAAGATCATGTCTGCATATTCTCGAACCCGAAGGGTCACGCACTTAACGTGTCTCGACGCTAGGATAGATTGGATAATTGGTTTATGAGTTTTTGCTTGGAGTCTGGGATGGGATTCGGGACATCACGAGAGGTTCCGGAATGGTCTGGAGAATAAGATTCATATAAGGCAATGCAGTTTTTGGAGTTCAGAATTGTTTCGGGTTATTCGGTATTGTACCGGAAGCTTCTAGAACCTTCCGGAGGGGGACCAACGTGGCCCCACCTGCCGGGAGGGGGTATGGGCCTATGAGGGAGTGCCCTGGCCACATTGCGCAAGGGGCACAAGGCCCCATAGGGCCCAGCCGGCCAAACACCTAGGAAACCCTATGGGAGCTTCTAGAAGGGAGGGGGGAAACTTGCCCCCCACTCCTCCCTCCTTGGCCGCCGTCCTAGGGATTGGGGGAGGGGCTAGGGCTGGCCGCCCACCCCTCTATATAAAGAGGGATGGGGGCGCACCCCTCCCTACACCTCCTCCTCATCCCTAGCCGCCCTGCTGCCCCTCCTCTCTCTCCCCCTCCCGACTGTGCGTAGGCGAAGCCCTGCCATAGAAACCCTCCACCGCTTGCACCGCGCCATCGCGTTGTAGATCCAATCCATCTCTCCACCCCACTTTCTGGACCGAGGAAGGAGGAGATGTCGAGGTGCCGCACGTGTGCATCTCTCGGAGGCATCGCCACTTGCGGTGTTAGATCAGATCGGATCGCGAGGAGGAGAAGCGAGTACGCTTACATCACCCACGTTCTGTCGAACGTTCCGCTGTGTGAATCTTCAAGGGTATGAAGATCTCATCTATTGTTGGAGATATGCCCTAGAGGCAATAATAAATATAGTTATTATTATATCTTTGTGTTTATGATAAATGTTTACATTCATGCTATAATAGTATTAACAAGGAAACATTAATACTTGTGTGATTTGTAAATTAAAATAGAGTCCCTAGTAAAGCCTCTTTATAATACTAGCTTGTTGGTTAATAAATGATTGTGGTTTCCCTATCATGAACATTGAGATGTTATTAACAACAAGATCATATCATTAGGAGAATGATATGGTGGACATACTCCTATAGATAAGCGTAGCATAATGATCAAGTCATTTTAATAGTTCAATTGCTATATGCTTTCGGATACATAGTAACCTAAATTCCTTCGACCATGAGATCATGCATATCACCTTCACCGGAAGGATGCTTTGATGACATCAAACACCACACCGTAACTGGGTGGCTATAAAGGTGGCATTGAGTGTTCGGAAAGTATTGGTTGAGACACATGGATCAAGAGTGGGATTTGTCCATCCATATGATGGATAGTTATACTCTGGGAACTCTCGGTGGAATGTCATCCAATTAGCTTGCAAGCATGTGACTGGCTCACAAGGGATCACATATCACGGGAACGAGAAAAGAGTACTTATCAGTAACGAGGTTGAACTAGGAATGCAGAGATATCGACGATCATAACCTCGGATAAGTAAACTATCGTGAGACAAAGGGAAATTGGTATCGTATGTAAGTCGTTCATTCGATCGCAAAGTAATCGTAGAAATATGTGGGATCCATATGAATTTCCAGATTCCTCTATTGGTTATTGATCGGAGAAGTGTCTCGATCATGTCCGCATAATTCACGAACCGTAGGGAGACACACTTAAGGATTCGACGTTGTTTGAGTAGTTATGGCATGATGAGTAAGAGACCGAATGTTGTTCGGAGTCTCGGATGGGATCCGGGATATCACGAGGAGATCCGGAATGGTCCGGAGAATAAGATTCATATAAGGAAAGTCCTGTTTCGAGGTTGGAGAATGGTTCAGGTGTTTTCATCGGGAATGTTCTAGAAGGTTCCGGAATGTCCGGCACTCCGGAGGGGAAGGGTACATGAATGTGTCATAACAAGTTGGAATGATTACATCATGTACTAGGTGTCATCGTGAACAAAATAAAGGGTTAAATCAAATCCTAGTTTGAAAAGTCAAAACGCCAATTTGAGCGGAGGAGTTCCCTCCCTCCACCGTCGGCCCACTTGGAGACCGAGTTGGGGAGGGACTCCCCTCCCCTTGGCGCGCCCCCTCCACCTATATAAGGAGGGGCAGGGCTGCCCCTCCAAGTACAAAACACCACGCCCTCTAAACCCTAACCCTAGCCGCCGCCCACCATAGCCGCCGCCTAGGGCAACTCGCCGCCGCCGCCTAGGGAAAACCCTAGCCACCGGCCTTGCCTCCTCCTTGGTGCGTCTAAACCCTAGATCTCCGAGGATCTCTCTCATAGTCCACCATACTCGCTCCGGCTTATGGCGAAACCCTGCGAGATCTCCCCTCTACTTCCGGTACCACGCCGTTGTGCTGCCGGAATCGCGAGGAGAGTGCTACAACCTCCGCTTCCTGCTGGAACAAGGGAGAGGAAGGTCTTCGTCGAGTACCGAACGTGTGACCGACTGCGGAAGCGCTGCCGGAACGCAGCGCCTGAAGGATCGTCTACGCGATCTTGAGATCGGCAAGAGTACGACTACATCACCCACGAGAATCCGCTCTCGTTAAACACTTTGGAATCTTCGAGGGTGAGTTATTACATCGACTCGTTGCTACAATCTAGTAGATAGATCTTGGCTTGTTTGTTTGTAAGCGGTAGAAAATTTTTGTTTTCCATGCTACGAAACCCTTCAGCACCAAAATAACAATTATTGAAGTATAAAACTAATCCCGATGGTAGATGAAGGGTTAGCTAGGCGAGTATGGTGGACTATGAGAGATCCCTCGGTGATCTAGGGTTTAGACACACCAAGGAGGAGGCTTGGATGGCGGCTAGGGTTAGCTAGGCGGCGCCGGCGGTTTGCCCTAGGCGGCGGTAGCAGGAGGTGGCGGCGCCGGGCTAGGGTTTTGGGGTAGAGGTGTTGGGTACTAGGAGGGGCAGCCCTGCCCCTCCTTATAAAGTTGGAGGGGGCGCGCCAGGGGAGGGGAGTCCCTCCCCAACTCAGTTTCCCAAGGGGGCCGGCGGTGGAGGGGAGGAACTACTCCCCAAGTAGGTTTCCTACTTCCCCTCCACCTTCCAAAATTGCCGTTTGACTTTTCAAATTAGCGTTTGACTTTTTCAAACTAGGATTTGATTAAACCCTTTATTTTGTTCAGCGATGACACCTAGTACATGATGAAATCATTCCAACTTGGTATGAAACATTCATGTACCCTTCCCCTCCGGAGTGCCGGACATTCCGGAACCTTTTAGAACATTCTCGATGAAAACACCGGAACCATTCTCCAACCCCGAAACAGGACTTTCCTTATATGAATATTATTCTCCGGACCATTCCGGATCTCCTCGTGATATCCCAGATCCCATCCGAGACTCCGAACAACATTCGGTCTCTTACTCCTCATTCCATAACTACTCAAACAACGTCGAATCCTTAAGTGTGTCTCCCTACGGTTCTTGAATTATGCGGACATGATCGAGACACTTCTCCGAACAATAACCAATAGAGGAATCTGGAAATTCATATGGCTCCCACATATTTCTACGATTACTTTGCGATCAAATGAACCACTTACATACGATACCAATTTCCCTTTGTCTCTCGATAGTTTACTTATCCGAGGTTATGATCGTCGGTATCTCTGCATACCTAGTTCAACCTCGTTACTGATAAGTACTCTTTTCTTGTTCCCGTGATATGTGATCCCTTGTGAGCCAGTCACATGCTTGCAAGCTAATTGGATGACATTCCACCGAGAGGTCCCAGAGTATATCTATCCGTCATATGGATGGACAAATCCCACTCTTGATCCATGTGTCTCAACCAACACTTTCTGAACACTCAATGCCACCTTTATAGCCACCCAGTTACGGTGTGGTGTTTGATGTCATCAAAGCATCCTTCTGGTGAAGGTGATATGCATGATCTCATGGTCGAAGGAATTAGGTTATTATGTATCAGAAAGCATATATCAATTGAACTACTAAAATGACTTGATCTTTATGCTACGCTTATCTATAGGAGTATGTCCATCATATCATTCTCCTAACGATATGATCTTGTTGTTAATAACATCTCAATGTTCATGATAGGGAAACCACAATCATTTATTAACCAACAAGCTAGTATTATGTAGAGGCTTTACTAGGGACTTCAATTTAAGTTTACAAATCACACAAGTATTATTGTTTCCTTGTTAATACTATTATAGCATGAATGTAAACATTTATCATAAACACAAAGATATAATAATAACTACATTTATTATTGCCTCTAGGGCATATCTCCAACAGTCTCCCACTTGCACTAGATTCATCTAATCTAGATTACATGGTAATATACCGAACACCCTTGGCAGTTTTGTAACATCCCTAAAATCATGATTTCAAAGATTGCATATCATTCATGCATGCATATAGAACTGAGATCATTTTCAAAACTCATTTCAGAAAAGCAAAGCACATAGTGCTATGATTTCATGTGAGCAAACTTAAATCAAATGGCCATCCCCATTTGAAAGTTGAATGTTTATGAACCTAGATTGTTTTCCTTTTTTGTTGAAAGGTTTGAGTGTAGAATTTAAACCAATGTTTACAAATTGGAAATGGTTCCAAAAACCATTTTTCAAACATTTGCAAATCAGGTACCAAGTCCCTGATATTTTGTTTCTCCAAGAGTGACCAAGCCTTGCAAAACAACCACATGATTTCATGCCTAGTATTTGAGACTATTGCACCCTGCAAAAACCCCAAATTGATTTGAATTTAATTGAGACTTGATTTCATTTGAAAACCTTTCCTGAAAATCAAAACAGAAAAAGAAAAGGACAAAAGAAAAGAAAAGGGCCAGGCGCCACTATTCTAGCCCAGCAACAGAACTGGCCCAACTAGCCCACCCGGCCTTCCTCTCTCTCTCTCTCGCACGCGCAAGCGCACCCAAGCAGTCGCTGACAACCAGACCCCACCTCCTCTCTGCGCATTTCGCTGACGAGCGGGCCCTCTCCATGTCACCCTCGTCTTCCCCAAAATGCTCCCGCAGACCACGTCGCCGCTGCTGTCAATGCCGGTAATGGCGCGGCGTAATTAGCCTTGATGCCGCAAGCATTTCCTGTCATGATTGGGCCTATTTAATCCCCTCTGCACCATGATCATTAACCCCACTCTCCTCGCTCACTCCGCCACCAGGCTGCGCGCATTTGTCTTCGAAGCATCGCAGTACTGACGGCTCCGGCGACTAATTCCGGTAAGCCTCGACCGCCCCCCTCTCTCTCGTTCAAACCACTGCAACCCGCTTGATCTCGTTCAAACCACTGCAACCACTGCACCCCCTGATACCCTTCGTGTGCATTCTTGTGACCCAGGCCGTCATCCCCGTTCGTGCCTGCAACCGTCTGCGCCGCCGCTCGACTCCGGCGATCAATTGAGGTAAAACCCGAGCGCCCCTTGCCCCCTCTTTCATACGAGAGTGTTCGCCTGCGTCCTGTGCATCTCCTGATCCCTCTGGTTCATGCTAGGGCGACGCCAAACCTCGGCAACAACTTCAACTGCAAGCGACAGACGCCGCCCGCAACTCCGACGAGCCCTAGTGAACGTGCCCGTGCGCCCCTTCCCGAGCCAACGCCACCTTGAGCATCAGCAGCCTCCTGCGGATCTGGTAAGCCACTTCCCCCACAACCGCACGACCTAGAACGCCAGCGCCGCCGCTGTCAGATGCGCCGCCGCCAGTCGCCGCCGCTAGCGCCGCTCGTATTTGGTCAAAACGATTAGGAGCGTTAGATGCAGATCCTGCGGCTGAGATTAGAACTTAAGCGAAGAGGTAAGCGCGCATCTGAGCCGCCAGATCTAACTTAGATCCTACGTCCCTCAGAGCTCGATCCGTCCGAACCGGTACGCGCCAGTAGGGTTAAGACACGTGGCTAGGGTTAGATTCAAAAACAGATTTGAAAACACATTTAGATCCAATTTTGAAATGGCTATAACTTTTGATTCCCACGTTAGATTTTTGCAAATTTTATATCGTTGGAATCAGGGAGACAAGCTCTTTCTGTTTATGCAATGTGTTTAGTAAAAAGTTTCTGTTAAAATGACTTTTTAAGAAGAAACTTGTTTAGGGCTATTTTGAGTATAGAATTTGTTTAGTAAATGTTTTAGTGCTAAAAATGTTTGGATTAGCAAGTTTTTGACTTAGTTATGATTCAATATCTTGCAATTGCTTGGTGGAATTTTAAAAATCATCACTTTGCATTCTTGCATGCATGCATTTATATTTTTTGTTTGTATATGAATTGTGTGTAATTTTGTGCTACAAATTTTGGTGTAGATTTTGCTAGTGACTGTGATTGTGAAGAGTGCTACTCTCCCCACTACCAAGGCAAGTGGTACTTCATGAATATTTCCATCCCTATATTTTTGTACAAGCATTAGAAATATTTTGCTAAGTATTGCATGTTGATATTTTTTTGCCAAATGTTGTGTTGGGAAATCCTAAGTAGTTGTAAAATTGTAGAATTGCTAGGAAATTTCCTAAGTTAAGTTACTATGCCATGCTTAGCCTAGCTAGTAGCAAACAAGGGTTGGCAGAGTATCTACATGCTATGATGAAAATATTTCTAAGTCTTTGGACTTATGTTTTTTAATAAAACAACTAAAGTCAATGAATCTCCTGGGTGGAATGGGACTTGAATGGTGGTTTTTGGTTGAGTGGTTACACAAGGCCCATGGACATGGTTTACCTTTTGTTTCTCACTTGTGTTATGCCACCCAGGCACAAAGGGATTTTGGAGGCCAAGTGTTGAGAAGCTTATAGTGCAGCCACTTGGCAATATGGGCTCTGCCTTAATCATATAGGTTGATTGAACTTAGTCATTTGGAGAGTTGGTGGTAGTGGGATGATAGGTTGGAACGCGTCCATTTGGCTAAGGGAAGGCTTCTGAAAGGTCTTGTCTTGGGAAACCAAGTCTGGTGGGGAAAGTGCACAACCTCTGCAGATGGAAAATCTAAGTACTTAGCCAAGTCCATGGCAATGGACAACTTGAGAATCAAGAGATGGAAGCTATCAAGAATCTCATCACTCCAACTTCTAAGTAAAAATTTGTGGGTGAACAAGGGTAAAGGACCCCAATGTCTATTGGTGGTTTATTGGGAAATGTTTTGACAAAGAAAAACTTAGTGATTTCAACTAATAGGAAAAACCTATTTTGAGCAAAGCAAGCCAAGCTACACTTAGCCATAATGCATATAGTAATATAGTCCACTTAAAATTTACTAAGGTATCACTTGCCAATACTATTCCAAAGTATTGACCCAATGTGGCTGTAACTTGTGATGTTGCAGGTTACTCCGATGTTGATTAGGTGTCATGAGTCTACACTCAACATGCTTGCATGTGGCACATGAAGATGAAGACTTATGTTTATTTACTTATTCCAAAACTCTTGTATTAGGCATGTGGCCTTGAGTTGTAAAAGACTATGTTTTATCTCTGGAATGGATGTAATAAATGACCTTTGTATCTATGTACTTCATCTTAAACTGTGGATGCTAGCATTGATCCAGGGACTAGCATTGCAATCACAGGGATCCTTTTCCTTTACAAAGGAGGGATCTTACAGATGGTATCAGAGCACTCTGTTGCCTGTAGGATTATGACCCTAGGATTGGAAACCACTAAGGAAAAATTTTCAACTACTTCTACACTTGTCTATTCTTCTCGTAAACTTTTCTAATCTTCTCATTCTCATCTATATTTGTAGATGAACTCCATCAACGAAGCCGTAAAGAAAGGACCACTCATGACCATGACCTTGGAATGTGAGACTGACTTTCCCAAAATTCTCAAGGACCTCACGGTGGCAATGGAAATACATGGTGCAGCTGTGTACAAAGGCTTTCCAGTGATGGATGAAGGAGTTGAGTACTGGTGGGTGCAACTTCACTTGTACAAAAGCAAGGAAGACAACCACAAAGAAAGAGGATTCTGCATGTACACCAACACTGTGGTGCATACCACATTCTTTGAGTCAGCAAGAGAAGCAGCTTGGAGGACTATCAAAGAACTTAGTGCTAGAGTCAAGTGCAGAATGCTCAACCTCCAAAAAGACTTAGAGAAAGAGAAGGAACATACCAAAGAGTTGGAAGCCACCAACCAAACCTTAAGAGGAGATATTATAGACTTAGTGATGGAATCATGTGAGCAAGATAGGCTGATTGCCTCTAGGAACATTGTGTTAGCCAACAGATCCAGTGAGATAGGATTGTAAACGTACTTCGTTAGTTGGACCACCACCTATCACCTTATTTTTCCAAAATGATACCTTAAATAAGTTTGGACCTTGGTTGATGTAATGGATTCATGTATGCATGACTTGTGTGATTTTGTGTTCCAAGGATGTGTATGTGATGTTTGTCTTTGTTTTATCTTAAATAGTGTTGTTCTAACTTTTCTATCCTATAAATAGATGCCTATTACCATCAGCACTGTTGAGGAGTTCCAGGTTACCCGCTTTGGTCCTCGTATCGTTGAGCTTACCACTTTGCTCAATCTCCCTCTCCCCACCATCATGGTGCATCCACTCACCAAGTTCGAGAGGAAGGACCTCTGGGGCTTCAAGGTGAACCAGCCCGGACGCCAGACAGAGCCTACTACGGAGGCCATCGTCTTCAAGCTTATGCACGATGACAGGGAGAGAGGCATGGAGGTAGTTATGCAGGACCTAATAGGACGTCTGCTAGGCCGACACTCCCAACAGGTTAGAGGCACCCACTTCCACGTCTTCGGAAGACGTGATGAGGATGGAGAGTCCATCGACTTCGAGGACGACTCGAGGGACGCAGCAGAGCCGATACGTATGTATCTCCAGGACTTAGAGTCTCTCATTAGGGACGTGGACACGGACAGGACCAATGTCATGCTCAGTAATGACGAGATCCAGGTGCAGCTTTGCGAGAAGGACAAGCTTTTCGCACAGCAGGACGAGATAGTCAAGGAAATGGAGGCGAAGTTCGAGACCCAGGACCGGAAGTTCAAGAGTCAGGAGAAACGTGTCTAGGATAGGAATAAGAAGATCCGGGACATGACTGAAGAACTGAAGTCCAAGGACTTCGAGCTAGAGCAGCAGCAGATGGTGATTGAGAGGCTTCGTTCTCAGAAGAGGGCTCTCAAGGCCAAGATTGAGTCCTTGACCACTACTATTGAGGAGAGCAAGACTGCGATGGAGAACGCAGGTCTTACATTTGTCGAGGAGGAGATTGATGCTGATGAGTAGACTTGACTACTCGTTTGTCTTTTATTATCGTACTTGTTACTTGTGAACTTGTTATTGGACCATCCGACATGTGGATGGCTTGCCACTTGTGTGTTTTACTTTGAGAACTTGTTATCTGGTTGTTGAACTTTATCTTCTGTTGCATGCTTGTGTTTGCTTATGTGATGTATTGTGCATAAAAACATCTATGGGTATCTCATTCTTATCTCTATTTGAACAAACCACAGATGCCTCCCCGTCGCGCAAACCCCAACCCCAACAACAACAACAACATCACTCCAGAAATGCAGCAAATGATGAATGCTCAAACACAGCTCATGCAGATGATGACAACATTCATTCAGAACCAAAACAACAATAACAACAACAACCCCAATAACAACAATAACAACAACAACCCTCCGAGCTTTGATATGCTCACCAGATTTCTGCGATTGAGGCCAGCTAAGTTCTCGGGGACAACTGATCCCATGGTGGCCAATGATTGGCTACGTTCTGTAAACAAATACTTAGTAACCATGGGCTGCACGGATGCTGAAAAGGTCAGATTTGCAGCACATCTGTTGGAAGGGCCAGCCGCCACTTGGTGGGACAACTTCCAAATCACCACACCCATAGATGAGGTGACCTGGGCTATCTTTGAGGACGGCTTTCGCACTGCTCATATCTCATCAGGAATAATGAGCCTGAAAAAGAAAGAGTTCCACAATCCGAAGCAGCGCCACCGCAGCGTGGCTGAGTACATTGAAGAGTTCAACAATCTGGCGCGTTATGCACCGGACGAGGTTGACACAGATGCCAAAAGAAAGGAAAAATTTCTGGAAGGCTTGAATGATGAGCTGAATCTGCAGCTGGTTGTGGCATATGTTCCCACTTTTCAATCGCTCTGTGACAAGGCTGCTATATTGGAGAACAAAATGAAACAAGTCGAGAGTAGAAAGAGAAAGCACTCCGACAAGCACAGCTCGGGGTCGTCTCACAAACGATCTCACTATGATGACAGTGGAAGCTCAGGATCCCACAAGCATGGGAAATTTAACAAGCACCACAACCACAACCGTCATGACAACAAGCATCATCGCAGTCATGACAATGACAAATACAAGAACCACAAGAGTGGACATAAGAACCACCACAGTGGTAATGGTAGTGGGAGTGGAAGTCAGCCTGCTAAGAGAGACATCAGTCAGGTTGAATGCTTCAAATGCAAGAAGATGGGACACTATGCAAATGAGTGCCCCGAAAAGAAAGTTGAAGGACCTGTCAAGCCCAATCCTTTCCAGAAAGGACAGGTGAACCACATCAATGTGGAGGAGGTCTATGAGGAGCCTGATGCTGTTGCTGGTAAGTT
Source organism: Avena atlantica (assembly GCA_910589765.1). NCBI lineage: Eukaryota > Viridiplantae > Streptophyta > Magnoliopsida > Poales > Poaceae > Avena > Avena atlantica. The sequence goes on from OU342733.1 coordinate 52,432,971, forward strand.
CAGACTCAATTCCATTCCAGCATTTGTACTCTTTGATACTGGTGCATCTCATTCATTCATATCAAGAGCATTTGTTGAAAGAAATGAACTACCGGTAGAAACTATTGGGTGTCCTATAAAAGTAAGTTCTCCTGGTGGAGAAATGATAGTGAATTCAGGATGCCATGACCTAGTCATAGAATTCGGGAAGTATAAGTTTCCCGTTAACTTGATAATACTAAAGTCCCAAGGATTGGACGTCATTCTGGGAATGGACTGGATGACTAAGTACAAAGGAATGATAGATTGTGCCAGCCATACGGTCTCACTCACAACTCCGGAAAATAAAAGGATCAGATTCAGGACCAGCTTTGAAGCAAAAAGGAGTATGCTTAATTCTCTTAAGGGGGTTAGCATGGACAGTGTGCCAATTGTGTGTGAGTATCCGGATGTATTTCCGGAAGAATTGCCAGGAATGCCACCAGATAGAGATGTGGAATTTCTGATAGATTTGGTACCAGGTTCTGGACCAATAGCAAAGAGACCATATAAAATGTCGGTTGATGAACTGAAAGAGCTCAAGAAGCAACTAGGAGAAAAATTACAGAAAGGATTTATACAACCAAGTTCTTCATCTTGGGGAGCCCCAGTTTTGTTTGTGGAGAAGAAGGATAGGAGTCAAAGGTTATGCATAGATTACCGTTCTCTCAACGAGGTAACTATCAAGAACAAATACCCTTTGCCTAGAATCAATGACTTGTTTGATCAGCTTGAAGGAGCATGTGTGTTCTCAAAGATTGATCTAAGGTCAGGCTATTTTCAACTCAAGATAAGAGAGCAAGACATACCTAAAACAGCATTCACCACAAGGTATGGATTGTATGAGTATACCGTAATGCCTTTTGGCTTGACCAATGCTCCAGCATACTTCATGAATATGATGAACAAAGTGTTTATGGAATTCCTTGACAAATTTGTTGTCGTTTTCATCGATGACATCTTAGTCTACTCCAAGAGCAAAGAAGAACATGAAGGACATTTGCGTTTGATACTTGAGAAGTTAAGAGAGCATAAAATTTATGCCAAATTCAGCAAGTGTGAGTTCTGGTTATAGGAAGTTGGTTTTCTTGGTCATGTTATGACAAAAGATGGTGTAGCAGTTGATCCTGCTAAGGTTTCAGCTGTGACAGAATGGGAATCTCCCAAGAACGTGAAAGAAGTTCGTAGTTTCCTTGGCTTAGCAGGTTACTACAGAAGGTTCATCGAGAATTTCTCTAAGGTAGCTAAGACCATGACTGAATTGTTAAAGAAAGACAAGAAGTTTGCTTGGTCTGAAGGTTGTGAAGTCAACTTTCAGGAGTTGAAGAAGAGAATTGTGACAGCACCAGTTCTATGTCTGCCAGATTTGGAAAAGGATTTCCAAGTATATTGTGATGCGTCTCATCAAGGTTTGGGTGTCGTACTTATGCAAGACGGTAAAGTTGTAGCTTATGCCTCGAGACAACTCAAAACTCATGAGGTGAACTATCCTACTCATGATCTGGAATTAGCCTCTGTCGTCCATGCAATCAAAACATGGAGACACTACCTTTTGGGAAAGCGTTGTGAAGTGTTCACAGATCACAAGAGTTTGAAGTATATCTTCACCCAGAAGGAAATCAATATGAGACAAAGAAGATGGTTAGAGATTATCAAAGATTATGACTTAAGTTTGCAATACCACCCCGGTAAAGCAAATGTTGTAGCAGATGCTCTAAGTCGTAAGGTATTTGTAAATGGCCTTACCAAAGGGGAATTGCCAGATGATTTGTGTACCCAATTCAGAGAACTCAGATTGGAGATTGTGCCTGAAGGACATCTCATGTATTTGGATGTTTAACCCACTTTGTTGGACAAGATCCGAGAAGCTCAGAAAACTGATAAGGAAATTGAAGAGATTAAGGAAAAGATTGGCCAAGGGAAAGCTAAAAATTTCCATGAAGATGAATAGGGTACTTTTCATGGGAAACGTATCTGTGTTCCACAAGATCCGGAGTTACGGAAACTGATTTTGTAGGAAGCACACAACTCTCCGTATTCAATTCATCCGGGTAACACCAAAATGTACATGGACATGAAAGAAAGATTTTGGTGGAACAATCTCAAGAGAGACATCGCCGAACATATTGCTTTGTGTGATGTGTGTAGTAGGGTAAAAGCGGAGCATCAGAAACCAGCAGGTTTGCTTCAACCACTACCTATTCCTGATTGGAAGTGGGATAAGATTGGTATGGATTTCATTACCGGATTACCATGGACCAGATCAGGATATGATTCCATATGGGTAGTAGTGGATCGCCTAACTAAAGTGGCTCATTTCATACCCGTGAAGAAAACTTATACAAGTGCCAAGTTAGCCAAAATCTACATGAGTAGAATCGTATGTCTACATGGTGTGCCGAAGAGTATTGTGTCTGATAGGGGAACTCAATTCACTTCCCATTTTTGGAGACAGCTACATGAGTCATTGGGAACGAGGTTGGAATTCAGCACTGCCTTTCATCCTCAAACTGATGGACAAACAGAAAGGACTAATCAAATTCTGGAAGACATGTTGAGGGCATGTGCCCTAGACTATGGAGCCAGTTGGGATGAAAGTCTGCCTTACGCAGAATTTTCTTATAACAACAGCTATCAAGCCAGCATTGAGATGGCACCGTTTGAGTTTCTCTACGGAAGAAAATGTACCACCCCATTGTTATGGAATGGTGTGGGAGAAAGAAGTTTATTTGGGCCAGATCTTATCAAAGAAGCTGAAGAGAAGGTCAAATTGGTTAAGGACAGGTTGAAGATAGCACAGTCCTGACAGAAAAGCTACGCAGATCCTAAGCGTAGAGAAGTCACCTACGAAGTGGGCGATAGAGCCTATCTTAGAGTATCACCACTTCGTGGAGTGAAAAGATTCGGAGTCAAAGGAAAATTGGCACCAAGATCCGTTGGGCCATTCAAGATTCTGAGTCGCAAAGGAGAAGTTCCTTATGAAATAGAACTACCAGAATCTTTATCAGCTGTCCATAATGTGTTTCATGTGAGTCAGCTTAAGAAATGTCACCTAGAAATGGAAGAAACTTCTTTGAAGGATACTATACCTTTGGAGGAAGTTCAACTAGAAAGTGATCTCACTTATGAAGAAAAACCTATCAAGATTCTCGAGACTGCAGAAAGGGTCACAAGGACAAAGACTATCAAGTTTTGCAAAGTACAGTGGAATCATCATTCCGAAGAGGAAGCAACATGGGAAAGAGAAGATGAACTTCGGAAAGACCACCCTCACCTATTTGCTAGCCAATCTGAATCTCGAGGGCGAGATTCACCATAAGGGGGTTAGATTTGTAACATCCCTAAAATCATTTCAAAGATTGCATATCATTCATGAATGCATATAGAAATGAGATCATTTTCAAAACTCATTTCAGAAAAGCAAAGCACATAGTGCTATCATTTCATGTGAGCAAACTTAAATCAAATGGCCATCCCAATTTGAAAGTTGAATGTTTATGAACCTAGATTGTTTGCCTTCTTTGTTGAAAGGTTTGAGTGTAGAATTTAAACCAAGGTTTACAAATTGGAAATGGTTCCAAAAACCATTTTTCAAACATTTGCAAATCAGGTACCAAGTCCCTGATATTTTGTTTCTCCAAGAGTGACCAAGCCTTGCAAAACAACCACATGATTTCATGCCTAGTATTTGAGACTATTGCACCCTGCAAAAACCCCAAATTTATTTGAATTCAATTGAGACTTGATTTCATTTGAAAACCTTTCCTGAAAATCAAAACAGAAAAAGAAAAGGAAAAAAGAAAAGAAAAGGGCAAGGCGCCACTATTTTAGCCCAGCAACAGAACTGGCCCAACTAGCCCACCCGGCCTTCCTCTCTCTCTCGCACGCGCAAGCGCACCCAAGCAGTCGCTGACAACCAGACCCCACCTCCTCTCTGCGCGTTTCGCTGACGAGCGGGCCCTCTCCACGTCACCCTCGTCTTCCCCAAAACGCGCCCGCAGACCACGTCGCCGCTGCTGTCAATGCCGGTAATGGCGCGGCGTAATTAGCCTTGATGCCGCAAGCGTTTCTTGTCGCGCTTGGGCCTATTTAATCCCCTCTGCACCACGATCATTTCCCCCCACTCTCCTTGCTCACTCCGCCACCAGGCTGCGCGCATTTGTCTTCGAAGCATCGCAGTACTGACGGATCCGGCGATTAATTCCAGTAAGCCTCGACCGTCCCCCTCTCTCTCGTTCAAACCACTGCAGCCAGCTTGATCTCACGCACCCCCTGATACCCTTCGTGTGCATTCTTGTGACCCAGGACGTCATCCCCGTTCGTGCCTGCAACCGTCTGCGCCGCCGCTCGACTCCGGCGATCAATTGAGGTAAAACCCGAGCGCCCCTTGCCCCCTCTTTCATACGAGAGTGTTCGCCTGCGTCCTGTGCATCTCCTGATCCCTCTGCTTCGCGCTAGGGCGACGCCAAACCTCGGTAACAACCTCGACTGCAAGCGACAGACGCCGCCCGCAACTCCGACGAGCCCTAGTGACCGTGCCCGTGCGCCCCTTCCCGAGCCAACGCCATGTTGAGCATCAGCAGCCTCCTGCGGATCTGGTAAGCCACTTCCCCCACACCCGCACGACCTAGAATGCCAGCGCCGCCGCTATCAGACGCGCCGCCGCCAGTCGCCGCCGCTAGCGCCGCTCGTATTTGGTCAAAACGATTAGGAGCGTTAGATGCAGATCCTGCGGCTGAGATTAGAACTTAAGCGAAGAGGTAAGCGCGCATCTGAGCCGCCAGATCTAACTTAGATCCTACGGCCCTCAGAGCTCGATCCGTCCGAACCGGTACGCGCCAGTAGGGTTAAGACACGTGGCTAGGGTTAGATTCAAAAACAGATTTGAAAACACATTTAGATCCAATTTTGAAATGGCTATAACTTTTGATTCCCACGTTAGATTTTTGCAAATTTTATATCGTTGGAATCAGGGAGACAAGCTCTTTCTTTTTATGCAACGTGTTTAGTAAAAAGTTTCTGTTAAAATGACTTTTTAATCAGAAAATTGTTTAGGGCTATTTTGTGTATAGAATTTGTTTAGTAAATGTTTTAGTGCTAAAAATGTTTGGATTAGCAAGTTTTTGACTTAGTTATGATTCAGTATCTTGCACTTGTTTAGTGGAGTTTTAAAAATCATCACTTTGCATTCTTGCATGCATGCATTATATTTTTTGCTTGTATATGAATTGTGTGTAATTTTGTGCTACAAATTTTTGGTGTAGATTTTTCTAGTCACTGTGATTGTGAAGAGTGCTACTCTCCCCACTACCAAGGCAAGTGGTACTTCATGAATATTTCCATCCCTATATTTTTGTACAAGCATTAGAAATATTTTGCTAAGTATTGCATGTTGATATTTTTTTCCAAATGTTGTGTTGGGAAATCCTAAGTAGTTGTAAAATTGTAGAATTGCTAGGAAATTTCCTAAGTTAAGTTACTATGCCATGCTTAGCCTAGCTAGTAGCAAACAAGGGTTGGTAGAGTATCTACATGCTATGATGAAAATATTTCTAAGTCTTTGGACTTATGTTTTTTTAATAAAACAACTAAAGTCAATGAATCTCCTGGGTGGAATGGGACTTGAATGGTGGTTTTTGGTTGAGTGGTTACACAAGGCCCATGGACATGGTTTACCTTGTGTTTCTCACTTGTGGTATGCCACCCAGGCACAAAGGGATTTTGGAGGCCAATGTTGAGAAGCTTATAGTGCAGCCACTTGGCAATATGGGCTCTGCCTTGATCATATAGGTTGCTAGAACTTAGTCATTTGGACAGTTGGTGGTAGTGGGATGATAGGTTGGAACGCGTCCATTTGGCTAAGGGAAGGCTTCTGAAAGGTCTTGTCTTGGGAAACCAAGTCTGGTGGGGAAAGTGCACAACCTCTGTAGATGGAAAATCTAAGTACTTAGCCAAATCCATGGCAATGGAAAACTTGAGCATCAAGACATGGAAGCTATCAAGAATCTCATCACTCCAACTTCTAAGTAAAAATTTGTGGGTGAACAAGGGTAAAGGACCCCAATGTCTATTGGTGGTTTCTTGGGAAATGTTTTGACAAAGAAAAACTTAGTGATTTCAACTAATTGGAAAAACCTATTTTGAGCAAAGCAAGCCAAGCTACACTTAGCCATAATGCATATAGTAATATAGTCCACTTAAAATTTACTAAGGTAACACTTGCCAATACTATTCCAAAGTATTGACCCAATGTGGCTGTAACTTGTGATGTTGCAGGTTACTCCGATGTTGATTAGGTGTCATGAGTCTACACTCAACATGCTTGCCTGTGGCACATGAAGATGAAGACTTATGTTTATTTACTTATTCCAAAACTCTTGTATTAGGCCTGTGGCCTTGAGTTGTAAAAGACTATGTTTTATCTCTGGAATGGATGTAATAAATGACCTTTGTATCTGTGTACTTCATCTTAAACTGTGGATGCTAGCATTGATCCAGGGACTAGCATTGCAATCACAGGGATCCTTTTCCTTTACAAAGGAGGGATCTTACAAGTTTGGTGCTGGTCGTGTTTTGCCCTCGGGAGAGGTTTAGTCAACGGATCCGCCACATTCAGATCTGTGTGTACTTTGCAAATCTTTATGTACCCATCTTGGACATGTTATCGAATAGCGTGAAAACGGAGCTTGATGTGCTTTAGCTTCTTGTGTGACCTTAGTTCTTGCGCATTGGCTATGGCGCCATGTTATCACAGTAGATAGACATTGGGTCCATTGCACTTGGAACCACACCCAGCTCTGTAATGAACTCTATCATCCATATCGCTTCTTGTGAAGCCTCTGAAGCATCCATGTATTCCGATTCAGTTGAAGATCTCGCCACAACGCTTTGCTTTGCACTCCTCCAGCTAATTGCTGCACCATTCAAAGTAAATACGTATACAGATTGTGATTTAGAATCATTCGGATCGGTGTTCCAACTAGCATCGGTGTAACCATTAACAACAACCTGTTCATCACCTCCATAAGAAAGAACCATATCCTTAGTTCTTCTCAAGTACTTAAGGATGTTTTTGACTGCTGTCCAATGATCCACTCTTGGATCATTTTGATATCTGCTAGTTAAACTAACAGCATATGCAATGTCCGGTCTAGTACATAGCATGGCATACATTAGAGATCCTATGGCTGAGGCATAGGGATTCTTACTCATCCTTTCTCTATCTTCTGCCATTATCGGACTTTGAGTTTTACTCAAGGTCGTATTGGGCAACATGGGCAAGAACACTTTCTTGCTATCTTCCATTCCAAACCTCTTTAGAACTTTGTCCAAATATGTACTTTGTGACAATGATATTACGCGTCTCGATCTATCTCTATAAATCTTTATGCCTAATATGTAAGCTGCTTCGCCAAGATCCTTCATTGAAAAACTATTATTCAAATATTCCTTGACACTATTAAGAAGGTCTACATCATTCCCAATCAACAATATGTCATCTACATATAGTATTAAGAATGCTACAGAGCTCCCACTCACTTTCTTGTAAATACAAGCTTCTCCATAAGTTTGTATAAAACCAAAACTTTTGATCACCTTATCACAACGTTGATTCCAACTTCGGGATGCTTGCTTCAATCCATAGATGGACCGTTGAAGTTTGCATACCTTGTTAGCATCTTTAGGATCGACAAAACCTTTGGGTTGCATCATATACAACTCTTCATCAATATCTCCATTGAGGAATGCTGTTTTGACATCCATCTGCCATATCTCATAATCATAATATGCAGCGATTGCTAACATAATCCTCACAGACTTTAGATTCGCTACAGGTGAGAAATGAAGGGTTTCGCGGCATAGTAAATCAAAATTTTCTACGGAGCGAACAGAGGGAAAGCCAAGATCTAATCTAGTAGATGCAAACAACGAGAGAGATTGGATTAGATCTTCATACCCTTGAAGATTCGCACAGCGGAACGTTCGTCGGAACGTGGGTGATGTAGTCGTACTCGCTTCTCCTCCTCGCGATCCGATCCGATCTAGCACCACAAGTGGCGGTGCCTCCGTGAGATGCACACGTGCAGCACCTCGACGTCTCCTCCTTCCTCGGACCAGCAAATATGGTGGAGAGATAGATTGGATCTACAACACGACGGCGTGGTGTATATGGTGGAGAATTTCTGCAACAGGGCTTCGCCTACAAACAGTCGGGAGGGAGAGAGGAAAGCTAGCAAGGTGGCTAGGGTTTGGAGGAGAGGTGTAGGGGTTTGGTGCGCCCCCACCCCTCTTTATATAGAGGGGGGCGCAGCCCTAGCCCCTCCCCCAAGCCCAAAGGATAAGGAGTGGGGGGCATGGACTCTCCCCTCTTCTAGAAACCCTATCTCTAGTTTAAACGATTTAAACTCTCTCGGATCGGCTGGGCCCTATGGGGCCTTGTGCCCCTGGCCCAATGTGGCCAGGACACTTGCTCATAGGCCCATGCCCCCTCCCGGAAGGTGGGGCCACGTTGGTCCCCTTCCAGAAGGTTCTAGAAGCTTCTGGTACAATACCGATTAACCCGGAACAATTCCGAACTCCAAAAACTGCATTGCCTTATATGAATCTTATTCTCCGGACCATTACGGAACCTCTCGTGATATCCCGGATCCCATCCGAGACTCCGAACAAAAATTCATAAACCAATTATCCAATCTATCCTAGCGTCGAGATACGTTAAGTGTGTGACCCTGCGGGTTCGAGAATATGCAGACATGATCTTCTATCAATAATCAACAGCGGGGTCTGGGCACCCATATTGACTCCCACACATTCATCGATGATCATATCGGATGAACCACGATGCCAGGATTCAAACAATCCCATATATATATTCCCTTCGTCTCGCGATATTTTACTTGCCCGAGATTCGATCGTCGGTACCGTCATACCTAGTTCAATCTCGTTCACAGCAAGTACTTTACTCGTTCCGTAATCCGATATCACTTTGTGATTAACTCCTTAACCACATGCTTGCAAGCGGTGTTGATATCGATTACCGAGTGGGCCCGAAGTATATCTCTCCGACTTGGGAGGGACAAATTCCATCTCGATACATACAACCCAACAGATACTTTCCGATCACCTAAGAGACACCTTTATGATCACCCTCTCATAGGATGACGTTTGATGACCTCAAACCTTTTTCTGATACCAGGGAGTTGTATTATCTCATGGTCTAAGGAATACAATATTTGCATTAAGAAAAGCTTCGCAAAGACGAACACGATGACACGATCTAATTGCTTTGCTTAGTTTGGGTCTGTCCATCATATCATTCTCCAATGAAATGATCTCATTATCAATTGACAACTCATGTCTATGGTTAGGAAACCTTAACCATCATTGATCAATGAGCTAGTCCTTAGAGGCGTACCAGGGACACGGTGTTGTTCACAAACCACACAAGTATTAATGTTTCCGCTTAATACAATTCTAGCATGGAATATAAACTTTATCATGAACATGAATTATAATAATAACATCTTTATTATTGCCTCTAGGGCATAATTCCAACAGTCTCCCACTTGCACTAGAGTCAATAATCTAGTTTACATCTGGTAACAATCTTACACCCATGGCACTGAGGTGTTGATCATGTTTTACACGTGGAAGAGGTTTAGTCAATGGATCTGCGACATTCAGATATGTATGTACTTTGCTAATCTTCAGATCTCCATCTGCAATATAATCTCGGATTATATGAAACTTGCGGTTGATATGCTTGGTCTTTGGATGATATCTTGGTTCCTTAGCGAGTGCTATGGCGCCAGTGTTGTCACACAATATCTCCAGTGGGTCCAATGCACTTGGAACCACGCCAAGCTCAGTGATGAAGTTTCCGATCCAAACTCCTTCACTTGACGCTTCTGCAGCAGCCATGTATTCCGCTTCTACTGTAGATCCCGCGATCACTCTTTGCTTGCAGCTTCTCCAGCTCACAGCTCCTCCATTCAAAATATAAACGTATCCTGTCTGAGATTTGGAATCATCCTTGTCGGTGTCAAAACTAGCGTCGACGTAACCTTTTACGACAAGCTATTCATCACCCCCATAGACTAAGAACATTTCTTTAGTCCTATTTAGGTACTTTAGGATGTTCTTCACGGCTGTCCAGTGTTCCACTCCTGGATCACTTTGATATCTGCTCGTCAAACTAAGAGCATTGGACACATCCGGTCTAGTACACAGCATGGCATACATGATAGAACCTATGGCCGAGGCATAAGGCACTTTGCTCATAACTTCCCTATCATTTACCGTAGTTGGACACTGAGCCTTGCTCAATATCTTACCTGAAAACATAGGCACTGAACCTTTCTTTGCCTTATCCATTCTGAACCTTTTCAGAACTTTGTCTAGGTATGTACTCTGGCTTAAAGCTATCAGGCGTCTTTGTCTATCTCTATAGATCTTGATGCCCAATATATAAGCAGCTTCACCTAGGTCTTTCATTGAAAAACACTTGTTCAAATAACTCTTCACATCGTTAAGCATGTTGATGTCATTTCCGATAATCAATATGTCATCCACATATAGTACCATAAACGTCATCGAGCTCCCACTCACTTTCTTGTAGATACAAGCTTCATAGCAATTTGGAACAAATCCAAATCTCTTGATCACTTGATCAAAACAAAGATTCCAACTCCGAGATGCTTGCTTCAGTCCATAAATGGAACGCTGAAGTTTGCATACTTTACTAGCATCCTTAGGATCGACAAAACCTTCGGGTTGCATCATATACAACTCTTCATCAATGTTGCCATTGAGGAACGCAGTCTTGACATCCATCCGCCATATTTCATAATCATGAAACGCAGCAATTGCTAATAAAATCCGAATGGACTTAAACATCGCTACGGGAGAGAAAGTCTCATCGTAGTCAACACCTTGAACTTGTCGAAAACCTTTCGCGACAAGCCGTGCTTTATAAACGGTAACATTACCATCCGCGTCCGTTTTCTTCTTGAAGATCCATTTGCACTCAACGGCCTTTCGGTCGCTAGGAGGGTCCACCAAGGTCCATACTTGGTTTTCGCTCATGGATCCCAATTCGGATTTCATGGCTTCTAGCCATTTCTCAGATTCTGGGCTCATCATCGCTTCCTCATAGTTCGTAAGTTCACTGTCTTCTACTAACAAGACAGTCAAGACAGGGTTGCCGTACCACTCAGGAGGGGCACGCGACATTGTCGACTTGCGACGTTCAGTAGCAGCATCGTCCGAAGCTTCATGATCCTTGTCATTAGCTTCCTCTATTGTTGGTGCAGGCGGCACTGGAACAATTTCAGGTGCTGCGCTACTCTCCAATTCAAGAGAAGGTTCAATAACCTCGTCAAGCTCTACTTTCCTCCCACTCACTTCTTTCGAGAGAAACTCCTTCTCAAGAAAGGAACCGTTCTTTGCGACAAACACTTTGCCTTCGGTTCTGTGATAGAAGGTATACCCAATAGTTTCCTTAGGGTATCCTATGAAGACGCATTTCTCCACTTTGGGTTCGAGCTTGTCCGGCATCAACTTCTTGACGTAAGCTTCGCATCCCCAAACTTTAAGAAACGACAACTTAGGTTTAGCACCAAACCACAGTTCATACGGTGTCGTCTCAACGGATTTAGATGGTACCCTATTTAAAGTGAATGCAGCGGTTTCTAATGCATAACCCCAAAATGATAACGGCAAATCAGTAAGAGACATCATTGATCGGACCATATCTATTAGGGTTTGATTCCGGCGTTCAGACACACCATTGCGCTGTGGTGTTCCGGGTGGCGTGAGTTGTGAAACGATTCCACTTGCTTTAAGATGCGTGAGAAAATCATAACTCAAATATTCACCTCCACGATCGGATCGTAGAAACTTAATCTTTCTGTTACGATGGTTCTCCACTTCATTCTGAAATTCCTTGAACTTTTCAAATGTTTCAGATTTATGTTTCATTAAATAGATACACCCATATCTACTTAAGTCATCGGTAAAAGTAAATACTCTTTGTGATTTCATACATCAAGTATCAATCTATACTTGATCTTTGTTTCACTTACCAAGTGTCAATACACTTGAATATATTATCAATATTGAACTCATTCAATCCTTTCTGTGCGACAAGAACCTTTCTCGTAGTTTCTATATTGAACTCATTCAATATATCATCTATGTACTTTCGGCACAACCATATTAGCGTCTATTGATGCCAAATATTTGGGTTTTGCCTAAGTCTTTCATCAGGATGAAATTCTTAATATGTGTTAAGAAAATATACATCATTTCTAATCAACAATATGTCTTCCACATAATGTTTTAGAAACATGTCTTAGCGCTCCCACTTAATTTCTTGCAAATGCAAGCATCTTCATCATCTCTGACGAATTTAAACTCCTTTAACAGTTTCATCATGGTGAAGATTCCAACTCCGTGATGCTTACTTCAACCATTGAAGTTTGCATATGCTTTTAGCATCCTTTGAATTAACAAAACCCTATGGACCGCGTTATGCACATGTCCTAGGTAACAATTCTATTAGAAGAACTTGTTTTGTTTATTCAATTACCACATAACAAAATTATATGTAGTGGTTGCTACATTAATCCGTCTAGACTAAATATCGCTATGAAAGATCAAATCTTGTCATAGTCAACCTTTGAACATTGTTGTGAACTCTTTCCCAACATGTTGACTATTTCATAGATGTGCAACATCCATGTCTATTTCTTTATAGATCCAAACACAAATGTAAGGTCTTACACCTTTCTCGAGGGTCCTTCAAGTTCAAAACTTGATTTCTCGTGTATGAAACTATCACGGATTTTATGGCTTCAAGCCATTTGACGGAGTCAGGGCCCATCATTGCTTCTTTGCATGTAGTCGGATCATTATTGTCAAATAATGATTTAACTCTCAAATCTTGGTATTTTATTGTTTACCCGACCTACTTGTTTCAATAGGAACTTAGATCTCCGTTGACCACAACCTTTAAGGCACGTGAGCCATGAGCATTGTTGCTGCCTCCGGAACACTTTTCGGCGCTGCGCAACTCTGCACATATAGCTAAGGTTCTTTTTAACCTTATCAAAGTTCTATTGTCCTCCCACTTAACCTTTCACGAAAATTCCTTCTCTAAGAAACTTGACGTTCTAAGCGACAAACATTTTTATCTCCGATGTTATGGAGGAATAGTTATTCGAAATAACATACAAAGACAGGTTCATCCGACTTTGGTTGCAAACATCTTTTTTATGCATAGCACACCAATGTTTAAGAAAGGACAACTTGGGTTTTATCCCAAACCATAACTTTATATGGTGTCAATTAAACGGATTATGATGGATCTCTTTTCAGTGGAAAAACGGTAGTCTCTAAATCTTTTAATCTTTAAAATATAATGACAGTTTTATGAATTACACCTTTGATCTTACCATGTCAAACAAGGTTTAATTACATATCTCGAACGCTCCATACTCTTATGGTGTTTCGGGAAATGCAAATCCATGGAACGATTCCTTAAATCTTAGGTATTATGCTAAACTTGTAACTCAAATATCTTCCTTTATGATCTTATCATAAACTATTTATATTCTTGTTACAATGATTTTGCACTTCATCTTGAAAGTCTTTGAACTTTTCAAATGTTTCATACTTCATCCTTATTAAGTAAATATTCATATATTCACTCAAATTTTCGGAGGAAGCATATGAAGTTGAAATCCATCGCTCTTGACTACACATAATGGACTTCATACAGCAATATGTACAAGTTCCAATAAGCTAGTCATTCGTTCCCTTTTGGCCTATGAACGAAGTTTTAATTATCTCTAGGAAAGTTTCACAAGCATCATTTGATCAAAAATCAAAAGACTCCAAAATTCCATCCACATGGAGTTTCTTCATGTTTTCTTTCCAATATAATTTAAACGGCGATGTCACTTCCTAAGTGATCTTTTAATCAATTTGTCTTTCGACATTTTTAGCACTAGTTTTATGGATGCGATTTCTCCAACGAGATTTGTAAATCATCCATATTTTATGGATTACGGAAATTATTTGAACAACCCTTTTGTTCTCATAATACCTGATAAAACAAATCTTGAAGGCAAGATTTTAACACAATAACCCTTTATTTGTTCTCGATGAACATCATCACATATTCTTTTGCTAGTTACTTAGGCCATTGTAGTTCATGAATTCTGTTGTTTCATATGACGATTCATACCAACAAATTCAGTATCAAATACTTAAGAACCACATTGTTTGACAAGCAAAGAATATAGCCATAACACGTATATCCTTTATATACCTAAACTGAACAATTCTAGTCTTTTCTTTTCTTCCATATATTTATGAGATTCTCTTTCAGTATTTCTTTTTCTGTTTGAAAGAATCTATCAACATCAATAGTGGAGCCATACACATGACACATAGTCCAAAGCATGTATAGTTAAATACCAATGTCTTTGGACTTGCACTTTGAAGTAGATTACCATCATCAAATGTTTGATGTTCTTTCAAATTCCATTCTTTAGTAATCTCTTGGTGCAGTAAATATTTTACCTACATCAAATATTCACCCTTATCATGGAATTATTCATGATCAAGCTACTTTAGCTTATTACGGTGAATTGCGAGTATAATGTTGCTCTCCAAAACCTTTTGGAGGATTAGGACAACTAGTGTCTCCAACCTTTTGGAAATTCTCATCAAATATGAGAACATGACTTTTGCCATATCATACTCTATCATGTTGCAACCAAAACTTCGTTTCAGATATCACAATATCTTCCACACATCATGGTTTCTGAAACAACTCTTTCAGATCCTAGATAACCTTGATATTAAGACAATCCTTTGAATATCAAGAATCATGGAGACAAACATGATACTCATATACTAACACTTGGAATTGTCACTCTTGATTTAATACCAATTATTAAACTTCATGGAGTAACCGGAACTTACTAAAAGTTTGCAATAGGACTTTTAAACTTTAGATTAACACTTCAAAAACAATACGATACCAGTTCGTAAAGTAACTAACCCGAATTCTATAGTTCTATCATCTCAATTAAAACTAAGCGCAAGGTGGTAAACGGATGCCAATGACTACAACAACTGTGCAAATTCACTTTGATTTAATTTATGATAAATAGTGTTCAACTTTTAATCATATTGCCATTGAACTCCCACTCAAAACAATATCCCTCACATTGTTTTAGTGATCACACGAACCAAATTCACCACATCAAAACCGATCATCACGAGAGTTGATGTAGCTTCAATGGCGAACAATCAACATGTTCATCATATCTACTATATGACTCATGCTTTACCTTTCGGTGATCCGTGTTCCGAGACCATGTCTGTACATGCTAGGCTCGTCAAGATCAAACCTTAGCTTCCACATGAGCAAATTTGGCTTGCTCACGTTGTATACATTCGCAGAATCTAACACACCCGATCATCACACGGTGCTTCGAAACAACGAGCTTTAGCAACGGTGCTTACTAAGGATGAACACTTTAAAACTTGAAATTGTGTGCTTGAGGGATCATCTTATAATGCTACCGTCGTGAACTAAGCAATACAAGATGCATAAAAGGGTTAACATCACATGCAATTCATAATATGTGATACGATATGGCCTTTCTTCTTGTGCTTCCGATCTCCATCTTCAAGCACGAACATGATCTCCATCATCACCGGCATTGCATCAAGTTCAATGACGCCACTCCATGGTTGTCTTCCACCAGCTTCAACTATTACAACTACATTGAATAGACACGCGGGTCTTAACAGAATTTAGAGAGAACCATATGTCTCCTGCCGGTTGCGAACTTACAATAAGGAACATTGCATACATCAAATATAATCACAATCATGGCTATATCACATCACAGCACACCCCTGCAAAACAAAGTTAGACGCCTCTAATTTTCTTTGCATATTTTACGTGGTTTGGGGCTTTCAATAAGTGTCGCTCTAACTTACGAAAAAGAACCACAACATTGATACTAGTATTGTCAATCACCTGTTGTAAATTGAATCTTAACTATGTTGGGAGAAATAGGCACCCGCAAAGCCACTTATGCAATACAAGTTGCATGTCAAGCGTGGAGCAAGTCTCATGAACGATGTCATGTAAGGTTAGCCCGGGCCGCTTCATCCCACCATCCCGCAAGATGCAAAGTACACAAGAAGCAATCGACAACAAAAGCATCAACGCCCACAATGACCATTGTGTTCTACTCATGCAACAGATCTACATATAGACACGGCTCTGATACCACTATAGGGGTTCGTAGCATGGAAAACAAAAAAATTCTACCGCCTGAACACATAATCAAGATCTAATCTATGATCAAGCCAAGATATATCTACTAGATTGTAGCAACGAGTCGATAGAATACTAACCCTCGAAGATCCAAAGCGGTTAACGAGAGCAGATTCTCGTGGGTGATGTAGTCGTACACTTCCGATCTCAAGATCGCGTAGACGATCCTTCCGGCGCTGCGTTTCGGCAGCGCTTCCGCAGTCGGTCACACGTTCGGTACTCGATGAATACCTTCCTCTCCCTTGTTCCAGCAGGCAGCGGAGGTTGTAGCACTCTCCTCGCGATTCCGGCAGCACGGCGGCGTGGTACCGGAAGTAGAGGGAAGATCTCGCAGGGCTTCGCCTTAAGCCGGAGCGAGTATGGTGGAGTAAGAGAGGGCCTTGGGGATCCACGGATTAGAAGCACCAAAGGGGGTGGTGTGTCTAGCGGCTAGGGCTTGGAGAAACCCTAGTTCAGCGGCTAGAGGATCCCTAGGTGGCGGCAACACTTGGAGGGGTGGTGGCGCCTAGAGCTAGGGTTTTGGGTGGAGAGAGGTGTAGGGAACAGGGGGCACCCCTGCCCCTTCTTTTATAGGTGGGAGGGAGGCGGCTAGGAGGAGGGAGTCATCCTCCAACTCCTCCTCCTTGTCCGGAAGGTGGAGGGAGTGGGACTTCCTCCCCAAGTAGGTTTCCTACTCTCCCTCCACCAAGCAAACTTGCCGTTTGACTTTTTCAAATTGGCGTTTGACTTTCAAACTAGGATTTGATTTCTCCCTTTATTTTGCCCAGCCAAGTGATCTAGTACATGATGCAACCATTCCACATTGTCATGAAACATTCATGTACCCTTCGCCTCCGGAGTGTCGGACCTTCCGGACCCTTCTAGAACATTCCCGATGAAAAACACCGGAATCATTCCCCAACTCCGAAACATGACTTTCCTTATATGAATCTTATTCTCCGGACCATTCCGGATCTCCTCGTGATATCCCGGATCCTATCCGAGACTCCGAACAACATTCAGTCTCTTACTCATCATTCCATAACTACTTAACAACATCGAATCCTTAAGTGTGTCTCCCTACGGTTCGTGAATTATGCGGACATGACCGAGACACTTCTCCGATCAATAACCAATAGAGGAATCTGGAAATTCATATGGCTCCCACATATTTCTACAATTACTTTGCATCGAATGAACCACTTACATATGATACCAATTTCCCTTTGTCTCACGATAGTTTACTTATCCGAGGTTTTGATCGTCGGTATCTCTGCATACCTAGTTCAACCTCGTTACTGATAAGTACTCTTTTCTCATTCCCGTGGTATGTGATCCCTTGTGAGCCAGTCACATGCTTGTAATCTAATTGGATGACATTCCACCGAGAGGGCCCAGAGTATATCTATCCGTCATATGGATGGACAAATCCCACTCTTGATCCATGTGTCTCAACCCATACTTTCCGAACACTCAATGCCATCTTTATAGCCACCCAGTTACGGTGTGGTGTTTGATGTCATCAAAGCATCCTTCCGGTGATGGTGATAAGCATGATCTCATGGTCAAAGGAATTAGGTTACTATGTATCAGAAAGCTTATAGCAAATGAACTATATTAAATGACTTGATCTTTATGCTACTCTTAACTATAGGAGTATGTCCATCACATCATTCTCCTAATGATATGACCCTGTTGTTAATAACATCTCTATGTTCATGATCAGGAAACCATGATCATATATTAACCAACAAGCTAGTTTAACAAGAGGCTTTACTAGGGACTATTTTATGTTTATAAATCACACAAGTATTAATGTTTCCGGTTAATACAATTATAGCATGGTATGTAAACATTTATCATAAGTATGAAGATATGATAATAACCACTTTATTATTGCCTCTTGGGCATATCTCCAACACTTTCACCACAACATTCGATACATCCGTCAGGAACAATCCTTAATTCACCATACTCAGTACGCGGATAATCAATCCTAACCTTTCAATTACACGCCCTAGTATAGGCACCTGTCCTATGAGTTTGGCCTCCCAACCATGACCATCTGTCATCTTGGGAACTGCACAGGTGGAAAATCATCACGCGGTAGCCTCAGCTCAAACCTCGGCCGCAAGGGAACCCATACTAAGGAATATAAACTTCCAGTCAAGCCCTACCCAAATTCGGGTATTGTGTTTTTTCGGTAAAATAGGAATGATATCGCATCCAGACAACCATCAGTTTTGTAAAGGGCTAAGTCTTATGCCTCAACATTTTTTTCATCAAAATCATCTGGTGCTCATAGCACATGTCAAAACATTTCATTAGAATGACTCATCATTATAAGGTTTTCATAATAATTTTCACCAAGTATTCCCATCTAAAGTGATCAAGTTTTAAGCTTAGCACTAGCCACTAAAGATGGGGGTAAACACTAATGATGGGTTATAATCACGTGTGACTTATCTAAGTTCAATCTCATGCCTCAGGATGACATCAAGTTATACCTAACTTAGGTCAAGTTTTTATGCTCTTTATGCTACCTTTAATATCTTTCCAAAATCTACAAGTCACTAAGTAACACAAATAAAAGCTTTGATAAAGAAATAAAATAATTAAGCTTGCAATTAAAACTGGGATTGGGTATCATCAATTGGTATAACCAAGGCATGCCTAATGCATTGCATAGGTTATTTAGCTTTCACAGTTGCAAGTGTTAGCTTGCTAGGATCGCTTTCCTAGTGCAGTGCAGTGGTTGAAGTTCTCCTCGGCTTCTTCCTCGTAGTATTCTCCTTCCTCTTCGTATCCTTGCTTGATACTAGCGTCTATAAATAAATACGAAGTACACAATCACCAAACAATACTTAACTACTTCTATTTAGCACAGAAAGGCTCACACTAGATGATCTAGCATCATCCCTATCTTCACAAGGATTAAGGCAAAAGTCCTATTTATTTTATTTTAGAAAAGTAATTTCTACTCTTCGAAAAACTACTTAATATTTAATATTCTCCAACTAAAACATGGGATCATGTTGACACATGTCATCACCACATATTTTAGTACTTGGGAATGTGATTTAAAGTGGTGTCATAATTTAATAAGGTTTAACCTTTTTATTTTAATTGATTAAAGTGGCTAGAAATGCCTATGGGGCATTCTTTTATTACTTGTCCATTATTAATACAAGTAAACCTAGATATTTTTATATATTCAGAAAGGTCTTGTCAAATGTAATTTTTGAGAGTTGGAATCAACTCAAAAGAATTTATGGTTGAATTTTGAAAAATGTTTGAATACGTAAAAGTCTTTGCCTTGTTATTTTTACTATAGGTGATCTATAATTCCAAATGATTTAAATCCAATAGGCTTGGATTAAGAATTTCAATACCTTTCTAGCAAAATTAGTTTCATGCAATTTGGTTTAGTGAATCTCTTTGAAATGAATTTTGAATCTACTGCCAGAACTAAGTTTAAAATTAAATAGATAAACCTAATTTCAAATGAACTGGGTCACGCGGGAAAGTTAACTGGTCCGGCCCACTGCGCACAGCGCGCGGGCAGTTTAAGTGGTTGTCAACACCAGTCAGTGAGACAGGGGGTGCGAAGGGGTACATGGCGGTTATAACCGTAGGATTAGAAGTAAGATCTACGGCTGAGGGTCATCGTCCATGTCTGAACAGAATGCGATGAGCAGGAACCCTAGCGCGGCAGGTGGGTGTCTGGGGCGTCTCACCGGGGCTCCTGCGATGGTCGGTGATGGGGGCGAACTACGAAGTCGACGACGGCGATCCTCCTGGTACTAGTGGCTCCTCCTGGGGTGGCTCCAATCAGTGGCGCCCTTCTCCTCTAGCAGCGAAAAGCTACGACGAAATTCCGGCGATGCTGCGCTCGCCTTGCTCCGGGAAGAAGTGGGCACGATCAGTGAGAGGTGGGGAGTGGAATGGTGTGCTGAATTCAAACGGGGGAGACCTCTATTTATAGTGTGACGAGGGAACCGAAGGGTGCGGGCGGAGCTCGTCGGGGTTGTCTTCACAGTGAGCTAATGGCATGGCCGAAGGTAGGGGACAGTGCGCTGCCTCTTGGCGATTCTCAACTTCTTGATGGCGAGGCGTGGGGCGGTGCGGTTCGGTCGGAACACTTCGACGCTCTGAGCGGCACCGATGGCAGTTTTAATGGCGCACAACGGCTACGGGTCACGCGGTGGCGAACGGGGTTGTCTGGGAGGTTCCTGGGGCGGTGGTGATCACGTACGCGAGCGGCGAAGGTGTAGAGGTCCCAACCTTTAATAAGGTAGAGATCCCTATGTTTACAATACCAGTCCCTGGATCAATAGCTAGCATCCACAGTTAAGATGTAATATCAAGAAACAAAGGTCATAATACAACTTTATAACCAGGAATAAAATAGTTTATTATATCTTACATAGCTCATTTGGCTATCTCATTACAATGAAGTAGAAATAACTATAGCATGGAGTCCTTCATCTTCAAAGTGCCACAGGCAATCATGTTGGTTGTAGACTTGTAATCCTAATCAACACACTTCACTAACATCAAACAAACCTGCAACATAATAAGTTACAGCCACAAGGGTCAATACATTTGAATTGTATTGGCAAGTGATACTATGGTAGAATAGTGGTAACTATCATCTATATGTATTTGGTTAAGTGGAGCTTAGGCTTGCTTTGCTCAAAATATATTTTCCTTATCATTTGAAAACACTAAGTTTTTGTTTGACAAAATCACCCAAGGCATCTACCAATCGTTGATTGAAGATCCTTTAACCCTTGTTCAACCACAAGTTTTTAACTTAGAAATTGGGATGAGGAGATTCTTGATAGCTTCCATTTCTTGATGCTCAAATTATCCTTTTCCGGGGACACGGCTAAGTACTTAGATTTTACTCTCTCGACAGGTGGTGCACTTTCCCCACAAGACTTGACATGCATCGAGACAAGATCTTTTAGAAGCCTTCCCTTAGACCAAAATGGACGCGTTGCAAACCTATCATCCCTCTACCACCAACTGTCCATTTGGCTATGTTATTGCAACCTATATGATCCAGGCAGAGCCCATAATGACAAGTGGCTGCACTTCAAGCTTCTCAATATTTGACATCTCAAATCTCTTTGTTCCTAGGTGGCATTCCACAAGTGTGATACACAAGGTTCACCAGTCCCCTGGCCTTGTGTAACCACTCAACATAAATCCATCCTTTCCATTCCACCAGGTGATTCATTCACATAGTTGTTTTATTAAACAAAACACAAGTCATGGACTTAGAAATATCTCATAGCATGAATATAATCCACCCTTGTTTTCTACTAGCTAAGCTAAGCATGATAGTATTAGAAATCTTAACTTAGGGAAAATTCTACTAAGGCATCATCTACTAGGATCCCATGGCATAGCATACTTAGTAAAATTCCATGCAAGTCCTACTTAGAAATATCACTAATGCATAGTGAAAATAATGGGACAAAAGTATGAAGCACCACTTGCCTTTTTGGTAGAGAATATAAGTTCATTCCTTGATCTTGCAATAGTCACACTCTTCAAATTTCACTACAATTCAATCAAGGCACAAATTCAATCTACCATTCAAGCAATTCAACACATAAAATAATATAAACAAAGCAATGCATGCAAGCATGCCAAAGGTTGTTTTATTTGGAAAAGTGGTTTCTAATAGGTTATAAACATTTTAAAACACCTATTGGTTATTTATAAAAGTGGCAAAACCATTTGATATTAAGTTAGTGAATATGGCCACTTTAAATCCCTTTTGATTTGCTATAATTGATTTTATTCCAAAGAATAATTTCTAGTGTTAGACAAAATGTTTTTACACACTAATATTAATGCTTATGGTCATAATGTTTTAAAACAAGTCCATTTGCAAAGGGTTTCATCCAAAATCCATTTTTAATCAAAGCAACATTTTATTTTGTTGGAAATGCTTTTAAACAAAGTAATAATTTTCTAGAGTTAATTAAATAAAATTTTAAATCCAAAACATGGTGTTTAGGGTCGGAGAGTTTAATTCAAACCATTTTCAAAAGGTTTTACTCAAAAATCATTTTTAAACCATAATCAACATTTTTATTTAGCTAGAAAAGATTTAATTCAAAGGAATAATTCCTAAGTGCCAAAAATTATATTTTTAAATCCAAAAGTGGGTTCAAAACAATCCATTTACAAAAGACTTTATCCTAAAAACATTTTTAGAATAAATTTTATACACCAAATATGCCTACATATGTATCTACAAAAAAACAATTTTATAGAAGCAATTCATTAAACAAGGTGCATGGTTGGAAAGTACTCTTTTTGATGATTCCATTGATATAAAATTTGCAAAATTTGGACGTGTAGATTTAAAGTTATGAATTTTGCAAGTTTAAACATCTAATAGATAAGTTTCTTGTTTTAAAATAGATCACTGGACACGTGGAATGATCTTATTGGCTCATACCAGTTCGCGTGGATCAGGCTCTCTGGATCGTCAGATTTAAAGTGCATCGTACGGCTCAGATGGATTCGTACCCCTTTACTTAAGTCGTCTATCCTATGCATCAGATCTAGATCTAACGACCCAAATCAAACAGACAAAAAACGAGCGGCGCTGCGACGGTGGCTGGCGGCGGCGCGCTCAGGCAGTGATGCTGCCGGCGATACAGGAAGCGAGGAAATCAGTGGAATAGCTCAGCGAGTTCGCGTGATGTCGCTGATGCTCGAGGTGGTCTTTGTTGGCGAAGGGGCGCTCGAGGGCGTCAGTGATTCCTCGCCGGAGTTCATGTCTGCGTCGGGCATGCTCTGTCGGTGACGGAGGCGAACCTACAAGGCACGCCAAGGCAAAAAGAGGGGTGTGTTAGATGCGCGCGAGGGAGGAGAGTGTGCGTGTGTCAACGAGAGGGGGAGGCGCGGTAAGAGGTTACCGGGGGAGCTCGACGGAGTAGAGGCAGACAGCGGCGGCTCTCGATTGTCGTCGTTGCCGAAGTTATGGTGCTCGCGCGGCTGAACGGGCGACACTAGGAGATGCACAAGAGGCTGGGGAATAGGCTCGTGGAGGTCAGAGAGCGAGGGGCGACTGTCTATGGCCGGAATCAGAAGAAAATTTCGCTGGAGACAGAGAAGTTTCGAGGCGAATTCAAGGCGGCCTGGGGGCGGAGAGGAAATGGTGTCTGGGAGGAAAGGTAGAGAGGGCGTGGGTGTTTAAAGGGGCGTCGTTACTGGGAGGAATCAATCAGCCATTACTCGTGAATTTATGCGGAGGTTCAGCGGCAGAAACGGCCGGGGAGGGAGTGGTCTACGGCGGGTGAGGAAGATGGTCTGGCAAGTGGGGTATCGTTGTCAGCGTGAGAAAGAGAGAAACGGTAGGGTCTGGTCATCAGTGAGGGAGCGGGTGAGTGTCTGAGTGCGAATCGTTTTCCTGCGGGGAGAGAGGGATGAGCTAGCTGGGCCAGTTGGGCTTGCTGGGCCTGGTCTGTTGGGTTGGGTTTTTCTTTTATTTTTTCCTTCTTCTGTTTTCTTTTCTTTTTCTAATTTCATTTTCTGTTTTGATTTTATTCAATCTCTATCTCTATCTCTATCTCTACTAACTAAAAAGAATCTCGTGTTCCGTGTCCTCCCGATACGTCGTTTCGCTTCGTCGCGCTTCCTCTCCGCTCGCCCCACGCCTCACACGCCCTTCCTCATCTATCGGGAAATCAAACTGCGGCCCCTCCTCCCCAAATCAAGCTGTAATCACGGTTGTGCTTGGCTCGTCCCTATCCAGTCTTGTCCCTCTCCATGGCAGCTGCGTCGCCCTACCTCCACACCTCACACCATCTGCCTCCAGACCTCCAAGCCCATGGGAAGAGAGATCGTCAAGCGGATCTACCAATACCCCCAGGACAAGGCCACCGGTGCCAGCGCTGTGGTCTTCAAGGACGAGGCGCTCACACCAGGGACGGCGGCCGGTGATGAAGGCATAGCTGGCAGTGCTGGCAGCAACCGGTTGCTGCGGAAGGAGTCAAGTGTTTCTTCACAAAGTTCCGTACGTCTCCCGAAACCCTGATCCCCTTTTTATCTTGTCTCATGTTCTTCCCAGAAGCGGTTGTACCATGGTTCCTCACGTTTCCTCTTATCTCTACTAACTAAAAAGAATCTCGTGTTCCGTGTCCTCCCGATACGTCGTTTCGCTTCGTCGCGCTTCCTCTCCGCTCGCCCCGCGCCTCACACGCCCTTCCTCATCTATCGGGAAATCAAACTGCGGCCCCTCCTCCCCAAATCAAGCTGTAATCACGGTTGTGCTTGGCTCGTCCCTATCCAGTCTTGTCCCTCTCCATGGCAGCTGCGTCGCCCTACCTCCACACCTCACACCATCTGCCTCCACACCTCCAAGCCCATGGGAAGAGAGACGTCAAGCGGATGTACCAACACCCCCAGGACAAGGCCACCGGTGCCAGCGCTGTGGTCTTCAAGGACGAGGCGGCCGGCGATGAAGGCATAGCCGGCAGCGCTGGCAGCAACCGGTTTCTGCGGAAGGAGTCAAGTGTTTCTTCACAAAGTTCCGTACGTCTCCCGAAACCCTGATCCCCTTTTTATCTTGTCTCATGTTCTTCCCAGACGGGGTTGTACCATGGTTCCTCACGTTTCCTCTCACCAGGAGAAAATCTGCTCATTCTTGACGGAGGTCAGGGGCTGCTGCAACTCTTCGTCCATCGCCCTAACCTCTTCTAGCGCTCTTGTAGGAACCGGTTAGCCCCTTCTCTTCACCCCTTCTATCTATCCGGCCGATCGAACACGAGTTGGCGTCATGAAAGATCTCCCCCATCCAAGATACTCAAGCCTAGTCGAGGCTCTCCAGCATGGAGACCCAGGGTGAAGTCATGTATAGAAGTAGTTAGCCAAATGCAACTAACGGAGATGATGAAACTATCAGTATGGTTCTTTGCTGAATTTTTGTTCAGTGCATACTGCAAAAATATTATGGTTTATTTGATAAAGTATACTTGAAATATCCTTTACTTTCCTAATGATTGGTCTTTGCCTAGGTAGGCTCGGATGGGAGACTTGAAGCAAATGAAAGAACATTGGAGTCCCTCTTTAATATTCATACATTTACCTGCGACATAAGTGCATTCTGCAAAGCAGGAGACATGGAGGTATGTACATGTTTACTTTCTAGATTATTATGACACGTGCTAGAGAGACTGACAAGGATATTACAATTCCATCCGACACGAGTAAATATTTTCTAGAACGATGAACTTTATCATACATGGCTTGATCTTATTCTAATTTGAAATTTACTAATGGACAAGTAATTCTCTTGGATCCTTCTTTATACACTATTTATTGATGTATCTCATATAAATGATTTGTTTCTATAGAGCACAAAAGGTGCTAGAAGAAATGGCAGAAGTTGTGCCCAATCCTAATCTCATCATGTATACTAATACCATGATTAAAGGTTGGGAAAAGGTATCACTTTCAGATAGAACATTGGAATGTTTTGTTCCTTGAACTGAAATCAACTTTACGTGGGTGTTAACTAGAGACCATCCTAAATGGCATGAGAGTCTCTGGCATATTACACATTCCGAAATTAGTTTGATCATCTTTATGTTTTGCACAATGGACAGGCTAATACGTCACTTTGGTCTCACTTTAAGATGGTTTTTGACTTGCATCTGAGCAGCTTGCGGAGTGCTATATTAGGACTCTTTGGTAGGATGATGTACATCCCACTAGGAGATATGCTGAATTTTACAGTATCTCTTGTTCATCTCAATCTTAAATATGGGTATGTTACATGGTTTTTAAGGCGTTAAGGCGTCTCAAGGCGACAGGGGGGCGCTCTGACGTCTAGGCGGGCGCTTTGGACGCCTAGGCGCCTAAAGCGCCCATTTTTGCAATGCGGAGGAGGGACGCCTGGATGCCTAGGCGACGCCTTTAAAACCATGTGATGTTAAGCAAACACATCCAGATCAATCCAATTGTTCACCATTTCCAAAAAAAAATCTCCACGGTGTCATGCAATAGAAGCCTTTAGAAATTTCTGAAAGTGGTAGAGCTATAACGGATGGCCATTAAAGGTTTTGCTTATTATGTTGGCCAAGATGTTCCCTAAACTAAAGCTGTAATCCATAAACTATTATTTACAGATTGCCATATTGAAGGTTGGTACTTTTGAGTTGGTGTCACAATTGCCAGCTGTTTCAGGTGGAAATGCTCCATACTATATTTCATTGATTCGTCCAAATTTATTTCGAGCTTCCTAATACAGGAAGCTGGCGCTAATGATGGGAATGCACAACTTCACTTTGAGGAGGTTCTCAAGAGCAACATTTTAATTTATGTGGTATGCACTTCGTCTTACTGATGGAGCGGAATTTCTTTATGGTAAGCGAAATATTGCTCACTACATTTTTAGATTTTATTAGTGAAATTCCTGGTTTAGAGTTGAAATAGGCATCCACAGTAATCAAAGACTGTTATTCATATTGATGAACAACTTAGGTCTTAATGACAAGCTAAGTAGTTTGTGATTAATCGAAGTGGTGAACATGTCCATGTCATGTCTGAAAAATTGTAGCCACATTCCTGGACTGGTAATTGGTAAGTTCTCTTGGAGTAGGCTACTTTGGTGCATAAATATCTCTGAATGAGGAATTTCTTCTTGAGCATTTCATTGATTTGATCAGGTTTGTCAAAACGTGTACATGTTTGTAGAATTTTGTAACATCATCGTGCTTTTCTCTTTATTTCTTTACAATAACATTTCTTCCCTTCCGGAATTTTAATAGCGGAAACTGTCTTATATACTGTATTAATGCATTAAAAGTAGTTAGATTTTTCTAATTTGTTGTTCGCATATGCCTACTTTCTTTTCCATGCATTTAGTAATATGAACAAGGTGGCTTTCTTCTTGGACGTACTGATTGTTTTCAATTTTTACCAGACTGAAGACTACGACAATTGTCATAATGATTATCACTGATGAGTTGGTCATTTCCACGAGGACAGATTTAAATCATGTCATGTAGCAAGCTGAGGATCATAGGCCTATGATCGTGGAAAAGGAAATAGGTGCTGCCTGATATATATGGTACTTAATCGCATTCGCCAAACTAATATTAATGGATATATATGAGCTAAAAGTTCTCTCAGCTGGCCCTCATCACTATTCTGAATTATCACATCTAGGCATGGTAACGAAGAGGTGGATCTGTACTATTTTCTATTATGAATAACCATTCTGAATTTTCTAGACATGGTGTTAAAAATAGAGGAGTAACATATAGAAGAGTAGAACTTTCAGTTTCTTATTTGGCCAGTGCTAGGCGTCCCCCGGGGAATTTCTGGTTTTCATCCCCCGGGTCCCCAGCCAACCACGTGTCCTCTTTTTAGATTCAAAATCCCGCTTTTGCTACATTTGTCCCGCTTTTGCTACATTTTGCCCCGCTTTTGCTACATTGTAGCAGAAAACGGTTCATCCACGTTTACAAATAAAAAAGACAGATCTCGTCGGAGACTTCACCGGAGACCTCGCCGGAGACTATGTAGCATAATATTTGTGCTAATGTAGCAAAACTGACTCCGTCTTAGACTCGCCGGAGAATTTCGCCGGAGATCTCGCCGGAGACCTCGTAGCAAGAAGTTTGCGCTATTGTAGCAAACTCAGAAAACAGATGTAGCAAAATAATTATACTAATGTAGCAAAAGCGACTTCGCCGGAGACATCGCCGGAGCAAAAACTTGTAAGAAAAAAATGCCATGTAGCAGCGCCGCTCGCCGCAGGTAGCAACACCAAACGCTATATGTAGCAGGGCCGGTCGCCTTGCTATATGTAGCAAACTCAGAAAACAGATGTAGCAAACTCAGGAAACAGATGTAGCAAACTCAGAAAACAGACGTAGCAAGCACTGCCGCCGCCGGTAGCAAGTAGCCACGCCGCATGTAGCAAGCGACGCCAACAGTGCCCTAGGGAGCGGCTCAGCTGGGCTCTTGGAGCAGCTCTGCCACCTTCGTTAGCATCGTGTGTAGCAGCGCCGCCGTTGGCTATGGTAGCAGCGTCACGGCCTCTTGTAGCAGGCGCTGCCGACGCACGTAGCAAGCAACGCCGTCCAGCACGTCACAGCGCCACCGACCGCACGTAGCAAGCGACGCCGCCGCGTGTAGCAAGAAGCCATGCCGCACATAGCAAGCACTGCCGCAGCTGTAGCAAGCACCACCGCCTCTTGTAGCAAGCATCGGACCGAGGAGTAGCTCCGACATCCGGCAGCCATGGACACCCATGGAGGAGCTCGATTTTGGCCACGGATCATGCTTTTGTGGTCACCGGCGAGTAAAATAGAGGAAGAAAGGGACGAGGAGGTGCGCGAGACCGGCAACGGTAGAGAGGAAGAGGCGCACGACACCGGCGGCGACAGAGGAGAGGAGGTGCTTGGCGTCATGGCACGCATCAGTTAATCCATGGTGGCTTGCTGGTAGAGGAGGCTAGGAAAACATGGATGGGGTAGGCAGTCACGGTGAAGTGGTGGATGGGGAGGCGTGGAACTAGCCAATCGGGTCAGCGGCGAGGCAGCCGGAGAAGATTAATTAGGTGGTCTGCAGGGTGGAGAGAGGATAAGAAGGAAGGGGATCGTGAGGATCAGAAGGAAGGGGGTCGTGGTGGGACCCGGAGGATGGCGTCGTCCGCGAGCGAGCGACGTGGAAGACCCGGGGGATACGATCCCCCGGGGGAGTCCTATCATTTTCCTTCTTATTTAGGTCCTGCACCTTAACCCGAATTGTGCTGAAATGACCTAACTGAATTGCAAGAAGGTTCTTCAATGTATTATTTACACCAAAATTTTCTGCTTAGATCCTACTAATGGTTTGGCTTCCATGTAGGTTGAGGCATTGCTGATGGGAGGTGGTCTGAGATACAAACAATTTTTTCCTTAGCAAGAATTGAGTATATGAATATGTAAAAATCGTGCCAAATGTAAGTTGAAAGTCTGGGGACGCGCTTTGGCAAGCAGCGTAGCAGGTTAAATCACCGTGCTTATAAAGTTTCTGCAATTCCATCTCATATGAACAGTCTGCGCTGTTCAATTTAGCTCATTTGATTGTGATTTGCTAAGAGACCATTGCATGCCTTCTAGCTACTGGCTAGAGATTGTTTTTTAGCCAAATGAAACAAGATGCTAAAGCTCGGTTAAAATGATGAACATTTAGTGTCCATGACATCCTGACCTCACTAGCTGATGTGATCCTAACATTTTGTATCCAGGACACTTGATTATGGAGTTTTGAATATTCTCATGTTTAGCAAATAGCTATATAAAGATTTTTGTGTGTTCACATTCTGTACCGTATAAAGATTCAGCTACTGTCTCTCCATGATTTACTGAAATTGCTTGCAAAGGTATAGTTAGCGCATGATTTACTGCATTTACTTGCAAAGTTAACATACAATACGTTTCTAAACTACTCCACTTACTCCTTGAAATTTAAACTCTAGAACAGGGTACAACCTGAATATATTTCACTCATTTTTCTATGATTTTTTACCCGTTGTGCTCTTCCTTGGTTTTCTTCTTTAACCACTGTACACTTAAATGCTACTGCTCTACAAATTATTTGGAACATTTAACCTGAATATATTCCACTTAAATGGCTGTCAAGTTTTTTCTCCTTGGAACAAGTGCTTACTCCCATTTCTCAAAATTTAAACTGATTTGGATTCAGCCTGAACAGGGTACAATCTTGATGGCTAAATTGAAGTTTAAACTGATTGGAATCATTTTCTATCATCAATTTTTTGTCACTGAAACTTGACATGTCTCTAAATTATAGTCATCGTGCTGATATCAAAAACCATTGCCACTAAAACTTGACAATACGTGCATCATTATCCTCAGGTATTCCATTATATTCTTCAGGAGGAACATTTTCTTCTTAGGGAGTACAATTGAGGTCTAGGAAGACCATAGCTTCAGACAGATGCTAGGGTAGAGGAGAAGTTGTTGCTGGGGCTGCAGATCATCGGCGACGAGGTGCTGGGCGAGCAAGAGTATGCGGGGTGGCGAGGCACTGGGCGAGGGGACCTTGGGCGGCGAGGTGTTGGGCTAGGAGAACCTGGGTGAGGAGGAGCGTGTGGGTCAGCGAGGCGCTGGGCGGAGAGGTGCTGGCCAAGGCGCCTAGGCGAGGAGCACCTGGGAGTTCGGAGGCGTTTGCATCGGCATACGATAGGGAGCGGTGGTCGGAGGTGACGAGGGCATTCTCAGGGACCTGAGCGAGGCGTTCTCGGAGGCAGCGACCAGGGCATGCTTGGAGGACCTAGGCGAGGAAGAAACGAAGTGCAAATTTCAAACTGATCAATCGATTGGGGGTACAAAAGTACTTTTGGGCCTTTTATGGCTTGTCAGAATTTTCTTCCGCACCTTACAAAAGTGAACGGAGGGAGTAACTTTTATTAGTTTATAAGTTAACTAAACCTACTACTTCTACACACATCTAGAACACGTTATCTATTTTTCTGAGATTATTACAGTGTTACTTCTACGAGTGGCACCCATCAGCCTTTTTCCTGACATAGTTATTAGGTTATCTGTATTTTTTCCTTTTTCTTTGTTGCATGTAGACCTTGAGGGTATTTGCAAATCTCTCCTTTTATTACTGGTTAGTGCTCCTAGCTTATGCAAGATACAAATGTTCTTATTATTCCAAAATTTATATAATATTGAGGCCTTTCATTTGATATATTTGCTGCCATCAGATTAGGCTATCCACCGGTGTGTGCCCACTTATTCAGTTTACATGTTCACTTTTCCTTTCTTGCAGTTTTATGTACTTGTCTTTAGTGAAAAGGACATATCTCTACTACCTAAAAAGAATGCAGGGTTCCTTCATCGATCAATACATTGTTCACTTCGTCAACATTGCTTCGTGGTCCTCCCATCCGCGCATCTAGCACAAAATCATCTGTGCTGGCAAGTATAACCTCCACGGGAATGATGTTGTGCAGGCTATGCCGAGTCGAGTACCAATAGCAGGTACTTTTGTTCGACTTCTTGCTTACAGTTTGAATATTGAAAGTTTCATGGAATATCGAAGCACATGTTACAATGATGACTGCAGTACAAATACCTATTCTTCATACATTTCTTCCTTTGGATTTGGGAGCATTAAGTATTGTTTGAGAATGCCTATTTTCAGAAGGAAAATATTTGTTCTTCTATTTGTAATTTGTATACTTAATGGAGTTAATTGGGTATGAAACACACTCTTTAGTACACAATTTTTTTGGTTTCATACTTTCATTATTATTATTGAGGTAAGAATGATCGTCAGTGCACAGATTGTCTAGCTACTTTTCGTTTTTTTACGGGACAATGATGCTCTAATAATCATATTTTGTAGTTTAAATTTTAGTTCTATGGGACAAACATGCTTCTATCCTTAATAATCATCTTTTACACTAAAATTGTGAGAACACACGACCTCTTAATCATGAACATGTTATGCACTCTATTTAGTAAATATCGAGTTATCGACTAGCCAATGAAACTTTCAAATGCATGTCAACTGGAATATTTGTGTACTTATCTTTGTGTTTAGGCAATTGATTGTTTATTGTTGTCGAGCATGTGTATTTCATGAGTGATTGAGCAAAATTGCATGCCTTATTAATCTTTGATTCTGCAGGATCCATGTAATCTAACTTGGATGATTTTATCCGGATTATGCTGAACAAGTACCAATTGTTATATCCTACCATACCATTGTTGCTTTGGTCCTCTTTTTTTGTTAGCTTGATATTTTATGTATTACCATGGCTCATTGATAGCAGTGAGGGGCATTAAGATGCCATTGCGAGGCCGTAGAGAACGACCATGTTTAGCAGGATTTAGACATGTGTCTTCCTCGGTGCATAACGATCCCAACATAACTGCTGCCATCGCTAGATCAACTCCAATGTCCTTTCAATTTTCATAATATTTCTTCCTCTTATTCCATGATTTTTAGACAATATGTTAAAACAATTAATTGATTTTATGGTGTGCTACATGTGTCAGCCTTTTGTTGGATATACGAAGACTAGAGGGAGGCAAGAGTGTTCTTATGAATACGAGTCACTTGATGCAGCACCGTTCCGTATGATAACGATATTGGAAACCTTGATAAAGATTTAGAGAAAGTTTTATTTTGCACTGCTATTAAAGCCTTTCAATTTCAGGCAAATGATGAAACATATTTTGTCCTGTCTAAAGCATGTACTTACCCATGTACCTATACCACAAATGTTTTGGATTTAGTTTGAGTAACATCACTTGACAAAGCCCATTTGAATTATGATCTCTGATCGATTTAGAAAAGTTACTCATATTGATTCCCATTTAGTTTATGTGGTGTTCAATCTTGAAGAAGCCCATCCGAATAGGTAGTACATCCAGTTAAAAGGTCGGGCTTGGAGCATGCAGGTAATAGATTTGGCTAAGTAAAAGAGAAAGGAACATTTCCCAGAAAATGGATTTAGAGCAGCAAAAAAGACAAATATGACAAATTAGAAAAAAATAGAGGCCCATTCATAATTACACTGCTCACGTCTAGATCTACACTTTTCTCTTTTTTGTTGGGGTTAAAATATAAGATATTTTGACATGATATTTTGCACACGATTATTGTAAATTATTCTCTATGTACTCGTAATTTTTTCGGATTTTTTGGATCATCAAATTTGAAATTTTTAGTTCTCTCAACATTTCCTTGGTTTATGAAAAATACATGCAAAATGCTCAATAAAATAAAAAACTCAGTAAATCAATCCTTCTCTAGAATTTTATTCATTATCCCGTAGCAATGCACGGGCATGTAAAAAAGAAGTCGTGTTCCGCTGTCGACCAATACGTCGTCGTCGTCGTCGCTTCGTCGCCTACCACGATCCGTTGATCGCTCCGTCAAACGAGCGTTCCCTGAACGAGCGTTTCGCTTCATCAAGTTAGTTAACCCACCTCACCCTGTTTTACGCTTGCCTCTCTCAGGAAAAACCGCCCGCCCGCTCCTCTCTCCCGAGAGTCTCGCCCATCACGGCATCACGCCTAGGGAGGCAAAGACCTGTGCTCTCACGTCCTGCCTGTGCCGCCGCCACCACGCCTAGGTCACCATCCTTCCGCGCGGGCCTTGCCGCCTTGGTCCATCGTCCTGCCCGCACGTGCAGCGGAAGGATGAGCGAGTAACCCATGGTAGAGGGCATCCAGCACGTGGGCGACAGGTTTGACACGAGGCACGTCAAGACCTTCTCCGCCTAGGCGGGCTCCGAATCGCTGAGAAGATGCACGTGCCCACGGGGGTTAATTGGCGACGAGTTCACCTAACAAGGTTCGTATTTGGCCTCCACCTTCCTTCCATTTGCAACTTTCCAATTGAAGTGCAAGAATCGCACTAGAATGGCATGTTTTTCACTGATGGCTAGCAAATGTGGCATGCTCTTGCCCGCACTGCTCCTGCAGGAATACCTGGAGCGGAACCACTACAGGTGCAAGGAGACGACCTGTGTACATCAGGGACCAAGACACCTGCATAGGGAAGAACGCGTCAGTGTCGGGGTGGACGGTTGACGCGTCGGAGCTGCCGGGTTCGCCTTATACAAGTACAGGCTGAGGCTAAGGACCATCAGACTGTCTCCTCGATCCCGAGATCTAGATTGAACTTCCAGAGGGGACCACTACAATCTTTACTTGACTATGGATGAAACCTGAATACAGCAATACATGGACTTGGAAATAGCGGCAGGTAATAATGGCATCTTCAGTTTTTCATACTAATCTCTTAGGTAGTGATTTAAGATCTTGGTTATGGCTCTTCAGCTAATTGTAATGCATGTGGACGTCATGTGAGATCAAGGTGGTGGTACGGGCGCACTACTGTATTCATCTACTTCCTCTGACCCATATTAGTTGACTCAAATTTGTCTAAATTTAATTGAATCTAGACACTATTTAGTATATAGGTTCATCTAAATTTAATAAATCCAAGTCAAGTAATATGGGCAGAGGAAGTACCTTAATCTCCCAGGATACTATTTCAATGATCCAAGGATTCTGGTCAATAAGTTGTTTAGTTCCTCAGACTAGAACATTGTTGAATCTGGGATTTGAGTAACTAGCAGTTCTTCAGACTAGAACATTCTTGGATTTAGGATTTGAGTTACTAGAAAATTTGTTTTCTTAGTACCATGTCTATCTGACTACCACACATCCTTGAGATCCACCTCTATTCCTTATAAGTAGGAACGAACTGCAGGCTTGCGCAAACGCTTAACAGTCCAATCAGTTAGTTGATTTCTTAATCTGTGACTGGCAAGTGCTTCTAAAACTGCTTTAATAAGCTCTCAATTTGTGATGTAGGGATCGATGAGGCAAGGTAGAATGAACTTCTTAATAAGCGACATCTAAGGTTAGGTTGCTGTGTGGTAGCTTGTAAAAGGCAAGACGTTTTGACATTGATGACATGGTCCAGCAGAAAATAAGGTGGGATGCTTATTACTAGGACGTAGGTTCTGCTCAAAAGATGTTCTTCAGAATGTTGTTTAGTAAACAGTCCATATTAATTTTTATAGTAAATTTTCTTCTCATTTTGTCGCTAACTATTGCTAATATTGTTGTTTTCTCAAAAAACTATTTGCTATTACGGTTGTACACGTGTCTGTTCAAAATCCCATCAGGTCATGGAGGTTCGGATGCTTCATTTTTCTCAATGGCCCATGATCCACCAACTATCTTCCGCATATGAGTTATTAGAATTTCATCTTCAGCCAGCTTTGGCAGATTAGACTTCATTGTGAGACAGGTATATATTCAACTACATAGACGATCATATATGTTTTTCTGTGTTTGATTGTGCATGAATAATCAAATAATTACAACATTTGTTTTCTAATAAAATAGTCACTACATGTATGGGAATATATTGAGTATACATGATAATTGTCTTGACAAGAAGCTGACTGCACCAATCATCTCTGTGTTAATAATTGACTGGTTTTCTTATATCACACGGTCCTCATTCTGGATGGGAGCTCCAAGGTAGTTTCCACTTTTAGAACTACCAATTCTCTTACATGCTTACAACATTCTTGATTAGCTTATTTAGAATAGAATATATAGTTTAATGCTAATTTCATTTTCATATTTTTTTTGTTACTTGTGAGTGCTCTTAAATCTAAAGGAGAACTTATCTGAATTTATATATTAGCAATTTCTAGACCGATATAGTGTAACTTTTTCAGGATCAAATAATACTGCCACCTTCTTGTCTCAAACGTTATAGATGCAAAGATATATGAGTTGTATGCACAGATCATGTTAATGCTTCAACGCCCCTTCCCGTTCACTCCAACTCATAAAACTCCAACTCATAAAGGTAAGGAACTATTTTATTTCCAATGAAAGTAGCATTAGTACTGCATTTCATTAGCGTAGAAATAAACTTACTTGTATGGATAGTCCAAGATGTAACTAACTCAGCGTCCTCTAGCCTTAGTCTATGTATGAAAACCCAAAACAACTCCTTAAATTGATAGTTTCAAATCAAGAAAATTAGATGCAGCAGTATGAATGCATAATAAGTGCATGCACACTAGAGGAAAAAGGGTCATCCGTTCGCGACCCCTGGGAGCATTAGTCCCGGTTGCGCCACCAACCGGGACTAATGCTGGCACGCGTCCCGGTTGGAGCGGGCACGGGGCCAGGGGGCATGGGTCCCGGTTGGTAAGGGGGCATGCGTC
Source organism: Avena atlantica (assembly GCA_910589765.1). Classification (NCBI taxonomy): domain Eukaryota; kingdom Viridiplantae; phylum Streptophyta; class Magnoliopsida; order Poales; family Poaceae; genus Avena; species Avena atlantica. The sequence continues at coordinate 52,469,099 of OU342733.1, forward strand.
CCGGTTGGAGCCACCAACCGGGACTAAAGGTTTGGCCACAGCCACGTGGCGTGGCACGCACCTTTAGTCCCGGTTGCTGGCTCCAACCGGGACTAAAGACCCCTTGCCCTCTATAAATGCAACGCCCCAGCCCCCTCTGCCTCCACTCTGTTTTTTCGAATGGTGTAAGGTGTGAGGGTGTGTGCTAGTTTTTTCTCATGCATGCATTGAAGGTGTTTGTTGAAATGTTTGAGTGAAAAATCCAGTTGAATTTCTCATAGAACAAAAATATAGAAGGTGTCCGAGACGCACTTGAGCTTTCTCCTCTTTATTTCCCTCGATCGAGGTTAGCAATCTTATCTTTTCTAGGTCATTGATACAATTCATGTGTCGGTGTGAATTGGTTATTTCACTATTTATGATGTCCTGTTTTTTGATAAACTTACTTATATGATGCAGATGAACGGTCGGGAATGGATGTACGGTGACCGGCGGGTTGCCGGGTATATCAAACGCGTGGATAAATTTATCGATGTGGCTACGGCAAACAAAGAGAATGGATTTATACGTTGTCCATGTGTTCAATGTCGGAACAACAAGGAGTACTCTTCCTCGAAAATCATTCGCGGCCACCTGATTATGAAAGGTTTCATGCCCAACTATAATTGCTGGACCAAGCACGGGGAAAGAGGGGTTATGATGGAAGATGGTGAAGAAGAAGATGATGATAACAACTATCATCATATGTTTCCTGAATACAGTGATACTGCAATGGAAGACAATGGAGAGGAAAAAGGTGAAGAACAGGCATCAGATGAGCCGGCTGATGAACTTGGTAGGGTCATTTCTGATGCAAAGCGAGACTGTGAAACAGAAAATGAGAAGTTGAAGTTAGAGGGCATGTTAGAAGATCACAAGAAATTGTTGTACCCAAATTGTGAAGATGGCAGCACAAAGCTCGGTACAACACTAGAATTGTTGCGATGGAAGGCAGAGTGTGGTCTAACTGACTCCTCATTTGAAAAGATGCTGAAAATAATGAAGACGAAGTTTCCAAAACATAACGAACTTCCCGAGAGTACCTACGAAGCAAAGAAGACTCTCTGTCCTTTGGGATTAGATGTGCAAAAGATACATGCATGCATTAATGACTGCATCCTCTACCGCGGTAAGGAGTATGAGAATTTAGATAAATGCCCGGTATGCAACGCGTTACGGTATAAGATCAGACGAGATGACCCTGGTGATGTTGAGGGAGAGCCCCTCCGGAAGAGGGTTCCTGCTAAGGTTATGTGTTATGCTCCTATAATACCAAGGTTGAAACGCATGTTCAGAAACAAAGAGCATGCCAGGTTGTTGCGATGGCACAAAGAAGACCGTAAGAAAAACGGGGAGTTAAGACACCCTGCTGATGGGTCACAGTGGAGAAAAATCGAGAGAGACTTCCCAGACTTTGCAGGTGACGCAAGGAACTTATGATTTGGTCTAAGTACGGATGGCATGAATCCTTTTGGGGAGCAGAACTGCAGTCACAGCACCTGGCCCGTGACTCTATGTATCTACAACCTTCCTCCTTGGTTGTGCATGAAGCGTAAGTTCATTATGATGCCAGTGCTCATCCAAGGCCCGAAGCAACCGGGCAACGACATTGATGTGTACCTTAGGCCATTAGTTGAAGAACTCTTACAGTTGTGGGGCAAACCAGGTGTACGTGCGTGGGATGAGAACAAACAGGAGCCATTTAATCTACGAGGGTTGTTATTCGTAACCATCAATGATTGGCCTGCTCTTAGTAACCTTTCAGGACAGACAAACAAAGGATATAAGGCATGCACCCACTGTTTAGATAAGACCGAAGGTACATATTTGCATAAATGCAAGAAGGTTGTGTACCTAGCGAATCGACGATTTCTTCCGACCAATCATCCCGTAAGAAAGAAAGGCAAGCATTTTAAAGGTGAGGCAGATCACCGGAAGAAGCCTGAACTCCCTGCTGGTGATGATGTATTTGGTATGGTCAAGGACATAGAAGTAATCTTTGGAAAGGGTCCCGGCGGTCAATCAGTTCCGAACGACGTCGCTACAGGACACGCACCCATGTGGAAGAAGAAATCTATATTTTGGGAGCTGCCATATTGGAAAGTCCTGCGTGTCCGCTCTTCAATCGACGTGATGCACGTGACGAAGAATCTCTGCGTGAACCTGCTAGGATTCCTAGGCGTGTATGGTAAGACAAAAGATACACCTGAAGCACGGGAGGACCAACAAATTATGAAAGAACCAAAGAACATGCATATAGATAACAAGACGGATAAAGGGCGTCACTTAAGTCGTGCCAGCTATGCTCTTACCAAAGCAGAGAAGGAAATCTTTTTTGAAGTCCTTTACAGTATCAAGGTGCCGTCGGGCTTCTCATCTAATATAAAGGGGATAATAAATATGGCAGAGAAAAAGTTCCAAAACCTGAAGTCTCATGACTGTCACGTGATTATGACGCAGTTGCTTCCGATTGCATTGAGGGGGCTTCTACTGGAAAATGTTCGAGTACCCATTGTGAAGCTGTGTGCATTCCTCAATGCAATATCTCAGAAGGTAATCAATCCAGATATTCTGCCAAGGTTACAGAAGGATGTGGTACAATGTCTTGTTAGTTTTGAATTGGTTTTCCCACCATCCTTCTTCAATATTATGACGCATCTCCTGGTTCATCTAGTGGAAGAGATTGCCATTCTCGGTCCGGTATTTCTGCACAATATGTTCCCCTTTGAGAGGTTCATGGGAGTCTTAAAGAAATATGTTCATAACCGTGCTAGACCAGAAGGAAGCATCTCCAAGGGATATGGAACAGAGGAGGTCATTGAGTTTTGTGTTGACTTTATTCCTGACCTTAAGCCGATTGGTGTTTCTGACTCGCGGCATGAGGGAAGACTAAGTGGAAAAGGCATGCTGGGAAAGAAAGCAATGATATGTAGGGACGGAGATTCTTTCACTAAAGCACACTACACAGTTCTACATAATTCCACCTTGGCAGCTTCGTATATCGAGGAACACAAGAATATTGTACGCTCCAAAAACCCGGGGAAGCCTGAATCATGGATTACAGATGAACACATGAAGTCTTTCGGTGGTTGGATGCGGACACATCTCTTGAATGACACCACTGTTGGAGATCAGCTATACTTGTTGGCCGCGTCACCATCTTCTACTGTATTGAATTTCCAAGGGTACGAAATAAATGGGAATACATTCTACACGATCTCCCAAGATAAAAAGAGCACCAACCAAAATAGTGGTGTCCGCTTTGATGCAATAGACGAGAATGGACAAAAGGACACATATTATGGTTACATAGAGGAGATATGGGAACTAGACTATGGAGTCTCTTTTAAGGTCCCTTTGTTTCGCTGCAAATGGGTCAACCTGAATGGGGAAGGGGTAAAGATAGACCAGTTGTACGGAATGACAACAGTGGATCTCAACAATCTTGGTTATAGAGATGAACCATTCGTCCTAGCCAATGATGTGTCTCAGGTTTTCTATGTGAAGGACATGTCCTCCAGACCGAAAAAAAGAAAAAATATGCAAACGAATACATCATATGATGAGCCAAAGCGTCACATAGTTCTTTCAGAGAAAAGAAACATCGTGGGAATCGAGGACAAGACAGACATGTCAGAAGATTATAATAAGTTTGATGAAATTCCGCCCTTCACAGTGAAAACTGACCCAAGCATTCTGTTAAGTAAAGAAGATGCTCCATGGTTACGTCTGAAGCGGTCATAAGGAATGACATATGCCAAGAAGTTCATGCTCATATTATGTAACTCTAGTTCATGTCTTTCGCGGTTTGTGGCTTGACCGAAGGATATCTTTCGCGGTTTGTGGCCTATAGTACCGGTTTTGTAGTCTCAGTTTTTAATATTAATAAATGTCTTGAGTGTTAGTCCCATTTTGTGGCTGGACCGGGAGTGCCTCTATGACCAGTTTCTTGGAGATGCCGGAGGACTGGGCTCCGTCGGCATCTCCCTGAAACTGGTCGTAGTGGTGGCCCTGCTTTCGAAAACCATCTTGCAGCTTGTAACTTCACTAACTAGATCAATATGCCTCGGAGCTAACTAATTTCACATATTAGGGAGTGCCTCTATGACTAGTTTCTCGGAGATGCCGGAGGACTGGGCTCCGTCGGCATCTCCCTGAAACTGGCCGCAGTGGTGTCCCTGCTCTCGAAAACCATCTTGCAGCTTGTAACTTCACTAACTAGATCAATACGCCTCGGAGCTAACTAATTTCACATATTAGGGAGTGCCTCTATGACCAGTTTCTCGGAGATGCCGGAGGACTGGGCTCCGTCGGCATCTCCCTAAAACTGGCCGCAGTGGTGTCCCTGCTCTCGAAAACCATCTTGCAGCTTGTAACTTCACTAACTAGATCAATACGCCTCGGATCTAACTAATTTCACATATTAGGGAGTGCCTCTATGACCAGTTTCTCGGAGATGCCGGAGGACTGGGCTCCGTCGGCATCTCCCTGAAACTGGCCGTAGTGGTGTCCCTGCTCTCTAAAACCATCTTGGAGATGCCTCAAACTGGCTGGAGGACTGGACTCACAAGGATGCATATTTATAGTACAAGCAGCTCGGCATAATGTCGACACTCACAACATAATGTCGACACTCACCCATATTATTAGTGCTGACTCATCTTTAGTCCCGGTTGGTGTCTCCAACCGGGACTAAAGGTTCATCTTTAGTCCCGGTTGGTGACACCATCCGGGACAAGGTACAAGCCGCACGACATAATGTCGACACTCACCCCTATTATTAGTGTTGTCTGGCCCACTCTGCCGCAATCCCTTTAGTCCCGGTTTGTGACTACATCCGGGACTAAATGTGTGCCGAACAATGATCATGTTTCGAAAAAACCTTCACAAAATGACCTATCATGTTCGAGGTTTCATGGCTTTCGGTCCAAATGACCGATGTTATGTGCTGAATCACGGCATAGTTTGTGATGTTGTGCCCATATTATGCATGTGTGTGGACATTGGTATGTAGAACAATGTTGCAGGAGGAAGTTTTCCTTTTTGTCGCACGGAAAATCCCTTTTCCATTTTCCGAGCGCAAAAAACGGGTCGTTTTGTGAAGTAACCACCAAAATGCCGTTTCAGAATGCTACCGTCCTATTTTCCTAAAATACTAGACCACCTTACATGGACTATATCCCAACCGGTACATCTCAAACCTTTTCGTCCATCCCGGGTAAAAAGGACAAATGTCTGCCGAATCGGCAGGAAGGCGGGAACAGAGAGAAAATACCTGAAATTTTTTGAAAACAGGGGAATATGTCCCGGTTGGAGCCACCAACCGGGACTAAAGACCCACTGCGCGCCAACCCTTGGTCTGCTAAAATTTTTGGAGTATAGGTCCCGGTTGGTGTCTCCAACCGGGACGTATGCACCTTTAGTCCCGATTGGAGCTACGAACCGGGACTAAAGGCCCTTTAGTTATAACAGTGTGTGCCTCCTCTTCTTCTTCCCTTCCCCACTCACTTCTCTGCCTCTGCCTCTGCCCGCGCCCTCGCCGACGCCGACGCCGCCAGGCTGCCCTCGCCACCGTCGCGCGCTCCCCGTAGCGGCTCCGTCGTCAACAACTCTGCCTCCGGCCGCCACCCGCGTCTCTTCCCGCGCGCCGACGACCGCGCCGCCCGCGCGTCTCCTTCCCCCGACGACCGCCGGCCGCCCGCTTCTCTGCTTCCCGTCGACGACCACGCCCTTCCCCCACCGCCGCGCGTCAGGTACGGCGCCGCCACTCCCTGCCTCTTTGTCCTCCCCCTCCCTCTGCTGCTGGTGGTGGGCGCGGCGGCTTCGATCGGGTGGTGCATCGTCGCCGGCGCCGTTTCCTCCACCGCCGCGTCGTCCTTGTCCACGGCCACGGCGGCCGCGTCCTCCTTGACAGCGGTGGCGAGGTGGCTCCGGGCCCAACCTCTGTTTCCCCTTCGTGTGGCGTCCACGTGTTGCCTGCGTGGCCCAGGCCCACTCGTTAGCCTCTCTGGCTAGATGCCGCGTCGGTGAGAAATAACCCCCGGTCCCTCTTGCTTGCGAGTCTGCTGAGGTGGCCATGGGGCCCCTCTGTTAGTCACTGTGGGTAGGTATGCCTGCGGTGTAAAAAGTTTAACCATCTTTTAATAATTTCAGAAATAATTATAATCTTATAAATTCAATAACTTTTAATCTATAAGTCATAAAAATATGAATAATATATCAAAATGTTCAGAAAAATGAAACCTAGCTATCTAAGCTATAATCATGCATTGTTCAACACCTTAAATTACAAGTTTAATTAGAAGAACAAATCCACCCCTCTCATGTGTTCCGAAGTTTCTCCGAGTTAGGGTTTTCACCCCTCGGAACCCCGATTAAATCGTCGAGCATTTCTTAGGGTTACATTCCAATGCAAATTAACTTGTCATATCATCATACTTGCTTGAGCATTGCATCGATGCCATGTGTTGATTGTTTCCCTTTCTTTTTGGTGTTTGGATTATTAGGTTTATTATTAGTTAGGTACTATTAGGTTTATTAATTAGTTTGGTATTATTGGTCTTCGGCCCCACTGGTCAGTCACTGTGGGTAGCCCCAGACCCGATTCACATTTTCAAGCAACTTAGGTGCATGTGGGTTCGACGATGTGCCTATCTACTACACGTTTTCCCTTTCTCTTCATTTTTATTATTGTGTATGTATATATTAGGGTTTCTCTGAATTAGGGTTTATATCTCTCAACACCGTACTTAACTTTCTCCTTTAGCCGCTTTGACTTATTCGTTTTTCCACCTATGCAGAAAATATGGACCCACACGTCAGAGACGAAGAAAAGGAAGAGTTGATCCAAGGTGTGATCCGTGGGGAAGATAATTTAGACGTATCAACGTTTCTGAACAACTCCGGTGAGGGTGATCCTCTTTTTACCGGAGTAGACAACTTGTTTGAGGTTGAAGGTGTTGCCTTCCGCGAGGGAGAAGGCGATGCCTTGTGTAATCGAGAAGACGACCGCTCCGGCAAGGTGCATGTAATATAAATCAATTCATTAATTAATCATCTGCTATCTATATAGAAATAGTAACGACGATCTTTCTTCTTTTAGCCCTCCGGATCGAAGGAATCTACTGAAAAGAGCAGACGAGGCCCAACCAAAAAGTTGCAAGACCATGAGAGGTTTAGGATCGAAGATGTCGCTGAAGACGGCAGACCGACAGCTCCCGAAGTTGTCGCAACCAAATTTGTGGCACAATGCGGAGTAATCGTTAGGGACTTAATCCCGATCACCATTAGAAATTGGAATAGTCCTGCTAAAGCGGATGAAGAGGGAACATGTTTATTTGTCCCTAACCACGCCAAAGATTTACTGTGGAAGAGGCTCATGGTTAATTTCAAACTACCGAAGATAGAGCTGGATCCAAATGCGGAGGATCCAGTTGAGGACGCCTTACAACATGGGAGAGCCATGGAGGCTAAGGTCAGGGAGTGGGCTTTGAAGAAGATGGCCCAGTGTTTCACAAACTGAAAGAAAAGATTGCACCTTGACTATGTCGTGAAAGAGAAGACTCCCGATTTCAAGAATATTCAGTTTGAGAAGATAAAACCATTCTGGGATGAGTTTGTGGAATACAAGAAATCAGAAAAAGCTAAGAAAATGTCTGAAACGAATAAGCTGAATGCTGCTAAGAAGAAGTATCACCATACTATGGGGCAAGGTGGCTACAAGGTTGGCATTCCTAAGTGGGAGAAACTTGAGCAGGAACTGCGTGATAAAAATATCACCCCAGAGACAGACGATTGGGTAGAACGTGCAAGGAATTGGTTTTACGGGCATGGGGGCACGTTGGACTCGGAAGGGAGGTGTATATATAACATACGACATAAAGAAGACCCCTTGCCAATCGAGAGGATGAGAAAAGCAGTAAAGGCTGTTAAAGATGGGGACTTCATTCCCGATAGAGAGAATGATGAGCTCACACTCGCCCTTGGAAATAAGGAACATGATGGACGAACACGAGGCACAATAGGCTCCCAATCATGGAGGACTGGGTTTCCCGAAGAGAGGAAGAAATATCCTGATAGAAGCCGTCAGAGGAGTAAGGACAGGGCGGCAGTTGAAGCAGAAAGTCAGAAAGAGCGAATGCGTTTAATTGAAGAACGATTAAAGCAACAACAAGATGAAATTAACTCACTTAAAGAGAAAAGTACTACCGGCCCATCTCAGCAGCACACTGCATTCGATGCTACCGGCCTATCGAATAATCGAAAAAGCAGTGTGGCTTCCACCGAGGTCCCGGGTGATGACAATGGCGATGCCGATGATGCACCGACGATGGCTCCTGTTGGCTACCTAGTGGATGATATCACAGAGATGACACACTGCGAGCTACATGTCAAAGTTGTGAACATATCAATGAAGGTGGCGGTCGGCTATGCCTTACCAATTGGACCCACACCAACTTACCACAGTCGTCCGGTTCCAGAGGGCTACGCTGTTGTCGGCGTGGATGAAATCATGCCCACCTTTGAGGTTTTGGATCTTCACTACCCTGCTGGTGAAGGGGATGTGACTGTGCTGGGTGACGCAAAAAACGTCACCATTCTATGGCCGAAGGATTGTATCGTGCTTCGAAATCACACGCCAAGGCCATCTTCGCCGCCGCCTCACCCGTCTCCAGCGAGGTCGTCTCCGCCGTGGCAGCCGCCTTTGTCGCCTCACCCGGCTCCATCGTCTCACCCGGCTCCGTCGCCTCACCAATCTTCGGTGCAGCCATCGCCGCGGGAGCCATCGCCGGCGCCTCAGGATAAAAAGCGTAAGCGTCCCGCTACTGTGCGTCGTAAGCGATCGCCGAAACGTAAACAAGAGCCTCTTCCAAAAGTACCAACGGTTCCTCCCAAGAGAGCTTATGACTGTACGGAAGAGGAGACTGCGGCGATCGTTGATGCGGAAACGACAGCGTTTTTCGCTAAGATGAGGCGGCCGAAAGAGCCAGAGTTCCCCAGCACCAAAGAAGAAAAAGCCAAAGTGTTGAAAATGCTAAAGACTCTTCATCAACCCGAGCCAAAGCTGTCATCAGACTATGAGCGTTCTATTCTCAAGTCACATGCAGCACAAAAAGCCTCGAAGATCAGTACTGATGCAAGCGGGAAATCTGTTGCCCAGCTCGGAGAACAAGCAAAACAGACTTGCGCCCCTCTCAAGGTGATTTCTCAAACCAATGTGGGGTCGAGCAAATATGGGGCCGAAGAGCAGTATGATCCAGAGGTAGTTGCACAATACGGAGAAGCTGCCGCTGCTCAAGGTATGAGTATTGCCCAGTACTTATCCCAGTTAGAGTTCTTCCCCGTGAGTGAAGTAGCATACCAATACCAGTACGGAAAACCTCTCGTCAAACCTGAGGAGGTAAACAATCTTCCAACAAAAATGCGAAGATTGCATAACTGGTACATGCATGCCACAAGGGCCGGGGCTAACTAGATAGTGCTGAGGGTTACAAAAAAGCATCATGGGAAAGATAAGGATGACATGATATCCATTGAATTTGATGAACTATTTCAATTATTCAATCAAGACGCCTTGGACAAATCGATCATGAGTGCCTATTGTCTGTAAGTACTAATTCTGTAATTAATTTAGTCTCCATCTATATTATTTTGTTTATTGCATGTATATAATCATACTTTAATATGCAGAATGAAGATTCTCGAATGCAGCAGAGGACAAATCTATGACATTGGCTTCATTGACCCATATTGGGTTCATGAAGCTAATCTCAAAATAAGCCCCCAGGATACGGAGGATAATATAGTACACGCGTTAAGGTTTCAAGAAACCAAAAGGGAAATACTATTTCGTTACAACTTCCAGTGAGTGTTATTGTCTTGTATACACTTTCTATTTCGCTTACTCGATGTTAAGTATATAATTGATTAGTTCTGCATTCGCAGGTACCACTATATTCTGTTAATCATTCAACTTGACAAAGGGCGTGTACTAGTCATGGACTCGAAACATAAACCCCTTGAGACGTGGAAGGACATGCAGATACTTCTCCAGCGGTAATTCTAATCATTACGACACTATATCGGCAACGTTCGTGAATTTTATGATATCAAGTACTTAATAACTTATTTTATTCGTTTTCTACGCCGGGCAGCGCTTGGAAACGGTTCACCAAGAAGGCTAGGGGTGTTTGGAAAGAGGAGCTTACATTTCAACCACTAGATGTAAGCACCACTAGCTATATCCGCGCATCTCTTTGATTATAGTTTTGATACAGTTATTATCATGCTTGATTATTATTTTGATTGAACTCTGTTGTCGTAAAGTGCCTGACGCAGGGACCAGGTAACAATCTATGTGGATACTATGTATGCGAGTTCATCCGGCAGACGTGCAATGAGAAGGGCAGAAATTTAGAGCAACTCCACGTACGTAAACAATTTCTATAGTTTTTAATTACAGTCAAATTGTGTTTAGTTTCATATTCATATAGGCTGACTCCTTTTTTAAATCAGATCGAACGTCTACGGGACGGTCTTCTGCCAAAGGATCGCATACTAGCAATACAGGAGGAATTGGCGGGATTCTTGGATGCAGAAGTCCTAACAAACAAGGGGAATATTACTCGGCTGTGTATAGACAATAGGAATTGTAAAAATAGCAACTTTCAAGAAATTGGCCGGTAGCATCGAATAGCAACTTTTGTATGTAGTGCATGAACTCGATCCGTGTATTGAATGTAAAATGTTGTCATGATGATCTTGTGTAATATAAGGTTCCTTCATTGATAAGTGCAAAACACTAAATAAACAATAAAACAACCTAAATGAATTCTCTGCCCGGCACAAAAAGTGGCGAAAATGCTGCCGCGGCAACAAAATATGCCAAAATGAATTCTCTGCCGCGGCAGACAAATGGGCAAAATCTCTGCCGCGGCAGCAGGTTATTAGTCCCGGTTCGTGTTACGAACCGGGACTAAAGCCCCCCCTCGCACGGAGCAGATGCCACGTGTGTGGCTTTTTGTCCCGGTTGGTGGGGCAACCGGGACTAAAGGTTCGGGCTTTAGTCCCGATTGCCCCGTCCCGGTTGGGCAACCGGGACTAAAGCCCCTTACCAACCGGGACGCATGGCACGTTTTCTACCAGTGGCAGACTCAGTTTGAAATAAAATTTAGAGACAATGCACCAACAATGGAGAGGGTGAGAGAAACTGGAACATGAGAGCCTCTCATTTTATATTTCTTAGGCATTTTGTAGTGAGAGGGAACCTACACGAGGACGGTGATTTCTTATATTTATACAAAAATCAAAATCAAATTTGTCCCTTTTTGTTTGTACAACGATGTTGTTAATTATTTATTTTGTTATGGACATTTTAAGAAATTACTTGCTGTAAGCTCAGTTGTAGATTGAAAAGAATTTGTTGTTATTTTACGACCATATTTTAGTTTGATTACTTTCTATAAGAAATGACCTTGCAATATATTGTAGTTTTTTGTATTTTAAGAGATGAACATGCTTTAATATATGAGAATCATAGTGTTTATCTCAATTTTGATTTTTCCCTACAATTTAAAGATCAGTGACCCTATTTTTCCATGGCCATCGAATATTTGTCTCCCATGTGAGCAGACATATATCAGGGATTATCATTTGGCACATATATGGCTTTTGATGCCACTGATGACATAAACTTTATCATTGGGATTTTCTTGATTACAAACTGTTTAATAACACAAACGTTTCTTTAATTACAATTGAGAAAGAGCATTTTTTTGCACATGTTGTTTTATCATTGGGATTTTTCCACTTTCATTTGTCTGACTATGTAAAATAAAAACCTCATTTATTTTACTGGTAAAGGTCTTCTAGCTAATCCACTTCACTTTAATGTTTTTCACTTCAATGTTTATTTTTCAGAAGTTGCTCGCAAGGTAGAAAATGATGTTTTCGGCTATTTCCTAAAATGCTAAAGTAATTATAACCTCCAGTTTATTGTTCACTTTCTTCCCTTTCAAAAGAAGTTCCGCACATCTCAATTTCTAGGAAATGTTAGAGTCTATTTTTTTTCCACTTCACATATTATGTATGTTCATTCCATCATGGTTGTACATTGTATAACTTACAAAAATATGAATAGTAGTGGAAGTCTATTCCGTGCTTAAGAGTTTCCGCTACCAAGATGTTGACGAATTAATGGCACCACAAATAAAGAGATGGTTACTTAATATGTTGAGCCTTAAATAAAAATAAAATTGTGATGACTTCATGACAGTTGTTCCAACATTTTTAGTGAAATTAAATGGTAAATGCCAGGGTATGTATATTCACATGTAGTACAAATGTACAATGTGAGGTAGAAGTGTCACGTGCATGATATTTACATGTGTGATGAGGCAACAAACACTTGAAAGTCCGTGGCAACGCACGGGCATGTTTCCTAGTTGATTCAAACACTTGTTTGAATTCAAACTTTTCTCAAAACTTTCAGTAAGTTTTAATGTTGTTTATAAATGCATTTTAAAGTTCATTTTAGAATAATTCTTTTATTATTATTTTTGGTTTATTATTTATTTAAAATAGGCACTTGTCTTTTATTCAAATACGATTTTATTTATATTTTCAAACTATTATTTAAATCTTAATTTTTATCAAACCCGTTTCATTAGGTTTTATTTATTCATTAGTGCAAATAATTCACTTTGAATTATTTAAAGTATTTCAATATGATTTATTAATCATTTAAATTGGGTCATTGTCTTTATTCAAATAAAATCCAATATGGTTTTAACTCCAAAAATTTTATTTAAATGATTATTTTATTCTATTTAAGTTAATTAAATAAATTTTATATCCACCTTGGGAACTTCCATTTTATTATTTTCCCATGATTTAATTAATCCTTTCCTTTAGGGATTTTGTCTTTATTCAAATAGAATTTGAATTTGACCAATGCCATATAATTTTATTTGAATATATTTTATCCCTTTATTTTATTTGGATTATCTTGATTCCATTTACTTATGGATTTGGCCAAGATTTAATTTGGCTTTTAAATATTCCTTATTTATTTATTTATTAATTTTTTGTCTTATACAATCCATATCTTTTTATTTAGAGATCCAAACTTGGTGATTCCAATTTGTATATTTTTATTTAATATTTGTTTATCCTTTTAGATCTCTTTAGGATTATTTTTGCTCACCATTTCGTATGGATTTTAGGTAGGAGCTTTATTAGCTTTGGGAATTATTTCCTTTTACCTTAATAAATTCTTAAGTTTTTATCCATGGTAACAAATTGAATGAAATCAATTTCTATGGTTTTATAATTTTTTTGTTTATCATTTTTGATTATTTATAAATGTTTGTTGACAAATTTTATATGGAACAAATCCATAGTCTTAAGAGTAATCTTGGAATGACTTTCTTCCATTAGGGTTTTTAGGGTTTTGGTTTAACTTTCCAAGTGTTTAAATTTCAAGATTCATTCTTTGATGAATGCATTAAACTTGATTGAAATTTGTTGGGTTCCTTTTTATTAAAAGTTTGTTCAAGATGGGTTTTTAAGTTTACATTTAGAAATAAAAAGTTTCTTTTCACCCTAGATTTCAACAATTATTTATTTTGTTTATTTATTTTTCACATGTCAAAATTTGGAAAATTTTCGGATGTGACAGAAGGTGGGGCGCTGTCTGTGCGAGCGTGTCGAGCGCGGCGCTTCGTCGTGCTCTCGGCATGGTCGCAGAGAAGATAGGCTTGCGCGTTCTGGGTGGTCCAGTGGCTAGCAGGGCTCGAGGGCTGGACATGGGGTGGCCGTGGACGGTGGTGTGCTCGCTAGACATAGTTGGCTAGGCTGGTTAGGCTTGTAGCATGCTGTCGATGTTGGGGGTGGAAAGTGTGCTCGGCCATGGTGACCATTGATGGCACGGTCGAGTTCACAGTGAGCTAGAGCTGCTTAGACAAGTTAGATGATCTACTGAGAGTGTAGTGAGACCTAGAGAGGGAACAAGGTTGTCACATACACTACTCAATATAGTGTTTGTTGTTTAATTTGATTTGTGCTCAAAAGGTGTTTGATGAAATGGCCGCAAGAGATTTAAATTTGAAGTTTTGGATGAAACTTGGTGGGTGCAATGGTCACATACCAGGTAGTGTATGGTTGCTTGGATTTGTCAAGGTGCACTTGGTTGGGTTTTGAGAAATGGTGATCTTCCCATATGAATTAGAATCAATTTTCAATTGTTATTTGAATAGGGTTGCCAAATGTTTCTGTGGGTTTGCAAGGTGGCCTTGGATTCACTTTCACTTGGTCTAGCAAGGGGTGAAAAGAAATGGATTTGTTTCTATTTGAAATCTTGGATTAAAAACACTCAAAGTGGTCTAGTGAGTAAGATTGACAAAAATGACCATTAGCTCATTTAGTTTGTTTTTGAATTTCTCTTGATTTGATTCTGCTTGGAGTTGATTTAGATGATGTTGTTTTCATCTTTAAACCATTCCTTGCTATTCACAACAATCAAACAAGTCCATTCAAGCATTTATACATTCATCACATATACACATGCATTCATATGGATTTAATTAACAAAAGTTTTTGTTAATCCTAATTTTGGGTGATTGGAAATGATAACCTTGATTAATATTTTTGGGATGTTACAAACCTTCCCCCCTTAAACAAAATATCGTCCCGAGATTTGAGAAAAAGAGAAAACTAAGATTTAAAGAGATCTGGAAACTTCGTCCTAATGTAGTCTTCTCGCTCCCAGGTAGCTTCTTATTCAGTGTGGTTACTCCACTAGATCATGAGAAACATGATACTCCGGGTCCTGGTGGTTCTGAAAGCTTCCTCCAAATATGGATAGGTACTTTGGGATACGTCAGGTCATCGTTGATCTCAATAGTTCGGTGATCAATGTTCTTGAACACTTCGGTCTTCTCCGGGACTTCTAGGCATTTTCAAAGTAACGAGATGTGAAAGACATTGTGCACTGCTGACATCTCCTCTGGCAGTTCCAGTTGATACGATACCTCTCCTCGACGATTCAAAATCTTGAAGGGTCCGATATATCTGGGGGCTAACTTTCTTTGAGCTGGAAATGTTGCTTTCCTTCCAAAGGTGATACTTTGGGATACACAAAATCTCCGATATTGAAGGCGAGGTCTCTACGTCTCTTGTCGGCATGACTCTTCTGTCTGGATTGGGCGGTCTTGAGGTGCTCACGGATCTTGTGAACTTTCTCTTCGGCTTCTCGTAGGATGTTGGGTCCGAAAATCTGACTCTCTGCTACTTCCGACAAATTCAAAGGGGTACGACACTTCCTTCCATACATGAATTCAAATGGGGCCATTTGCAAACTGGCTTGATAACTGTTGTTGTACAAAAATTCTGCGAACGATAGATAGTCTTCCCATTTAGATCCATATTCTAGCACACAAGCTCTCAACATATCTTCAAGTATTTGATTTACTCGCTCCATTTGTCCATTAGTCTGAGGGTGATAAGCTGTGCTAAAATCTAATCGGGTTCCTAATCCTTCTTGGACTTTCTTCCAAAATCTCGAGATAAACTGAGTTCCTCGATCCGACACAATGTTCTTGGGGACTCCATGCAAACTGACGATTCTAGCAATGTACAACTCTGCTAGCTTCGAACTCTGATACACTACTAGGAAAATGGCCATTCGTGGTGCACCTGAAAAGGGCATCGGTGGCGCACCTGAAAAGGGCATCCGTGGCGCACTAGCCGTGCGCCACTAGCCTCGCGCTGCGGCTATCTCTTACCCATAGTGCACTGCCTGGTGCGATATGGTTATCTCGAGATAGGCGTAGCGCACTACCTGGTGCGCCTCGGGTAGGGGTACAGGGTGCGCCACGGATGTGTTTTTCAAAAAACAAAAAAAAATGCAAAAAACACCCTCGTTTTGAATTGCAAAAGCAATCAGGTCCATGCATCACCGCCGTCATATCACCTCGCCGGAGCATGGCAGTGGCCATGACCTACCACCGCAGGGAGGTGCGGGAGGCCGTGACTGCTCTAGTCTCTACCGGCGTCGAGGTGGTAGGAAGGTTGTGGTTGGAGAAAGGGAGGTAGGACGAGAGGGAGGTAGGAAGAGAGGGAGGTAGGAAGAGATGGAGGAATAGAGGGGGAAAGGGAGGTCGGTGAGGAGAAGGATGTCGTCGTCGCCTGTTGTCACTGCAAGGAGGAGGAGAAGGCCACCGTTGCGCTGCCGTCACTGCAAGGAGAGGAGGAGGCCACCGTCGCGCCGCCGTAACTACAAAGAGAGGAGGAGGCCGGAGAAAGGACGCCGGAGCAAGGTGGACGGAGAGAGGAGAAGGGGAAGGAGGAGAAGGAAAAGGACAAGGAGAAGGAAGAAGGATAAGGGAGAAGGAAGAAGGAAAAGAGAGAGGGAAAAGGGGGAAGGAAAAGGTAGGTGGGCAGGGTGGGTATTCAAATTTTGAATCCTGCCCAACTTACTCGTAGCGCACTAGGTGGTGGTGCGCTACGGGTAAGTTGCCCTCTATTTTTTCTAAAGGAAAAGCGGTCTTTTTACTGTAACTTTTTACTCTTTTCGAATTTTTAAAATCTAAATAATCGCTAAACGACTGGAGGTGGTTGCGAGCGGATGCGAAATCTCGTTCTCGTCATTTTGGTATATTATACGATTTTTTTCGACATCATATGCAAAAGTTACGACCATATTACCGTGGCATGACTTTTTTTGCAGAAAAGTCAAAACTCATGTTTGTTAATTTTCCTAGAAATTAGACCATATTATCTACCTAAATATGAAAGGATTTTATTTATTGAAGTGTTTTTCATTTTATTTTATTTTTTCAAAGCCTAAAAAGGCGATCCAGGGGGGGGGAGTTGGTGCAAGCCACTTAGCCGTAGGGCACTAGGGCAGAGTGCCCTACGGCTAAGTTGACCCAGCACCTACAGCACACATACCCGTAGCGTATTAGGGCAGAGTGCCCTACGGCTAAGTTGACCCACCAGCTACAGCACACATACCCGTAGTGTACTAGGGCAGAGTGTCCTACGGCTAAGTTTCACATCCGTAGCGCACCTTGACCTAGTGCGCTACGGGTATGTGTGTTGCGGCCACATGTGCCCTGGACCACACATAGCCGTGGCGCACCACCCCATGTGCGCTACGATTACGGCAGTTAGTTGTAGGGCACCTATGGGCAGTGCGCCACGCCTATTTTACTCGTGGGGCACCACTAGCACGTGCGCCACGGATGTGTGGATTACCTATAGCCTTTTTCCTAGTAGTGATATGTGGTTTTGACAGGCAAAAAATGTGGCGACTTTGAACATTCTATCCACTATGACCCAAATAGAGTCATTTCCTCTACTAGATGTAGGCAAACCAGTGATAAAATCCATTTTGACTGAATCCCGTTTCCATTCTGAAATATGCAATGGTTGCAACAGTCCTGCAGGTCTCTGATGTCCTGCCTTGACTCTCTGACAAATATCACACTTAGCTATGTAGGTTCCGATTTCTCTTTTCATCTTATGCCACCAAAATTGCTCCTTGAAATCCTGATACATCTTCGTTCCTCCGGGGTGGATAGAATAAAGAGTATCATGGGTTTCTTTCAAAATAGCTTGCTTCAATTCTGAATCTGCTGGCACGCAGATACATCCTTTGTACCACAAAACTCCTTCTTCATCTTTGGTGAATCCGGGTACCTTCCCTGTACCGATACGACGTCTGATTCTGTCGATACTAGCATTTCCTTTCTGCGCTTCCTTAATCTAACTGATTAAAGTGGGTTAAAGTTATATGCTAGCCAATAATCCTTCACTTACTAATTTCATTCTAAAATCTTCCAACTCCTTGTGCAAACTTGGTTGCTCCTCCAGAATCATAGAGTTCAAGCGACACGGCAATCTACTAAGGGCATCTGCTACCACATTGGCTTTACCGGTGTGATAGAGAATGTCCAGATCATAGTCCTTGATTAACTCTATCCATCTCATTTGCCTCATATTCAACTCCTTTTGAGTGAAAATGTACTTCAGGCTCTTGTGATCCGAATAAATCTCACAACGGTTTTCTATAAGGTAATGTCGCCATGTCTTCAAGGCTAAAACTACGGATGCTAGTTAAAGGTCATGGGTAGGATAATTCTGCTCGTGTTTCTTCAGTTGTCGGGATAGATATGATATGACTTTGCCTTCTTGCATAAGCACACATCCGAGACCGATCTTGGATGCGTCACAATACACATCAAAAGGCTTTGTGATATCCGGCATGATCAAGATTGGGGCTGAAATCAATCTCTTCTTAAGCTCTTGAAAACTTGCTTCACATTTGTCAGTCCATTCAACTTCTTATCTTTCTTCAACAATTGGGTCATGGGTCTTGCGATACTCGAGAATCCTTCTACGAACTTGCGGTAATATCCCGCTAATCCGAGAAATGCACGAACTTGGGTTTGAGTGGTTGGGGCTTGCCATTCTTCAACATCCTTAACCTTTGCAGGGTCAACGGCAATTCCTCCGGCTGACACAATATGTCGGAGGAATCCTACTTCCTGTAACCAGAATTCACATTTGCTAAACCTGGCATACAACTGATGCTCCCTAAGGGTTCCAAGGATGGTCCTTAGGTGTAGCTCATGTTCTCCTTCTGATTTGGAATAGACCAGAATGTCATCGATGAACCATACATAAAAGAAAATATGTTTTGAAAATATGATTTGGAATGCTCATTTTCATAAAAGAATCTAAGTGATAAGAATGAGAATATGTTTTCATAAGTACTCACTTCTTTTGTTTTGAAACTAAGTTTTTGATTCAAGCATCCATTCTAACTAGGGTCTCCTATGGTCAGGATGGATCTGATATCAACTTGTCAACATCCAGATTTTAATCTCAGATGCCTTTTATGCCATACATCGTAATCCCAGGATTACCATTTTTGCGAGACATAACAGATTGGATATCACAGTACATCATCTATTACAAACCATACATAAGGTCTTACAACAAATAAAGGATCTCATGATCTAGTCTTAGTACAATCAACGCAGAAGAATAATATAATAACGGTAGCGTGGGAGAAACTCCATCTTCATGGTAACAGGCAATGCCGACGATGGGAGATGATCCTAGTTTTCGTAACCTTCCTGCGGTCCATCCTCCTGATAGTCCACTTCATAGTCTGGCCACGAGAATAGCCAGGGACAAAGCCATGAATACTCTTTAGGTACTCACAAACTATCACTAACATGTAAAGTGGTATGAATAGGGATACTAAGCTCTAGGTTGTTTTGCAAAAATCCAGGTTTACCTTAACTGAGTTCAGAAGCAAAGAAAACTAGTTTAATGTTTTAATACACCTAAGTGGGAACTTAGTTTTCGGATTCACAACCCTGTTGTGGTCAAGTCAAAGTCATGATTCATCTCAAAAGTCATTTTGAAAACATCTGATGATGGAACAGTATGGCCACTCCAACTGTCCATAACCGCGGACGTGGCTATTCGAATAGTTTGACACTTTGCAAAGGTGGTACACTTTCACCACAACATTCGATACATCCGTTAGGAACAATCCTGAATTCACCATACTTACTATGGGGATAATCAATCCTAACCTTTCAATTACACGCCCTAGTATAGGCACCTGTCCTATGAGTTTGGCCCCCCAACCATGAACATCTGTCATCTTGGGAACTGCATAGGCGGACAATCATCACGAAGTAGCCTCAGCTCAAACCTCAACTGCAAGGGAACCCATTCTAAGGTATATAAACTTCCAGTCAAGCCCTAGCTAAATTCGGGTATTGTGGTTGTATGGTAAAATTGGAATGGTATCGCATCCAGATAACCATCAGTTTGTAAAACGGCTAAGGCTCATGCCTCAACATTTTTTTTCATCAAAATCATCTGGTGCTCATAGCACATGTCAAAACATTTGATTAGAATGACTCATCATTCTAAGGTTTTCATAATCATTTTTACCAAGTATTCCCATCTAAAGTGATCAATTTTTAAGCTTAGCACTAGCCACTAAAGATGGGGGTAAACACTAATGATGGGTTATAATCACGTGTGACTTATCTAAGTTCAATCTCATGCCTCGGGATGACATCAAGTTATACCTAACTTAGGTAAAGTTTTTATGCTCTTTATGCTACCTTTAATATCTTTCCAAAATCTACAAGTCACTAAGTAACACAAATAAAAGATTTGATAAAGAAATAAAATAATTAAGCTTGCAAGTAAAACTGGTATTTGGTATCATCAATTGGTATAACCAAGGAATGCCTAATGCATTGCATAAGTTATTTATCTTTCATAGTTGCAAGTGTTAGATTGCTAGGATGGCTTGCCTTGTGCAGTGCAGTGGTTGAAGTTCTCCTCGGCTTCTTCCTCGTAGTATTCTCCTTCCTCTTTGTATCCTTGCTCGGTACTAGTGTCTATATATAAATACGAAGTACACAATCACCAAACAATACTTAACTACTTCTATTTAGCACAGAAAGGCTCACACTACATGATCTAGCATCATCCCTATCATCACAAGAATTAAGGCAAAAGTCCTATTTATTTTATTTTAGAAAAGTAATTTCTACTCATTGAAAAACTACTTAAGATTTAATATTCTCCAACTAAAACATGGGATCATGTTGACACATGTGAACACCACATATTTCAGTACTTGGGAATGTGATTTAAAGTGGTGTCACAATTTAATAAGGTTTCACCTTTTTATTTTAATTAATTAAAGTGACTAGAAATGCCTATGGGGCATTCTTTTATTTCTTGTCCATTATTACTGCAAGTAAACCTAGATATTTTATATATGTGTAAAGGTCTTATCAAATGTGATTTTTGAGAGTTGGAATCAACTCAAAAGCATTTATGGTTGAATTTTGAAAAATGTTTGAATGCAGAAAAGCCTCTGCCTTATTATTTTTACTATAGGTGATCTATAATTACAAATGATTTAAATCTAACGGTCTTGGATTAAGAATTTCAATACCTTTCTAGCAAAATTAGTTTCATGCAATTTGGTTCAGTGAATCTCTTTGAAATGAATTTTGAATCTACTGCCAGAATTAAGTTTGAAATTAAATAGATAAACCTAATTTCGAACGAACTGGGTCACGCGGGAAAGTTAACTGGGCCAGCCCACTACGCACAGCACGCACGCCTAGTTTAAGTGGTTGTCCCCACCAGTCAGTGAGATAGGAGGGTGCGAAGGGGTACGGGGCGGTTATAGCCGTAGGATTAGAAGTAAGATCTACGGCTGAGGGTCGTCGTCCACGTCTGAATAGAACATGCCGAGCATGAATCCTAGCGCGGACGGTGGGGGTTTGGGCGGCTCAACGGGGCTCCGGCGATGGTCGGCGATGGGGGTGAACGATGAAGTCGACAACGATGATCCTTCTCCTCCGGCAGCGGCAAGCTCCGGCGAAATTCCGGCGATGCTGCGCTCGCCTTGCTCCGGGAATAAGTTGGCACGATCAGTGAGAGGTAGGGAGTGGAATGGTGTGCTGAATTCAAACGGGAGAGGCCTCTATTTATAGTGTGACGAGGGAACCAAAGGGTGCGGGCGGAGCTCGTCGGGGTTGGCTTCATAGCGAGCTAATGGCATGGCCGAAGGTAGGGGACGGTGCGCTACCTCCTGGCGATGCTCAACTTCTTGATGGCGAGGCGTGGGGCGGTGCGGTTCGGTCGGAACACGCCGACGCTCTGAGCGGCACCGATAGCAGTTTTAGTGGCGCATAGTGGCTACAGGTCGCGCCGCGGCGAACGGGGTTGTCTGGGAGGTTCCTAGGGCGGTGTTGATCACATACGCGAGTGGTGAAGGCGGGGCGCTATCTGTGCGAGCGTGTCGACCACGGCGCTCTGGCGTGCTCTCGGCATGGTCGTAGAGAAGATGGGTGCGCGCATTCTGGGTGGTCCAGTGGCTAGCAGGGCTTGAGGGCTGGACATGGGGTTGTGGACGGTGGCGTGCTCTCTAGACACGGTTGGCTAGGCTGGTTAGTCTTGTGGCATGCTGTCGACGTTGAGGGTGGCAAGTGTGCTCGGCCATGGTGACCATTGATGGCATGGTCGAGTTCACAGTGAGCTAGAGCTGCTTAGACAAGTTAGATGATCTACTGAGAGTGTAGTGAGAGCTAGAGGGGGAACAAGGTTGGCACATACACTGCTCACTATAGTGTTTGTTGTTTAATTTGATTTGTGCTCACAAGGTGTTTGATGAAATGGTCGCAAGAGATTTAAATTTGAATTTTTGGATGAAACTTGGTGGGTGCAATGGTCACATACCAGGTAGTCTCTGGTTGCTTGGATTTTTCAAGGTGCACTGGTTTGGTTGGTTTTTGAGAAATGGTGATCTTCCCATATGAATTAGATTCAATTTTCAATTGTCATTTGAATAGGTTTGCCAAATGTTTCTGTGGGTTTGCATGGTGGGCTTGGATTCACTTTCACTTCGTCTAGAAAGGGGTGAAAAGAAATGGATTTGTTTCTGTTTGAAATCTTGGATTAGATACACTCAAAGTGGTCTAGTGAGTAAGATTGGCAAAAATGACCATTAGCTCATTTAGTTTGTTTTTGAATTTCTCTTGATTTGTTTCTGCTTGGAATTGATTAGATGATGTTGTTTTCATCTTTAAACCATTCCTTGCTATTCAAAACAATCAAACAAGTCCATTCAAGCATTCATACATTCATCACATATACACATGCGTTCATATGGATTTAATTAACAAAAGTTTTTTTTAATCCTAATTTTGGGTGATTGGAAATGATAACCTTGATTAATATTTTTGGGATGTTACATTTGTCTTCCTATGCTAGTAGCCTTTTGTTTCAATAATTTGTTTTCTTATGAAACTCCCTATCATAGGAAGTGGGTTAGACTCAAATGTGTTGTATATTTTCTTCTTGGTGCTCTCTTTCACTTGAAATTTATATCTCCTATGAGAACATCATTGAAATTATTATGCCCATCTTAATGGATATAAAGAAACAACTTTTAGGAGACAACCCATTTTAGTTTTCTTTCGGTCTTTCTTTATTTGAGTCTTGGAAGTTATTACCTCTATAGTAATCTCTCTTATCTTCCTTTTTGTTTGGTTTTTTTTGTCAAGATCAGCCTCTTTTGAGAAGTAGAGGAGTTGTAAAAAGTTGTTGTCCTGGGACAGATTTTTGTGCCGCATTGTATAAATTCGAGAAAAATATCAGTACGTCGGATGGAGCTGTAAATTTCTATGCTTGTGCCCCATGTTGTTATCCAACTTTTGTTAGTTTTGCACTTTTTGGTTTGAGCAACAGAAGATTTTCGAAAAAATCAATATTTACCTACTGGTCAGTTTGGACAGATTTCTGCCATCATTTACATTTGCCTCTTAAATCGATTTCCTTTCAGATTCTTATTGGGCTTTTGAAAGGAGTTGCTACAGTAGCATTTGTTTTGATGATTTCAGTTGAAATTTTAACCCAAAGGGTCTTTGTTTTTGCATACACTAATGTTGCCTATTGAAGATTGTGTGGAGCTTTGTGTGAAAGGAACTTTCAAGTGTTGGAGAGAAGGAATCTGCAGACTCCGTTTCCGAATAGGTAAAAGTGCTGAAAACAAAAGGTTCGCAAAAAACTTTTCTCTTTATATTTTTGCAGTTTTTATTACATACGGAAGATAACAAGACGAAACAGGGAAGGAAATGGAGCCCGGGTGGGCCACACCACCCAGTTGCGCGGGCCCTCCCTGGCCGCGCCACCAGGGGGTGAGACCATCCCGGAGCCTGTCTCCATCCCGTTTTCGTCCAGTACGTTTCTTATGTCGTAAAACTTCATAATATATAACCCTCGGACCCCCCAAGGTTCGTATATCGTGTTCTCTTCGTGTTTTTGTTTCGATCTGTTTCTGTCAGGAAATATTCTCAAGTTTAGAGGCATCATGGTCTCTGCCAACGACAAGAGCAAGAAACCCGTGGAAGGAGAAAGGATCGCAGCTAGGCGCGAAGACATGGATTGGAGCATCGAGGAGGAAGTAAAGAACATGTCAGCAGGCATGAAGGGGCAAACTGCCACAAGATCAAGTGCGAGAAAACCTACTTTTGTAGGGGCAATTAACACTGGACGTGCTTTTTCTCATAATATGCAGGGGATGATGACCTCCGTTCTAGACTTCAGTTCCTGCCCTAAGGCAGTGGAAGCCCTTCAATCCACTGATGAGTTTTTTGATAAGTACCGATCTCTAAGGAGGAAGGTTGATATACTTCAAGAGGAGAATAACAAGCTTCGTAAGATGCTGGAGGGTTTCCTCACCTTGAACAAACCACCACCATCAAAGAAGTAATTCGTCATCAGGAGTGCCGCAGTATCACATCATTATCTTTTATCTTTTTACCTTTTTAGTAGAGTCATATCTTGAATAGAGAACTTATCATGTAGGATGGTTTGCATTGTGGAAGTATCTCTCCTTTAGTTGGTTATCTATGTATCCCTTGGTGTGAGTGCCTTTATGGAATATTAATGAGAAGTTTCATCTTTTACTTTTTGCACATCTTATTTTAGTTTGCAATCTCTATTATATGATTGATCTTGCTGATTAGTATTGGTATCACTTTGGAAGCATCAAGTAAATCTAAATTGGTTGTGGCAAACCGAGCTCTAGTCAGTAGCAATACTTTTTGAGGTTTGAAAGAAAAAGAGAAAAGCACTTACAAGTATTTTATATTATTTTCCTTCTTTCTTGATTGGCTCATAAGCTTAGTATTCTTTACTTAAGATCTTTTGTGTTTTCAAAGAATACTGCATGTTTGACTTTATCACTTGTATGTTTGCTTGTTTCCTTCAACTCTTTTTCTTGATACCCAGCCTTGCTAGCCAAAAACCTGTACTGAGAGGTAATAATTCTCGTGCATCCAATCCTTTAAACTTAACCTATGCCATTTGTGTCCACCATATCTACCCATTAGCACTATTGCTATTCCAAGTAAATTCTCGAGTTTCATCTATCTTTCAAATTAAATATTATTTTGTTATGTGAAACCTAGTTCGTAAAGCTCTCACGAACTTGACGACACACCTTATTTTTCCTACCCTTAATAAACTTGAACCATTGTGTCATCTATGTTGTATATGCTTGCAACTATAAGTTGGAATTAGCAGAACCGTGCTGTCACGGGGAACGCTTTCAACACATGTAAATATCTACCCCGTTGATATCATGATCTTTTGTTTGCGGATGTTGGCGGTGTGAAATAAAAGGGGAGCTTGCAAGTCCATGGAGTTATGTATATGTGTTAGAGAAACGCCTGGGCCGCTAACCTAAGCCATGCCTAATCATGGTGGAAACTTGCAGCATCACCATAGTATGCAATCTATGAAGCATCCTTAGAAAAAAATTATATAGAAAAAAGAGAGAAGAGAAAAAAATATTTGCAAAATTCTCATGGTAAATAAAAGGATCGCTGAGATGCTCACTGTCTGTTGCCTTATCATTTTGATATGGGATAGCTCCTGTGTCATGGGGCAAGGGGTACCCCGTTGGCGGTTCTCTATGATACATATATACTTACAATGACAAGAACTTACCGGTAACTAAAGTTGAGTAGCATGAGGAACGACCCTCATACTCAAGGGACATGAGATTGCCAACTTATATTTTGTCAAGAATATACTCCATCTTTGTTCACTTTCACCTTAATCACCTCAAGATGCTTATGATAGGGGCAATGAGATCTCAAAGATAGTAAGTACCATAATCTTTTGAAAGCTCTTTATGAAACTTGAAATCCCTGTTTCCCTCTTCGAAGGGCCTTTCTTTTACTTCTTAGTTGAGTCAGTAAACCTATTCCTTTCTATCTCCAGCAAGCATTTGAGTTGTTGTGTTTCAATCATTCATATGATGATTTATTCAATCATGTTTCTTATCTTCTTTGTTTTGCACAAAACTCTTATCTGAATGAATATTACTTTGAAAGACATCATTGTGAAAAGCCTTTTATTCTTCAGCAAAACGACTCCTGTTATAAACGTCATTACAAAAGCTTTGCTTGAAAACTATATATGATTTGTCAACTGTTCTCTGACCAAGAACAAAGTTTGCCATTACCAATTATGATTTGTCTTTATGCATCTTTATTATGACTCCCATACTCGTTGCAAGTTAAGTTATATAATGGTGAGTTGCTTTCTATTATGAGTTGTGTATTGGTAAGTGTGATTCTTCTTGTCTATATTCTTTTTATCGGCAGTTCACTCCATAAACATGTGGGCATGTTTACTGGGCTCAGTTTTCGCTTGAGGACAAGCGAGGTCTAAGCTTGGGGGAGTTGATACGCCCATTTTGCATCACTATTCTATATCATAATTTACTGTTATTCATTGATATATTTCATATTAAGAGGTGATACTTATGTTGTTTCATCTATTTTTGCATGTTGGATGACTTTTGGAGGATGAACTGTCGGAGTCAGGATTCTGATGGAAAAATCGGTGTTTTGATGTAATATTCACGAAGATTAGAAAATTCCAGCAAATACACGGAAAATTCTATTTTTTCAGAAGACAAAGGATGCCAGAAGGGGAGGCTAATATGGGCCATAGGGCGCCCACACCCCCCATGCACGGGCCACCCTAGGCCGCGCCACCAGGAGGTGTGGACACCCTGACCCACCTCTTTCTCTGCCCTTTCGCCTATATCTTCTCCTCAAAACCCTAATACACGGGGGGCGACCATAGAAAAATTCCGCCGCCTCTGCGGGCGGAAACTACAGAGAGAGAAAGAGCTCTCCGGCAAACAGATTTCTGCCAGGGAAATTCATTCCCGAAGAGGGGAGATCATCTCCATCAACACCGTCATCAAGCTAGACTTCATCAGGATCATCATCATCATCCTCCTCCTCACCACCATCTCCACCAGCACCATCATCACCACTCCATCCTGCTGTAAAAATTGTGTTAAACCTTGTATAGTTCTTAGGGGAAACTTTCCCGGTGTTGATTACTCTTGTAGTTGATGCTTGTGAGTGGAACCATTGAATTATTGTTTATGTTCAGATTGTTATTCATCATCATATCATCTCTGATCTTGATCCATATGATGTCTTGTGAGTAGTTCATTTAGTTCTTGAGGACATGGGAGAAGTCATGTTGTTAGTAGTGGAATTGTGTTGAGGTATTATTCAATGGGTTGATATTTAAGTTGTGGTGTTATTCTTCTAGTGGTGTCATGTGAACGTCGACTACATGATACTTCATCATTTATGGGCTTAAGGGAATGCATTGTGTATTTGGCTACTAATTATGGGGTTGCTGGAGTGATAGAAATCTGAAACCCCATTAGAAAACCTTTGCACAAGAGAGTGTAGGATCTCAAAGTTTAATGCTGTGGTTAGGTTTTTATCTTAATTACTTTCTTGTAATAGAGAATGCCTGCAATGGGTTTAATCACAAGTATATATTAATCCAAGTATGGTCGGTACATTAGCACAGGTTCACCCACACAAAACTTATCCAACCAAAGAAGATTAATCAACTATATGAAGCGAAAGCACTTGACAGTATTTCTATGTGTCCTCAAGAACGTTTGGTCCTCATAAGTATTACAACCGGCTTGTGCTTTGCTAAGAAAGGATTGGGCCACTTGCTGCAATTATTTGTTGTCTTTATTTACTTGCACTTTATTTCTTTGCTTTATCAAAAAAACCCTAAAAATCCGTTTGCTTAGTAATTACAGATATTTCCCGCTCTAAACCACTAGTCAACACCTTCTGCTCCTCGTTGGGATCGACACTCCTATTTATCGAAAGTACTACGATACACCCCCTATACTTGTGGGTCATCACTGGCGCAATTTGAGCTAGGCTGCGGAGGTCTTACAGGAGCTGAATTCCAGTGTTTGAATTATATACCCAACGCGTCCGTCGGGATTTTTCATCGTGCCTGTTGACACGGTATGTTATTGGCATAGCGCAGTCAGGTGTGATACTAGGCCATCAGATGATATTTGTAGGTCTTATCTTTGCGTCATAGACACATCATCCAAAAAAGTTATCGCCACGGAGGTGTTTCGGCTAACCAAGGAGATGATATCTCTCTTAGCATCAATTTGGGCAAAGTTTCCAATGCGATTCTATTATTGTTATGGAGGATCCGAAGGATCTCATTCGGATAATTCATAGGGTGCGCGACCAGCGCTCCCTACGTGAGTAGCCCCCGAGTGTCTATTCGAGTCATAGACTCGATCAGAGACTTAGAATTATCAGGTGTTTATTACGACGATCTGGAAGTTCTTCGGGTGAGGGCCAACACCTTTTCGAGTGCATAGCCAACGCCCCCTTTGGGTGTAGCCCCCAAGTCCGTAGTGGAGTCAGAGACTGGAAGAAGGACTCGAAGTATTAGGATGTTTCGACTATCACGAGAACCATGTCAAATTATCAGGTGCGTGGCCAGCGCTCCTAATAGGAGTAGCTCCCGAGTATTCGATTGAGTCGTAGACTCGAGTAAGTAATCTTGTAAACAGTCTAAATGTTACTAGCTTTCTTCACTTGAGAGTTGCTGACGTCATGGATGACTCTTGGTGAACTCAATCCTCTGCGGCGACAGTGATGACAAGACTAGACGCTCGTGGGTTCCACTTTATGATGGAGATTTAACTAGTCACGCAACTGTGTCTCCTCGATTTCTATGCGTAGTGGATGGCGTGCTCGTGACAGTTCGGGCGATGCCTGCCACATGTACGGTGCGATGAAGTGCATGCGTTAGGGTAAGTGGATCGATGGTTCGGTGCCGTCGTCTTCATTGATTTATACAGCGAGGCGTGGTGGTAATTTTTCCCTTCACCATTCGCTCTTGTTTCTTACTGTTATCCTTCCTTCGCCATTCTCAGAGCTCGCGCACACCATGCACTGGACATCCTTCGCGCTTTTCCATCTTCTTTCATTCACGTCCACCGTGCTGCGCGCCTCGCAAGCAAGATGGGGAAGTCCAAGAAGTCCGTCGCTGACGTCGGAACAAGCACCATGGGTGTTGCCAAGAAGACCTCCTACACCGACCGCGTCACCAACGGCAGCTGGCGACGATCGACCCTCAGGGAGGCGGATTTGCGCCGCCTGCACGAGTCACATCTCATCCCCAAGAATAAGGGAGACGTCCTCATCCCCAGCAATGAGGTAATTCCTCATCCTCCTGAGGGGTTTGTTGTTGTCTTTGTTGCCTTCCTCGTTCGAGGCCTTTCTCTTCCTGCCCACGACTTTCTTCGTGGGATTCTTTTTCTTTATGGGCTTCAGCTCCATCAGTTGTCGCCCAATTCTATTCTGCATATTGCGTGCTTCATCACGTTGTGCGAGTGTTAGCTCGGTATTGAGCCGCACTTAGGCCTCTTCAAGAAACTCTATTCCCTGAAGAGGCAGTCGTGCTCTCAGGGAGTCTATGAACTGGGCGGGTGTGGGATATTTATCCGGTCCAACATCCAATATTTCTCCTTCTCTCAGTGCGAGTCTATCCAAGGGTGGAGGAACAAATGGTTCTACTTCTCCGACTCCAATCTCGCCAGCCATAATTACGGTCTGGCCCCCTTCGACTCCAAGAAACTGTTAACCCGCAAGCGTTCATGGTCAAACAAAATTCTTGTGGGTGAGGCTGCGGAGGTGGACCAGCTGTAACTGCGAGTGGAGGCCCTCCAGCTGGTGCCAGGCAAAGAAGTCTCCGGAGTCGACATCATCCGTACGTTCCTAAAGCATCGGATGCAACCCCTCCAAGCTAGGGCCCATCCGATGTTTCAGTATGCTGGTGCCAGCGACCCTACGAGGGTGACGAAGGAGGAGATGTCTTCAGCAGACCTGGACAGGGCGCTCCGGCCTCTGCTCAAGCTCAAGGTTGATGAGCCTCTGCCCTCGGAGTTGTCGACTGCGCCTTTCAGTGCGCGGAATGTAGTTCCTCATGTATGAATCTCTACCTTTTTGAGAGATGTATTTATTGATAGTTCTTTTTTATTATTTTGATTGATTTGAAATCTTCTCTGGGTGCGTAGGATTTGCTCTTCGCGGGCATATGCTCTTCTTTGGGTGCTTTTATTGCTTTTATTAGATTTGAAAATATGCAAACGTTAATTAAGTTTATATTCAAACACTTCTCAAATATCCAAACAATTGCAGATTAGGAAACAGTATATGAAATATTATATTTTTAATCGGTAGATTAATTTTTTGTGAATATTTTGGTATATTATATGTATTTTTTTCTTATTTTTAGTTAATAAAATATGTTTTTTCCAAAATTAATAGATAATTTGTTAAACAATAAATTATTTCATATAAGTTGTATAACATAGTAGGATAATAGATTTAAATTGTAGATTTTTTTCTAAAAATTATAATATATAATACATAATTTTGTTAATTGTTAGTATTTATTTTTAAAGGTGTTTTTGGCCGCCACGTTTCGCGTGCGAGTCGCACCCCTTTAGTCCCACATTTTATTAATATCCACATGATTA
Organism: Avena atlantica; assembly: GCA_910589765.1. NCBI lineage: Eukaryota > Viridiplantae > Streptophyta > Magnoliopsida > Poales > Poaceae > Avena > Avena atlantica. The sequence continues at coordinate 52,499,592 of OU342733.1, forward strand.
CATTGAAATTAGGATTATATCATGAATTTCAGCGTTGTGACAAGACTGTCCGACTGGAGGTGAATCCATTGTTTGCATGAAGCTGTATTTTTGCAAGAAAATTAACTCCCTCTCATTTGTAGAGATGAACCTATTTTGAGAAGGCCTGCTGCAAAGATATATTTTTTATTGAGCATGGACCGTAGGGTCCCGCAGCGATGGGCAGTTCCATACTCTTGGTCGAGCACCTCTGCAGCAATGGGCTAGTATTCAGGGTAAAGCCCAGGAGAGCTTTTCCAGCCCGAACGCAGTGTCCTGTCCTGCGACTAAAAAACCAATGCGCGTTAGAAAATCTGATCAATGACGCCATCCGCTGTAACATAAGAAAAATCTGTCGCCACGTAATATCCAGCTGCGTGTGGATCAAGCTGCCGATCCATAATTAATTCGGAATTTCGGATGGAACTATATCGGTGACGGTCAGCGGCAATCAAGGGATTTGCGAGATCCCCACGCCTTACCGACTTCCTGGAGTCCTATAAATAGGGTCGAGTCAATCAGATCAAGCGCATACCGATCGAGGTACAGGGAGAAAAAGATCGAGGAGCCATGGCGCCCTCTATATTTGTGGCCAAGATGGGCGTTCACAACACCCGCAGGGAGAAGAAGATCAAGACGAAGCTATTGAAAGTTCCAGGTACGTACGCTCCACTGCGAGAGTACCATCTGTGTCGTCGATCGAATTCCAGATGCATACTTTTTACGCTGCCATTGATGTTCTTGTCAGGTGTGGTGGAAGTATGCTAGGGGAGCGGATCGCGGACAGGCTGAGGAGGCCCGTCTTTCTCCTGCCCCACTTGAGGCTCCCGCCTGCTCCTCCGGTGGGCGGTGGACACGGCGTGATCCTGCCACCGTGGCCTGCACCAAGCTCTGCTTTCCCGGCAGCCATGGTGGGAGTGGGCGGTGGATAAACCCTGCACGGTCCTCTCCCTGCACCGCCAGCACCGCCGCAGCCTGGCTACTACTACACTCCCTTCGGCGGCAGACCCGGGGCACCCCCGCCTCACGACAGGCCGTACAACGCGCCGGCGGACACCTTCGAAGATGACGACCACAAGAAAGGCTGTTGTTGCTCCATCCAGTGATCGACGACTGAGCGAGAAGATTTCGCGTCTCTCTGTCTATGTCTCTGCCGACATATATTCTATCGAATACAGTAATTTTCTAGGTTACACAATTTTGAATAGACTCTACTCTCACTGGTGGAAAACAGAGCTCTAGTCCCGGGCCGCAACGGTCTCTAGTCCCGGTTTTGGGCCCGGGACTGCGAAAACGGGACTAGAGCCCCCCCCCCCCTCTAGTCCCGGCTCGCAACGGCCCGCGACTGATAACAGCCACGTGGCTGTTTCAGCGCCGCGGGGGACGGAAACCCTCTATTCCCGGGTTGTAACACCACCCGGTACTAAAAGGTTTCCTGCCGCGGTAGAGAAACACCACATTTCTCTGCCGCGGCAGACATTGTGTATTTTCGTTTTTTTTGCCATTTTGTTCCTTTTTCGTTTTGTGTTTCACTATAACAAACATATATTTAGTATACATATTATACGCTACTACATACACACTACACGTCGATGCATTTATATAATTAATCGATCCCTTGCAAGAATACATATAATCAATCATATCAAAAGGAAGAAATGTTTTAAAATTACATGGTCATTGATGAATATATATATCATATGAGCTACATGGAGATGACTAAGGCAAATCGAGTTCCACGTCATCTGCATAATGCTCTCCATGTACATCAAGGACTTCCTTCTGTGTCGTCGATCGAATTCCAGCAGACGCATACTTTATACGCTACCATTGATGTTCTTGTCAGGTGTGGTGGAAGTATGTGCGTCGTTGGTGACGGGGTACGTCTCCATCATCGCCACTGGCGACCCGGACGCGCTAGGGGAGCGGCTCGCGGCCTGGCTGAGGAGGCCCGTCTTCCTCCTGCCACACTTCAGGCTGGCGCCTACTCCTCCGGTGGGCGGTGGACACGGCGTGATCCCGCCACCGTGGAGTGCACCAAGCTCTGCTTTCCCGGCAGCCATGGTGGGAGTGGGCGGTGGATACCCCCTGCACGGTCCTTTCCCTGCACCGCCGGCACCGCCGCAGCCCGGCTACTACTACACTCCCTTCAGCGGCAGAACCGGGGCGCCGGCTGACACCTTCGAAGACGACGACCATAAGAAAGGTTGTTGTTGCTCCATCCAGTGATTGACGACTGAGCGAGAAGATTTCGCATCTCTCTGTTTGTGTCTCTGCCGACATATATGCTATCGAATACAGTAATTTTCTAGGTTACAAAAATTTGCATAGACTCTACTCTATTGTTACTTTAGACCGGTGTCAGTTCGTTTCGAGTTCCATTGTATGATTCCCTTTTGGTGTGAAGATGAATCTGATCTTGTACCATAGATCCATCTTAAGCTGAGGTGATGATTTCTTGGATGATGCATGTATTCGTGGTCTAATGCGTGGATCCATGTTTTTGGTTTTCTCACGATGTAAGTCCGTAATTGTTGTGGTCGTAATATGAACACATGCTTTTACATGCCAGGCTTGACTCTTTGAATCGTACATATATGCGCTTTAGCGATCGATCTGTAATACTGAGCTTGATATCTACTGCCACATTCTCATGGACTAATTCCTTCATTAGCCTGACGCTAGTAGCAGGAGCAGTCAATGGCATCGTGCCCGTACATGTGCTCCTCGATCGGCAGAGGGAATGGGCCCGATGAACTCCTACACGGTCACACAAGTCGTTCAGCCGGCTCAGGTCTGTGTGTACCGGCGGCAACGCCCGCCCCGCGTCCCCTAGCTAGGGAGCGCAGGTTATTGAGGAGGCCTATGATCCACATACCAAAGGTGTCGAGCGACTCACCTTCCTGTGCTCGAACTGCAACCTCTGTTCTGTTGCCTCTCAAACGGAACGCAACGAGACACGGCTCACCCCCACCCCGGACGTCCCACGTCTTTGCGAGTAGTGGTACCATTGTCGCTGGAACGGTCTGCAGGAGCGCCAATGCAATAGCGCTGTCATGTCGTCACAATCGATCTCATTGCCGCTCCTCCTCACCCTGCTGCACCCATGGCTTTGGTGGTTGTGTCCGCGGCGGTCCGTACAAGTCGGATTTCCTCTCGGAGCAGGAGGGTTTTGACGTCCGATTGTTGTGCATAACAATCTTAGGGACAAACTAGTTAAATATACATGTGAATTGATACGGGCTTTAAAAAAATTCGTTCGTCCTACATGTAATAAAATATAGAATACACATAAATATCTACATATAAGAAGCAATCCACATAATATTAAAAAAATATTTTATTTTGTATAATTCATCGATCATTATATCATTGTGACTTTAGGTACTATCTCTGTACTCAGACTATTCGCTGTTGTGACTGAGATTCCTCTTTGTAATTACAAGACATGCGTTATATTATAATTTTTCCCATTTCCTTTTTATTTTTTTGTGAGATTACATTTAATTTTATTATTTCATCAGTGACTACCAAGGCCTAGAACATCCCTTTGTTAATTGAAGTACTTACAAGACATTTTTATCAGGGTTACAATTTGTATAGAAAAGACTCCTGTTCCTATTTTGCCTAATCATCATCAAGAAAAACGTTGTGTTCCTTCTACATCTCAAACCTGGACGCAGCTTCAGTGACTTTGTGCTGCAATGTCACAGCTGGACTTTGGACCCTATATCAGCCATTCAAAACCAATCCAACCGCTAGAAAACAATGCAGACAAATCCATCAACACTTACACGTTTCCAGGCTGAAACATAATATGGTGTTTATTCCCAAATCGTCTATTCAAATTTGACGAAATTTTCCCATAATGTGTATTATAACATATAAGAATTTTTGGATTTTTAGAAAATTTTCTAGGCCATGAAACTTTTAAGTTCAGAATTTGGCCATGAAACTTAAAATAAGGTTTACTCACAAACCTTATGTTCAAATCGAGCGAAATTTTCCCAGAATACATAATGCAACATACAAGATTTACTAGAATGTTTTCAATTTTTTCTGGGTAGTTCAAATATCGAGTTCAAAATCTTAAGTTTCACAGCCAAATTTTGAACTCAATATTCAAACTACAGCGGAGGAAGGAATCAAAATGGTCCGCAAAAAGAACATTTTACAACGTGTTAATTTCTTGTTTGTTTCAGAAGGAGATATGTAGTACATTTAATTTATTTCATTAACTATCTAGCCCACTTATGAGTTCAAGTACCATCACAATCTGAATGCTACAATAAATCTGTATAAGTACATGTATAAAAGGAAGAAGTGTCATAGTTAAAATGAATGACCAGGTCCTCCAAGTTTTGAAGCTTTTCTCTTTAGGTACCATCACTGGCTTTCTCTACATATATCCAACCTAAAGTAGGAGAGAAGTTCTGATATTGAGTGATCATTGTCAGTAGAGAAAAATTGTTAAACTGATATTCTCACATATAATTATAAGCTCTTATATGATATTTGTAAGAATGACAGCAAGAACAAATCAATGAATTTCAAGTTGTACAAACAAATTCATGTTTAATACCAATATGGTACCTTCTGGGAGTTCATGATGGCTCATTGATTTCAAGTAGGGTATAATATACGAAGAAAAATAAAGATCGGTACAACCGAGAAACGATTTGAGCTACCTCATGTTTACTAACACAAGTAAGCCTGCACTAAGGATCCACAATGATAGCCAGTTTATTAAATTGATTTTCTAATATTGTATCATATGATCATATCATGTGGAATACATGTGGCTCACACAAAAAAGTACATGTCTTTCAATTTGCAACAATAGTTCCACGTGGGGAATATTATGTACAAGGGATACCACAAACAACCATTACATAGATTACAATACCAGTAACTACTATGGGCATGTGTTAGATTTCCACTATAACCTAGCCTACATAAATTGATATGTAACATGCTTTATGTAAGCGCTGGTGCTCCATCAATACACATAATTTACAGCCAGAAACGAATAGCTATTTAAAGTTCAACCACGGAGTGAACCTATGGAGGTATGAAACATGAGATTTTTTGACAAAGGGAATACATTAATATCGTGAGGAAACCAATTACACTCAATCTCTTCAACAATGAAGTGTCCTAATGGAAATAAGTATACACATAGCCAAAAAATAAAGAAGAATCACCAAAACAAATCCCGCTAAAGTGATCTATTCCATGTAACAGCAGACCAAACACCACCAACACAACACATGAAATCCATATTCTCCAAGAACGACGTTTCCAAGAAGTAAACGATGCACAAGCGTCGTCGTTGTCCGATCATATATCATATGTTTTTGCCTTGGATAAAAATTCGCGCTCTCAAAAAAATTCCGTCAACAAGACCATTGCTAGGCATAACCAATTAAGGCCAGACCTTGGGTTTTCACCCTGAAAGGTTAGACACTAAACTTCTCATGTGTTATCGCCCCCACTTTCCGATGCCGCTACTACAAATCGTGAATCACCAAGCCAATTCCTCATCACCACCAAGACTCACCACCATTACTAGTCCACATATCTCGGCTTTCATGACATTCTCCGCACACTAACTTCACCATGAAACTAAAGACATGTCTCACGATGGCAATAGACTACAAAGCTTCGCCTCACACCCTCAGAAACCAAACGGCCAGAAAATGTTCCATGCCTACAAATTTGTATCAAGAGATTTAGAGAATTCTTTTCATTAAGCTTGCATAGATCTCGACCTAGCCTCAAATAAGTCATGCAAGATTGGTTAGATTCTCTATTAGATGATCTAATAAGTACTAAATCCTCCCAACCCATTCTGCTCCTCGTTGGGATCGACACTCCTATTTATCGAAAGTACTACGATACACCCCCTATACTTGTGGGTCATCAAGCCTATTTTCTGGCACCGTTGCCGGTGAGTGAAGCGCTATTGAAGAGTGGAACTGATAAAGGAAACTTCTACTGTGAGTATTGCTTTTATTTTTGTTTCTTACTTTATTTCCAATATGGATAACCCACTTGGTTTCCTATTTGGGAAAGCTACTACCACTGCTAGGGTAGTAGATGAACCACCACCTGCTTAGATAGATCCTTTTAAGATACCTATAAGAATTGTTGATCGTGTTATGGATAATTATTATTTTGGGGATGGAACTATCCATCCTGGTGATCACTTGCTTTTTATCCATGAATTATGCGGGTTGTTTAAGTGTGCAGGTATCACAATAGAACAAGTCAAGAATAAGTTACTCTCTATATCATTGAAAGGAAGAGCTGGAGAATGGTATAAGCTGCTAAAGAATGGACAAGCTATGGAATGGGAGGAAATTATACCTCTCTTTTATTCTAAATTCTATCCTCCCAGTGAGATTCATAAGGATATGAAACAAATATATAACTTTTGGCCTCGTTATGGAGAGAGTACATCCCAAGCTTGGGGGAGATAGAAGTTACTGATATGTCGTAAACGTATCTATAATTTTTTATGTTCCACGCTTGTTTAGTATCCACTTTGCCATACTTTGTCTACACTTTGAGGTATTTTTAAAAATTTTCTGGGACTAACCTATTAACAAGTTGCCACAGTGCCAATATCCTATTTTCTGCTGTTTTTGGTTTTAGAAAAGCTAGTAAGGAAATATTCTCGGAATTGGATGGGAGAAAATCCAAAGTTAATATTTCACCGAGAAGAACAAAGAGACCAAAGGGCGACCGAAGGGGAGCCACGGGGTGGCCACACCCCCCACGCGCGGGCCCACCCTGGGCCATGCCTAGGAAGGGTGTGGGCCCCCCTGGCCGCCCTCCTGCCTCGCCCCTTCGCCTATAAAGTCACCCCGATGCCAAAACCCTAAGTACCCGATCAGATCTCCACAAACCAGTCCGTAGCTGCCGCCACCATCGTCCCTAGATCGGGGGGATCTGAAGCTCTTCCCGGCACCCTGTCGGAGGGGAGAGATCATCTCGGAGGCCTTCTTCATCACCATGCCAGCATCCGGTATGATGCGTGAGTAGTTCCACCTTGGACTATGGGTCCATACAGTAGCTAGATGGTTGTTTATCCTCCTTTGTGCTATCATGTTTAGATCTTGTGAGCTCCGTTCATGATCAAGATCATCTATTTGTAATCATGCATGTTGTGTTTGCGGAGATCCGATGGATATTGAGATTACTATGTCAGATTGATTAATGATTCTATCTTGTTGATTCTATCATGTCTATTTTGTTTGAGATATTGCATGCTCTCCGTTTCTAGTAGCTATCTTGGCCAAGTAGATGCTAGTGACTCCAAGAGGGAGTATTTATGCTCGATAGTGGGTTCATGCCTCTATTGAATCTGGGGAAGTGATAGAAATCTTTAACGTTGTAGATGTGTTGTTGCTACTAGGGAGAAAACAAAAATCTCTTGTTCATGGAACAATTGTATTGTTTACTTTACTCACATTGCTTAAAGCAGTTATCTGTTGCTTGCAACTTAATGCTGGAGGGGGTTCGGATGATAACCTGAAGGTGGATTACTAGTCATAGATGCAGTTAGATGGCAGTCTATGTATATTGTTGTAATGCCCAATCAAATCTCATAGGATCATGAATGTCTAGTATTGCATTGTTATGCCTTGCTCTGTCCTATCAATTGCCCAGCTGTAATTTGTTTACTAGCATGTTATGATGTTTATCTTAAGGAGAGCACCTCTAGTGAACTGTGGACCTCGGTCCAATCTTTACCATTGATACGTCATCCATCGTTACTGTTTACTTTCTGCAAGCTACCATTACCTTCCACACCATACGTTTAATCCTTTTTTTCAGCAAACCGGTGAGATTGACAACCTCACTGTCCGTTGGGGCAAAGTCTTGAGTTTGTGTTGTGCATGTTCCAAGTTGTTAGCAACACCTTGGAGTCGTTTCCTTCCTCCTACTGGTTCGATAACCTTGGTTTCAGACTGAGGTAAGACTTACTGCTGTGCTCATGATACCTTCCTCTTGGGGTTTCCCAATGAAGCTCTAAAGTGACTGAGCCGCATCAAGACGTTTTCTGTCGCCGTTGCCGGGGAATTAAGGACGGCTTCACAAGGGGAGTGCTTCACAACCTTTCTCTTTACTTTTTTTTGTTTTGCTTGGTTTCTTTTGCCTTGTTTTTCTTGCTTCTTTTTATAAAAAATTACAAAAAAATAGTTTCGTTTGTTTTGCTTTTTCTTATCAAAAACACAAAAAAACTAGTTCCTACTTTAGTTGCTACCATGTCTAGTGTTGTTCCAATCACTGTGTCACCCATGGAAAGGATCTTTACTTTCAAACAAGGAAGTGAAGAGAGTTTCAAAGAAGCTTGGTCTAGAATTTCTCATTTACATGGAAAAAGTGAGCCTAAAATGAGTCTAGGCCTAGTTATTAGCAGTTTCTACCATGGTCTTGCTCTTTGTTATAGATATGATTTGGATGCTGTAGCAGGGAGAGATATTTTTCAATGTAATGAGAATGAAGATTTGGATGCCATAAATAAGTTGATTACAATTTATAATTTGCCTAGCAAGTCCGATTCTTCCTTTATAAACATCTATGCTAGGTTGAACACTCTTGAGACAAGTACAGTTGTTTTGAAAGATTGCTATAACATTCTTAGAGAGCACCATGATTATGTTTCAATAAATTCTGAGCCTTCAAAATGGTTTCCTACAATAAAAGTTGCTACAAAAAATGAAACTTTTGATGCTTGTTGTGATATCATGTCTGAATTTTGTCTTATGCCTAAAGATATCTATGAGTCTTTGAATCTTTGGGGACTTTCTGAAGGAGGAGAAGAAATATCTCTTACCAATAATGCAATTATATTACCCATTGGAATAGCTAAAGGATTGTTTACAAAGATCTCAGGGAAAGTCGTGTCTACTGATTATCTTGTTATTGAATGTGTAGGAAAAGGACAAATTACACTTGGAAGATCCCTACTGAAACACCTTGGAGCAATAATAGATGTGGGAAAAGGCATTATGCATTTTGATTCTCCAATAAGAAATCATACATTCCCTAAAGATAAGAAAGGTAGGAGCAAGAAATTTGATGTTAATGCTTCTTCATTTGAAAATACTTGATTCTTGCTTCTTGTGCCTAACTTAAAGGCGTTAAAGAAAAGTACTTCTTGGGAGATAACCCAATAGTTTTCTTGAGTCTTAGAAGTTATTAATTCTGTAATAACCTCTCCTTATACTTTTTGTTTGTTTTTTTGTGCCAAGAATAACCTCTAATGAGAGGGAAGTAAGATTTGGGAAGTGCTATCCCAAACCAGATTTTTGTGCTCCGCTGTAAAAATTCGTGAAAAATCTCTGTAAGTTGGATTGAGCTATAATTTTCTGAATAAATCCCCCAGGTTGTTAGCTAACTTTCTTTAGTTCAACACTTTTTGCTTTGAGAAATATAAGGTCTTGTAAAAATGGTTTCTACCTGCTGGTCTGTTTTGACAGATTTCTGCCATTATTTGCATTTGCCTCTTTATTAATTTCTTTTTGGGTTCTCTTTGGGAGATTGAAATTTTTGAGGGAATTGCTACAGTATCTTGTGTCTTTAATTAAAGTTTTGCTGTTTTGAAACTAAACACAAAGGTTTATTATCTTTTGAATGCACTAATGTTGCTAATGAAGATTGTGTGAAGTTTTGTGTGAAGGAAAATTTTCAGGTGTAAGGGAACAATGATGTAATTAGATGAAGAATGGACAAAAGCTCAAGCTTGGGGATGTCACCCCGTGTCACCCCAAGAAATATTAAAGATGTACAAGCGTCAAAGCTTGGGGATGCCCAAGGCATCCCCTTTTTCATCAATAAAAATCCCAGGTCTTTCTAGACACTTCATTTTTATTGTTTCATGCACAATTGTATTGTTCTTGGAGCATCTTATTTTTCGTTTTTGGTTGCTTATTTTGCTTGAATAAAGGAGCTGGACCCCTGCTTTCATTGTTTTGTTTTCAAATAAGTTGATTGGTGTTGGAAAGGAGTAGGAAGTTCTTGCTCTAGTAGTACAAAAGGGAGCTTGCTTTGACTGTGACTTAGACTTTATCATGTCATGCTAGATGTTGTTTTTAACTTATGCTGAGTGATTATTGTTGTAGCATGACTTGTTCCAAACAATTGGGATTGCTTAATGTTCCTTGCAAGAATCATGCGTTGTTTTATCATACAAAATCATAGTATTGTGGTATTTTCCTTTGATGCTTAGTTTGGGTTCACTTGGCACATGCTCACACCATGTTATGACTATGAACCAGTCACCTTAGCCTCTATGATAATTTAGTTTTTGACTTGTGGTACCACTTTATGCTTTGATTAGTAATGTTTTATCGCTCTGCATGATTATGGCCATTATTGCTCTCTTAGTTGGTCGCTCCCAGTCTTTTGCTAGCCTCCACTTGTATTGAGTAAAATCTACTCATGCATCCAACTCCCAAGAAACCAAGTTATTCCAAAGAGTCCACTATAAATTCCTATGCATGGTGTGCTACACCATTCCAAGTATATTCTTGTTTTATCTATCTTCCAAATTAAACTTGTTATGTGAAAAATTAGTGATTAAAGCTCTCACAGACTTGATGGCACACTTTATTTTTCTTGACCCTAATAAACTTGAACCATTGTGTCATTTATGTTGTATATTCTTGCACTTATAAGTTGGGAATTAGCAGAACCGTGCTGTCATGGGGAATGCTTTCAACATTGCACATGTACTTGTTACCCAGTTGATATCATGATCATTTGTTTGCGGATGCAGTCGATGTGAAATAAAAGGGGAGCTTGTAAGTCCATGGAGTTATGTATGTGTGTTAGAGAAACGCCTGGGCCACTAGCCTAAGCCATGCCTAATCATGGTGTAAACTTGCAGCACCACCATAGTGAGCAATCTATGAAGCATTCTTCTTATAAAAAAAGAGAGATAGAAAAAAGAGATTGAGAAAAGGAAAAAAAGAGATGAGAAAAGAGGAAAGAGAGAAAAACGCACCATTTTCCCATGGTAAATAATAAGATTGCTGAGATGCTCATTGTCTGCTTGCCTTGTCATTTTGATATGGGATAGCTCCTGTATCATGGGGCAAGGGGTAGCCCGTTTGCGGTTCTCTATGATACACATGTACTTACTATGACAAGAACTTACCGGTGACTAACATTGAGTAGCATGAGGAGCGGCCCTCGTATTCAAGGGACATGAGATTGCCAACTTATACTTTGTTAAGCATATACTCCATATTTTGTTCACTTTAACCTTAATCACTTCAAGATGCTTATGATGGGGCAATGAGAGATGAAAGCTAACAAGTACCATAAATTTTGGAAGCTCTTTATGAAACTTTAAATCCCTGCTTCCCTTTGAAGGGCCCTTCTTCCACTTTTATATTGAGTCTCCACCTTCTATCCTTAGGCAAAAAATTAAGAGAGCATAGTTGTCATTCTTAGTTCTATGTGCATTGTCCCAAAACTCATTGATTGATTCATAATGTTGATATTGCTTGTTCTTGAACTATTTGTATCTAGTCACCCTTATGAACTTTGAAGGTGTCCTATGCATTTATATTTTGCTACTTCATGAGGGACAAGCTGAATGCCACTATGCTATGTTTTCTATATGTGAAACAAACAAACGTCTTTCAATGCATTGTTATTCATGAATCTTTGTTTGTATCCTTTCATGTTGCAGCATAGTTACTAAGTCTTATTGTTACAACTTCTTCTTTCATACTCATGCTTAGAGTACTTTGATCCCAGCTTTCAATGCTTGCAAATGGTTTGACCTTGATTGTGATGGTGCATGTCACCTCAAAAATTATTATTTTTATCACTTACCTTCTCGAGGACGAGCAGGAGTTAAGCTTGGGGATGCTTGATACGTCATAAACGTATCTATAATTTTTGATGTTCCATGCTTGTTTAGTATCCACTTTTCCATGCTTTGTCTACACTTTGAGTTATTTTTATACATTTTTTGGGACTAAACTATTAACAAGTTGCCACAATGCGAGTTGAATGTTTTCTGCTGTTATTGGTTTCAGAAAAGCTAGTAAGGAAATATTCTCGGAATTGGATGGGACAAAATCCAAAGACAATATTTCACCGAGGAGAACATAGAGATCAAAGGGCGACCAGAGGGGAGCCACGGGGTGGCCACACCGCCCCCACGCGTGGGCCCACCCTAGGCCGCGCCTGGGCAGGGTGTGGGCCCCCTGGCCACCCTCCTACCTCGCCCCTTCGCCTATAAAGTCACCCCGATGCCAAAACCCTAAGAACCCGATCAGATCTCCAGGAAACAGTCCGTAGTCGCCGCCACCATCGTCCCTAGATCGAGGGAATCTGAAGCTCTTCCTGGCACCCTGTCGGAGGGTAGAGATCATCTCGGAGGCCTTCTTCATCACCATTCCAGCCATCGGTATGATGCGTGAGTAGTTCCACCTTGGACTATGGGTCCATAAAGTAGCTAGATGGTTGTTTCTCCTCCTTTGTGTTGTCATGTTTCGATCTTGTGAGCTTCGTTCATGATCAAGATCATCTATTTGTAATCATGCATGTTGTGTTTGGGGGGATCCGATGGATATTGAGATTACTATGTCAGATTGATTAATGATTCTATCTTGTTGATTCTATCATGTCTTTGTTATTTGAGATCTTGCATGCTCTCTGTTTCTAGTAGCTATCTTAGCCAAGTAGATGCTAGTGACTCCAAGAGGGAGTATTTATGCTTGATAGTGGGTTCATGCCTCTATTGAATCTAGGGAAGTGATAGAAATCTCTAAGGTTGTAGATGTGCTGTTGCTACTAGGGAGAAAATAAAAATCTCTTGTTCATGGAACAATTGTATTGTTTAATTTACACACATTGCTTAAAGCAGTTATCCGTTGCTTGCAACTTAATACTGGAGGGGGTTCGGATGATAACCTGAAGGTGGATTACTAGTCATAGATGCAGTTGGATGGCGGTCTATGTATATTGTTGTAATTCAAAATCAAATCTCATAGGATCATGAATGTCTAGTATTGCATTGTTATGCCTTTATCTGCCCTGTCAATTACCCCGCTATAATTTATTTACCCAGCATGTTATGTTGTTTATCTTAAGGAGAGAACCTCTAATGAACTATGGACACCGGTCCAATCTTTACCATTGTTACATCATCCACTCTTACTGTTTACTTTCTGCAAGCTACCATCACCTTCCACACCATACGTTTAATCCTTTGCTTTCATCAAGCCGGTGAGATTGACAGCCTCACTATTCATTGAGGCAAAGTCTTGAGTTTGTGTTGTGCAGGTTCCAAGTTGTTAGCAACACCTTGGAGTCGTTTCCTTCCTCCTACAAGTTCGATAACCTTGGTTTCATACTGAGGGAAGACTTACTGCTATGCTCATTATACCTTCCTCTTGGGGTTTCCAATGAAGCTCTACAGTGATCTAAGCCGCATTAGTTACTAATGCTCAAATGTCCTATTCATGAACTCCCTAATAATATTATTATCAATAACTTTTATGCAAGTCTTTCTCTTAATGATAAAGATTTATTAGAAGCTAAATGGGATCTTCTAGACCGTACTCGAGAGAATACTGAAGCATGGGAGTGTTGCCTGTTAGAGAGGACTTTGTTGGGAACCCCAAGAGCAAGGTATGATGGGCACAACAGCAAGCTTTCCCTCAGTAGAAACCAAGGTTATCGAACCATAAGGAGGAAGGAAACGTCACACAGGTGTTGCAAGCAACGCGGAGACCTGCACAACACAAACTCAAGACTTTGCCCCAACGAATCATTAAGGTTGTCAAGCTCACCGGTTTGCTGTAACAAAGGATTAAACGTATGGTGTGGAAGGTAATGGTTTGCAACAAGTAAACAAGTAACAGTGGAAGATGTATCAATGGTAAAGATTGGACCGTGGTCCATAGTTCACTAGAGGTGCTCTCCTTAGATAAACAACATGACATGAAGGGTAAACAAATTACAACAGGGCAATTGATAGGAACTGAGCAAGGCATAATAATGCAATTACTAGTCAGAAAGATCCTATGAGATTCGATTGGGCAATACAACAAGATACATAGACCGCCATCCAACTGCATCTATGACTAGAAGTCCACCTTCAGGTTATCATCCGAACCCCCTCCAGTATTAAGTTGCAAGCAACAGACAACTGCTTTAAGCAAAGTGTGTAAGGTAAACAGTCCACATGTTCCATGACAAGATACCGTTGTTTTTTCTCTAGTAGCAACAACACATCTACAACCGAAGAGATTATTGTCACTTCCCTTGGAAACTAGAGGCATGAACCCACTATCGAGCATAAATACCCCCTCTTGGAGTCACTAGCAACTACTTGGCCAAGATAGCTACTAACACTGGAGAGCATGCAAGATCACAAACAACACAGACATGATAGAATCATAAAGACAAAGCCATTAATAAAACCAACATAATAATCTCAATATCCATCGGATCCCTGCAAAGACAACATGCATGATTACAAATAGATTAGATCTTGATCATGAATGGAGCTCACAAGATCTATACATGAAAACACAAAGGAGGAGATACAACCATCTAGCTACTACATGGACCCATATTCCAAGGCGGAACTACTCACGCATCATACCGGAGAGAAGGCCTCCAGGATGATCTCCCCTCCGGCAGGGTGCCAAGAAGAACTTCAGACCCCCCGATCTAGGGACGATGGTGGAAGCGGCTACATATGGTTTCGTGGAGATTTGATCGGGTACTTAGGGTTTCTGCATCGGGGGATTCTTATAGGCGAAGGGAGAGGCCGAGGAGGCGGCCAGGGTGGTCAAACCCTACCCAGGCGCGGGGCAGGGCCCACCCGCGCCTAGGGGGGTTTGGCCGCCCTGGCCCGCTTATTCGTCTCCCTTCTGGACTTCTTGTTCCCCCACAGAAAGTAATTGACTTTGACGTTTGTCCGTCCAATTCCGAGAATATTTCTTTACTAACTTTTCTGGAACCAAAAATAACATAAAATAGGCAACTGGCACTGTGGAAACTTTTTAATAGGTTAGTACTAGAAAACATGTAAAAAGTACCTCAAAGTGTAGACAAAGCAAATAAAAGTAGATACTAAACAAGCATGGACCATCAAAAATTATAGATATTTTTCCAACGTATCAAGGAGAATGAGAAAGGAAGAAATTCAGGTATAAATTATGATTATGAATGCATTAAAACTTTTATAGGAACTGCTGACTTTCATGATATTAGTACTGAGTATGGTATTGCTACTAAAAGTATTTCCAATTGCTTTAAGGCCTTTGCCTCTTATATAGAAATTCCCAAAAAGAAGTGGGAAAAGTACCATGCACCTTATAAAGATGTTGTTAATCATGTTCCTGTTAGAAAGACTGAAGTTTGTACTGTTGATCCTATTTTTCCTAAACCTTATATTGAGAAAATACCTTTCCATACTAAGGTAAAGGAACATTCTATTATAGCTAATATGGTTAGCAGAAGTACAAAGAAAGTTGTTGAACCTGTAGTAACCATTGTGAAAGACCTTGTCACTAAAAATGTAGAAGATGGGCGCATTATCTTTTGTGAACATGCTTCTAATTGTCTCTCGTCCTAGTAAACCTAGGAAATCTAGTGTCCCTGTGCTTTCTATTAGAATTAGTGATCATTGCTATTATGGTTTATGTGACATTGGTGCAAGTTCTTGTGCTATTCCTTATGAGATTTATAGGGAAATTATGCATGAAATTGGTCCTTGTGAACTTGAGGATATTGATGTGGTTATTCACCTTGCTAATAAGGAAACCATTTGCCCTATTGGTATTGTAAGATATGTGGAAGTTTTTTGTGGTAAGTTAAAATATCCTGCTGATTTTCTAGTGCTTGGTTCAACAGCTAGTAAAACTTGTCCTATCATTTTTGGTAGACCCTTTTTGAAAACTTGTGGAGCTATTATAGATTGTAAGAAGGAGAAAGTTTTAACTAAGTTTGATGGAGAATCTTATAAGTTTAACTTTTCCAAATTTTCTAAAGCTCCTTATGAAAATGATTTGCCTAATGAGGATTTTAGAGTTGAACAACTTGCTTCTATAGATATAGTTTATGACCTTAGACCTCTTTTTTTTGATTGTAAGCATGCTCATTCTGATGATAAAGTTGTTTCTTATGACAGTTATATTGTCAACTTCATTCAAAGTGCTACTGGAAGTTATTATGAGAGATAGAAACATGATTTTATGCATCTCAATAATATTAAGTTTCCCTGCTTTATCTTGAAAGCTTTGAAGTTGCATTTGTTTTGTTGTCAACACCTGGATTTTTAATCTCAGATGCCTATTATGCCATACATCGCAATCCCTAGATTACCATTTTTGCGAGACATAACAGATTGGATATCACAGTACATCATCCATTATAATCCATACATAAGGTCTTATAACAAATAAAGGATCTCATGATCCAGTCTTAGTACAATCAACGCAGCGGAATAATATAATAACGGTAGCATGGGCGAAACTCCATCTTCATGGTCACATGAAATGCTGACGATGGGAGATGATCCTAGTTGTCGTAACCTTCCTGCGGTCCATCCTCCTGATAGTCCTCTACATAGTCTAGCCACGGGAATAGCCAGGGACAAAGCCATGAGTACTCTTTAAGTACTCGCAAACTATCACTAACAGTTAAAGTGGTTTGAATAGGAATACTAAGCTCTAGGTTGTTTTGCAAAAAGCCAGGTTTACCTTAACTGAGTTCAGAAGCAAATAAAACTAGTTTAATGTTTTAATACATCTAAGTGGGAACTTAGTTTTCGGATTCACAACCCTATTATGGTCAAGTCATGATTCATTTCACAAGTCATTTTGAAAACATCTGATGACAGAATAGTATGGCCACTCCAACTGTCCATTACCGCGGACGCGGCTATTCGAATAGTTTGACACTCTGAAAAGGTGGTACACTTTCACCACAACATTCGATACATCCATCAGGAACAATCCTGAATTCACCATACTCAGTATGCGGATAATCAATCCTAACCTTTCAATTACACACCTTAGTATAGGCACCTTTCCTATGAGTTTGGCCTCCCAACCATGACCATCTGTCATCTTGGGAACTGCATGGGTGGAAAATCATCACAAGGTAGCCTCAGCTCAAACCTCGGCCGTAAGAGAACCCATACTAGGGTATATAAACTTCCAGTCAAGACCTACCCAAATTCGGGTATTGTGGTTGTACGGTAAAATTGGAATGGTATCGCATCCAGATAACCATCAGTTTTGTAAAAGGGCTAAGGCTCATGCCTCAACATTTTTTTCATCAAAATCATCTGGTGCTCATAGCACATGTCAAAACATTTCATTAGAATGACTCATCATTCTAAGGTTTTCATAATTATTTTCACCAAGTATTCCCATCTAAAGTGATCAAGTTTTAAGCTTAGCACTAGCCACTAAAGTTGGGGGTAAACACTAATGATGGGTGATAATCACATGTGACTTATCTAAGTTCAGTCTCATGCCTTAGGATGACATCAAGTTATACCTAACTTAGGTCAAGTTTTTATGCTCTTTATGCTACCTTTAATATCTTTCCAAAATCTACAAGTCACTAAGTAACACAAATAAAAGCTTTGATAAAGAAATAAAATAATTAAGCTTGCAAGTAAAACTGGGATTGGGTATCAACAATTGGTATAACCAAGGCATGCCTAATGCATTGCATAGGTTATTTAGCTTTCACAGTTGCAAGTGTTAGCTTTCTAGGATGGCTTGCCTTGTGCAGTGTAGTGGTTGAAGTTCTCCTCGGCTTCTTCCTCATAGTATTCTCCTTCCTCTTCGTATCTTTGCTCGGTACTAGCGTCTATAAATAAATACTAAGTACACAATCACCAAACAATACTTAACTACTTCTATTTAGCACACAGAGGCTCACACTAGATAATCTAGCATCATCCCTATCATCACAAGGATTAAGGCAAAAGTCCTATTTATTTTATTTTAGAAAAGTAATTTCTACTCATAGAAAAACTACTTAATATTTAATATTCTCCAACTAAAACATGGGATCATGTTGACACATGTCATCACCACATATTTCAGTACTTAGAAATGTGATTTAAAGTGGTGTCACAATTTAATAAGGTTTAACATTTTTATTTCTATTAATTAAAGTGGCTAGAAATGCCTATGGGGCATTCTTTTATTACTTGTCCTTTATCACGACATGTAAACCTAGATATTTTTATATATTCAGAAAGGTCTTATAAAATGTGATTTTTGAGAGTTGGAATCAACTCAAAAGAATTTATGGTTGAACTTTGAAAAATGTTTGAATGCAGAAAAGTCTCTTTCTTGTTATTTTTACTATAGGTGATCTATAATTCCAAATTATTTAAATCCAACAGGCTTTGATTAAGAATTTCAATACCATTCTAGCAAAATTAGTTTCGTGCAATTTGGTTTAGTGAATCTCTCTGAATTGAATTTTGAATCTAATGCTAGAACTAAGTTTGAAATTAAATAGATAAACCTAATTTCAAACGAACTGGCTCACGCGGGAAAGTTAACTGGGCCAGCCCACTGCGCATAGCGCATGCACGGGCAGTTTAAGTGGTTGTCCCCACCAGTCAGTGAGACAGGGCGGTGCAAGGGGTACGGGGTGGTGATGACCCACAAGTGTAGGGGATCGCAACAGTCTTCGCGGGTAGTATTACCCAATTTATTGATTCGACACAAGGGGAGCCAAAGAATACTTGCAAGCCCTAACAACTGAGTTGTCAGTTTAGCTGCACCTGAAAATAGTTCTTGCTCACAGAAGTTTATCAGTAGCAACAGTTTGTAGTAGCAACAACAAAGCAACAACAGCCGTAACAGCAAAAGTGAAACATGAGCAATAGTAACAGTAATGGTAATAGTAGGATTCGAGTGCGGTAGGCATAGGGATGATGGACGGGTGTTGCATGGACGAGTCTAAACATGTAGCTTCAAAGAACTAGGCCATTGCAAATAAATAATAACAAGCATCCAAGTACTAAACAATCCTAGGCATGTGCTCCAAATATAGTCATGCGTGCTCGCAGTGAGAACTTGCACAACATCTTCTGTCCTGCCAGCCCGTGGCAGCAGAGCCTCTAGGGAACTACTGGCAATTAAGGTTCTTCTTTTAATAGAGCACCGGAGCAAAGCATTAACACTCCATGAACACATGTGATCCTCAAACCACATCCATCCCCTCCGGTTGTCCCAATTATTATCACTTTGGGGCATTTGGATCCGGACAATGATATGTGTACACAACTTATAGATAAGATCAGAAACAATACTATCATAATGATTCAATAATAATGTCACATCCCAAATTACAGATTTGGTCTTGCATATCATTCATAGCATTGCATCATATCTTTCCATGCAAAACCGTCGAGTAGAAAGGTCCGACGAAGCGCTATTTGCAAAATCCTATTTTACTTTGCTACAAGGTTCCTGCGGGGACCTTTAGAGGGACTTGCAACAACCACCCCTGCAGGTTCGAGTTTTCACTCAAACTTTGACTGAAGGTTGTTCCCCTCGACGATACGAACCCGTAGGCGCGAGAATCGCTCCAATCGGAGTTCGTATGCAAAAGACTCGGACGTTTTAGTAAACCGCCAGAAAACGGTCCGAAAATCTGGACCGATTTCCAAATCGGAGTCAATTTCTGGACCGATTCTGAGTAGAATTCGTGCATGGTACTATTTAAAGAGGACCCCACCTGGGCCCTCGATTTCCGTGCCCGCAATCGACCCCGACCCCGCCGCCTCTCTCCCGATCGCGCGCGCCTCCCGAGGGACGCGATCGCCGCCGCCGCCTTCGGCCGCCGCCAGGTGCGCCACCCCGCCGCCTCTCCGTTCCCGCCGCCGGCGCCCCGCGCCATCACCGCTGCTGCGTCGCCGCCGCTGCAGGCCGCCGCCGTCGCCCTCCGCAGCCCCGCGCCGCCGACGCCGCCATCGCCGCCTTCCACCGCCGCCACTGCCGCCGCCGTGCGCTGCGCGCCACCGAGCCGCCTCGCCGCCTGCGCGCCGCCGCCTAGCCGCAGCAGCCGCTGTCGCAGCCGCCGCGCCGCCTTGCTGCACGCTGCGCGCCTCGCTGCGCACGTGCGCGTCATCGCATGCGTGCATGCATGCATGCACACACACGCACGTACGCGTCGCCTCGCGCGCGATGTAATTTTTCTCGACCCGTAGTGACCGTGTGTACGTCCGTGCAGGGAGAACCCCGACGCCGGAAGTGATCGTCGCCGCCGTCCGGAGCTCGCCGCACCGTCCGGAGTCCGTTTCGCCATCCGTTTCCGGTAAGACAGCAGCCACCGTCAGATCTCAGATCAGCGGCTTAGATCGTTCGTTGACTGGTCAGCATCTCAGGCGTTGACTAGTCAGACGCCCAGTCAGCGCCCATTCAGCAGACGAGTTGACCAGTCAAACAGACACAGTTGACTGGGTCAATTTCGTTAATCCCTTTACTTGGCAGATTTCGCTAGAATCTTGTAAATTGCGTAGAAATTAAACCGCTTAGCCAAAAGTTGCAAATAAAATATGTACGGGTTCAGTGAGTCGTGTAGAAACTCTCTGTAGCTTTGGTTCAGACTTTTACTGTAAGGTTTAGTACAGTTTAATCGAACTAGTTAGTGGCCTTTTCAGAGTAATAAATTCGTAGAAAAAGATCCGTAGCTCCAAAAATCGCGTGTGATATGTCCCTGAACTCGTGTGAACGAGGGGAATCTCATCGTGAATTAAAAAGATAGGCTTGCAGTAAAAACTTGTGCAGTATTTGTCTAATGACTTTCTGCAGTGTTTTAATTACTCGGGGAGTTTTATAATTCCTTTTTGAGTAATTCCAATTGGTACTGTTTCTATTCAGCGATGCCTATGCGGTAGAATTTTTCCGAGATTTTAAGAACAGTATACTACCGGTAGTGAATTATTTAAATTCTAGCTCTAGTTTGGAGCATTACTTTTGTCTAGTAGTTTTCCTAGCGCTAAAACTATTTTCCATGCATGCAATCGGTAGTGTTATGCTATAGGATTTTGTGGTGCAGCTGTAGCACCAATTCACTTGTCGTTCTTGCATTCATGCATCATATTTGTTGCATATGCTTGTGCATTGTTTGTTTATGATTGCAATTGTATCGTGTAGATTGTGTCGAGTGCAACGCTTGCTCGTGTGAGGATTGTGCTCCAGACCGCTACAACCAAGGAAAGTAGATTCTACTTTGTTCATGATATCGACCTACTATTTTTAATGCATTGTCGTGTATTTTGTAGATGCATGTGTAGGATAATACTATCGCTATGCTATGTCCTATTATGTGGTAGGACCCTCTTTGTAGATGAACCACCGTTGGTAGATGTGCTTAGCCATGCTTGATGAACGAGGGATGGGTTACATCATTGATACTTGTTTTCTCAAAGTATTGGTTTGTGAAAACTAAAAACAACTTAATCAATGAACCCCCTGGGTGTGATGGTATTGATATATTTTGGTGGTTTCATTGCGGAAAGGCACCCAGGTATCAAGAGAGAATGATTGGTTTTTTTTATTGTGTAGCTTACGTGTACAACCATGTGCCAATAATGGAATGGGCCGTTGGTTGGACTTAGTAGGTTGTGGTAACTTGAACCCGCGTATCCAGAGATGTAGAATTTTGGTAGGTTGGACCGGTGCGCGTCGGGATTGAGGAGCTACTTCCCGAACAGTCTCTTCTTGGTCTTCTCCCTATCATCACCCAAAATGAGAGTGATGGTACGAGCTGGGCTGGCCAAGTCACATGGGTAAAGTGTACTAACCTCTGCAGAGTGTATAATCTAATCGATTAGCCGTGTCCCCGGTTATGGACATCTGAGTTGCTAGATATTGATTCCATGACATGTTTCTCGCTCATTATAATTTTCATAATTGTTTTAATACTGTTGGGTTAACTTAATTGGGATCTTTTTAAATAAATCAAAAACTGTTTATGAAAGTAGGACAAACGTATTTGCAAATGGAAGCCAGACATAGCTCCACTTGCCAAATATGCATGTAGATGTTAGTACTATTGTCTCCATTACTAGCTCTACTTGCCATACATTCCATGTATTGACCCTTCGAGGCTGTTACGTTTCATGTTGCAGGTTATTCCGATTCTGATTGATCGTTATAGGCCACGGTACTCCACTCGGCACTTGTTCACTTGTGGGCAAATTGAAGATTGGAGGATATATTTGGTTATGTTGCTACCTGAATAATTTGAGCTAAGCTTTATGCTAAGCTTTCATTGTAATAATGGTACTCTGGATCTTTGTAGATCATGATACACGGTTATTTTTCTATGATTATCTATCTTACTCTATTGTGGGCCAATGAACCGATCCATGGATTGGCATTTCACATAGAGGCCACGGTCTTTTCAGAACCGGGGTGTTACAGGATGGTATCAGAGCCCGTGTGTCGACTGTAGGATCGTGACCTAGGATGGATTAGGAAGCCATAGAATTACTAAGCCTATATTAACTCTGTCTTTCCTCTTATGCCTTTCACCCTCGTAAATTCTTACCATATGCTATTCTCACACTTTCCTCTTTTACTTGATAGAT
This sequence comes from Avena atlantica, assembly GCA_910589765.1. Lineage (NCBI taxonomy): Eukaryota > Viridiplantae > Streptophyta > Magnoliopsida > Poales > Poaceae > Avena > Avena atlantica. Next base: position 52,522,228 of record OU342733.1, read on the forward strand.
GGGAGACGTCAGGACTGAGTATGTCACCATGGAGTCACCAAGGCCCTTTGCAAGGCAGTTAGCTCAGCTCTCTCAGTCATTGGGATTGCCACTGCCTATGTTCAAGGGAAGAAGGCTGTACACCTATGGATATGGAGAGGATGCATGGGAGATCACTACCTTCATATTCAGAGATGCCGCCTTGCCAAACCCTGCGCACTTTGTCTACACCAAGATATACTGCAACTGGGGACTTGGAATCAACTTGGCCGTACATGAAGCCCTGTCTCGCCAGTGCCACTATGTCCGACACCTACTGCCTGCAGATTCACCCTACCGTGACTATGGAAGGCGTGATGATAATGGGAACATTGTGGTTACCCCGGGCGACAGGAACAACATGCCGCCCCGTCGGAGGCACATAGAGGACATGGAAAGAGAGAATGGAGCTCTAGCAGAGAAGGTGAGGATGTTGAAGGAGATTGCAGACATTACTAGGAATAGAATGGTGGTCCAAGGACAGGAGATTGACACTTTGCATGAAGCTGTGGGAGTTCTGGAGACTGCCCTGATAGCCAGAGACGAGACCATAGCACATCTTCATGGCACTGTGCAACAGAATACCCAGAACATACAACAGTTGCAAGGGACCGTCCAGGAAAGGGACCAAACCATTGAAGCTATGACAGCCCAGATTGCCGCTCTCCAAGCACAGCTAAATCCACCCTCTGATGATGACAATGGAGATGATGGCAACAATGGGGATGATGATGACAGTGGAGACGATGATGATGATGAGGACGAGGATGATGATGATGGAGACGATGATGGTGGAGGAGATGAAGCTATTGCTGTAGCAGCTGAGGATGAAGAAGAAGAGGAGGATCCAGAAGAGGTGGAGTTTGAAGTCTCAAGTGATGGTTCAGGAGAGGTGTACACTCCGCCGCCCTGGTTGTACCGCGAGCCGAAGCGCCAACGCATGACCGCAAGGACCTACCTCAATCTCTTCAAGAAGTAGATAGAAGTCCACCAATTAGTCCACGTTAGGCGAATTCGTTAGGATTAGTCTCGATCGTTGTGAAACTTAGTTCGTGTTAGTTTAAAAGTGTTTAGTTGCTTATTTGTGTACTCCAATATCCCAGGATTTATTTGTGCGAATTTTAATGAAAGATTTATGGCAAATTGGTTATCATCTGTGTGTTTTTCGCTGCAGTTTTTCTGCTGATACAGCAGTACTGCACGATTTTTCATATTTTTCTGGTAACTCGGAAAAATCTGAAAAAAATTGGGCTGATGAGAAACTCTCTGTGCTATACGCACAAAAATTGGCTTAATTTTCTGACGAGATTAAGTCAGGCGGAAAAATTCGTGAAAGCTGCTGGACTGTTCTGGCAGATTGCTGTTTTGGTTGTTTAGTTGATCAACTGTTTAGTTAACCATTGCCAACTCTTGCAAAACTATTTCAGTAGGTATATACTGATAGGATAAACATCTGGGATGTTTCTAGATCGCTTGTTTGTTGATTTGTTGCTTGCTTATGATTGTCTGCTATTGTTTGTTGTTGTTTGATCATATGCATGGGTAGAATCCTATTGTTGTATTTGATTCTTTCTAAACTTACCTATGCTGAACCGCAGATGCCTCCCCGCCGCCAACCCACTGAGATGGAGCAGCTCATGGCAGCTCAGGCACAGCTGACCCAAGTGATGACCCAGTTCATGGCGAATCAGAACAACAACAATGGAAACAATCAGCCTCAGGGAGATGCTCTCACCAGATTTCTGAGGTTAAGGCCAGCTAAGTTCTCTACTGCAACGGAACCAATGGTTGCTCTCGACTGGTTGCGTTCAGTCAACAAGGATATAGTAACTGTCGGATGCACTGATGCTGAGAAGGTGAGGTTTGCTGCTCACCTACTGGAGGGACCAGCCGCTTCTTGGTGGGACACGTTTCAGATCACCCACCCGCTGGATACCGTGACTTGGGCTATGATTGAGGATGGTTTTAGGACCAACCACGTGTCTTCAGGAGTTCTGATCCTGAAGAGGAAGGAGTTCCGCAACTTGTGCCAAACCAATCGCACCGTGGCCGAGTACATTGAGGAGTTCAACAACCTGTCCTGTTATGCACCTGAGGATGTTGACACTGATGCCAAAAGGAGGGAGAGATTCCTGGATGGCCTCAATGATGAGCTTTCAGTACAGCTACTTGTGGTTTATTGCCCCACTTTCCAAGAGCTTATGGACAAGTCCAGGATCTTGGAAGGGAAGCACAAGCAGGTGGAGAACCGCAAGAGAAAGAGCAACACTAATCACTCTGGTTCACACCACAAGACTCGCACTTCATATGATGGATACTCCAAGCATGGAGGAAGTGACCATGGGAGCCATGACCGCCGCGATGGACATCGTCATGACAACCATAGGAGCAGCCACCACAACCACAAGGGAGGACACTCTCACCACTCTAGAGGACACGGTGGTCATGACCGCAACTGTGATCGCAATTTCGTGAAGAAGGATCTGAGTGAGGTGACGTGCTTCAAGTGCAAGCAGAAGGGACACTATGCTGACAACTGCCCGGAGAGGAAAGGACTGAAGCCAACCAACGGCGAGAAGGCCACAGTGAACCACATGAATGTGGAGGAGATTCCAGATGAGCCTGACCTTGTGATTGGTAAGTTCCCAATCAACACTTACCCTGCACTTATACTTTTCGATACTGGTGCATCACATTCATTCATATCAAGGGCATTTGTGGATAAGTATAAGTTACCTACCGAGTCTATGAAAAGGTCTATTAGAGTGAGTTCACCTGGAGGAGATATGATAGCTAGCGCGGGATGCCGCGATTTAACTGTGAGGATTGGAACACACCACTTCATTGCACATTTGGTAGTGTTGGATTCACAGGGATTAGATGTCATTCTGGGTATGGATTGGATGTCTATGCATGGGGGACACATAGATTGTGCACAGCGAGCTGTTTCACTCAAAACCCCGGATGGTAAGAGGATTAGATTCAAGTCGGCTGCACGACCGAGAAGGTGTAAGCTGAATTCTCTTAAGGGGGTTAGCATGGATATTGTACCAGTGATTAGAGATGACCCCGACGTGTTTCCGGAAGAGCTGCCAGGGATGCCACCTGACAGGGATGTAGAGTTTCTTATCGACTTGATGCCGGGAACAGGACCTATAGCAAAGAAACCATATAAGATGGATGTCGATGAGCTGAAGGAATTGAATAAGCAGTTGAAGGAGCAGCTGGAAAAGGGATTCATTCAGCCTAGTGCATCGTCATGGGGAGCACCTGTGTTGTTTGTAGAGAAGAAAGACATCACCAAGAGATTAGTGGTGGACTATCGCTCGCTGAATGAAGTAACCATCAAGAACAAGTACCCTCTGCCGAACATAAATGACTTGTTTGATCAACTGGAAGGAGCAAAGGTGTTTAGCAAGATTGATCTGCGATCAGGCTACTTCCAATTGAAGATCCGAGAAGAGGATGTACCAAAAACCGCCTTCACCACTAGGTATGGTTTATATGAGTATACAGTTATGTCTTTTGGACTAACGAATGCCCCGGCATACTTCATGACCATGATGAATAAGGTATTTATGGATTATTTGGACAAGTTCGTGGTGGTGTTTATTGATGACATACTGATATATTCCAAGGATGATGCTGAGCATGAGAAGCATCTGCGACTGATTATGGAGAAGCTGAGGGAACACAAGCTGTATGCCAAATTCAGTAAGTGTGAATTCTGGCTTAACACTGTTGGATTTCTTGGACACGTAGTGTCAGGAGAAGGAATTGTTGTTGATCCAAACAAAGTGACTGCAGTAACTGAGTGGGAAGCACCCAAGAATGCTGGAGAGATTCGAAGCTTTTTGGGACTTGCTGGATATTACAGGAGGTTTATCGAAAACTTTTCCAAGATTGCTAAGCCGATGACTGAACTTCTGAAGAAGGAGAGGAAGTTTGAATGGTCAGACATATGTGAGGCCAGCTTTCAGGAACTGAAGCGTCGACTAGTGACCGCGCCTGTTCTGTGTTTACCAGATCTTCAGAAGGATTTCGAAGTGTACTGCGATGCTTCTCGACAGGGACTTGAGAGTGTGCTGATGCAAGATGGGAGAGTAGTGTCATATGCCTCGCGACAACTCAAGCACCATGAGCGGAATTACCCCATGCACGACTTGGAGTTAGCGTCAGTGGTTCATGCGCTCAAGGTATGGAGACATTACTTAATGGGAAAACACTGTGATGTGTACACCGACCACAAGAGCCTGAAGTACATATTTACACAGAAGGAACTGAACATGAGACAAAGGAGATGGTTGGAGCTTATCAAGGATTATGATATGAATTTGCAATACCACCCAGGAAAGGCTAATGTAGTAGCAGATGCTCTGAGCCGGAAGGTTTATGCCAATGGATTGACAATTGGTGAATTGCCTGAGGATTTGTGCAAGCAATTCAAGGACCTTAGACTGGAAGTAGTGTCTGAAGGATACCTGACTACAATGGAAGTCCAACCGACGCTACAGGACAGGATCATAAAGGCTCAGGTAGGAGACAAGGAAATAGAAGAGATAAAGGAAAAGATGAAGGAGAACCGGGAAAAGGATATTCGCGAGGATGAACATGGTACCTTGTGGTATGGAGATCGTTTGTGTGTGCCCAGCAACCTGGAGATAAGGGAGTTGATTTTGCAGGAGGCTCATAACTCGCCATACTCCATACATCCGGGCAACACAAAGATGTATATGGATTTGAATAGCAGATTTTGGTGGAACAACATGAAGGGAGATATTGACAAGCATATTGCCCTAAGTGATGTATGTAGCCGAGTGAAGGCAGAACACCAGAAGTCAGCAGGGCTGCTATAGCCATTACCCGTGCCGGATTGGAAGTGGGATAGAGTGGGAATGGATTTTATCACAGGACTGCCCAGGACCAGGTCAGGATATGACTCTATTTGGGTAGTGGTCGACCATTTGACCAAGGTAGCCCACTTTATACCGGTAAAGACGACCTATACGAGTGCAAAGTTGGCCAAGATTTACATGGACATAATTGTGTGCCTACATGGGGTTCCCAAGAGTATCGTATTTGATAGAGGCACCCAATTTACCTCACACTTCTGGCGCCAGCTGCACGAGTCGCTTGGTACTAGATTGGAGTTTAGCACAGCGTTTCACCCACAGACCGATGGACAGACCGAGAGGGTGAATCAGATTTTGGAAGACATGCTGAGGGCTTGCGCTTTGGCTCATGGTTCTAGTTGGGATGAGAATTTGCCGTATGCGGAGTTTTCCTACAACAACAGCTATCAAACCAGCATCAAGACGTCACCGTTCGATGTGCTGTATGGGAAACGGTGCCGAACACCATTGCTATGGGATGGAGTAGGAGAACGTCAGTTGTTTGGACCCGATTTGATCAAGGACGCTGAGGAGAAGGTCGCCTTGATTAGAGATAGGCTGAAGGTAGCACAATCAAGGCAGAAGAGCTACGCTGACGCCAAGCGCAAGGAAGTGGTGTATGAGATAGGTGATAGAGCATACCTCAGAGTGTCGCCACTTCGTGGAATCAAGAGATTTGGAATTAAGGGAAAGCTGGCACCTCGATTCATTGGACCGTACAGGGTCTTAGCACGCAAAGGAGAAGTTGCTTATCAGCTAGAGTTGCTAGAGGCTCTGTCTGCTGTTCATAACGTGTTCCACGTATCCCAGCTGAAGAAGTGCCATCCGGAGATGGTGGACACACCATTGAGAGACACTGTACCGCTAGAGGAGGTTCAGCTGGAGAATGATTTGACCTATGAGGAGAAACCGGTCAAGATTCTGGAGACAGCAGAAAGGACTACCCGTACCAAGACAATCAAGTTTTGCAAAGTACAGTGGAGCCACCACACCGAAGAGGAAGCCACTTGGGAGAGTGAGGATGACATCCGAGAGGACTACCCACACCTATTTGCTAGCCGCGCCGAATCTCGAGGACGAGATTCATCTTAAGGGGGTTAGTCCTGTCACATCCCAAATTTTAGATTTGGTCTTGCATATCATTCATAGCATTGCATCATATCTTTCCATGCAAAACCGTCGAGTAGAAAGGTTCGACGAAGCGCTATTTGCAAAACCCTATTTTACTTTGCTACAAGGTTCCTGCGGGGAGCTTTAGAGGGACTTTCAACAACCACCCCTGTAGGTTCGAGTTTTCACTCAAACTTTGACTGAAGGTTGTTCCCCTCAACGATACGAACCCGTAGGCGCGAGAATCGCTCCAATCGGAGTTCGTATGCAAAAGACTCGGACGTTTTAGTAAACCGCCAGAAAACGGTCCGAAAATCTGGACCGATTTCCGAATCGGAGTCAATTTCTGGACCGATTCTGAGTAGAATTCGCGCAGGGTACTATTTAAAGAGGACCCCACCTGGGCCCTCGATTTCCGTGCCCGCAACCGACCCTGACCCCGCCGCCTCTCTCCCGATCGCGCGCGCCTCCCGAGGGACGCGATCGCCGCCGCCGCCGGCCACCCTCCCCGCCTCGCCGCCGGCCACCGCCGCCGCCGCCAGGTGCGCCACCCCGTCGCCTCTCCGTTCCCGCCGCCGGCGCCCCGCGCCATCACCGTTGCTGCACCGCCGCCGCTGCAGGCCGCCGCCGTCTCCCTCCGCAGCCCCGCGCCGCCGACGCCGCCATCGCCGCCTTCCACCGCCGCCACTGCCGCCGCCGTGCGCTGCGCGCCACCTCGCCGCCTCGCCGCCTACGCGCCGCCTCCTAGGCGCAGCAGCCGCAGCCGCCGCGCCGCCTTGCTGCACGCTGCGCGCCTCGCTGCGCCGCACGCACGTGCACGTGCGCGTCATCGCATGCGTGCATGCATGCATGCACACACACGCACGTACGCGTCGCCTCGCGCGCGATGTAATTTTTCTCGACCCGTAGTGACCGTGTGTACGTCCGTGCAGGGAGAACCCCGACGCCGAAAGTGATCGTCGCCGCCGTCCGGAGCTCGCCGCACCGTCCGGAGTCCGTTTCGCCATCCGTTTCCAGTAAGACAGCAGCCACCGTCAGATCTCAGATCAGCGACTTAGATCGTTCGTTGACTGGTCAGCATCCCAGGCGTTGACTAGTCAGACGCCCAGTCAGCAGACGAGTTGACCAGTCAAACAGACACAGTTGACTGGGTCAATTTCGTTAATCCCTTTAGTTGGCAGATTTCTGTAGAATGTTATAAATTGCGTAGAAATTAAACCGCTTGGCCAAAAATTGCAAATAAAATATGTACGGGTTCAGTGAGTCGTGTAGAAACTCGCTGTAGCTTTGGTTCAGACTTTTACTGTCAGGTTTAGTACAGTTTAATCGAACTAGTTAGTGGCCTTTTCGGAGTAATAAATTCGTAGAAAAAGATCCGTAGCTCCAAAAATCGCGTGTGATATGTCCCTGAACTCGTGTGAACGAGGGGAATCTCATCGTGAATTAAAAAGATGCGCTTACAGTAAAAACTTCTGCAGTATTTGTCTAATGATTTTCTGCAGTATTTTAATTACTCGGGGAGTTTTATAATTCCTTTTTGAGTAATTCCAATTGGTACTGTTCCTATTAAGCGATGCCTATGCGGTAGAATTTTCCCAAGATTTTATGATCAGTATACTACTGGTAGTGAATTATTTAAGTTCTAGCTCTAGTTTGGAGCATTACTTTTGTCTAGTAGTTTTCCTAGCGATAAAACTATTTTCCATGCATGTAATCGGTAGTGTTATGCTATAGGATGTTGTGGTGCAGCTGTAGCACCAATTCACTTGTCGTTCTTGCATTCATGCATCATATTTGTTTATGATTGCAATTGTATCGTGTAGATTGTGTCGAGTGCAACGCTTGCTCGTGTGAGGATTGTGCTCTAGACCGCTACAACCAAGGCAAGTAGATGCTACTTTGTTCATGATATCATCCTACTATTTTCAATGCATTGTCGTGTATTTTGTAGATGCATGTGTAGGATGATACTATCGCTATGCTATGTCCTATTATGTGGTAGGACCCTCTTTGTAGATGAACCACCGTTGGTAGATGTGCTTAGCCATGCTTGATGAACGAGGGCTGGGTTACATCATTGATACTTGTTTTCTCAAAGTATTGGTTTGTGAAAACTAAAAACAACTTAATCAATGAACCCCCTGGGTGTGATGGTATTGATATATTTTGGTGGTTTCATTGCGGAAAGGCACCCAGGTATCAAGAGAGAATGATTGGCTTCTTTATTGTGTAGCTTACGTATACAACCATGTGCCAATAATGGAATGGGCGGTTGGTTGGACTTAGTAGGTTGTGGTAACTCGAACCCGCGTATCCAGAGATGTAGAATTTTGGTAGGTTGGACCGGTGCGCGTCGGGATTGAGGAGCTACTTCCCGAACAGTCTCTTCTTGGTCTTCTCCCTATCATCACCCAAAATGAGAGTGATGGTACGAGCTGGGCTGGCCAAGTCACATGGGTAAAGTGTACTAACCTCTGCAGAGTGTATAATCTAATCGATTAGCCGTGTCCCCGGTTATGGACATCTGAGTTGCTAGATATTGATTCCATGACATGTTTCTCGCTCATTCTAATTTTCATAATTGTTTTAATATTGTTGGGTTAACTTAATTGGGATCTTTTTAAATAAATCAAAAACTGTTTATGAAAGTAGGACAAACGTATTTGCAAATGGAAGCCAGACATAGCTCCACTTGCCAAATTTGCATGTAGATGTTAGTACTATTGTCTCCATTACTAGCTCTACTTGCCATACATTCCATGTATTGACCCTTCGGGGCTGTTACGTTTCATGTTGCAGGTTATTCCGATTCTGATTGATCGTTATAGGCCACGGTACTCCACTCGGCACTTGTTCACTTGTGGGCAAATTGAAGATTGGAGGATATATTTGGTTATGTTGCTACCTGAATAATTTGAGCTAAGCTTTATGCTAAGCTTTCATTGTAATAATGGTACTCTGGATCTTTGTAGATCATGATACACGGTTATTTTGCTATGATTATCTATCTTACTCTATTGTGGGCCAATGAACCGATCTAGGGATTGGCATGTCACATAGAGGCCACGGTCTTTTCAAAACCTGGGTGTTACAAATAAGTTCAGATCTGAGATCATGGCACTCGGGCCCTAGTGACAAGCATTAAGAACAACAAGTTGCAACAAAGTCAAATAGCACTAATAGAGATACTCACTAGTAGAAAACAGGCTATCCGTTCGTGCCTCCTAACAGCATTAGTCCCGATTCTGCCACGAACCAGGACTAATGCTGGCACGCGTCCCGGTTCGAGCGGGCACGGGGGCCGGAGGCATGCGTCGCGGTTGGTAGGGGGGAATGCGTCCCGGTTTGTAACACAAACCGGGACTAAAGGTTGGGCGCCAACCACGTGGGCCTGGCACACACCTTTAGTCCCGGTTTGTGTTACAAACCGGGACGTATGATCCTGCCCTCTATAAATACGGCGCCCCAGCCCTCTGCCTCCCCTCTGTTTTTTCTTGGTGGAAGGTGTGCTAGTTTATTTTTTTCCTATGCATGCACTCAAGGTGTTTGATGAAATGTTTGAGTGAATGATCCCGTTCAATTTCTCACAGAACAAAAATATAGAAGGTTTTCGAGACGCACTTGAGCTTTCTCCTCTTTATTTCCCTCGATCGAGGTTAGCAATCTTATATTTTCTCTGTCATTGATACAATGCATGTGTCGATGTGAATTGGTCATTTCACTATTTATGATGTCCTGTTTTTGATAAACTTACTTATATGATGCAGATTAACAGTCGGGAATGGATGTAAAGTGACCGGCGTGTACCCGGGTATATGAAAAGCCTGGATAAATTTATCTATGTGGCTACGACAAACAAAGAGAATGGTTTTATACGTTGTCCATGTGTTCAATGTCGGAACAACAAGGAGTACTCTTCCTCGAAAATCATTCGCGGCCACCTGATTATGAAAGGTTTCATGCCCAACTATAATTGTTGGACCAAGCACGGGGAAAGAGGGGTTATGATGGAAGACGGTGAAGAAGAAGATGATGATAACAACTATCATCATATGTTTCCTGAATACAGTGATACTGCAATGGAAAAAAATTCTATAGTTTTTAATTACCATCAAATTGTGTTTAGTTTCATTCATATAGGCTGACTCCTTTTTTAAATCAGATCGAACATCTACGGGATGGTCTTCTGCCAAAGGATCGCGTACGAGCAATTCAGGAGGAATTGGCGGGATTCTTGGATGCAAAAGTCCTAAACCCAAAAGGGGAATACTATTCGGGTGTGTATAAACACTACGGATTGTACAAAGAGCTTATTTTGTATGTAGTGCATGAACTCGATCCGTGTATCGAATGTAATATGTTCGACACTTGGATCTATATTGTCATGATGATCTTGTGTAATATAATGGTTCCTTCATTGATGAGTGCAAAACAATAAATAAACACTAAAACAACATAAATGAATTCTCTGCCGTGGCACAAAAAGTGGCCAAAATGCTGCCGCGGCAACAAAAGTTGCCAAAATGAATTCTCTGCCGCGGCAGAGAAATGTGCCAAATCACTGCCGCGGTAGAGGGTTATTTGTCCCGGTTCGTGTTATGAACCGGGACGGTTGCTCCCCCCCTCGCCCTCTGTCGCGGCCATGTGTACGCCCTTTTGTCCCGGTTGGTGGGGCAACCGGGACTAAAAGTTGGGGCTTTAGTCCCGATTGCCCCGTCCCGGTTGGGGAACCGGGACTAGAGCCCCTTACCAACCGGGACACATGGGCCGTTCTGCACTAGTGACTAGGCACTATGCCCTAACAGATATTATTCGATTACATGATAGAACTCATCCAATCCCTACCATCCCCAAGCCTACAGCGGGGGATTACTCACTCATGGATGAGGGAAACATCGGTGGTTGATGGAGATGCGTTGGTGATGACGATGGCGATGATCCTCTCCAAATTCCTCGTCCCGACAGGGTGCCAGAACGGAGTTTCTGGATCCGAATCTTGGTTTCTCATGGCGGCGGCGGAGCGGAACTCTTTCTGGAAAACTATCGAACCCCCCTGTTTTTAGGTCAGAAGGCAACTTATAAGCGCGGAGGGAGGCCGAGGAGCTTCCTGGGGTGTCCAGACCTCCCCCAGGCGCGGGGACAGTGGGCCCGCGCCTGGGGTGGGTCTGGGCCCCCTAGGCCTCCCCTCTGTCTCCCCTTCTATCTCTGTGGATCTTCTGGTGAGAAATAGTTTTTGGCATATTTTCCGGGATTTTTCCTGATAGTTCATTTTCTGCACAAAAACAAGACACCAAGGTAATTCTACTGAAAATAGGGTCAGTCCGTGTTAGTTGTATCCAAATCACACAAGTATAGAGGAAAAATAATAGCAAAGTGTTCGAGAAAGTAGATACATTTTAGAAGTATCAACTCCCCCCAAGCTTAGCTTATTGCTTGTCCTCAAGCAATTCAGTTGAAAACTGAGTGCGATAAAAGAACTTTCACGAACACTTTGCTTCATATGATGTATATTTTCTCAGCACAAGAGTAGATTCTTAGACAATTCATAATAAGGAGTATGCAACTAAGTCTACTCAGTAGTCAATGCAAGCTATGAAGAGAAACCAACTCAATAATAATAAGTAGCATGAAACATAAACATAAGCAACATTGCAATTCTCATAATAAGGTATGATAGAGTGGTATCTCGCTTGCTTTTGTTTGAAGAGCACAATATAAATGCCAAGGCACCTCTGAAGTTCACATGAAGACTAGAAGTAAAGATATCAGAGATACAAGCATCAAAGTCATGACATAATTAACCAAGTTTTGGAACAAACACAAGAATGACAACTATGATCTCAAGAAGGTTCTCATAGAATAATTGGTGACTCAACAAAGTTGTGAAAACGGTTTTTGTGAAGGTTTGAAAGGCTTCCTAATGCTGAAGGAAGGTACTCATTAGCTTTGAGCTCTCATTGCCCCTATCATAGGCATCTTCATATGGTTAAGGTGAAAGTGAGGTCCACTCTGAATCATATGCTTGACAGACCATAGACTAGAAATCCCAAGTCCCTTGAGTACGAGGGCCGCTCCGCATGCTACTCAACTTTGGTCACCTGAAAGTTCTTGTTATTGTAAATACATGCATATCATCGAGAACCGCCAACGGGGTACCCCTTGCACATGGTACAGGAGCTTTCCCATAACCAAAATGACAAGGCATGCAAACAATGAGCATCTCAGCAATATTTTTATTTACCATATGCATAGTTTTTTATTGAGGACGCTTGATAGATTCTCATTATAGTGTTGCTGCAAGTTTCCACCATGATTAAGCATGGCTTAGGCTAGCGGCCCAGGCGTTTCTCTAACACAATGTATAAACTCCATGGACTAACAACTTCCCCTTTTATTTCACATCATCGACATCCATAAACAAAAGAGCAAGGAATCAACTGGATAAGATATCCAACAGGTGTTGAAAGCGTTCCCCGTGACAACACGGTTCTGCTAACTCCCAGCATATAATAAGAAATCATATAACTTTCATGGACGAGTCACAATGGTTCAAGATTATTAAGCGCAAGGAATAAAGTGTGCCATCAAGTTCGTGAGAGCTTTACTAACTAACTTTCTCAAAACAGACAAACATTTTATTTTGGAAGAAAAAACGACATATGGAATATGCACTGGAATAGCAAATGATGCTAATAGGTAGGTATGGTGGACACAGCTGGCAATATTGGTTTTGGGGAGTTGGAATCACAGGTGGAGCACATACTCAGTGCAAGTGAAGGCTAGCAATAGAAAGGGAGCAACAAACGAGAGAGCAATAGCTGTCATAATCATGCTTGCAACAAAACATGACTAACTATGGCATGAAAGTGATACAAGAACTCTGAGGCAAAATAAATCATCGAGGCTTACTGACTATTGATTAGTCATATGCATGCGTGAGCATGTGCCAAGTCGATTCACATGAACAATCAGAGGAGGATACCACAATGTCATACCAAAGTATGAATAAAACAATGCAAGCAAACATTCATATGACATGCTACAAACTATTAGCAAGCTGGAGCTAATCATAGACAAGCAAGAACTACTAAGCATCCATAATGACATACACCTTACACAAACAGGCTAAACATGCTCACAATAAAGAGTATATGTACAAAAATGAAACAAATAGAGTTTGTTACCAGCCTCTTACCACAGCTCGAGTTGTCTTAATCTTCATTATTGTCCTTCACTTGTGTGACTTGAATAATTAACATGAAAACCAAAATCCACTGAGGATGGCTGAACCTTGCAAAGAACTCACAAAAACAAAGAACAACAACAAATATTTTTGGTGTTTCGAATTTTTTAGAAACAAGCAAACAAAGAAAAACCAAACAAAAACAAAGCAAACCAAACAAAGCAAAATCTTTTTGGATTTTTCTTTTAAGGCAAACCAAAGAAAAGAAACAAACCAAGAGAAACAACGAAAATATTTTTGGTATTTTTGTGTTTTTGATAAAGAAGCAACAAGAACAAAAAGAAAGCGAAACAATGGATATACAAAGAACCGATCGAACATGATATATATATATATATGAGTGTGATGTCGGTGTACCTCCCCCCAAGCTTAGGCTTTTGGCCTAAGTGGGTCTCAACATGGTGCCCAAGTAGATGCACCTCCATAGTATGTCGAGGAAGCTCCCTCGTCCTGGTACGAGCTCGAGGCCTCCCCTATGTAGTGTACAATGGGGTCATATGCGGGTGCTCCCCCTTGATAGAGCCCATGGAAGTTGAGAAAGTGTAACTTGTCATCCATATCCGCCTTCGTGCGTGACCAAGGTCCCTGAGAAATACTGAACAAAATGGTTTGGGGTAGAGGGATCTCTCTCTCTTCCCCGTCAGTAAACAACATTCTATAAACCAAGTTCTCAAGAGTAGAGCTAGAGGTGACAAAGTGGTGCGCCTTCATGGCAGCAAGATCAAGTCTCTGAGGAGCCAAAACTGTATCATGGGGATCAACAGCAATGTCCAAGGAAGTAGCAATATGAGTAGCAATAATTCCCCCATAAATGGGTCCCCTAGCAGCTAAACGACGAGCAATGAGGGAACCAAGATTATACTTATCCTCACTATAGAGCGTAACAGCTAAGAAGGCCAATTGATAGTTGGATATATATTACTAGTGTTCTCCCTACCAAGAACACTGGTGGTAATATAGTAGGTGAAGTACCTCATGGCTGGAAGTTGAATGTTCTTTATCTTCCCTCATTGAGCTCTGCGGTCATCATCATTTGTTATTTCCTCGGTATAGTTCAAGCAAATCAGCGGGAAGAGCTGTAATCTTCTTTGATGACCCATTTGTACCAAGTCCCAGGGCCTTGCAAAATTTCTTCAAAGACATAGAATGAGCCCTTCCATAAAGTCTGAAAGACATAGAAGGATTGAACAAACCATTGGTGAAGGAGAAACTCTCCACAAATGTTTTAGTAAGTGAAGCATATTGTGCACTCTCATCCTGCATGAAACTTGTTAGACCAGCCCTCTCAATCAAAGCCATGAAATCACTAAGAATCCCAGCAGCTTGCAAGAAAGTTTGACAAGGAAAGGTGGAGGGGTGCGCATCCCCTTTATCTCCCTCGTCACCAAACCACGGAGTGATGAGATCCTCATTGTATGTGGGTCTAGAACTGGTGGATGACCTTGGAATCCTTGCCCTTCTAGGTGCATCACTCTCAAAAATGTCACCAAAGGTGTGGTGGTCCATGACTTCCCTTTGCTGAAATTTTAAACAACCATCAAACCAAGTAATTTCTAAGTTGATAAATGATGAGCAACTACTATAGGAACTTGCTAGAGGACTACACATGCATCAAAACAAAGTTTCTAAACATAGAACAAACATGAAAGCTCAAACAACCTACAGTAGCAAAATACTCAAGATACAATCTACCAATCACAAATCTAATTGGACAAGTGGAGGAGGCACATACCAAGGAACAATCCCTCCAAAAATCAGGACTTGAGATGGGTTGAACAAGGAGATCGAAAATCGCGAGCAAGAACAGCAAGAACTCGAGCTTGAGCAAGTTTTCCGGTGTTTTTTGGGAGAGAGAAAGAAGGTGGCTTTGAGGAGGCAGCCTGGAGGAGCCCAGGTGGGCCAGACCCACCTAGGCGCCACCACTAGGTAGGTCGCGCCTACCATGGGTGTGGGGCCTAGGGGTGGCCCCATGGGTCATCTCAGGTGCCACTCTGCCCCTTTTTCGAGGAAAATTTTATTTTGAATTTTCTGGGATTTTTCGGGAAACTTTATTTTTGGCCAATTTTCAGGGTATGAAAATTGATTTTCTCGCAGAAACAGTTTTTCAGAAGAAGCAAAAGTAAACCAAAAGCCAAACTACATGAGCTCTAAGAAACTCAAACAAGCAAACAACTAGCAAAACTAAATCTAAAGCAAAGACTAGGAAGGATAAAGGAAAAAGAAAGCAAGTATAACCACAGTGGAAACATTATTTTGTTCATTAAAATCCTTTTGTTAACAAGTTTTATCAAGTCTTGTTACCAAACAATCTTATATGAAACAAAACTTTGCATTCCACAAGGTGATTATGTTACCTCATACTTGATAGCAATGGTCCCAATCATAATAGTTTCAATATTTTCTTGTGGAACGGGACAATATATTTTTCCAACCTTTATGCCTTCAATATTTTCAATAGAATTCAGGCAATATCTTTTGACAACCTTCTTGGGGAAATAGACAGTGTGCTCTTTGTCATTAATATTGAATGTTACTTTTCCTTGATTGCAATTGATGACAGCACCTGAAGTATTAAGAAAAGGTCTCCCAAGAATAATAGACATATTATCATATTCAGGCATTTCAAGCACAGCAAAATCAGTTAAGACCATGCAATTATGAGCAAATTGAACAGGAACATCCTCACAAATACCAACAGGAATAGTAGTTGACTTATCAGCCATTTGCAAAGATATATCAGTTGGTATCAACTTTTCTAGCTGGAGCCTCTTGTAGAGTGAAAAAGGCATAACACTAACTCCAGCTCCCAAATCACATAAAGCAGTTCTAACATAATTATTCTTAATGGATCAAGGAATAGTTGGTATACCTGGATCACCAAGTTTCTTTGGAACCTTACCATTGAAGGAGTAATTAGCAAGTAGAGTAAAAATCTCCTCATTAGGAATCTTCCATTTATTAGAGACAATATCCTTCATATCCTTTGAATAAGAAGGCAATTTAATAGCATCAGTCAAAGGAATTTGCAGAAATAAAGGCTTCATCCACTCACAAAACTTGTTGTAGTGTTCTTCCTCCTTTGACATGTGTTTCTTACCTGTAAAAGGCATAGGTTTTTGTACCCAAGGTTCTCTCTCTTTAACATGTTTATTAGCAATAAAATCATCCTTTGTGTACCTTGTGTTCTTAGTGTGTTTCTCAGGTTCTTCCTCAACTTCCTCCTTATTAGGAGATTCATTTTACCAATAGCACTCTCAGTTTCAGCATCAGAGACATATATACTATTAGGATCTACAGCAAGTTCAAGTGGTTCCTCAACTTTCTTATGTTTCTTTTTCTTCCTCTTACGAGGACTACCACTTGACATGGTTATACCCCACGGGTGCATGACCTCAGCATACCTAGTCCAGCCCAAGGAAGGCCCACGACAAAAGTACGTCGGCCCATGAAGACTTTCGGGTGGCCCAGGCCCATGGTGCCTTTGGATCCTTGGAGAGCAAGACTAGAGTAGATAGGAAATTCAAAGGGGTAAAACCCTAGAACCTGTAACCGACTAGGACTATGCCCGGGACCTGCCTAAGTCTATATAAAGGCCAGGAGGGCACGACCTAGATCTCTCAACTCATACTTACGCATACACACCTCCCCGCCAGATTGCATCTGCGCTCCCCTGTAACTTTCGGTTCCGCCGTAATCAAGAGTAGACAAGCAGGAGTAGGGTTTTCCCTCCGGGGGCCTGAACCTGGGTAAACCTTGTGTCCCCGTGTTGCTTGTTTGCTAACCGTTCCATGATCTCCAGCATCCCCATCTTCTCCAAAACCCAAGTCCATAACAATGGGCATTGATGAGATCAAACCTCGTCAATTGGCGCCGTCTGTGGGAACTGGGGGCGCTGATTGTGCGATCGTGACGGTCCCAACCCGATCGATCTACAACTCTACAGTAACGGAGAGCCATCTCCTCTTCGGTGCTTTCGACTTCATCGCCCACTCGCCGGCCACCATGAAGGACTTCGAGCCCATAGGCGACGGACTTGAAATCTTGTTCGGGAGCTTCTGCTTCCAGGTGGGGCAAACTGGCACCCTCCGCCTCCCTGAGCGGGTGCCCCTACCATCAATCAGGCCCGCTTCATGGGCCCCACACCCCGTGCTACGCACAACATCATCAGCAAATGATTCCTATGACAGCAGCAGCTGCAACTCCGATCTGTGCGATCCGCCATCGGATGCAGGGACCTACGATTCCGGATCTGAGAGCTGCGGCAGCAGCGGGCCAATCTACGAGCGCTACCAATGCGCCGCAGTCATCCAAAGCGACGTGGATCAGCAAACATCCAACCCGCCGCCTAACCCGCCAGAGCGGAATGGTGAGAGCAGAAGAAGCCAATCTCCCCCACCCGAAGGGGAAAACAACGGCGGCCATGTCATCGGCCTTAGCAAAGAAGGATGGACCCAGGTCCGCGAAGTTGTGGCAGGCAACATAGTACTGCCCGCAGACCTCGCGAGATATGTTGATGGCCTACCACCTGCTCCTAATCGAGGAGCACAAGAAGCAGGTCAAGATGCAGGAGGTGCTTGACAAACGCAAGCAAGCAGCCTTAGAGTCCAGCGCGCGATGAGCCGCGCTCTCCGCCATGGGCATCGGCTCCAGCTCGAACGCCAACCCAGGCAACAAGCACCGCTCTCGGATGGAGAACATGGATCCCAAGGAGCGCCGCGAGTTGACACGAACTCTCCACACATCCTTCATGGAGATGGACGCCGACAGCAACGTCATCACGAAAACGCTGCAGGCTGCGATCATGGCAGCCACTGCATACCTCGCGGCCCACCCACCTCCCGAGGGGTGACCCGAAGAGGGCCATGCACAAGTTCGCACTTACCGGACTCGGACTCGTCGGAGCCGCGCTCCACTAGGAAGCTCCCAAGGAGCCGAAGAAGAAAGCTCCGGTCAGGTTCGACCGCAGCCCCACCCCTTCATCCGAAGAGGAGGAACATGACCTTCCCCGAAGGAAGAAGAGTTCGCGATGCCGCGACTACGACGCCAGAGATGCGCTCACACAGCGCAAAATCGACAAAGCGCGCATGCCCGTCTGAATCCGAGATGGACGAAGACGAAGGAGAACTCTGCGGAGCTCGATGCTTCAGCAGATCCGTCCGGCGGACACGGATGCCGCAAAATTTCACGCTTCCTTCGGATACTCCGAAGTTCGACGGCACTCAAGACCCAAAAGCTTGGCTCAGCGATCACTTATCATCCATCAAACTGCATGGTGGAAACAAGGAGACCGCCATGCAATGCCTTCAGCTGCAGCTGACAGGCGCAGCCCGGATCTGGCTCAGCAGCCTATCCTCAGGGTCCATTCGAAGCTGGGATGAGCTAGCTTGCAGCTTCATCCGAAACTTCAAGGGTACCAGCAAAAGGCCCGCCTCAATCGAAGAATTGCGAGCCTGCACTCAACGAACGGGCGAATCCATTCGCTCGTACATACTACGCTGGTCCAACACAAAGAACTCCGCAGCCCACATCTCCGAAGAGAGGGCCATCGACGCCTTCAGGGACGGCGTCAAGCGCCAAGACTTCAAGGAGGAGCTTGGGCGCGTCAAACCCAAAACGCTCGATCACCTCATGGACTTCGCCAACAGGTGGGCTGAAGGAGAAGACTCCATTCACCGAGCACAATCAGAAGAAGAGGACGACTATGGTCGACGTCGAGAGCTCCGTAGCAAGAGAAGATCGCGCGTTTATGACGATCGCGACGGACCTGACATGGTCGCGGCTGGCTACGCCGATCACCGCAACGACGCCAACCACAACAGCAGAGGATACCGCGGAGGAAACTTCCGCGATGGAGGACACCCAGCGCAGTCGTGGCAACGCCGCGACCGCGATAACGGACCCTCAGCATACGAAAAACTTTTGGGTCCATGCACCATCCACTTCTACATCGACAAGCATGATGGCAAAAAGAAGGCGAGCCACATGCTCAAGGACTGCCGCGAGTTCCAGAAGCTCAGCGAAAGCATGGTGCAGATGAGGCAGCAAGCTCCAATCCCTGCGTTCGGAAACGCACCTGCGCCAGGTGAGATAGCGCATGGAGCTCCTCCACCGCCACCTGTGGGAGGCCCGAACCAACCGGTCGCACCAGCATAGAACAACGCTGGAAACGGGTATCCCCTGCCGAAAGGAGCACTGATGATCCAGAAGGGGCGCCCTATGAATAGGGTGCAGAAGAAAATAACCTGACAGATCAACCTGGCCGTGGCAACTCCACCCGCCATCCCTGAGTACCTCAGCGGATCGGAGTCCTACATCACGTTCACTCGTTCGGATCACCCTTGCCAGATCCCTCGCCCAGGTCATGCTGCCCTGGTGCTGGAGGCGCAGATCGGAGGTTTTGAGATGAGTCACGTCTTCATGGACAGCGACATCGGCATCAACCTGATGTTCGCAAGCACTCTAGTAGCAATGCGGATCCCGCAGTGCAGTCTGGAACAATCAGACACAATGTTCCACAACATCGTTCTAGGGAAGGGCATATTTCCTCTGGGCAAGATATGGCTCGACATCATCTTCGGCAATCCGGACAACTTCCGACTAGAACGGCTCGAATTCAAAGTGGTGGACTGGCCATCACAGTACCACGCCATCCTCGGGCGTGTAGCATTCGCAAGGTTCCTGGCTGTCCCACATTATGCATACCTGCTACTCAAGATGCCAGGACCGAAGGGCGTCATCACAGTCCACGGGAGCTTCACCCGATCGGACCAATGCGACAGAGATTTCAACAGAATCTCCCAATCATTCGGTATGCAGGAGGAGCTCCTTAGGCTCCGCGAGGTGACGGACAATGGAGCACCCCCAGTTGCACGACAAAACGCACCTGACATGTCTTTCGAATCCACGGTCAACACAAAGAAGGTGCAGGTCCACCCGACGGATGCCTCCAAGACGACGCTGATCGCCAACGACCTCAGCCCCGCATAGGAAGGCGCGCTCATCGAATTCCTCCGTGAGCGCTGGGAAATCTTCTCCTGGTGTCCTGCGGACATGCCAGGAGTTCCCAGGGAATTCGCCGAGCACGCACTCAACATCTTTCCAGACACCAAGCCCGTCAAGAAGTCCATCCGAAGACTATCCGAGCCACGAGCCGAAGCTATCGGCAAGGAAATCAACAGACTACTCGCTGCAGACTTCATCAGGGAAATCAAAGAAAGCGAGTGGCTTGCAAACACAGTCATGGTCCCAAAGAAGGACACGGACATCCTGCGGATGTGCGTGGATTTCACGTCGCTAAACAAGCACTGCCCAAAGGACCACTTCCCCCTTCCTCGGATCGACAAGATCATTGATTCGACTGTAGGTTGCGAGAAACTCCCCTTCCTCGACGCCTACTCAAGATACAACCAGATTCGACTCAAGGTTGAAGATCAGGAGAAAACGGCGTTTATCACACCGTTCGGAGTATTCTCCTACAACACAATGCCTTTCGGGCTAAAGAACGCAAGTGCCACGTACCAGCGATGCATGCACGCCTGCCTCAAGGACCAGATCGGTCGCAATGTTCAAGTCTATGTTGATGACATAGTCATAAGAACCAGGGAGGCAAGGACACTTATCGACGATCTCCGCGAGACGTTCGACAACCTTGATCGCTACAGGATCAAGCTCAACCCCGAAAAGTGCGCCTTCGGCGTCCCATCGGGTCAGCTGCTTGGGTACTTCATCTCTCAGCGAGGGATCGAGGCGAACCCGAAGAAAATCAGAGCCATCATGGCGATGGAGAAGCCAAAAAACATCAAGGGTGTCCAGCAGCTCGCAGGACGAATATCGGCATTGAGCAGATTCATCAGCCGCATGGGCGAGAAGGCCTTGCCATTCTACCAGCTGCTTCGCAAGGCAGATAAATTCGAGTGGACGCCCGAGGCCAACGATGCATTCGAAAGCCTCAAGCAGCTCCTCTCCACCTCGCCCGTCTTGGTCACGCCAAAGGAGCGCGAGCCTCTGCTGATGTACATAGCAGCCACACACCAGGTGGTCAGCATCGTACTAGTGGTCGAACGACCCGAAGAAGGCAAGACCCACGGTGTCCAGCGCCCAATCTACTACCTCAGCGAGGTACTGACACCAACAAAGCAGAGGTACCCTCACTACCAGAAGCTCGCCTATGGCGTGTTCATGATGGCTCGACGGCTGAGCCATTACTTCCAGGAGCACCAGGTGATGGTCGTCAACGAGGCACCCCTGAACAGCATCCTGAATAACCCAGAAGCCACAGGACGCGTGGCCCTATGGGGCATCGAGCTGTCACCCCTGGACATCATCTACGAGAAGCGACTCACAATCAAGTCTCAAGTCCTCCCGGACTTCCTAGTACATTGGATGGAGCTGCAGCTGCCAGACACCCCAGACATGTCGCAGTCATGGACCATGCACTTCGATGGCTCCAAGCGCGAAGCTGGAGCAGGAGCCTGGGTCATACTGACCTCCCCGCAAGGCGACCAGATGAAGTACGTCCTCCGGATGAAATTCCGAGCCTCCAACAATGAGGCCGAATACGAAGCCCTCATCCACGGCATGAGAATGGCAAAGATCTGCGGCGCAACACGCCTGGTCATCTACGGTGACTCCAACCTCGTCGTCCAGCAGACGATGAACGAGTGCGACGCACACGCCGAAAACATGATCGCGTACCGCGCACTCTACAACGCACTCGAAGGAGAATTCGACGGTTGCGAGCTTCGGCACGTTGGAAGAGAAAGCAACGAGGAGGCCGACAGACTCGCCAACATCGGCTCCACCTGCGCAAAGGTGCCACCGGGTGTGTTCCTCGAACAAATCTGCGTGCCATCCATCAAGCGGAAATACCCCAAGGGATCAGTCGAAGAAGCAGAACACTCGGGGGCTACGCTGCCCGAAGGACATGAAGGACCCGAGAAACTGGACACAGAGGTCGCCATGGTCAACCTAATGCAGGTCATGGCAGTCGAAGAAACTTGGACGCGACCATACCTCCAGTTCTTGCTAAACGGAGAACTACCTGACAGCCCGACAGATGCCCGGCGCATATCTCGTCGGTCAAAAGCCTTCACCATCATCAATGGCGAGCTGTACAAGCGCAGTATTACGGGTGTACTACAAAGGTGCGTCACCATCGGTGACGGGAAAGACATCCTCCAAGACATCTACGAGGGCATCTGCAGCCATCACGCAGGCAGCCGCTCCCTTGTCGCCAAAGCTTTACGAGCCGGATTCTACTGGCCAACGGCCATGAGCGACGCAAAGGACATCGTCCGAAGATGCAACGGGTGTCAACGGTTCGCCGACAAACCGCACACACCCGGGTCAGATCTCAGACCCATACCTATAGCCTAGCCTTTTGCTTAATGGGGCCTCGACATGATCGGCAAACTGCGAAAGTCCTCGAAAGGGGGACACGTGTACCTCCTGGTCGCAGTCGACAAATTCACCAAGTGGGTCGAGGCCATGCCCGTCACCAACCAAAAGGGCAAAACTACCGTCAAGTTCTTCGAATCCATTGTCTACAGGTTCGGCGTATTGCACAGCATCATCACCGACAATGGATCGAACTTTATGTCCAAGGAGTTCCAGGACTTCTGCGAAGGCTCGGGATCAACATCACGTACGCCTCAGTGGAACACCCGTAAACAAACGGGCAAGTGGAAAAGGACAACGGCCTAATCGGCGCCGGTATCAAGAAGCACCTCATGAGTCCACTCGAACGGAAAGCTGGAGCCTGGACGAAAGAGCTACCATCCGTACTGTGGAGCTTACGGACTACGCCAAACAGCTCCACCGGCTACACGCCATTCTTCATGGTACACGGATCCGAGGCCGTGCTACCAGCCGAAGTACTCCACCAAGCCCCCGGGTTGTCTCTTATAGCGAAGCCGAATCCACAGCTGCACTCGAAGATGCCGTCGACACACTCGACGAAGCAAGAGACGTGGCAGCAGCTCGATCGGCGGTGTACTAGCAGAGTCTCCGCAACTACCACAGCCGCCGGCTACGCCCAAGGTCCTTCATCGAAGGAGACCTCGTCTTGCGACACAAGCAAGAGCGACCGAAGAAATTCGAGTCGCCATGGGAAGGACCCTACATCATCACCGAAGTCATCCCAGGTGGCGCCTATCGCCTCAAGCACGTGGAGTCTAGATTCGCATACTCCAACCCATGGAACATCGCACACTTACGGCGATTCTACCCATAGTTACCTACCCCTTTACTTTCAATAAGGCTTTTCAGCCAAGGCTATTCAGCCGAACAATGTACTTCCTTCATTACGATATAAATAAAGCTAAGTGCCTTGCCCTAAAAATTTCGTTTCGTTATTTGCAACTTTAGTTTATGCTACAAACGCACTAGAGGGCTCCCCCCACCTCACGATTTCATCGACTAAGAATCACACGTGTACACCCTGAGTAGCTGACAACGTCAGACAAACGAAAAGGACACGTACTCAAACAAAGCACTGCATGCTCACAATAAACATAAACCTTTATAACACAGGGCACAACACGCCCAGTCGAAATATACAAATTTTACATCTACCTCTTTTACAGGTACTACCTATTCTGAAGAATCACTTGAGCACGCTGCTCAAACAAATCTACTACCTGTTTGGCATACTGCCTTACAGCCGCGTAATGCGGACGCATATCCCACTCGCCACCATCCGGCCGAAGAGGTGGCCCAGCTGCTACAACAGACAAATCTACATCAGGCCGGTGCAGCCTCACAAGGGACAAAGCGGCCTTCACGCTCGCGACGAGCTGTTGCCGCACCAACTCCTTGACATTGCTCACACTTCGAAACTTCGGTAGAAGAACAGCAAGGCTTGTTGGCACAGCATCCAATGGAAACATGACATGCAACACCGAGGCAAGCGACGTCTGCACCTGACGAAGCACCCGCGAAACCTGGTGCACAGGATCCTGCACCGTCGCCAGAGCCATGGCGCGGTCACGATCCATCCAGAAGAAGCCGCCAGCCTCCATGTCCTGTTGAGTCAAGCAATTGACTCGAACAGCGACACGCTCCTTCTCTTCCCTCGAAGCAAGGTTAGCACCTGCGACAATAGCACAAAATAATAGGCAAGGCCAGCAGGCTCATTCGAAGAACTGAGCTACAGCTCGAAACAAAGAACAACTTACATTGAAGCTGCTTAGACAGCCGAAGCAGTTCCACCATCAAGTACTCCTCTCTAGCTGCACCACGATCCGCCTTGGACTTCCAAACATCGGCGTGACCTCGCAACCCAAGCAACTCCCTCTCAAGACTACGAACACGATCCCGAAGAAAAGCGAGTTGCGAGGAATCATCCAAAGATGGACGCAGTTGCGCTGCAGGCGAGGTGTCAACGGGGTCAGCACCCGAAGGAACCTAGCACAGCAGAAAAGCAAAGGACATAAACATTCAGACAGAGAAGAGCACAACTCAGAAGAGTTCATTAAGCATATAAAGGCCACTACGTGGCACAATGATTTCTATTCCTCAAAATAGTTATAAGCAAAAGAAGACTACAAACTATCCTACAGCTACAACGCCTAGGACGCGGCACCCTGAGTGGCCTCGGAGCCGGACTGCCTCGCCTTGGCCTCCCCCTGCTGCCGTAGTGCATACTCGGACAGAAGATCAATGAGCTTTGGCCCATATCGCTTGCAGCGAGAAGAATAGGCAGCAAAGGCTACCTCGGATCCGTCCGCAGTCGTCGGCATCCGAGAGGTGATCTGGGGAAGATCCAGCTCCGCTCCAGCCGCCAAGGCCATCGCCAGCCCGACAGACGGACCGATGCCCTTCTGCTTACGCTTGTATGCCGCAGGCGCTTCAGCCGACAAAGCCTCCGCCAGGGCGTCAACATCATCCAGGGCCGCGCCATTGGGAACAAGCTCCCTGTAGAAGCGGACAAGGACCTCCTTCGCCTTGGCAAGGGAGTTGACGACGGTGCTGCAGCGATCTTCGACCGCTGTAGTAGCATCATCTAGAGCACTCCCGTGATCCAGAGCGCCGTGGTCAAACTCGATGCCTGCGGCATCTGAGACAAAAAAGAGAAGGAATGAAGAAAGTAACACAGAAGAAAGAGAAGAAAACGACAAGAAAGGAGCAACATAAGGTACTCACCCGAAACAGCCTTGGCAGCAGCCATGAGCTTGCCCGCCACCTCTCTTTCACGTGCAGTCGTAGCCATGGCAAGCTTCTCCTCGCGGTCCGTAGCCTCCTGCTGCAGACGCTCCTTAGCCTTGGCTAGCTCCAGCTCAAGGCGCTCTTTCGCACCAGCGGCGTCCGCAGCCTTCTTCTCCGCTTGACCAAGGCTCTTTTTGAGAGCATCAATCTCACGGAGGGAAGTGTTATGCACCTCTGCACTCAAAACATACAAACGTCAGAAAGCAAGACAACAATGCAAAAAGAAAGAGGTACCAAAGCGTACAGGTACCTTGAAGCTGTTGGAGGTTGGCCTCCAGCACCAGGTGCTCCTGCACCAGTCGCTTGGTATCCTGAACAAAAGGCTGCAGGAAGAAGAACTACCAGTAAGGACAAGGACTCGGGGGCTGCGCCCACCACAAAGGAACAAAAAACAAAATTTGCACACGAAAACGCCCGACGACGACCCCGAAGACTCGAAGAAAGAATAAGACAGAAAAATATTTTTCAAACGCTCGGGGGCTCCCCCCGTAGCAGGAAACAGAATACTTACATGCTCCGACGACGACCCCGAAGGCCCACTGGCAGCCTTCTGAGGTGCAACCACCTGATCACCCTGCGGAGAAGGGACCGACGCAGCACCCTCAGAAGTGACCACCATCTGAGGAGGAGGAGACGCAACCTTCGACTCTCCCATCATCTCCCGAGCGCCATCGCTGGAGGAGTCATGGGAGGAGTGCCTGCACACGAAATATTTAGCACAAGCACAAAAGTCAACAGGAAAAGGACAACAGTATAAAAGAAAAACTTACGAGTCCAGGGAACTCAGGTCGAAGACAGGAGGAGTCCTTCGGGCTCTCTTCTCCCCCTTCTTCTCTTCTTTCTTCTCTTCCTTATTTTCTTCCTTCTTCCACTTTGCTGGCGGGTGCGGCGCTACAGCCCGCACAGGAATGGCAGGAAAAAGGGGAAGAAGAGCCTCCATGCCCGTCACTATGACGTTCAAGGCACAAAGGGTTCCTAGGAGTCGGAGGATTCGAAGCATCCAAAGACTCGCTGGAGCTCCGCGATCGTTTGCGCGTGTGGTCCTCGCTCGACTCGTTGGCATCTTCCGCCGGAGATCGCGCCGATGGCAGCTCGGACACGGAATCCACCACGTCATTATCCGGAGCATTCGGAAATAACTCAGGCAATGGCGGCACCATGCCCGGCACCTTGAAGCTCTAAAAAAAGAAGGTACTTTGTTAGAAAACCAAGGAAAACAAATATGCAGTCGACAAAAAGCGCTACGCGCACGAATCTACACCTGCGGAACGGCCAGCGTCGAAGAAAACGGAGGAGTTAGCGACTTCCCTGGGATTTTTTCTCCGGCCTTGAACTTCAGCAGCAAGCGAAGGGCCCTGTCAAGATCTCCCTCGGAGATTTTCTCAGCCAAAACCCTCGTCGGATCACGGCGCCCAGAATAAAGAAACATCGGGTGTGCCCTCGCTTGGAGAGGCTGCACCCGACGCTCGAGAAACGTGCGGATAATATCCACGCCGTTCACTTCCTTCTCCGGAATCAACTGGAGATCCTCCACCCGACTGTAAAGAGCCTCTATCTCCTCTGTCTCGCCATCCAAGATCTGGTTTTTCCAGGATCTTTTCGGCTCGATTATCTGGGAGGGGTCGAAAGGAGCAAGACCAAAATGCTGCCCAGCAACTGTAGAGTCGCGAATGTAAAACCACCGCCTCCGCCAGTACTAGACAGATTCAGACATAGAGAAAGAAAAGAAGAGAATATTGGCTTTGAGGGAGATGATGCAACCCCCAATGGGATACACACCATCCGAACCGGATTGCCTCTTCACGGAATAAAGTTTCCGGAAGAGGCCAAAATGCGGCTCGATGCCGAGCCAGCACTCGCAAAAAGTGATGAAACAAGCAATGTGAAGAAGAGAATTGGGCGAAAGATGATGCAGCTGGATGCCATAGAGAAAGAGCAGCCCACGAAGGAAGTCGTGGACTGGGAAGGAAAACCCATGCATAACGAAGGCAAGAAACATAACCCGATACCCAGCGGGGGGACGGGGGATTACCTCGTTGCCGGGAAGTCTGACGGCCTCCCTATCTTGCGGGATCAAACCCCGCTCGCGAAGCTTGCGGAGATCACTCTCCCGCGTCTCTGATCGCCGCCAACCACCATCGGTGACACGGGTAGCGGTGGCGCCTTTCTTTCCTCCGGAGGCGCTGGTACCAACAGCAGATGATTTCTTTGGTTTCCCCATCGCGCTACGGCGGCGCCGGCGGTGAAAGCGCTGAAGGGAAGATGGAAATGTGAAAGGAAATCCCAGCGCACAGCAAGAATCGCTAGAGCACAAGGAGGCAGTGAAAACAAGAACTGATGCGGTGAAAACAAACTGCAGCTTTCCCCAATGATTATAACGACGAAGACGATGCACGGCAGCCGTCCACCCAGAAGACCTAATGCCAACGGCAGATCTGACCATACACGTGTCAGCATCACAACGAACCGTCGTTACCACGCCGTCCACTACGCGCGGAAATCGAGGCGACGCCGTAATTATCTCCACGCCGCGCATGACCGGTCAGTTCAAGGTCAGCAAGTGGGACCCACGTTCGTCCAGTCAAGTTACCTCTGGCATAGCAGACGCTTGAGGTCATCGATCGTCAGCACTGATGTCATCAAAAGCTATACTAGCAACAACTACAATTTCTTCGGCTTCAAAGCTAAGGAGTACTCACTCGAATCTACGATTCGATCAAATACTCGGGGGCTACTCCTATTAGGAGCGCTGGCCGCACACCCGAAAGATGAATAAAACGAACTACTTTCTTCGAGTCCTACGTCGAGTCTACGACTCCACTATGGACTCGGGGGCTACTCCCATAGGGAGGATGGATTTAAGCATCCGAATTTTTTTTGTGTCCTACGGACTTAACAACTGAACAATGTTCGAAGTAAAGTCTCCGCTCGAGTCTACGACTCGAACAGACACTCGGGGGCTACTCCCATAGGGAGCGCTGGTCGCGCACCCTATGAATTCTTCGACTGCGATCTTTCGGATCAGTATGTGAAAACTTTCCGGCAGCTCTTCCCCAATAGAACGCTAAGTGGGAAATGTTCTCCTTGGCCACCCGAAACACCTCCGTGGTGATAAACGTTCGGATGCTGTGTCTACGACACAAAGATAAGACCTAGAGATATCGTCTGATGGCCTGACAACGCACATGACTGCGCTCTCCTAGTATAAAACCCATGCCAACAGGCGCGATGAAAAATCCCGACGGACGCGTGGGGTACATCAATTAAATTCACTGGAATTCAACTCCTGTAAGTCCTCCGCGGCCTGAGTTGAATTACGCCAGCATATGTTCCAGTTTCGAGTTGAGGGACTCGAACCTGAGGAAGATCGTGTTGTTTCGTCCTAAGACAGTTAACTGACCCTGATCCGTCGGGTGAGTCAGGCACACGCATCAACAATCCCTACACACGAACTATTGAAATACATAGTTGCACCCGAAGAATTGAAGAGTCCTCAGCCGAATCTACGATTCGACTGATCACTCGGGGGCTACTGACATGGTTATACCCCGCGGGTGCATGACCTCAGCATACCTAGTCCAGCCCAAGGAAGGCCCACGACAAAAGTACATCGGCCCATGAAGACTTTCGGGTGGCCCATGCCCATGGTGCCTTTGGATCCTTGGAGAGCAAGACTAGAGTAGATAGGAAATTCAAAGGGGTAAAACCCTAGAACCTGTAACCGACTAGGACTATGCCCGGGACCTGCCTAAGTCTATATAAAGGCCAGGAGGGCACGACCTAGATCTCTCGACTCATACTTTCGCATACACACCTCCCCGCCAGATTGCATCTGCGCTCCCCTGTAACTTTCGGTTCCGCCGTAATCAAGAGCAGACAAGCAGGAGTAGGGTTTTCCCTCCGGGGGCCTGAACCTGGGTAAACCTTGTGTCCCCGTGTTGCTTGTTTGCTAACCGTTCCACGATCTCCAGCATCCCCATCTTCTCCAAAACCCAAGTCCATAACAATGGGCATTGATGAGATCAAACCTCGTCACCACTATCCTCACCTTGTTGGGAATCCTGCTCTATTTTTTTAGGGTGTCCTTCAGGATATAAAGGATCTTGAGTAGCTGCACCACTCCTAGTTCTAATTCCATAACCATGTTTATTTCCTGAAGCATTAACTGGCATATCCTTTTGCACCTTAGCAAGTTGATCAAGTTGGGTTTGAACCATTTGAAAGTGTTTACAAAGCATTTTAATGTCATTCAAAGTTCTTTCCACAATATCTTTCAACTCATGGATAGCTCTAGAGTTTTCTAATAAATGATTCTGAACTTGTTTATTAAAATTACCTTGTTTAACAATAAATGTGTCAAGTTCCTCTAAGCATTGATCAGGAGGCTTACCATAAGGAATATCACATTCATTAAATTGGAGAGAGTGTACCTCAATAGTAGATGAGTGGGGAACTGGCTTACATAATTCTTCTATAGGAGGTAGATTCTTCACATCTTCAGCTCTAATACCTTTCTCCTTTAGACACTATTTAGCTTCCTTCATCACTTCATCATTTAATGCAATAACTCCCCTCTTCTTTGTTGTTGGTGTTGGAACTGGTTCAGGAACAACTGGTTCAGGAGTAATAGGCTCAGGTGTCGGCTCAGTTGAAGTCCAATCATCATAATTCTTGCTTATCTTGTTCATTAATTCTTCAACATCTGTAGGAGTCTTTTTCCTGAAAACACAATTAGCAAAGCTATCTTGATAGGTCCTAGAGTCATCAGTTAGTCCATTATAATAAATATCAAGAAGCTCATTCTGAGGTAATGGACATCCAGGATATGTATGAATCAAGGAACAGAATCTTTTCCATGACTCAGGCAATTTCTCTTCTTCTCCCTGTTTATAATCAAAAAGTCTCAGCAAAGCAGCATGTCTAGCACTGGGAGGAAAATATTTATGGAAGAAAGAAGCAATCAAGCAATCAGGGCTATCAATGGAACCAGGAGGTAATCTATTAAACCAATCCCTAGCTTCTCCTTTTAGTGAAAAGGGAAGATCTTAGCAACAAAGTACTTGCGCATTTTAAAATCATCAGAGAACAAAGCACTCATAGTAGAAAGCTCATTCATATGATCCACAACACTCTCATTTTCAGTACCACAAAAAGGTTATTTCTCAACAATATCTAAATAAGATAAATCAAGAGATAAATCATAATCTTTATCTTTAATATCTATGGGAGAGGTGGCAAACTTAGGATCATAGGACTTCTTAGGCATAATACTACGTCTAGCAAGGAGACTCTTAATAGCACTAGCACCATGTGTGTTTCGGCACTCTTCAACAAATTCATCAGTGAGCTCTATGTAACCATCATTAATATCATAACTCTCATTAGACTTAGGTGAGCTAACAGGTGTAACAGTGTCTTCACTGGGAGTTTCAATATTTCCTAGACTAGCCATAGTAGCATCTATAAAAGGACCTAATGAACCACTCACATCAAGGACAGTAGAAGTAAAATCATGAGTATCAAAAGCAGTTTCAGATTCAGCAGTAGTAGCAGTGTGTGTAGCATGAGTATGTGGTGGTGGTGTGACAATCTTACTTATAGCAGACGGTGAATCAAGAGCAGCAGAGGTGTTTAGGACTGTACCTCTTCTTGTAGTGGATGGTAAAATAGGGAACTTTCCATCACGAGACTTCCCCGTGATAAAAGGAGTAGCAGTGAACAATAATAGATCCAAGTGAACTTACAAATAAATCTATGCTCCCCGGCAACGGCGCCAGAAAATAGTCTTGATGAACCACAAGTGTAGGGGATCGCAACAGTCTTCGCGAGTAGTATTACCCAATTTATTGATTCGACACAAGGGGAGCCAAAGAATACTTGCAAGCCTTAACAACTGAGTTGTCAGTTCAGCTGCACCTGGAAATAGTTCTTGATCACAGAAGAGTAGCAACAGTTTGTAGTAGCAACAGGAAAGCAACAACAGCAGTAATAGCAACGGTGAAACAGGAGCAATAGTAACAGTAACGGTAACGGTAGGATTCGAGTGCGGTAGGCATAGGGATGATGGACGGGCGTTGCATGGACGAGTCTAAACATGTAACTTCAAAGAACTAGGGAATTGAAGATAAATAATAACAAGCATCCAAGTACTAAACAATCCTAGGCATGTGCTCCAAATATAGTCATACGTGCTCGCAATGAGAACTTGCACAACATCTTCTGTCCAGCCAGCCCGTGGCAGCGGGGCCTCTAGGGCACTACTGGCAATTAAGGTGCTCCTTTTAATAGAGCACCAGAGCAAAGCATTAACACTCCGTGAACGCATGTGATCCTCAAACCACAACCATCCCCTCTAGTTGTCCCAATTATTGTCACTTTGGGGCCTTTGGATCCGGACAATGAAATGTGTACACAACTTGTAGATAAGATCACAAACAATACTATCATCATGATTCAATAATAAGTTCAGATCTGAGATCATGGCACTCGGGCCCTAGTGACAAGCATTAAGCACAATAAGTTGCAACAAACTCAAATAGCACTAATAGAGATACTAGGCACTATGCCCTAGTATCTTTGAAGTTACATGTTTAGACTCGTCCATGCAACACCCGTCCATCCATCCCTATGCCTACCGCACTCGAATCCTACTGTTATAGTTACTGTTACTATTGCTCTTGGTTCACTGTTGCTGTCACTGTTACTGTTGCTACTACCAAACTGTTACTACTGATAAACTTCTGTGAGCAAGAACTATTTCCAGGTGCAGCTGAACTAACAACTCAGTTGTTAAGGCTTGCAAGTATTCTTTGGCTACCCTTGTGTCAAATCAATAAATTGGGTAATACTACCCGCGAAGACTGTTGCGATCCCCTATACTTGTGGGTCATCAAGTCTGTTTTCTGGCGCCGTTGCTGGGGAGCATAGCTTTATTTCTAAGTTCACTTGGATCTATTATTGTTCACTGCTACTCCTTTCGTCATGGGGAAGTCTCGTGATGGAAAGTTACCTATTTTACCATCCACTACAAGAAGAGTTACAGTCCTAAACACCTCTGTTTCTCTTGATTCACTGTCTGTTATAAGTAAGCTTGTTACACCACCACCACATGCTCATGCTACACACACTGCTACTACTACTGAATCTGAAACTGCTTTTGATACTCATGATGTTACTTCTACTATGCTTGATGCGAGTGGTTCATTGTGTCCTTTTCTAGATGCTACTATGGCTAGTCTAGGAAATACCGAAACTCCTAGTGAATACACTGTTACACCTGTTAGCTCACTTGAGTCTAGTGAGAGTTATGATATTAATGATGGTTACATAGAGCTCACTGATGAATTTGTTGAAGAGTGCCGAAACACACATGGTGCTAGTGCTATTAACAGTCTCCTTGCTAGACGTACTATTATGCCTAAGAAGTCGTATGATCCTAAGTTTGCCACCTCTCCCATATATATTAAAGATAAAGATTATGATTTCTCTCTGGATTTATCTTATTTAGATATTGTTGAGAAAGAACCTTTTTGTGGTACTGAAAATGAGAGTGATGTGGCTCATATGAATGAGCTTTCTACTATGAGTGCTTTGTTCTCTGATAATTTTAAAATGCGCAAGTACTTTGTTGCTAAGATCTTCCCTTTTCACTAAAAGGAGAAGCTAGGGCTTGGTTTAATAGATTACCTCATGGTTCCATTGATAGCCCTGATTGCTTGATTGCTTCTTTCTTCCATAAATATTTTCCTCCCAGTGCTAGACATGCTGCTTTGCGGAGACTTTTTGATTTTAAACAGGGAGAAGAAGATAAATTGCCTCAGTCATGGAAAAGATTTTGTTCCATGATTCATGCATATCCTGGATGTCCATTACCTCAGAATGAGCTTCTTGATATTTATTATAATGGACTAACTGATGATTTTAGGACCTACCTAGATAGCTTTGCTGATTGTGTTTTCAGGAAAAAGGACTCCTATAGATGCTGAAGAATTAGTGAACAAGATAAGCAAGAATTATGATGATTGGACTTCAACTGAGCTGAATACGCCTGAGCCTATTACTCTTGAACCAGTTGTTCCTGAACCAGTTCCAACACCAACAACAAAGAAGAGGGGAGTTATTGCATTAAATGATGAAGTAAGCTACGAAGTGTCTAAAGGATAGAGGTATTAGAGCTGAAGATGTGAAGAATCTACCTCCTATAGAAGAATTATGTAAGCCAATTCCCACTCATCTACTATTGAGGTACACTCTCTCCAATTTAATGAAGGTGATATTCCTTATGGTAAGCCTCCTGATCAATGCTTAGAGGAACTTGACACATTTATTGTTAAACAAGGTAATTTTAATAAACAAGTTCAGAATCATTTATTGGAAAACTCTAGAGCTATCCATGAGTTGAAAGATATTGTGTAAAGAACTTCTAATGATATTAAAATTCTTTGTAAACACTTTCAAATGGTTCAAACCTAACTTGATCAACTTGCTAAGGTGCAAAGGATATTCTAGTTAAGGCTTCAGGAAATAAACATGGTTATGGAATTAGAACTAGGAGTGGTGCAGCTACTCAAGATCCTTTATATCCTGAAGGACACCCTAAAATAATAGAGCAGGATTCCCAACAAGGTGAGGATAGTGGTAGTCCTCGTAAGAGGAAGAAAAAGAAATATAAGAAACTTGAGGAACCACTTGAACCTGTTATAGATCCTAATAGTATATTTGTCTCTGATGCTGAAACTGAGAGTGGTAATATTGATGAGTCTCCTGATAAGGAGGAAGGCGAGGAAGAACCTGAAAAGCACACTAAGAACACTAGGTATACTAAGGAAAATTTTATTGCTAATAAACATGGTAAAGAGAGAGAACCTTGGGGGCAGAAACCTATGCCTTTTCCAAGTAAGAAACATAAGTCAAAGGAGGAACAACACTATAACAGGTTTTGTGAGTGGATGAAGCCTTTATTTCTGCAAATTCCTTTGACTGATGCTATTAAATTGCCTCCTTATTCAAAGTATATGAAGGATGTTGTCTCTAATAAAAGGAAGATTCCTAATGAGGAGATTTCTACTTTGCTTGCTAATTACTCCTTCAATGGTAAGGTTCCAAAGAAACTTGATGATCCAGGTATACCAACTATTCCTTGCTCCATTAAGAATAATTATGTTAGAACTGCTTTATGTGATTTCAGAGCTAGTGTTAGTGTTATGCCTTTTTCTCTCTATAAGAGACTCCAGCTAGAAAAGTTGATACCAACTAATATATCTTTGCAAATGGTTGATAAGTCAACTACTATTCCTGTTGGTATATGTGAGGATGTTCCTGTTCAAGTTGCTCATAATTGCATGGTCTTAACTGATTT
The DNA here is from genome assembly GCA_910589765.1 of Avena atlantica. Classification (NCBI taxonomy): domain Eukaryota; kingdom Viridiplantae; phylum Streptophyta; class Magnoliopsida; order Poales; family Poaceae; genus Avena; species Avena atlantica. The sequence continues at coordinate 52,557,053 of OU342733.1, forward strand.
TGTTGTGCTTGAAATGCCTGAAGATGATAATATGTCTATTATTCTTGGGAGACCTTTTCTTAATACTGCAGGAGCTATCATCAATTGTAATCAAGCAAAAGTACCATTCAATATTAATGACAAAGAGCACAATGTCTATTTCCCCAAGAAGGTTGTCAAAAGCTATTTCCTGAATTCTATTGAAAATATTGAAGGCATAAAGGTTGGAGAAATATATGGTCCTCCACAATTTTTTTTTGAAAATATTGCTATCAAGTATGATGTAACATAATCACCTTGTGGAATGCAAAGTTTTGTTTCATATAAGATTGTTTTGGTAACAAGACTTGATCAGCCTTGTTAACAAAAGGATTTTAATGAACAAAATAATGTTTCCACTGTGGTTATACTTGCTTTCTTTTTCCTTTCTCCTTCCTAGTTTTTGCTTTAGCTTTAGTTTTGCTAGTTGTTTGCTTGTTTGAGTCTCTTAGAACTCCTGTAGTTTGGCTTTTGGTTTGCTTTTGCTTCTTCTGTAAAACTGTTTCTGCGAGAAAATCAATTTTCATACCTTGAAAATTGGCCAAAAATAAAGTTTCCGAAAAATCCTAGAAAATTCAAAATATTTTTTCCTTGAAAAAAGGGGCAGAGTGGCACCTGAGATGACCCAGGGGCCATCCCTAGGCCCCACACCCATGGTAGGCGCGGCCTACCTAGTGGTGGCGCCTAGGGGGTCTGGCCCACCTGGGCCCCTCCTGGTTGCCTCCTGAAAGCCACCTTCTTTATCTCTCCTGAAAAACACCGGAAAACTTGCTTAAGCTCGAGTTCTTGCTATTCTTGCTCGAGATTTTTGATCTCCTTGTTCAGCCCATCTCAAGTGCTGATTTTTTGAGGGTTTGTTCCTTGATATGTGCATCCTCCACTTGTCTAATTAGATTTGTGATTAGTAGATTGTAGCTTGAGTATTTTGCTGCTATAGGTGTGTAACATCCCTAAAATCATGATTCAAAACTCATACATATCATCCATGCATCCATCATCATTTAGGGTTTTATCTCAAAATCATTTCAAAAACAGGAGCAAAGGTTGCTCATTATTTGATGTATGAAAACCCTAGCCTCTGTGCTACATGCTAATGAGAAAGGTGCTGTTATTCATTTAGGATGTTTTGAATTCAAACTTTAGTGATTTCAAAAGCTTGGGCAAGATTTCAAAACAAAATATGGAATAAAACCAAAGTTATGCCTATTATTATATCTCCAAAAAGGCTTGGTTTTATTGTATTATTTTCAAATAACCCAAGTGGGTCTAAGTGAATAGAGGTGTTTGACACTTATTTGGGTGCAAGAATCACTGTACAAAAAGCTAGAACAGATTTGAATTCAAACTTATTTGAATTGGAGTTTGAAAACCATTTCTAGAAAATCAATCAGAAAAAGGAAAGGAGTAAAGAAGAAAAAAATAGACAGCCAGCCAATCTGGCCGACCCAGCCCAACACGGCCCAACTAGCCCAGCAGCTCCCACCCCGCGAAACGTTTTCTTTCACCCGCCCCCGCACCCACCAGCTCGCTGACAGGCAGGACCCATTCCCCCTCCCCCTCTCTCGCTGACAACCGTGGACCACGAGGGTACCGTCGTCTCCACCCCCACGACTGGTTCATCCCCAAATTGACGCCGACCGTTTCCTGTTGATTTGCGCAGCTTCAATTCGTGTAAATTCATGAGTAAATCATGCTCGTATCTTTGCTACTTAAACCCCCTCCGCCCCCTCTCCATTCTCCCCCAAACCCCATGCCCAGAGCGCCCCCAGGCTGCACTTATTGCTCACCGCAACCCGCTGTCTCCGACGAGCTGCAGCCACGATTCCGGCCAACTACGACCACCCCTATGCTCCTGGTTCACACGAGCAGGCTCCATTTGACCTCGCGCACCTCCCAGTACCACTAGCTCGCCCGCGCGTGACCCAGAACGTCGGCAACGCAAGCGACTGAGCGCCACCGTCTTCGGCTTCAACTCCGTCGATCTCCTCTGGTAAGATCAGACCGCCCCAAACCTTCTCCTTCACGCACGCGTCTTCTCCGTGATCTTCTGCATCTGACCAAACCTTCTGTTTGCCTCCTCGTGACCGACAGCGTCGTCTTCGACCTCGAACAGAGCCGCCCGTCGCCAGACCCTACTCCGGCGAGCAATCCACCGCAACCCTGAGAGCCCCTTGCCGAGCCGTTCGTACGTTGAGCATCACCACGTCCTTGCGATCACTGTGAGTACCTTCCCTACCCTTCTGGCTTCCTGTATCGCCGGTGCCGCCACCATCTGGCCGTCGCCGCCGCGCACAGCCTTTAAGCGCCGCCAGTTAGTGGCTTGCTGTTTGCATCCGTTAGATCCAAATCGTAGGGCTAGGATAGATTATAATCGAAGGGGTATCGTATGCCTCTGCACCGCTAGATCTAAGTTAGATCCTACGGTCTGCGTTTGTCGATCCAAACGAATCGGTACGCGCCAGTAATATTGCGACACGTGGCTAGGGTTGATTCAAAAACAGATTTAGATCCAGATTTCAAATGGCTATAACTTGAGTTTCCCACGTTATATTTTTGCAAATTTTATATCGTTGGAATCAGTGAATCAAGGCCTTTCTGAATCTGCAATGTGTTTAACAAATAGTATCTGTTAAGGTGACTTTGTATGCAGAAACATGTTTAGGTCCATTTTGGGCATAGTTTTTGTTTAGCAAATTGTTTTAGAGCTAAATAAGTTTAGTTAGCAAACTTTGTGACTTGTTTTGTTTCTGTATCATGCACTTGCTTGGTAGAGTTTTCAAAAAACATCACTTAGTAATTTCTTGCATGCATGCATTCATATTTTTGTTTGTATATAAATTGTGTGTAATTGTATACTACAAATTTTGTGTAGGTTTTGCTAGTGACTGTGATTGTGAAGAGTGCTACTCTCCCCATTACCAAGGCAAGTGATACTACATGATATTTCCACCCTTTATTTGGAATAAGCATTAGAATTATTTTTGCTAAGTCTTGCATGCTACTTTTGCCAAATGCTATATTGGGAAATCCTATGTAGTGTAGAATTGTAGAATTGCTAGGGAATTTTCCTAAGTTAAGTTACTATGCCATGCTTAGCCTAGCTAGTAGAAAACAAGGGTTGGTAAAGTATGTACATGCTATGGTGAAATAATTCTAAGTCCTTTGGGACTCATGCTTTTCTTAATAAAACAACTAAGTCAAAGAACTTCCTGGGTGGAATGGGACTTGAATGGTGGTTTTTGGTTGAGTGGTTACACAAGGCCATGGATTTGGCTTGTGTATCTCACTTGTGGTATGCCACCCAGGCACAAAGGGATTTGGAGGCCAAGTGTTGATAAAGCTTACAGTGCAACCACTTGGCAATATGGGCTCTGCCTTGATCATATAGGTTGCTAGAACTTAGTCATTTGGACAGTTGGTGGTAGTGGGATGATAGGTTGGAACGCGTCCATTTGACTAAGGAAAGGCTTCTGAAAGGTCCTGTCTTGGGAAACCAAGTCTGGTGGGGAAAGTGCACAACCTCTGCAGATGGAAAATCTAAGTACTTAGCCAAGTCCATGGCAATGGACAACTTGAGAATCAAAACATGGAAGCTACAAGAATCTCATCACTCCAACTTCTAAGTAAAACTTGTGGGTAAACAAGGGTGAAGGACCCCAATGTCTATTGGTGGTTTCTTGGGAAGTTTTTGACAAAGAAAAACTTAGTGATTTCAACTAATAGGAAAAATCTATTTTGAGCAAAGCAAGCCAAGCTACACTTAGCCAAAATGCATATAGTAATATAATCCACTTAAAATTTACTAAGTTATCACTTGCCAATACTATTCCAAAGTATTTACTCTCTGTGGCTGTAACTTGTAATGTTGCAGGTTACTCCGATGATGAATAGGAGTCATGAGTCTACACTCAACATGCTTGCATGTGGCACATGAAGATGAAGACTTATGTTTATTTACTTATTCCAAGAACTCTTGTATTACGCCTATGGCCCTGAGTTGTAAAAGACTATGTTTTATCTCTGGAATGAATGTAATAAATGACCTTTGTTTCTGTGTACTTCATCTTAAACTGTGGATGCTAGCAATGATCTAGGGACTAGCATTGCAATCACAGGGATCCTTTTCCTTTACAAAGGAGGGATCTTACAGATGGTATCAGAGCACTGTGTTGCCTGTAGGATTATGACCCTAGGATTGGAAACCACTAAGGAAAATTTTTCAACTACTTCTACACTTGTCTATTCTTCTCGTAAACTTTTCTAATCTTCTCATTCTCATCTCTATTTGTAGATGAACTCCATCAACGAAGCCGTGAAGAAAGGACCACTCATGACCATGACCTTGGAGTGTGATACTGAGTTTCCCAAAATTCTCAAGGACCTCATGGTGGCAATGGAAGCACATGGTGCAGCTGTTTACAAAGGCTTTCCAGTGATGGATGAAGGAGTGGAGTATTGGTGGGTGCAACTTCACTTGTATAAAAACAAGGAAGACAACCACAAAGAAAGAGGATTCTGCATGTACACCAACACTGTGATGCACACCACATTCTTTGAGTCAGCAAGAGAAGCATCTTGGAGGACTATCAAAGAACTAAGTGCTAGAGTCAAGTGCAGAATGCTCAACCTCCAAAAGGACTTAGAGAAAGAGAAGGAACTTACTCAAGAGTTGGAAGCCACCAACCAAACCTTAAGGGGAGATATTATAGACTTAGTGATGGAATCATGTGAACAAGATAGGTGGATTGCCTCTAGGAACATTGTGTTAGCCAACAGATCCAGTGAGATAGGATTGTAAATGCACTTCGTTAGTTGGACCACCACCTATCACCTTATCTTCCAAAATGATACCTTAAATAAGTTTGGACCTTGATTGATGTAATGGAATCATGTATGCATGACTTGTGTGATTTTGTGTTCCAAGGATATGTATGAAATGTTTGTCTTGTTTCATCTTAAATTGTGTTGTCCTAAATTTTCTATCTTATAAATAGATGCCTATTTCCATCAGCACTGTTGAGGAGTTGCAGGTTACCCGTTTTGGTCCTCGTATTGTTGAGCTTACCACTTTGCTCAATCTCCCTCTTCCCACCATCATGGTGCACCCACTCACCAAGTTCGAGAGGAAGGACCTCTGGGGCTTCAAGGTGATCCAGCCCGGACGCCAGACGGAGCCTACTACGGAGGCCATCGTCTTCAAGATTATGCACGATGACAGGGAGAGAGGCATGGAGGTCGTCATGCAGGACCTGATAGGGCGTCTGTTAGGCCGTCAATCCCGACAGGTTAGAGGCACCCACTTTCACGTCTTCGGAAGACGTGATGATGATGGAGAGTCCATCGACTTTGAGGACGACTCAAGGGACGCAGCAGAGCCGATACGTCTCTATCTCCAGGACTTAGAGTCTCTCATTAGGCACGTGGACATGGACAGGACCAACGTCATGCTCAGCAATGACGAGCTCCAGCTGCAGCTTCGCGAGAAGGACAAGCTTTTCGCACAGCAGGACGAGATAGTCAAGGAAATGGAGACGAAGTTCGAGACCCAGGACCGCAAGTTAAAGAGTCAGGAGAAACGCGTCCAGGATAGGAACAAGAAGATCCGGGACATGACTGAAGAACTGAAGTCCAAGGATTTCGAACTAGAGCAGCAGCAGATGGTGATCGAGAGGCTTCGCTCCCAGAAGAGGGCTCTCAAGGCCAAGATCGATTCCTTGACCACTACGATTGAGGAGAACAAGACCGCGATGGAGAACGCAGGTCTTACTTTTGTCGAGGAGGAGATTGATGCTGATGAGTAGACTTGACTACTCGTTTATCTTTTATTATCGTACTTGCTATTTGTGAACTTGTTATTGGACCATCCGACATGTGGATGGCTTGCCACTTGTGTGTTTTATTTCGAGAACTTGGTTATTCTGTTGTTGAGATTTTATCCTTGAGTTGCATGCTATGTGTTTGCTTGTGATGTATTGTGCATAAAACATCTAAGGGTATCTCATTCCTATCTCTATTTGAACAAACCACAGATGCCTCCCCGTCGCGCAAACCCCAACCCCAACAACATCACTCTAGAAATGCAACAGATGATGAATGCTCAAACACAGCTTATGCAGATGATGACAACATTCATCCAAAACCAGAATAACAACAACAACAACCCCAATAACAACAACAACAATAACAACAACAACAACCCTCCGGGTTTTGATATGCTCACCAGATTTCTGCGTTTGAGGCCAGCTAAGTTTTCGGGGACAACTGATCCCATGGTGGCCAATGATTGGCTACGTTCTGTGAACAAGGACTTAGTGACCGTGGGCTGCACGGATGCTGAAAAGGTCAGGTTCACAGTGCATCTGTTGGAAGGACCAGCCGCCACATGGTGGTACAACTTCCAAATCACCACTCCTTTAGATGAGGTGACTTGGGCTATCTTTGAAGATGGCTTTCGCACTGCTCATATCTCATCAGGAATGATGAGTCTGAAAAAGAAGGAGTTTCACAACTTGAAGCAGCGCCACCGCAGCGTGGCTGAATATATAGAAGAGTTCAACAATCTGGCGCGCTATGCACCGGATGAGGTTGACACAGATGCCAAAAGAAAGGAGAAGCTTCTGGAAGGCTTGAACGATGAGCTGAATCTGCAGTTGTCTGTGGCATATGTTCCAACTTATCAGTCTCTATGTGACAAGGCTGCTATTTTGGAGAATAAGATAAAGCAAGTCGAGAGTAGGAAGAGGAAACACTCCGACAAGCACAGCTCGGGATCGTCTCACAAACGATCTCACTATGATGACAGTGGCAGCTCGGGATCTCATAAGCATGGGAAATTCAACAAGCACCACAACCACAACCGTCATGACAACAAGCATCACCGCAGTCATGACAATGACAAGTACAAGAACCACAATAGTGGACATAAGAGCCATCACAGTGGGAATGGTAGTGGAAGTGGAAGTCAACCTACAAAAAGGGACATCAGTCAGGTTGAGTGCTTCAAATGCAAAAAGCTGGGGCATTATGCTAATGAGTGCCCTGAAAAGAAAGTTGAAGGACCTAACAAGCCCAATCCTTTTCAAAAAGGACAGGTTAACCACATCAATGTGGAAGAGGTCTATGAGGAGCCTGATGCTGTTGCGGGTAAGTTCAGACTCAATTCCATTCCAGCATTTGTACTCTTTGATACTGGTGCATCTCATTCATTCATATCAAGAGCATTTGTTGAAAGAAATGAACTACCGGTAGAAACTATTGGGTGTCCTATAAAAGTAAGTTCTCCTGGTTGAGAAATGATAGTGAATTCAGGATGCCATGACCTAGTCATAGAATTCGGGAAGTATAAGTTTCCCGTTAACTTGATAATATTAAACTCCCAAGGTTTGGATGTCATTCTGGGAATGGACTAGATGACTAAGTACAAAGGAGTGATGGATTGTGCCAGCCATACTGTCTCACTCACAACTCCGGATAATAAAAGGATCAGATTCAAGACCAGCTTTGGAGCAAAGAAGAGTATGCTAAATTCTCTTAAGGGGGTTAGCATGGACAGTCTGCCAATTGTGTGTGAGTATCCGGATGTATTTCCGGAAGAATTGCCATGGATGCCACCAGATAGAGATGTGGAATTTCTGATAGATTTGTTACCAGGTTCGGGACCAATAGCCAAGAGACCATACAAAATGTCGGTTGATGAACTGAAATAGCTCAAGAAGCAACTAGGGGAACAGTTGCAGAAAGGATTTATCCAACCAAGTTCTTCATCTTGGGGAGCCCCAGTATTGTTCGTGGAGAAGAAAGATAGAAGTCAAAGGTTATGCATAGATTACCGTTCACTCAACGAGGTAACCATTAAGAACAAATATCCTTTGCCCAGAATCAACGACTTATTTGATCAGCTTGAAGGAGCATGTGTGTTCTCGAAGATTGACCTCCGGTCAGGCTATTTTCAACTCAAGATAAGAGAGCAAGACATACCTAAAATAGCATTCACCACAAGGTATGGATTGTATGAGTATATCGTGATGCCTTTTGGCTTAACCAATGCTCCAGCATACTTCATGAATATGATGAACAAGGTGTTCATGGAATTTCTTGACAAGTTCGTTGTCGTTTTCATCGATGACATCTTAGTTTACTCTAAGATCAAAGAAGAACATGAGAGACACTTGCGTTTGATACTTGAGAATTTGAGAGAACACAAACTTTATGCCAAATTCAGCAAGTGTGAGTTCTGGTTAGAAGAAGTTGGTTTTCTTGGTCATGTTATGACAAAGGATGGTGTAGCAGTTGATCCTGCTAAGGTTTCAGCTGTGACAGAATGGGAATCTCCCAAGAATGTAAAAGAAGTTCGCAGTTTCCTTGGCTTAGCAGGTTACTACAGAAGGTTCATTGAAAATTTCTCAAAGGTTGCTAAGCCAATGACTGAATTGTTAAAGAAGGACAAGAAATTTGCTTGGTCTGAAGGTTGTGAAGTCAGCTTCCAAGAATTGAAGAAGAGACTTGTAACAGCACCAGTTCTATGTCTGCCAGATTTGGAAAAGGATTTCCAAGTATATTGTGATGCGTCCCATCAAGGTTTGGGTGCCGTACTTATGCAAGACGGTAAAGTTGTGGCCTATGCCTCGAGACAACTCAAAACTCATGAAGTAAACTATCCTACTCATGATTTAGAGTTAGCCTTTGTCGTCCATGCACTCAAAACATGGATACATTACCATTTGGGTAAGCGTTGTGAAGTGTTCACGGACCACAAAAGTTTGAAGTATATCTTCACCCAAAAGGAAATCAATATGAGACAAAGAAGATGGTTAGAGCTTATCAAAGATTGCGACTTGAGTTTGCAATACCACCCCGGTAAAGCAAATGTTGTAGCTGATGCTCTAAGTCGTAAGGTATTTGTGAATGGCCTTACCAAAGGAGAATTGCCAGATGATTTGTGTGCTCAATTCAAAGAACTCAGATTGGAAATTGTGCCTGAAGGACATCTTATGTCTTTGGATGTTCAACCCACTTTGTTGGACAAGATCCGAGAAGCTCAGAAGACCGATAAGGAAATTGAAAGGATTAAGGAAAATATTGGCCAAGGGAGAGCTAAAAGTTTCCATGAAGACGAACAGGGTACATTATGGCATGGGAAATGTATCTGTGTTCCACAAGATCCAGAGTTGCGGAAACTTCCCATTTTTGGAGACAGCTACATGAGTCATTGGGAACGAGGTTGGAATTCAGTACTGCTTTTCATCCTCAAACCGATGGACAAACAGAAAGGACTAATCAAATTCTGGAAGACATGTTGAGGGCATGTGCCCTAGATTATGGAGCAAGTTGGGATGAAAGTCTGCCTTACGCAGAATTTTCTTATAACAACAGCTATCAAGCCAGCATTGAGATGGCACCGTTTGAGTTTCTCTACGGAAGAAAATGTACCACCCCTTTGTTATGGAATGGTGTGGGAGAAAGAAGTTTATTTGGGCCAGATCTTATCAAAGAAGCCGAAGAGAAGGTCAAATTGGTTAAGGACAGGTTGAAGATAGCACAGTCCCGACAGAAAAGCTACGCAGATCCTAAGCGAAGAGAAGTCACCTACGAAGTTGGTGATAGAGCCTATCTTAGAGTATCACCACTCCGTAGAGTGAAAAGATTCGGAGTCAAAGGAAAGTTGGCACCAAGATATGTTGGGCCATTCAAGATTCTGAGTCGCAAAGGAGAAGTGGCTTATGATATTGAACTGTCAGCATCTCTATCAGCAGTCCATAATGTATTTCATGTGAGTCAGCTTAAGAAATGTCACCCGGAAATGGAAGAATCTTCTTTGAAGGATACCATACCTTTGGAAGAAGTTCAACTAGAAAGTGATATCACCTATGAAGAAAAACCTATCAAGATTCTTGAGACGGCAGAAAGAGTCACGAGAACAAATACTATCAAGTTTTGCAAAGTGCAATGGAACCATCATACCGAAGAGGAAGCAACATGGGAAAGAGAAGATGATCTTCGGAAAGACCACCCTCACCTATTTGCTAGCCAATCCGAATATCGAGGGCGAGATTCACCTTAAGGGGGTTAGATTTGTAACATCCCTAAAATCATGATTCAAAACTCATACATATCATCCATGCATCCATCATCATTTAGGGTTTTATCTCAAAATCATTTCAAAAACAGGAGCAAAGGTTGCTCATTATTTGATGTATGAAAACCCTAGCCTTTGTGCTACATGCTAATGAGAAAGGTGTTGTTATTCATTTAGGATGTTTTGAATTCAAACTTAAGTGATTTCAAAATCTTGGGCAAGGTTTGAAAACAAAATATGGAATCAAACCAAAGTTATGCCTATTATTATATCTCCAAAAAGGCTTGGTTTTATTGTATTATTTTCAAATAACCCAAGTGGGTCTGAGTGAATAGAGGTGTTTGACACTTATTTGGGTGCAAGAATCGCTGTACAAAAAGCTAGAACAGGTTTGAATTCAAACTTATTTGAATTGGAGTTTGAAAACCATTTCTAGAAAATCAATGAGAAAAATAAAAGGAGTAAAGAAGAAAAAAATAGACAGCCAGCCAATCTGGCCGACCCAGCCCAACACGGCCCAACTAGCCCAGCAGCTCCCACCACGCGAAATGTTTTCTTTCACCCGCCCCCGCACCCACCAGCTCGCTGACAGGCAGGACCCACCCCCCTCCTCCTCTCTCGCTGACAACCGCGGCCCACGCGAGTACCGTCGTCTCCACCCCCACGACTGGTTCATCCCCAAATTGACGCCGGTCGTTTCCTGTTGATTTGCGCAGCTTCAAATCGCGTAAATGCACGAGTAAATCACGCTCGTATCTTGGCTACTTAAACCCCCTCCGCCCCCTCTCCATTCTTCCCCAAACCCCAAGCCCAGAGCGCCCCCAGGCTGCACGAATTGCTCACCGCAACCCGCTGTCTCCGACGAGCTGCAGCCACGATTCCGGCCAACTATGACCACCCCTCTGCTCCTGGTTCACACGAGCAGGCTCCATTTGACCTCGCGCACCTCCCAGTACCACTAGCTCGCCCGCGCGTGACCCAGAACGTCGGCAACGCAAGCGACTGAGCGCCACCGTCTTCGGCTTCAACTCCGTCGAGCTCCTCTGGTAAGATCAGACCGCCCCAAACCTTCTCCTTCACGCACGCGTCTTCTCCGTGATCTTCTGCATCTGACCAAACCTTCTGTTTGCCTCCTCGTGACCGACAGCGTCGTCTTCGACCTCGAACAGAGCCGCCCGTCGCCAGACCCTACTCCGGCAAGCAATCCACCGCAACCCTGAGAGCCCCTTGACGAGCCGTTCGTACGTTGAGCATCACCACGTCCTTGCGATCACGGTGAGTACCTTCCCTACCCTTCTGGCTTCCTGTATCAGTGGCACCGCCACCATCTGGCCGTCACCGCCGCGCACAGCCTTTAAGCGCCGCCAGTTAGTGGCTTGCTGTTTGCGTCCGTTAGATCCAAATCGTAGGGCTAGGATAGATTATAATCGAAGGGGTATCACATGCCTCTGCACCGCTAGATCTAAGTTAGATCCTACGGTCTGCGTTTGTCGATCCAAACGAATCGGTACGCGCCAGTAATATTGCGACACGTGGCTAGGGTTGATTCAAAAACAGAAATCAAAAACAGATTTAGATCCAGATTTCAAATGGCTATAACTTGAGTTTCCCACGTTAGATTTTTGCAAATTTTATATCGTTGGAATCAGTGAATCAAGGCCTTTCTGAATCTTCAATGTGTTTAACAAATAGTATCTGTTAAGGTGACTTTGTATGCAGAAACATGTTTAGGTCCATTTTGGGCATAGTTTTTGTTTAGCAAATTGTTTTAGAGCTAAATAAGTTTAGTTAGCAAACTTTGTGACTTGTTTTGTTTCTGTATCATGCACTTGCTTGGTAGAGTTTTCAAAAAACATCACTTAGTAATTTCTTGCATGCATGCATTCATATTTTTGTTTGTATATAAATTGTGTGTAATTGTATACTACAAATTTTGTGTAGGTTTTGCTAGTGACTGTGATTGTGAAGAGTGCTACTCTCCCCATTACCAAGGCAAGTGATACTACATGATATTTCCACCCTTTATTTGGAATAAGCATTAGAATTATTTTTGCTAAGTCTTGCATGCTACTTTTGCCAAATGCTATGTTGGGAAATCCTATGTAGTGTAGAATTGTAGAATTGCTAGGGAATTTTCCTAAGTTAAGTTACTATTCCATGCTTAGCCTAGCTAGTAGAAAACAAGGGTTGGTAAAGTATGTACATGCTATGGTGAAATGATTCTAAGTCCTTTGGGACTCATGCTTTTCTTAATAAAACAACTAAGTCAATGAACTTCCTGGGTGGAATGGGACTTGAATGGTGGTTTTTGGTTGAGTGGTTACACAAGGCCATGGATTTGGCTTGTGTATCTCACTTGTGGTATGCCGCCCAGGCACAAAGGGATTTGGAGGCCAAGTGTTGAGAAAGCTTATAGTGCAACCACTTGGCAATATGGGCTCTGCCTTGATCATATAGGTTGCTAGAACTTAGTCATTTGGACAGTTGGTGGTAGTGGGATGATAGGTTGGAACGCATCCATTTGACTAAGGAAAGGCTTCTGAAAGGTCCTGTCTTGGGAAACCAAGTCTGGTGGGGAAAGTGCACAACCTCTACAGATGGAAAATCTAAGTACTTAGCCAAGTCCATGGCAATGGACAACTTGAGCATCAAGACATGGAAGCTACAAAAATCTCATCACTCCAACTTCTAAGTAAAACTTGTGGGTAAACAAGGGTGAAGGACCCCAATGTCTATTGGTGGTTTCTTGGGAAGTTTTTGACAAAGAAAAACTTAGTGATTTCAACTAATAGGAAAAATCTATTTTGAGAAAAGCAAGCCAAGCTACACTTAGCCAAAATGCATATAGTAATATTGTCCACTTAAAATTTACTAAGGTATCAGTTGCCAATACTATTCCAAAGTATTGACCCTCTGTGGCTGTAACTTGTAATGTTGCAGGTTACTCCGATGATGACTAGGAGTCATGAGTCTACACTCAACATGCTTGCCTGTGGCACATGAAGATGAAGACTTATGTTTATTTACTTATTCCAAGAACTCTTGTATTATGCCTATGGCCCTGAGTTGTAAAAGACTATGTTTTATCTCTGGAATGAATGTAATAAATGACCTTTGTATCTGTGTACTTCATCTTAAACTGTGGATGCTAGCAATGATCCAGGGACTAGCATTGCAATCACAGGGATCCTTTTCCTTTACAAAGGAGGGATCTTACAAGGTGACAGGTTGTTTGAGCTTGCATGCTTGTTCTATGCTTAGAAACTTTGTTTCGATGCATGTGTAGTCCTCTAGCAAGTTCCTATAGTAGTTTCTCATCATTTATCAACTTAGAAATCACTTGGTTTGATGGTTGTTTAAAAATTTCAGAATAGGGAAGCCATGGACCACCACACCTTTGGTGACATATTTGAGAGTGATGCACCTGTTGGAGATATGCCCTAGAGGCAATAATAAATGTAGTTATTATTATATCTATGTGTTTATGATAAATGTTTACATTCATGCTATAACAGTATTAACCAGAAACATTAATACTTGAGTGATTTGTAAACTAAATTAGAGTCCCTAGTAAAGCCTCTTCATAATACTAGCTTGTTGATCAATAGATGATCATGGTTTCTTGATCATGAACATTTGAGATGTTGTTAATAACAAGATCATATCATTAGGAGAATGGTATGGTGGACATACTCCTATAGATAAGCGTAGCATAAAGATCAAGTCATTTTAAATAGTTCAATTGCTATAAGCTTTCTGATACATAGTAACCTAATTCCTTCGACCATGAGATCATGCTTATCACCATCACCGGAAGGATGCTTTGATGAAATCAAACACCACACCGTAACTGGGTGGCTCTAAAGGTGGCATTGAGTGTTCGGAAAATATGGGTTGAGACACATGAATCAAGAGTGGGATTTGTCCATCCATATGACAGATAGATATACTCTGGGCCCTCTCGGTGGAATGTCATCCAATTAGCTTGCAAGCATGTGACTGGATCACATACCACGGGAACGAGAAAAGAGTACTTATCGGTAACGAGGTTGAACTAGGTATGCAGAGATACCGACGATCAAAACCACGGATAAGTAAACTATCGTGAGACAAAGGGAAATTGGTATCGTATGTAAGTGGTTCATTCGATCGCAAAGTAATCGTAGAAATATGTGGGAGCCATATGAATTTACAGATTCCTCTATTGGTTATTGTTCGGAGAAGTGTCTCGATCATGTCCGCATAATTCACGAACCGTAGGGAGACACACTTAAGGATTCGATGTTGTTGAGTAGTTATGGAATGATGAGTAAGAGACTGAATGTTGTTCGCAGTCTCGGATAGGATCCGGGATATCACAAGGAGATCCGGAATATAAGATTCATATAAGGAAAGTCCTGTTTCGGAGTTGGGGAATGATTCCGGTGTTTTCATCGGGAATGTTCTAGAAGGTTCCGAAAGGTCCGGCACTCCGGAGGGGAAGGGTACATGAATGTGTCATAACAATGTGGAATGGTTGCATCATGTACTAGGTATCATGGCTGGGCAAAATAAAGGGAGAAATCAAATCCTAGTTTAAAAAGTCAAACGCCAATTTGAAAAGTCAAACGACAGTTTTGCTTGGTGGAGGGAGAGTAGGAAACCTACTTGGGGAGGAGTTCCTCTCCCTCCACCCGCCGGCCAAGAAGGCCGACTTGGGGGAGGACTCCCTCCCCCTTGGCCGCGCCCTCCCACCTATAAAAGGAGGGGCAGGGCTGCCCCTCTTCCCTACACCCAACACCACCCAAACAGTGGCCCTAGCCGCCGGCCACCACAAGTCGCTGCCGCTGTAGGGTTTTCCTCCTAGCCGTAGAGTTGGGGCTCTCCCCAAGCCCTAGCCACCGGCCAAGCTTCCTCCCTTGGTGCCTCTAAACCCTAGATCGCCAAGGCCTCTCTCATAGTCCACCATACTCGCTCCGGCTTAAGGCGAAGCCCTGCGAGTTCTCCCCTCTACTTCCGGTACCACGCCGTCGTGATGCCGGAATCGCGAGGAGAGTGCTACAACCTCCGATGCCTGCTGGAACAAGGGAGAGGAAGGTCTTCATCGAGTACCGAACGTGTGACCGACTACGGAAGCGCTGCCGGAACGCAGCGCCGAAAGGATCGTCTACGCGATCTTGAGATCGGTAAGGGTATGACTATATCACCCACGAGAATCTGCTCTCGTTAACCGCTTTGGAATCTTCGAGGGTGAGTTCCTCTATCGACTCGTTGCTACAATCTAGTAGATAGATCTTGGCTTGTTTGTTTGCATGCGGTAGAATTTTTTTGTTTTCCATGCTACGAACCCCAACAGTGGTATCAGAGCCGTGTCTATATGTAGATCTGTTGCCCGAGTAGAACACAATGGTCATTGTGGGCGGTGGTTCTTTTATTATCAATTGCTTCTTGTGTACTTTGCATCTTGCGATATGATGGGATGAAGCGGCCCGGGCTAACCTTACATGACATCGTTCATGAGACTTGCTCCACGCTCAACATGTAACTTGTATTGCATAAGTGGCTTTGCGGGTGTCTGTCTCTCCCATTATAGTATAGATCCAATTTACAACGGGAACTTGATAGTTCAAACATCAACGTTGTGGTTCTTGTTCGTAAGTTAGATCGACACTTATTGAAAGCCCCAAACCACGTAGAATATGCAAAGAAAATTAGAGGCGTCTAACTTTGTTTTGCAGGGGTGTGTTGTGATGTGATATGGCCATGATTGTGATTATATTTGATGTATGCAATGTTCCTTATTGTAAGTTGGCAACCGGCAGGAGCCATATGTTTGTCTTTAATTTTTGTTAAGACCCGCGTGTCTATTCAAATTAGTTGTAATAGTTGGAGCTGGTGGACGACAACCATGAAACGACGCCATTGACCTTGACGCTATGTCGGTGATGATGGAGATCATGTTCATGCTTGAAGATGGAGATCGGAAGCACAAGAAGAAAGGCCATATCATATCACATATTATGAATTGCATGTGATGTTAATCCTTTATGCATCTTGTATTGCTTAGTTAACGACGGTAGCATTATAAGATGATCCCTCATGCACATAAATTTCAAGTTTTAAAGTGTTCATCCTTAGTAAGCACCGTTGCTAAAGCTTGTTGTTTCGAAGCACCACGTGATGATCGGGTGTGTTAGATTCTGCAAGTGTATACAACATGAGCAAGCCAGATTTGCTCATGCGGAAGCTAAGGTTTGATCTTGACGAGCCTAGCATGTACAGACATGGTCTCGGAACACGGATTACTGAAAGGTAAAGCATGAGTCATATAGTAGAAATGATGAACATGTCAACTGTTCGCCATTGAAGCTACATCAACTCTCGTGATGATCGTTTTTGATATGGTGGATTTGGTTCGTGTGATCACTAAAACAATGTGAGGGATATTGTTTTGAGTGGGAATTCACCTAGATTAATTTAACTATTAATTAGAACTCAATTTGTCATAAACTTAGTCTAAACTATTGCAAATATGTTGTAGATCAATGGCGGCCCCTACCATCAATTTTAATGCATTCCTAGAGAAAGAAAAGTTGAAAAACAATGGAAGCAACTTCGCGAATTGGTTCCGCAATTTGAGGATTGTCCTCAATGCTGGTAATTTGACCTATGTGCTGGATGCACCGCTGGGTGACCCGCCTGCAGCTGATTCTACCGATGAAGTAAAGAACGTTTACCTCACTCGGAAGAATCAGTACTCCACAGTTCAGTGTGCTATCTTGTATGGTTTGGAACCGGAGCTTCAGAAAAGGTTTCAGAACCATGACCCACATGATATTATCCGTGAACTCAAAATGATATTTGAGGCTCACGCGGCAGTTGAGAGTTATGAGGCTTCTGAAAAGTTCTTTAACTACAAGATGGAAGAGGGAAGCTCCGTCAGTGAGCATGTGCTTAAGATGTCTGGGCACGCAAACAAACTCCAAAGCTTGGGTATAGTGATTCCTAATGCCTTGGGGATTTTCCGTGTCCTCCAATCACTGCCACCAAGTTACAAGAACTTTGTGATGAACTACAATATGCAAAACATGAACAAGACGTTGCCAGAACTCTTCTCCATGTTGAAATCTGCAGAAGTGGAGATCAAGAAAGAGCACCAAGTGTTGATGGTCAATAAGACCACCAAATTCAAGAAAGGCAAGTCTAAGCAAAAGGGAAACTTCAAGAAGGGCGGTAAGAAAGTTACCGCACCGGCGAAGAAGACCAAGGCTGGGCCTAAGCCTGATACTGAGTGCTTTTACTGCAAGGGTGAAGGTCACTGGAAGCGGAATTGCCCAAAGTACTTGGCGGATTTGAAGAACGGCAACATCAAGAAGAAAGGTATATCCGATATACATGTTATTGATGTGTATCTCACTAGTACTCGTAGTTGTGCCTAGGTATTTGATACTGGTTCGGTTGCTCATATTTGTAACTCGAAACAGGTACTGCGGAATAAACAGAAGCTAGCGAAGAACGAGGTGACGATGCGCGTTGGAAATGGATCAAAGGTTGATGTGATCGCGGTCGGCACGCTACCTCTTCATCTACCATCGGGATTAGTTTTATACTTAAATAATTGTTATTTGGTGCCTGCGTTGAGCATGAACATTATATCGAGATCTTGTTTATTGCGAGACAGCTACTTGTTTAAGTCCGAGAATAATGGTTGTTCGATTTATATGAGTAATATGTTTTATGCACATGCACCTTTGATAGATGGTCTATTCTTATTGAATCTCGATAGTGGAAATACACATATTAATAACATTGAAGCTTAACGTTTGAAATTGAGCAATAACTCGACCTATATGTGGCACTGTCGTCTTGGTCACATTGGAGTGAAGCCTATGAAGAAACTCCATTCCAATGGACTTCTTGAATCACTTGATTTCGAATCACTTGAAAGATGCGAAGCATGTCTGATGGGTAAAATGACTAAGACTCCATTTTCTGGTATGATGGAGCGAGCTACGGACTTACTAGAAATCATAAATACCGATGTGGGTGGTCCAATGAGTGTAGCATCGCGTGGTGGTTATCGTTATGTTCTTACCTTCACGGATGACTTGTGTAGATATGGGTATATCTATTTCATGAAACATAAGTCCGAAACTTTCGAGAAGTTGAAGGAATTTCAAAGTGAGGTGGAGAATCAACGTAACAAGAAGATTAAATTTCTACGTTCTGATCGTGGAGGTGAATATCTAAGTTACGAGTTTGGTGAGCATTTACCGAAATGCGGAATACTTTCACAATTGACACCGCCGGGAACACCACAACGTAATGGTGTGTCCGAACGTCGTAATCGAACTCTCTTAGATATGGTTCGTTCTATGATGTCACTTATAGATTTACCGATATCATTTTGGGGTTATGCATTAGAAACAGCCGCATTCACTTTAAATAGGGCACCATCTAAATCCATTGAAACAACACCGTATGAATTATGGTTTGGGAAGAAACCTAGATTGTCGTTCCTTAAAGTTTGGGGTTGCGAAGACTATGTAAAGAAGTTACAACCGTACAAGCTTGAACCCAAAGCGGAAAAATGCGCCTTCATAGGATACCCGAAGGAAACTATTGGGTATACCTTCTATCATAGATCCGAAGGCAAAATCTTCGTTGCCAAGAATGGATCCCTTCTAGAGAAGGAATTTTTCTCGAAAGAAGTGACTGGAAGGAAAGTAGAACTTGACGAGGTTGTTGAACCTTCTCTCGAACTTGCGAGTAGCGCAGCACCGGAAGAAGTTCCTGTGGTGCCTACACCAATAAGAGAGGAAGATAATGATGATGATCATGAAACTTCGGTTGAAGTTGCTATAGAACCTCGCAGGTCAACGAGAACTCGTACCACTCCTGATTGGTATGATCCTGTTATGAGTGTCATGTTGGTGGATAACACCGATGACCCTGCGACATATGAGGAAGATATGATGAGCCCAGATTCCAATAAATGGCAAGACGCCATGAAATCCGAAATTGGATCCATGTACGAAAACCAAGTATGGACTTTGGTGGACTTACCGGATGGACGGAAGGCTGTCGAGAACAAATGGATTTTCAAGAAGAAAACATATGCTGATGGTAATGTTACTATCTATAAAGCTCTACTTGTCGCAAAAGGGTTTCGACAAATTCAAGGAGTTGACTATGATGAGACTTTCTCACCAGTAGCGAAGCTAAAGTCTGTGAGGATTATGTTAGCAATCGCTGCATATTACGATTATGAGATATGGCAGATGGATGTCAAAACGGCGTTCCTCAATGGAGACATTGATGAAGAGTTGTATATGATGCAACCCAAAGGTTTTGTCGATCCTAAAGATGCTAACAAGGTATGCAAACTTCAACGGTCCATATATGGGTTGAAGCAAGCATCCCGAAGTTGGAATCAACGTTTTGATAAGGTAATCAAAAGTTTTGGTTTTATACAAACTTATGGAGAAGCTTGTATTTACAAGAAAGTGAGTGGGAGCTCTGTAGAATTCTTAATACTATATGTAGATGACATATTGTTGATTGGGAATGATGTAGACCTTCTTAATAGTGTCAAGGAATATTTGAATAATAGTTTTTCAATGAAAGATCTTGGCGAAGCAGCTTACATATTAGGCATAAAGATTTATAGAGATTGATCGAGACGCCTAATATCATTGTCGCAAAGTACATATTTGGACAAAGTTCTAAAGAGGTTTGGAATGGAAGATAGCAAGAAAGGGTTCTTGCCCATGTTGCCGAATACGACGTTGAGTAAAACTCAATGTCCAGCAACGACAGAAGATAGAGAAAGAATGAGTAAGACTCCCTATGCCTTAGCCATAGGATCTCTAATGTATGCCATGCTATGTACTAGACCCGACATTGCATATGCTGTTAGTTTAACTAGCAGATATCAAAGTGATCCAGGAGTGGATCATTGGACAGCGGTCAAAAACATCCTTAAGTACTTGAGAAGAACTAAGGATATGGTTCTTTCTTATGGAGGTGATGAACAACTCGTTGTTAATGGTTACACTGATGCTAGTTGGAACACCGATCCGGATGATTCTAAATCTCAATCTAGATACATATTTACTTTGAATGGTGCAGCAGTTAGCTGGAGGAGTGCAAAGCAAAGCGTTGTGGCGAGATCTTCAACTGAATCGGAATACATAGCTGCTTCAGAGGCTTCACAAGAAGCGATATGGATGAAGGAGTTCATTACAGAGCTCGGTGTGGTTCCAAGTGCGCTGGACCCAATGTCTATCTACTGTGATAACATGGGCGCCATAGCCAATGCGCAAGAACCAAGGTCACACAAGAAGTTGAAGCACATCAAGCTACGTTTTCACGCTATTCGAGAACATGTCCAAGATGGTGACATAAAGATTTGAAAAGTACACACATATCTGAATGTGGCGGATCCGTTGACTAAACCTCTCCCGAGGGCAAAACATGACCAACACCAAACTGCCATGGGTGTTCGGTATATTACCATGTAATCTAGATTAGTTGACTCTGGTGCAAGTGGGAGACTGTTGGAGATATGCCCTAGAGGCAATAATAAATGTAGTTATTATTATATCTTTGTGTTTATGATAAATGTTTACGTTCATGCTATAACAGTATTAACCAGAAACATTAATACTTGTGTGATTTGTAAACTAAATTAGAGTCCCTAGTAAAGCCTCTTCATAATACTAGCTTGTTGATTAATAGATTATCATGGTTTCTTGATCATGAACATTTGAGATGTTGTTAATAACAAGATCATATCATTAGGAGAATGGTATGGTGGACATACTCCTATAGATAAGCGTAGCATAAAGATCAAGTCATTTTAAATAGTTCAATTTCTATAAGCTTTCTGATACATAGTAACCTAATTCCTTCGACCATGAGATCATGCTTATCACCATCACCGGAAGGATGCTTTGATGACATCAAACACCACACCGTAACTGGGTGGCTATAAAGGTGGCATTGAGTGTTCAGAAAGTATGGGTTGAGACACATGAATCAAGAGTGGGATTTGTCCATCCATATGACGGATAGATATACTCTGGGCCCTCTCGGTGGAATGTCATCCAATTAGCTTGCAAGCATGTGACTGGATCACAAGGGATCACATACCATGGGAACGAGAAAAGATTACTTATCGGTAACGAGGTTGAACAAAGGGAAATTGGTATCGTATGTAAGTGGTTCATTCGATCGCAAAGTAATCATAGAAATATGTGGGGGCCATATGAATTTGCAGATTCCTCTATTGGTTATTGTTCGGAGAAGTGTCTCGATCATGTCCGCATAATTCACGAACCGTAGGGAGACACACTTAAGGATTCGATGTTGTTGAGTAGTTATGGAATGATGAGTAAGAGACTGAATGTTGTTCGGAGTCTTGGATAGGATCCGGGATATCAAGAGGAGATTCAGAATGGTCCAGAGAATAAGGTTCCTATAAGGAAAGTCCTGTTTCGGAGTTGGGGAATGATTCCGATGTTTTCATCGGGAATGTTCTAGAAGGTTTCGGAAGGTCCGGCACTCCAGAGGGGAAGGGTACATGAATGTGTCATAACAATGTGGAATGGTTGCATCATGTACTAGGTATCATGGCTGGGCAAAATAAAGGGAGAAATCAAATCCTAGTTTGAAAAGTCAAATGCCAATTTGAAAAGTCAAACGACAGTTTTGCTTGGTGGAGGGAGAGTAGGAAACCTACTTGGGGAGGAGTTCCTCTCCCTCCACCCGCCGGCCAAGGAGGCCAGCTTGGGGGAGGACTCCCTCCCCCTTGTCCGCGCCCGCCCACCTATAAAAGGAGGGGCAGGGCTGCCCCTCTTCCCTACACCCAACACCACCCAAACCCTAGCCCTATCCCTAGCCGCCGGCCACCACAAGTTGCCGCCGCCCTAGGGTTTTCCTCCTAGTCGCCGAGTTAGGGCTCTCCCCAAGCCCTTGCCGCCGGCCAAGCTTACTCCCTTGGTGCCTCTAAACCCTAGATCCCCACTCTCATAGTCCACCATACTCGCTCCGGATTAAGGCGAAGCCCTGCGAGATCTCCCCTCTACTTCCGGTACCACGCCGTCGTGCTGCCGGAATCGCGAGGAGAGTGCTACAACCTCCGCTGCCTGCTGGAACAAGGGATAGGAAGGTCTTCATCGAGTACAGAACGTGTGACCGAGTACGGAAGCGCTGCCGGAACGCAGCGCCGGAAGGATCGTCTACGCGATCTTGAGATTGGCAAGAGTACGACTACATCACCCACGAGAATCTGCTCTTGTTAACCGCTTTGGAATCTTCGAGGGTGAGTTCCTCTATCGACTCATTCCTACAATCTAGTA
Organism: Avena atlantica; assembly: GCA_910589765.1. Lineage (NCBI taxonomy): Eukaryota > Viridiplantae > Streptophyta > Magnoliopsida > Poales > Poaceae > Avena > Avena atlantica. Next base: position 52,579,487 of record OU342733.1, read on the forward strand.
GATAGATCTTGGCTTGTTTGTTTGCATGCGGTAGAAAATTTTTGTTTTCCATGCTACGAACCACAACAGCACCTAGAAGGGCAAGGCTTCCAAGGTCATCTACCATCTCCAGACCCACATACAACTAGGATCTCATCACTCCGTGGTTTGGTGATGTAAGATCCCTCCTTTATAAAGGAAAAGGATCCCTGTGATTGCAATGCTAGTCCCTGGATCAATGCTAGCATCCACAGTTTAAGATGAAGTACACAGAAACAAAGGTCATTATTACAGTCATTCCAGAGACAAACATAGTCTTTACAACTCCAAGGCCATTGGCCTAGTACAAGAGTTTTAATAAGTAAATAAATAAAATTCTTCATCTTCATGTGCCACAGGCAAACATGTTGAGTGTAGACTCATGACTCCTAATCCTCATCAAAGTAACCTGCAACATCACAAGTTACAGCCACAGTGGGTCAATACATTGGAATAGTATTGGCAAGTGATACCTTAGTATAATTTAGGTGGACTAGATACTATATGCAATTTGGCTAAGTGTAGCTTGGCTTGCTTTGCTCAAAATAGATTTTGCCTATTAGTTGAAATCACTAAGTTTTTCTTTGTCAAAACTTTTCCCAAGGAACCACCAATAGACATTGAGGTCCTTCACCCTTGTTCACCCACATGTTTTACTTAGAAATTGGGATGAGGAGATTCTTGATAGCTTCCATGTCTTGATGCTCAAGTTGTCCTTTTCCAGGGACATGTCTAAGTACTTAGGTTCTTCCATCTGCAGAGGTTGTGCACTTTCCCCACAAGCCTTGATTTTCACCAAGACAGGACCTTTCAGAAGCCTTCCCTTAGACCAAATGTACGCGCTCCAACCTATCATCCCACTACCACCAACTGTCCAAATGGCTAAGTTATTGCAACCTATACGATCCTGGCAGAGCGCATATTGCCAAGTGGCTGCACTAGAAGCTTCTTAACATTTGGCCTCTAAAATCTCTTTGTTCCTGGGTGGCTTTCCACAAGTGATATACACAAGGTAAACCATAGAAATCGGCCTTGTGTAACCACTCAACATAAACCATTCCTTCCATTCCACCCAGGTGTTTCATTTACTTAGTTGTTTTATTAGGCAAAACACAAGTCCAAAGACTTAGAAATATTTTCATCATAGCATGTATATTTCACCACCCTTGGTTGCTACTAGCTAGGCTAAGCATGGCATAGATAAGCATCTAAACTTAAAAATTTCCTAGCAATTCTACAACTACTAGGATTTCCCAACATGGCATATAAGCAAAATATAACATGCAATACTAGCAAAATATTTATAATGCTTAGTAGAAAACATAGGGATAAAAATATTCATGAAGCACCACTTGTCTTGGTAGTTTGGAGAGTAGCTACACTCCTCACAATCACAATCACTAGTGGCACCAAAATATACACAAAGAATCATAGCCATAAATCACATACAAAACATATACAAACAAAAATATATGAATGCATGCAATATGATATGTGATGGTTTTTAAAACTCTACAAAGAAAGTGTATTGTACTGGTTCAAAAACAAGCTCAAAACGTGCCAAACAACATTTATTTAAACCTTAAAACAATTCCCAAACAATTCATATACTCAAAATAGCCCTACACATGTTTCTGTAATTAAAACCATTTTAACAGAAGCAAAACATTAAACACATTGCATATTTAGAAAGGTCTTGTTCTCCTGATTCCATTGATATAAATTTTTTCAAATTCTAACGTGGGAATCAAAAGTTATAGCTAAAACAAAATCAAACATCTAATAGATTCAATTCCTGTTTTTAAATCTAAACTATTGCCACGCGTCTTAATCTGATTGGCCGGTACCGCTTCGCGTTGGATCACGTTTCTGAGCCGCTGGGTCTAACTTAATAGCGCGTCCCAGATCCAATCTTACCGCTTCGCTCGGGTTCTATCGTAACCGCAGGATCTAGATCTAACGATCCTATGCATCCTGACCATCCAGTGGCGGCGCTAGCGGCGGCGACAGGCGGCGGCGCCTCTGTCAGAGTTGCTACCAGCGTTCTAGGTCGCGCGGAAGAGGGGGAAGGGGCTTACCAGACTCGCCGTGTGCTGCTGATGCTCAAGGTGGCGGTGGTTTGGCAAGTGGCGCACGGAGATGGTCGCTGGAGCTCATCGAAGTTGCGGGCGGCGTCAGTTGCTTGCCGTCGAAGACGTTGCCGGGGTTCTGCGTCGACCTAGCAAGAGCCAGATGGTTCAGGAGATGCGCAAAGGTCTGGCGATCAAGACTGTATCAAAGAGGAGGCAAGGGGCGGTCTTATCTTACCTGGATCGCACGTCGGAGTCGAGCGGCGGCTCAGGTGCTCGCGGGTGAGAACGAAGACGTCGCTCTGGGTCATGAGAAAGCAAACGGAGGGCATTAGAGAACGCGCAAGGTCATGCTGGTCACAGTGGTTTGAACTAGAGGCAGAGGGGTGGTCTGTACTCACCGAGATTCGTCGCCGGAGTGCGTTTGTCTGCGGCGGCGCAAGGGCAATTGCGGGCAGCCTGGGGGCGTATCTGTCTGGCTTTGTTGGGGGAAATGGCCGCGAGGGGGAGGTGGTCTTATAGCCAGAGCGGGGGCTAGGATCGCACGCGGTATCAAGGGCAATTAAGCGCGTACTGATTGCGGAGAGGAAACGGCGGAGCGAGCGTCGCGGCCGCGCGTGATTGACGACGACGACGTGGACACAGGGTCCACTCGTCAGCGAGTTAAACAGAGAGAAGGTGGGGTCGTGTGGTCAGTGACCTGGTGGGTGTGTCTGCGAGTGAGCGAGAGAGAGGGAGAACCCGGGTGGGCTTAGTGGGCTGGATTCGTAGTTGGGCCAGATAGGTGGCGCTGGCCTTTTTCCATTTCTTTTCTCCTTTTCTTTTTCTGTTTTGATTTTCTGAAATGATTTTCAATTCCAAATCAAATGAGTTTGAATTCAAATCTTATCTAGGTTTTTATTCAGCAAACCTTGCACTCAAATGTGTGCCAAATAGTACTGTTTACTGAAAACACTTTGATCAAATGAAAATAAAAATAAAACCAAGCCTTTATGATATATATACAATAGGCATAATATTGGTTTTATTTATTTTGTTTTGAAACTTTGTTCAAATTTTTGTTGGTGCTTAAGTTTGAATTTCAAACCTTACTGAACCAAAACAAGTACTCTTCTCTTTGGAAGGTAGCATTAAGGCTAGAGCAAACTTACATGAAATAATAGGCATAAATGCTTCTGTTTTGAAATGATTTGTTTGAAATGAGATTCATATGATCATGGATGCATGGATGATATGCATGAGTTTGAAACATGATTTTAGGGATGTTACAAATCTAACCCCCTTAAGGTGAATCTCGACCTCGAGATTCAGATTGGCTAGCAAATAGGTGAGGGTGGTCTTTCCGAAGATCATCTTCTCTTTCCCATGTTGCTTCCTCTTCGGAATGATGGTTGCACTGCACTTTGCAAAACCTGATAGTCTTAGTCCGTGTGACTCTTTCTGCAGTCTCAAGAATCTTGATAGGCTTCTCCTCATAAGTGAGATCACTTTCCAATTGTACCTCCTCCAAAGGTATAGTATCCTTCAAAGAAGTTTCTTCCATTTCTGGATGACATTTCTTAAGCTGACTCACGTGAAACACATTATGGACAGCTGACAAAGACTCTGGCAATTCAATTTCATAAGCAACTTCTCCTTTACGACTCAGAATCTTGAATGGTCCAACATATCTTGGGGCCAACTTTCCTTTGTCTCCGAACCTCTTCACTCCACGAATTGGTGACACTCTAAAATAAGCTCTATCACCAACTTCGTAGGTGACTTCTCTACGCTTAGGATCTGCGTAGCTTTTCTGTCGGGACTGTGCTATCTTCAATATGTCCTTAACCAACTTGACCTTCTCTTCGGCCTCTTTAATAAGTTCTGGCCCGAACAAACTTCTTTCTCCCACACCATTCCATAACAATGGGGTGGTACATTTTCTCCCGTAGATAAACTCAAATGGTGCCATCCCAATGATGGCTTGATAGCTGTTGTTGTAAGAAAATTCTGCGTAAGACAGACTTTCATCCCAACTGGCTCCATAGTCTAGGGCACATGCCCTCAACATGTCTTCAAGAATCTGATTAGTCCTTTCTGTTTGTCCATCAGTTTGAGGATGAAAAGCAGTGCTGAATTCCAACCTCGTTCCCAATGACTCGTGTAGCTGTCTCCAAAAATGGGAAGTGAATTGAGTTTCCCTATCAGACACGATACTCTTGGGCACTCCATGCAGACACACAATTCTACTCATATAGATCTTGGCCAACTTAGCACTTGTATAGGTTGTCTTCACGGGTATGAAATGAGCCTCTTTAGTTAGGCAATCCACTACTACCCAAATAGAATCATATCCTGACCGGGTCCTTGGTAATCCGGTAATGAAATCCATACCAATCTTGTCCCACTTCCAATCAGGAATAGGTAGTGGTTGAAGCAAACCTGCTGGTTTCTGATGTTCCGCTTTTACTCTACTACACACATCACATAAAGCAATATGCTCGGCGATGTCCTTCTTGAGATTATTCCACCAAAATCTTTCCTTCATATCCATGTACATTTTGGTGTTACCCGGATGATGGAATACGGTGAGTTGTGTGCTTACTGCAAAATCAGTTTCCGAAGCTCCGGATCTTGTGGAACACAGATACGTTTCCCATGCCATAAAGTACCCTGTTCGTCTTCATGGAATCCTTTGGCTTTTCCTTTGCCAATCTTTTCCTTAATTTCTTCAATTTCACTATCAATCTTCTGGGCTTCTTTGATCTTGTCCAACAAAGTGGGTTGAACATCCAAAGACATGAGATGTCCTTCAGGCACAATCTCCAATCTGAGATCTCTAAATTGGGCACACAAATCATCTGGAAATTCTCCTTTAGTAAGGCCATTCACAAAAACTTTACGGCTTAAAGCATCTGCTACAACATTTGCTTTACCGGGGTGGTATTGCAAACTTAAGTCATAGTCCTTGATGAGTTCTAGCCATCTTCTTTGTCTCATGTTAATTTCTTTCTGGGTGAAGATATACTTCAAACTCTTGTGATCTGTGAACACTTCACAACGCTTTCCCAAAAGATAATGTCTCCATGTTTTGAGTGCATGGACAACAGAGGCTAATTCTAGATCATGAGTAGGGTAGTTCACTTCATGAGTTTTGAGTTGTCTCGAGGCATAAGCCAAAAATTTTCCTTCTTGAATAAGTACTGCATCCAAACCATGATGAGATGCATCACAATACACTTGGAAATCCTTCTCCAAATCTGGCAAACACAAGACTGGTGTTGTCACAAGTCTCTTCTTCAATTCTTGAAAGCTGAGTTCACATCCCTCAGACCAAGCAAATTTCTTGTCTTTCTTTAGCAATTCTGTCATGGGTTTTGCTACTTTGGAGAAATTCTCAATGAACCTTCTGTAGTAACCTGCTAAGCCAAGGAAACTACGAACTTCTTTCACTGACTTGGGAGATTCCCATTCAGTTACAGCTGAAACTTTAGCAGGATCAACTACTACACCATCTCCTGACACAACGTGTCCAAGAAATCCAACTTCATTTAGCCAAAATTCGCACTTGCTGAATTTGGCATACAGTTTATGCTCTCTAAGCTTCTCAAGTATCAAACGCAAATGTCCTTCATGCTCTTCTTTGCTCTTGGAGTAGACTAAAATGTCATCGATGAAAACGACAACAAACTTATCAAGGAATTCCATGAACACCTTGTTCATCATATTCATGAAGTATGCTGGAGCATTGGTCAAACCAAATGGCATCACGGTATACTCATACAATCCATACCTTGTGGTGAAAGTTGTCTTAGGTATGTCTTGTTCTCTTATCTTGAGTTGGAAATATCCTGACCGAAGATCAATTTTTGAGAACACACAAGCTCCTTCTATCTGATCAAACAAGTCATTGATTCTAGGCAAAGGGTATTTGTTCTTGATAGTCACCTCATTGAGTGAACGGTAATCTATGCATAACCTTTGACTTCTATCTTTCTTCTCCACGAACAAAACTGGGGCTCCCCAAGATGAAGAACTTGGTTGAATAAATCCTTTCTGCAACTGCTCTCCAAGTTGTTTCTTGAGTTCTTTCAGTTCATCAACTGACATCTGGTACGGTCTCTTCGCTATTGGTCCAGATCCTGGTAGCAAATCAATAAGAAACTCCACATCTCTATCTGGTGGCATTCCCGACAATTCTTCCGAAAACACATCCGGATATTCACTCACAATTGGCACACTGTCTATGCTAACCCCCTTAAGAGAATTTAGCTTACTCCCTTTCGATTCGAAGTTAGACTTGAATTTAATCCGTTTTCTTTCTGGGGTTGTGAGTGCAACAGTACGATTAGCACAATCTAGTACTCCTTCATACTTAGCCATCCAATCCATTCCCAAAATTACATCCAGTCCTTGGGAATCTAGGATTATCATACTCACTGGAAACTTATGCTTTCCAAACTCTATCACTAGATCCCGACATCCAAGACTTACTATCATATCTCCACCTGGAGAACTAACTTTTATTGGATACCCAATGTTTTCAGTTGGAAACCCATTTCTATCAACAAATGCTTTTGATATGAATGAATGTGATGCTCCAGTATCAAAAAGAACAAGTGCTGGAATAGAATTGAGTTTGAACTTACCAGCAACAGCATCTGTCTCTTCATAGATTTCCTCCACATTGATGTGGTTCACTTGTCCCTTCTGAAAAGGGTTGGGCTTGTTGGGTCCTTCAACTTTCTTTTCTAGGCATTCATTTGCATAATGCCCCATTTTCTTGCACTTGAAGCACTCAACCTGACTAATGTCCTTCTTGACAGGCTGGCTTCCACTTCCACTTCCACTACCACTATGGTGGCTCTTATATCCACCCTTGTGGTTCTTGTACTTGTCATTGTCATGACTACGGTGATGCTTGTTGTCATGGTGACGGTTGTGGTTGTGGTGCTTGTTGAATTTCCCATGCTTGTGGAATCCTGAGCTTCCACTATCATCATAATGGGAACGTTTGTGAGACGATCCCGAGCTGTGCTTGTCAGAGTGCTTTCTCTTCCTGCTTTCAACTTGCTTCATTTTGCTCTCCAAAATAGCAGCCTTATCACAGAGAGACTGATAAGTGGGAACATAGGCCACTGATAGCTGCAAGTTCAGTTCATCATTCAGCCCTTCAAGGAACTTTTCCTTCCTCTTAGCATCAGTGTCAACTTCATCCGGTGCATAACGCGCCAGATTGTTGAACTCCTCAATATATTCTGCCATGCTGCGGTGGCGCTGCTTCAAGTTATGGAATTCTTTCTTCTTCAGACTCATCACTCCAGATGAGATATGAGCAGTACGAAAGCCATCCTCAAAGATAGCCCATGTCACATCTTCTATGGGAGTGGTGATCTGGAAGTTATCCCACCAAGTGGCGGCTGGTCCTTCCAGCAAATGTGCTGCAAATCTGACCTTTTCTGCATCAGTACAGCCCACAGTTACCAAGTCCTTGTTCACAGAGCATAGCCAATCATTGGCCACCATGGGATCAGTTGTTCCTGAGAACTTTGCTGGCCTCAATCTCAAGAACCTGGTAAGCATGTCAAAACCCGGTGGGTTTTTGTTGTTGTTGTTGTTGTTGTTGTTGTTGTTGTTGTTGTTGTTGTTGTTGTTGTTGTTGTTGTTGTTGCTGTTGTTGTTGCTGTTGTTGTTGTTGTTGTTGTTGTTGTTGTTGTTGTGTTGTTGTTGTTGTTGTTGTTGTTGTTGTTGTTGTTGTTGTTGTTGTTGTTGTTGTTGTTATTGTTGTTATTGTTGTTGTTGTTGTTGTTGTTGTTTTGGTTCTGGATGAACGTCGTCATCATTTGCATCAGCTGAGTCTGCGCTGTCATCATTTGCTGCATCTCAGGAGTGATGTTGTTGTTGGGGTTGGGATTGGCACGACGGGAAGGCATATGTGGTTTTTTCAATAGAGATAAGAATGAGATACCCATAGATGCTTTCATGCACAATACATCACATAAGCAATCACAAAACATGCATCACAATAATAAAGGTTCAACAACAAGATAACAAGTTTGCAAGGTAACACACCAATAACAAGCCATCCACATGTTGGATGGTCATTGTGACACAAATAAAGTATGATAAACAAATGATAAATGAGTAGTCAACTCTACTCCTCGGCATCAACCTCCTCCTCGACAAAGGTAAGACCTACATTCTCCATAGCGGTCTTGTATTCCTCGACATTGGCGGTCAAGGTCTCTACTTTGGCTTTGAGAGCCCTCTTCTGAGAACAAAGCCTCTCAATCACCGTCTGCTGATGCTCGAGCTCGAAGTCCTTGGCCTGCAGTTCTTCAGTCATGTCCCGAATCCTCTTGTTCCTATCCTGGACTCGCTTCTCCTGACTCTTGAACTTTCTGTCCTGGCTCTCGAACTTTGCCTCCATCTCCTTGACTATCTCATCTTGCTCCGCGAAGAGCTTGTCTGTCACATCCCAAGATTTTCCAAATCTTGTAATGTGAAAATAAATTAATAAAATAAAACTTTGTTTGTTTTTCAGAGACAGAAGAAACTTTTTGAATTAAAATGGAACCTCAAACCCATTTGAATTAAATAAAATCCTAAAAGGATTTAAAAACATAAAACAATTAACAAAGGAATGATAAAGTATTTTGGAAATAGTATTTTGGATCCTTTAATAAAGGATTGGTATTCAAAAGAAAAGTTGGATTTATAAATAAGGATTATTTTATATAAAGCCAAATTAAACATTGGACAAGCTATGGAAAATAAAACATTTTACTTTAAAACAAAATAATAAAGGTTTATTTAAAAATAATAAAGGATTATTTAAATAAAATAATAAGGATTTAATATCCAACTTTATTTGATAAAAAGGGTTTTACCATTTTAATTAAAAACATCAAAACTTATTAAATTATATTAAAGGATTTCCAAGTATTTTATATTCTCTAATAAAACCTACTAAAGTGTTTGGGCATGTTTTAAGATTTTAAAATAAATATTTTCAATAAAACAAACCCAAGTTGATTTAACAATGAAAGTCTATGTTATTTAATTAATAAAGGACTCTAAAATAAAAGGTTATTTTGTTTTAAACAAATTTTCTAAATATTCTTTATTTCCAAATAAAACCTACTGATTGGATTTTGAAAGCATTAGGATTTCAAATGAAGATTTTATTAAATGAACCAAACCCTACTTGATTAATAAACCATGGTCCATTTTATTTAAATTATAAATGGAACCTTTAATAAAATTGTTATTTATTTTAAACAAAGCTTTCTAGATATACCTTATTTCAAATACAAACCACTGTTTTGGTTTTGGAAAATATATAGATTTAAATTGAGTTTGAAATAAATCAAATCCTAATTTGATTAATTAGCAATGGGCATTTATTTAATTAATAATGGACTTAATTATTTAAAAATTATGGATTTTAGAATTAGGTTCAGGCTACTGAACAGAACCAAATCAAACTTACAACGTTTGGGAGTTGTTTGAATTGATGTGAATATTGTTTGTTTATTTGAATTTCAAAACAAGAAAATAGGAATAGAAAAAGAAAAAGAATCAGACAGAAAAAAAAAAAAAAACAGACCCAACCCACTACCCCGGCCCAAACAGCCCACCTAGCCCAGCTCTCCCTCCCCCGAAGCGTTACTTTTCTCACCCCAGAAGCAACCCACGCAGACACCGACTGGTGGACCTCTCCCCCACTCTTTTTCCCACTGACACAACGGTCCCACACCACGCCCCCTTCTTCTCCACCCGCAGCGACCCGTTCCTCGCCGTTTACTGCCGTTGAATGCCGGCGTAAATCCTCTTTACTGGCCGAGTAACCCCCACCAGCGACCACTCCCTCTTAATCGCCTCTTTCCCCTCTTCTGTTTCCCTCAGACGCCATCCTCTATCCGCCACCAGGCTGTTGCCATTTCCTTCTGCACCTCCTCTGTCTCCGGCGACCATTCTTGCCGATTCCGGCAGCCTCTCACCACTTTCTGCCTCCCCGAACACACGAGCATGCTCATCGCACCCTAGCGCATGTTTCTGTGCCATTCAATCAACCGCGGGCGCCCAGAGCACCGACCTCGACAACATCTGGCCGCGCCGCCGCGTCTGCCTCACTCCGGTGAGTACCCCAGATGGTTTCCGTCCGCCCTTTCCACTCTCGTTCACGCGCACAGCGTTGCCTTGACCTCACGCATCTGACCGCGCCTCCGTTTTTCCTTAGGGTGGTCTCCAGTGACGTCCTCGACCTCGACCAGAGCCGCCCGTCGCCAGTAGCAACTCCGGCGAGGGATTCTGCTCGTCCCCGTGCGCCCCTTCATCAACCAGTGGCAAGTTGAGCATCCCCGTGCCACGACGAACACAGTGAGCCCCCTCTCCTCCTTCCTCGTTTCCAGTTTCGCTAGCGCCGCCGCCAACTGACCGCTCTGCCGCTCGCCGTTGTTATCACGCCGCCAGTTCGTGACCGTTTGATAGGAGCCGTCCGATATCAATCAAGTGGGTGAGATAGAACGACTTAAACGCGAAGGGGTACTCGATCTGAGCCACTCGATCTAACTAGATCCAACGCCCCACAGCCGCGATCCAACCGAAACGGTACCGACAAATAAGAAGCTGCCGCGTGTCACCAGATAGATTGAAATTAGAATTTGAAATCAGAATTATTTGCAAACTTCAAACCCTTATAACTTTTGATCCATACGTCCAAATTTGACAAATTTTATATCAATGGATTCAGGAGAACAAGACCTAGCCAACCCTACCCTTAGTTTAGCAAATAGTATTTGATAAATTGTTTGATTTTGCAGATTCTTTTGTGTGCTTGCTAACATTAGAAAAATCATTTAAAAATGAATTTTGAGATCAAACCTTTGCCAATTGGTTTGTTGTGACCCTACTGACCCTAGGAACCAACCCATAGTGTTAAAAATGATTTTTGTGAAATTTAAGTTGAATTATTTAACTTAGCCATTTTCTAGTCAAATAAACTTATTGATTTTATTATGGAAATGTTTATGGGAAGAAAACTTTGAGTAGATGGTTTGGACCAAACCTACTGACCAAAAACACCAAGTTTTGCAATAGCAACTCATTTGGTGAACCCTATGGGTTAATTCCTTAGTAAAAATATTTCTACACCACATAAAATAACACTTTGTTTTGAAAATGGTTTTAAAGTGAAACCTTTTGCAAATGACTTGGCCACTTTAGAGAATGACCATTAGATGTACCCAAATGTCTATGACCCACTAGGAACCACTTTTTCAAACAAAACAAAGCTTGGCATGCTTGCATGCATTTCTTTGACTTTGTTATTTATGTGTGTTGTTTTGCTTGATTGGTAGATTGAGTTTGTGCCTTTCTTAATTGATTTGTAGTGACTTGAAGAGTGTGATTGTTGCAAGATCAAGAAGTGAACCTATACTCTACCAAAAAGGCAAGTGATGCTTCATACTTTTGTCCCATTACTTTCTCTATGCATTAGTGATTTTGCTAAGTAAACTTGCATGGATTTTGCTAAGTATAGATCTTGCTATAGGAAATCCTAGTAGATGAATCCTTAGTAGGATTTTCCTAAGTTAAAGTTTCCTAATACTACCAAGCTTAGCCTAGCTAATAGAAAACATGGGTGGAATATATATTCACACTATGGAAAAATATTCTAAGTCTGAGGACTTATGTTTTTGTTTAATAAAACAACTAAGTTAATGAATCCCCTGGGTGGAATGGGCTTGCTTGGTGGAGAATGGTTGAGTGGTTCACAATGCCATGGCTTGGATTGTGTATCTCACTTGTGGAATGCCACCCAGGAAACAAAGGGATTTGAGATGTCAAATGTTGAGAAGCTTCAAGTGCAACCACTTGGCAATATGGGCTCTGCCATGATCATATAGGTTGCAAGAACTTAGCCAAATGGACAGTGGGTGGTAGTGTTTGATAGGTTGGAGCGCGTCCATTTTGGTCTAAGGGAAAGCTTCTGAAAGATCTTGTCTTGGGAAACCAAGTCTTGTGGGTAAAGTGCACCACCTCTGCAGAGTGTAAAATCTAAGTACTTAGCCATGTCCCTGGTAAAGGACAATTTGAGCATCAAGACATGGAAGCAATCAAGAATCTCATCATTCAAATTTCTAAAGTTAAAATCTTGTGGTTTGAACAAGGGTTGTTTGAATTCTTCAATCATTGATGGAGGGATGGCTTGGTACGAGGATCTTGAAATCTTTGATTGAGGAAAATGATTTTGTCAAGCAAAAACTTAGTATTTTCAAAATGATAAGAAAAATATATTTTGAGCAATGCAAGCCTCAACTCCACTTAGCCAAATGCATATAGTTGATAGACTCCACAATACTACCAAAGTATCACTTGCCAATACAATTCAAATGTATTGACCCTTTGTGGCTATAACTTGTATGTTGCAGGTTTGATTGATTTAGTGAGGACTGATTGATTAGGATTACAAAGTCTACAACCAACATCTGCCTGTGGCACTTTGAAGATGAAGGACCCATGATTATAGTTATTCCGCTGCAATGTAATGTAATAGCCAAATGAGCTATGTTTGATGTAATAAAATTATGTTATTCCTGGTTATAAAGTTATATTATGACCTTTGTTTCTTGATATTACATCTTAACTGTGGATGCTAGCTATTGATCCAGGGACTAGCATTGTAAACACAGAGGGCTCTCTCTTATTAAAGATTGGGACCCCTACAGATGGTATCAGAGCATTGTGTTGCCTGTAGGATTTGTAAACCCTAGGATTGGACAAAAGACCCTTAGAAAAATAGGAGTTATACTTGTTCCAAAAACTTATTTACAAAACACTTGTAAACTCTTTCCTCAACCATTTTGGTTTCAACTCTACTTCTCTTCTATTTCAAACTTGATGGAAAAACCTACCCCATGACCAAAGACTACACCATATGCAAAGGACTTCTTCAACTTCTTCAACTCTAATGACTTCAACATCTTCAACTCTAATGACTTCAACATCTTCAGCATGTTCACCAAGGACTTCCAACCTGGAAACTACTAAGGACCACAAGTGAAACAAGGAAAACCTACTCAAGATTTAGAGACTAAGGGAATGCAAAATAAGAAGGAGCCATCAACAACTTTGAAGTATTGTGACCAAGAGTTTTTCTCAAAGAAACCAAGATCTCATACAAGAAGAATCAAGAAGGAAGGAAAGATCACAAGTAAACCATATAGATGGACCACCATAATTTCGTCAAGTCAAACCACCAACTTATGTGGTGTAACAAAAATATTTTGTTGTCTAAGTATGTGCTTGAACCTTGTTTGAGTGAAATGTTTGTTTGTGATTGCTTGCACATTGCTTGTGTGAATTGTGATGTGTGTGATTAGAAGTAATTCCTTAGAAATATCTTGCCTATTCTAATCTCCCTTCAACCCAAACAGATGACTACCCCAAAAGACTCCAAGGTAGATGACATCAACAACAACCAAGAGGACAACATGAGAGAACTTATAGCAACCCAAAACCAGTTGAGCCAAGAGACAACTCAGCTTTTAGCCAACAACAATGGACTAGACCCAGCCATACAAAGGATTTTCGAACTTCAATCCCAATTGTTGCAAGGACTCATTACTCAAATGATCAACATGGGAGAAATTTTTTCCCAAGGAGCTAATGACAACAAGGATAACAAAGATGCTGATCTAGAAGTGACCAAAGATAACAATATTTTTAGAGACAAGGATCATTCATCCAAGGAACATGAAGATCAATGCTTCAAGAAGAGAGAAAGATCTCCCACCTATGAAGAACATGAACTAGAAGAACTCCTAGCTTTGGAGAGACCCAAAAAGAAGAAAAAGGACATAAGCCAATTGCAGTGTTACAATTGCAAAGAGATGGAACACTATGCCAGTGAATGCCCAGAAAAGAAGAAGAGACAAGAAGACAAACAAAAGCTAGTGAAACCCAAGATAAGGAAAGATATTAGCCAAGTTATGTGCAAACACTGCAAAGAGTTAGGACATTATGCAAACTACTGTCCAGAAAATATGAAGCATAAGATAAACCAGTCTTTGAGAGATATCAACCTTGTCACATGTTTCAAATGCAAGGAACTAGGCCACTATGCAAACAATTGTCCAGAAAGGATGGAGAACAAGTTAAACAAGTCTATGAAGGATCGCAGCCTTGGCCCATGAGTCAAGTAAAGAAACCAAGAACACATGCAACTGTTTGCTTAGAGAGATTTTTCCCAGAATCCCAAAAAGGACGATATGTAATTTTTGTTTGAAAAATTTTAAGGGTGGTAGTACCCTAGTTGTTTTGAACCTGCTTGTAACCCTAGCCTCCCCAAATCTCGGGACGAGATTTATTTTAAGGGTGGTAGCCTGTCACATCCCAAGATTTTCCAAATCTTGTAATGTGAAAATAAATTAATAAAATAAAACTTTGTTTGTTTTTCAGAGACAGAAGAAACTTTTTGAATTAAAATGGAACCTCAAACCCATTTGAATTAAATAAAATCCTAAAAGGATTTAAAAACATAAAACAATTAACAAAGGAATGATAAAGTATTTTGGAAATAGTATTTTGGATCCTTTAATAAAGGATTGGTATTCAAAAGAAAAGTTGGATTTATAAATAAGGATTATTTTATATAAAGCCAAATTAAACATTGGACAAGCTATGGAAAATAAAACATTTTACTTTAAAACAAAATAATAAAGGTTTATTTAAAAATAATAAAGGATTATTTAAATAAAATAATAAGGATTTAATATCCAACTTTATTTGATAAAAAGGGTTTTACCATTTTAATTAAAAACATCAAAACTTATTAAATTATATTAAAGGATTTCCAAGTATTTTATATTCTCTAATAAAACCTACTAAAGTGTTTGGGCATGTTTTAAGATTTTAAAATAAATATTTTCAATAAAACAAACCCAAGTTGATTTAACAATGAAAGTCTATGTTATTTAATTAATAAAGGACTCTAAAATAAAAGGTTATTTTGTTTTAAACAAATTTTCTAAATATTCTTTATTTCCAAATAAAACCTACTGATTGGATTTTGAAAGCATTAGGATTTCAAATGAAGATTTTATTAAATGAACCAAACCCTACTTGATTAATAAACCATGGTCCATTTTATTTAAATTATAAATGGAACCTTTAATAAAATTGTTATTTATTTTAAACAAAGCTTTCTAGATATACCTTATTTCAAATACAAACCACTGTTTTGGTTTTGGAAAATATATAGATTTAAATTGAGTTTGAAATAAATCAAATCCTAATTTGATTAATTAGCAATGGGCATTTATTTAATTAATAATGGACTTAATTATTTAAAAATTATGGATTTTAGAATTAGGTTCAGGCTACTGAACAGAACCAAATCAAACTTACAAAGTTTGGGAGTTGTTTGAATTGATGTGAATATTGTTTGTTTATTTGAATTTCAAAACAAGAAAATAGGAATAGAAAAAGAAAAAGAATCAGACAGAAAAAAAAATAAGAAAACAGACCCAACCCACTACCCCGGCCCAAACAGCCCACCTAGCCCAGCTCTCCCTCCCCCGAAGCGTTACTTTTCTCACCCCAGAAGCAACCCACGCAGACACCGACTGGTGGACCTCTCCCCCACTCTTTTTCCCACTGACACAACGGTCCCACACCACGCCCCCTTCTTCTCCACCCGCAGCGACCCGTTCCTCGCCGTTTACTGCCGTTGAATGCCGGCGTAAATCCTCTTTACTGGCCGAGTAACCCCCACCAGCGACCACTCCCTCTTAATCGCCTCTTTCCCCTCTTTTGTTTCCCTCAGACGCCATCCTCTATCCGCCACCAGGCTGTTGCCATTTCCTTCTGCACCTCCTCTGTCTCCGACGACCATTCTTGCCGATTCCGGCAGCCTCTCACCACTTTCTGCCTCCCCGAACACACGAGCATGCTCATCGCACCCTAGCGCATGTTTCTGTGCCATTCAATCAACCGCGGGCGCCCAGAGCACCGACCTCGACAACATCTGGCCGCGCCGCCGCGTCTGCCTCACTCCGGTGAGTACCCCAGATGGTTTCCGTCCGCCCTTTCCACTCTCGTTCACGCGCACAGCGTTGCCTTGACCTCACGCATCTGACCGCGCCTCCGTTTTTCCTTAGGGTGGTCTCCAGTGACGTCCTCGACCTCGACCAGAGCCGCCCGTCGCCAGTAGCAACTCCGGCGAGGGATTCTGCTCGTCCCCGTGCGCCCCTTCATCAACCAGTGGCAAGTTGAGCATCCCCGTGCCACGACGAACACAGTGAGCCCCCTCTCCTCCTTCCTCGTTTCCAGTTTCGCTAGCGCCGCCGCCAACTGACCGCTCTGCCGCTCGCCGTTGTTATCACGCCGCCAGTTCGTGACCGTTTGATAGGAGCCGTCCGATATCAATCAAGTGGGTGAGATAGAACGACTTAAACGCGAAGGGGTACTCGATCTGAGCCACTCGATCTAACTAGATCCAACGCCCCACAGCCGCGATCCAACCGAAACGGTACCGACAAATAAGAAGCTGCCGCGTG
The DNA here is from genome assembly GCA_910589765.1 of Avena atlantica. Taxonomy (NCBI): domain Eukaryota; kingdom Viridiplantae; phylum Streptophyta; class Magnoliopsida; order Poales; family Poaceae; genus Avena; species Avena atlantica. The sequence continues at coordinate 52,596,117 of OU342733.1, forward strand.
TCACCAGATAGATTGAAATTAGAATTTGAAATCAGAATTATTTGCAAACTTCAAACCCTTATAACTTTTGATCCATATGTCCAAATTTGACAAATTTTATATCAATGGATTCAGGAGAACAAGACCTAGCCAACCCTACCCTTAGTTTAGCAAATAGTATTTGATAAATTGTTTGATTTTGCAGATTCTTTTGTGTGCTTGCTAACATTAGAAAAATCATTTAAAAATGAATTTTGAGATCAAACCTTTGCCAATTGGTTTGTTGTTACCCTACTGACCCTAGGAACCAACCCATAGTGTTAAAAATGATTTTTGTGAAATTTAAGTTGAATTATTTAACTTAGCCATTTTCTAGTCAAATAAACTTATTGATTTTATTATGGAAATGTTTATGGGAAGAAAACTTTGAGTAGATGGTTTGGACCAAACCTACTGACCAAAAACACCAAGTTTTGCAATAGCAACTCATTTGGTGAACCCTATGGGTTAATTCCTTAGTAAAAATATTTCTACACCACATAAAATAACACTTTGTTTTGAAAATGGTTTTAAAGTGAAACCTTTTGCAAATGACTTGGCCACTTTAGAGAATGACCATTAGATGTACCCAAATGTCTATGACCCACTAGGAACCACTTTTTCAAACAAAACAAAGCTTGGCATGCTTGCATGCATTTCTTTGACTTTGTTATTTATGTGTGTTGTTTTGCTTGATTGGTAGATTGAGTTTGTGCCTTTCTTAATTGATTTGTAGTGACTTGAAGAGTGTGATTGTTGCAAGATCAAGAAGTGAACCTATACTCTACCAAAAAGGCAAGTGATGCTTCATACTTTTGTCCCATTACTTTCTCTATGCATTAGTGATTTTGCTAAGTAAACTTGCATGGATTTTGCTAAGTATAGATCTTGCTATAGGAAATCCTAGTAGATGAATCCTTAGTAGGATTTTCCTAAGTTAAAGTTTCCTAATACTACCAAGCTTAGCCTAGCTAATAGAAAACATGGGTGGAATATATATTCACACTATGGAAAAATATTCTAAGTCTGAGGACTTATGTTTTTGTTTAATAAAACAACTAAGTTAATGAATCCCCTGGGTGGAATGGGCTTGCTTGGTGGAGAATGGTTGAGTGGTTCACAATGCCATGGCTTGGATTGTGTATCTCACTTGTGGAATGCCACCCAGGAAACAAAGGGATTTGAGATGTCAAATGTTGAGAAGCTTCAAGTGCAACCACTTGGCAATATGGGCTCTGCCATGATCATATAGGTTGCAAGAACTTAGCCAAATGGACAGTGGGTGGTAGTGTTTGATAGGTTGGAGCGCGTCCATTTTGGTCTAAGGGAAAGCTTCTGAAAGATCTTGTCTTGGGAAACCAAGTCTTGTGGGTAAAGTGCACCACCTCTGCAGAGTGTAAAATCTAAGTACTTAGCCATGTCCCTGGTAAAGGACAATTTGAGCATCAAGACATGGAAGCAATCAAGAATCTCATCATTCAAATTTCTAAAGTTAAAATCTTGTGGTTTGAACAAGGGTTGTTTGAATTCTTCAATCATTGATGGAGGGATGGCTTGGTACGAGGATCTTGAAATCTTTGATTGAGGAAAATGATTTTGTCAAGCAAAAACTTAGTATTTTCAAAATGATAAGAAAAATATATTTTGAGCAATGCAAGCCTCAACTCCACTTAGCCAAATGCATATAGTTGATAGACTCCACAATACTACCAAAGTATCACTTGCCAATACAATTCAAATGTATTGACCCTTTGTGGCTATAACTTGTATGTTGCAGGTTTGATTGATTTAGTGAGGACTGATTGATTAGGATTACAAAGTCTACAACCAACATCTGCCTGTGGCACTTTGAAGATGAAGGACCCATGATTATAGTTATTCCGCTGCAATGTAATGTAATAGCCAAATGAGCTATGTTTGATGTAATAAAATTATGTTATTCCTGGTTATAAAGTTATATTATGACCTTTGTTTCTTGATATTACATCTTAACTGTGGATGCTAGCTATTGATCCAGGGACTAGCATTGTAAACACAGAGGGCTCTCTCTTATTAAAGATTGGGACCCCTACATTGTCCTTCTCGCGAAGCTGCACCTGGAGTTCGTCATTGTTGAGCATGACGTTGGTCCTATCAGTGTCCACGTTCCTAATGAGAGCCTCTAAGTCCTGGAGGTATAGGCGAATCGGCTCAGCTGTATCCCTCAAAGTGTCCTCGAAGTCGATGGCCTCTCCATCCTCATCACGTCTACCAAAGACGTGGAAGTGAGTACCTCTAACCTGTCGAGAGTGTCTCCCTAGCAGACGTCCTATCATATCCTGCATGACTACCTCAAAGCCTCTCTCCTTGTCATCGTGCATGAGCTTGAAGATGATAGCCTCCGTGGTAGGCTCAGTCTTGCATCCGGGCTGATTGACCTGAAACCCCAAAGGTCTTTGCTCTCAAACTTGGTGAGGGGAAGCACCATGATGGTAGGAAGAGGGAGATTGAGCAAAGTAGTGAGCTCAACAATACGAGGACCAAAGCGAGTTCCCTGGAAATCCTTAACAGTGCTGATGGTAACATTAGGCATCTATTTATAAGATAGAAAAAGTTAGAACAACACAATTTAAGATAAAACACAAGGCAAAGCATCACATACACATCCTTGGAAATCAAAACACACAAGTCATGGCATACATGGATCCATTACAACAACCAAGGTTCAACTTATGTTAAGCAACATTTGGAAAATAAGGTGATAAGTGGTGGTCCAACTAACGAAGTACGTTTACAATCCTATCTCACTGGATCTGTTGGCTAACATAATGTTTCTAGAAGCAATCAGTCTATCTTGCTCACATGACTCCATCACTAAGTCTATAATGTCTCCTCTTAAGGTTTGGTTGGTAGCTTCCAACTCTTCGGTATGTTTCTTCTCTTCCTTTAGGTCGTTTTGGAGGTTGATCATTCTGCACTTGACTCTATCACCAAGTTCTTTGATGGTCTTCCAAGCTGCATCCCTTGCTGAGTCAAAGAATGTAGGGTGCATCACTGAATTGGTGAACATGCAGAATCCTGATTCCTTGTGGTTCTCTTCCTTGTTTTTATACAAGTGAAGTTTCACCCACCAGTACTCAACTCCTTCATCCATCACAGGAAAACCTTTGTACATAGCTGCACCATGTATTTCCATTACAACCATGAGGTCCTTGAGAGCCTTGGGGAATTCTGTCTCACACTCCAAAGTCATTGTCATGGGTGGTCCTTTCCTTATGGCTTCGTTGATGGAGTTCATCTACAAATAGAGATGAGAAAGAAGGTTAGAAAAGTTTACGAGAAGAATAGACAAGTGTAGAAGTTGTTGAAAAATTTTCCTTAGTGGTTTCCAATCCTAGGGTCATAATCCTACAGGAAACACAATGCTCTGATACCATCTGTAAGATCCCTCCTTTATAAAGGAAAAGGATCCCTGTGATTGCAATGCTAGTCCTTGGATCAATGCTAGCATCCACAGTTTAAGATGAAGTACACAGAAACAAAGGTCATTATTACAGTCATTCCAGAGACAAACATAGTCTTTACAACTCCAAGGCCATAGTCCTAGTACAAGAGTTTGAATAAGTAAATAAATAAAAGTCTTCATCTTCATGTGCCACAGGCAAACATGTTGAGTGTAGACTCATGACTCCTAATCCTCATTAGAGTAACCTGCAACATCACAAGTTACAGCCATAGTGGGTCAATACATTGGAATAGTATTGGCAAGTGATAACTTAGTATAATTTAGGTGGACTAGATACTATATGCAATTTGGCTAAGTGTAGCTTGGCTTGCTTTGCTCAAAATAGATTTTGCCTATTAGTTGAAATCACTAAGTTTTTCTTTGTCAAAACTTTTCCCAAGGAACCACCAATAGACATTGAGGTCCTTCACCCTTGTTCACCCACATGTTTTACTTAGAAATTGGGATGAGGAGATTCTTGATAACTTCCATGTCTTGATGGTCAAGTTGTCCTTTTCCAGGGACATGGCTAAGTACTTAGGTTCTTCCATCTGCAGAGGTTGTGCACTTTCCCCACAAGCCTTGATTTTCACCAAGACAGGACCTTTCAGAAGCCTTCCCTTAGACCAAATGGACGCGCTCCAACCTATCATCCCACTACCACCAACTGTCCAAATGGCTAAGTTATTGCAACCTATATGATCCTGGAAGAGCGCATATTGCCAAGTGGCTGCACTAGAAGCTTCTTAACATTTGGCCTCTAAAATCTCTTTGTTCCTGGGTGGCTTTTCACAAGTGAGATACACAAGGTAAACCATAGAAATGGGCCTTATGTAACCACTCAACATAAACCATTCCTTCCATTCCACCCAGGTGTTTCATTTACTTAGTTGTTTTATTAGGCAAAACACAAGTCCAAAGACTTAGAAATATTTTCATCATAGCATGTATATTTCACCACCCTTGGTTGCTACTAGCTAGGATAAACATGGCATAGATAAGCATCTTAACTTAGAAATTTCCTAGCAATTCTACAACTACTAGGATTTCCCAACATGGCATATAAGCAAAATATAACATGAAAGACCAGCAAAATATTTCTAATGCATAGTAGAAAACATAGGGATAAAAATATTCATGAAGCACCACTTGCCTTGGTAGTTTGGAGAGTAGCTACACTCCTCACAATCACAATCACTATTGGCACCAAAATCTACACAAAGAATGATAGCCACAAATCACATACAAAACATATACAAACAAAAATATATGAATGCATGCAATATGATATGTGATGGTTTTTAAAACTCTACAAAGCAAGTGTACTGTACTGGTTCAAAAACAAGCTCAAAACTTGCCAAACAACATTTATTTAAACCTTAAAACAATTCCCGAACAATTCATATACTCAAAATAGCCCTACACATGTTTCTGTAATTAAACCCATTTTAACAGAAGCAAAACATTAAACACATTGCATATTTAGAAAGGGCTTGTTCTCCTGATTCCATTGATATAAAATTTGTCAAATTCTAACGTGGGAATCAAAAGTTATAGCTAAAACAAAATCAAACATCTAATAGATTCAATTCCTGTTTTTAAATCTAAACTTTTGCCACGCGTCTTAATCTGATTGGCCAGTACCGCTTCGCGTTGGCTCAAGTTTCTGACTTAATCGCGCAGCCCAGATCCAATCTTACCGCTTCGCTCAGGTTCTATTGTTACCGTAGGATCTAGATCTAACGATCCTAAGCAGCTTGACCATCCAGTGGTGGCGCTAGCGGCGGCGACAGGCGGCGGCTCCTCTGTCAGAGTTGCTATCGGCGTTCTAGGTCGCGCGGAAGAGGGGGAAGGGGCTTACCAGACTCGCCGTGTGCTGCTGATGCTCAAGGTGGCGGTGGTTTGGCAAGGGGCGCACGGAGATGGTCGCTGGAGCTCGTCGAAGTTGCGGGCGGCGTCAGTTGCTTGCTGTCGAAGACGTTGCCGGGGTTCTGCGTCGACCTAGCAAGAGCCAGATGGTTCAGGAGATGCGCAAGGGTCTGGTGATCAAGACTGTATCAAAGAGGAGGAAAGGGGCGGTCTTATCTTACCTGAATCGCACGTCGGAGTCGAGCGGCGGCTCAGGTGCTCGCGGGTGATAACGAAGACGTCGCTCTGGGTCATGAGAAAGCAAACGGAGGGCATTAGCGAACGCGCAAGGTCATGCTGGTCACAATGGTTTGAACTAGAGGCAGAGGGGTGGTCTGTACTCACCGAGATTCGTCGCCGGAGTGCGTCTGTCTGCGGCGGCGCAAGGGCAATTGCGGGCAGCCTAGGGGCGTATCTGTCTGGCTTTGTTGGGGGAAATGGCCGCGAGGGGGAGGTGGTCTTATATCCAGAGCGGGGGCGAGGATCGCGCGCGGTATCAAGGGCAATTAAGCGCGTAGTGATTGCGGCGAGGTAAAGGCGGAGCGAGCATCGCGGCCGCGCGTGATTGACGACGACGACGACGACGTGGTCGCAGGGTCCACTCGTCAGCGAGTTAAACAGAGAGAAGGTGGGGTCATGTGGTCAGTGACCTGGTGGGTGTGTCTGCGAGTGAGCGAGAGAGAGGGAGAACCCAGGTGGGCTTAGTGGGTTGGATTCGTAGTTGGGCCAGATAGGTGGCGCTGGCCTTTTTCCATTTCTTTTCTCCTTTTCTTTTTCTGTTTTGATTTTCTGAAATGATTTTCAATTCCAAATCAAATGAGTTTGAATTCAAATCTTCTCTAGGTTTTTATTCAGCAAACCTTGCACTCAAATGTGTGCCAAACACTACTGTTTACTGAAAACACTTTGATCAAATGAAAATAAAAATAAAACCAAGCCTTTATGATATATATACAATAGGCATAATATTGGTTTTATTTATTTTGTTTTGAAACTTTGTTCAAACTTTTGTTGGTGCTTAAGTTTGAATTTCAAACCTTACTGAACCAAAACAAGTACTCTTCTCTTTGGAAGGTAGCATTAAGGCTAGAGCAAACTTACATGAAATAATAAGCATAAATGCTTCTGTTTTGAAATGATTTGTTTGAAATGAGATTCATATGATCATGGATGCATGGATGATATGCATGAGTTTGAAACATGATTTTAGGTATGTTACAGGTGATGAGGGAGATGAAGGGGATGCTCACCCCTCCACCTTTCCTTATCAAATTTTTTTGTGAGCTTCTAGGATTCTTAATGATTTCATGGCTTTGATTGAGAGGGTTGGTCTAACAAGTTTCATGCAGGATGAGAGTGCACAATATGCTTCACTTACTAAAAAATTTGTGGAGAGTTTCTCCTTCACCAATAGTTTTTTCAATACTTCTGTGTCTTTCAGACTTTATGGCAGGGCTCATTCAATGTCTTTGAAGAAATTTCGCAAGGCCCTGGGACTTGGTACAAATGGGTCATCAAAGAATATTACAGATCTTCCCGCTGATTTGTTGGAACTATACCGAGGAATAACCAATGATGATGACCGCAGAGCTCAACGAGGGAAGATAAAGAACATTAAACTTCCATCCATCAGGTACTTCACCTACTATCTTACCACCAGTGTTCTTGGTAGGGAGAACACTAGTAATATATCCAACTACCAATTGGCCTTCTTAGCTGCTGCGCTCTACGGTGAGGATAAGTATAACCTTGGTTCCCTCATTGCTCGTCGTTTAGCTGCTAAGGGACCCATTTATGGGGGAATTATTGCTACTCGTATTGTTGCTGCCTTGGACATTGTTGTTGATCCACATGATACAGTTTTGGATCCTCTGAGCCTTGATCTTGCTGCCATGAAGGCGCACCACTTTGTCACCTCTAGCTCTACTCTTGAGAACTTGGTTTATAGAATGCTATTTACCGACGGGGAAGAGAGAGAGATCCCTCTACCCCAAACCACTTTGCTCAGTATTTCTCAGGGACCTTGGTTACGCACAAAGGGGGAGATGGATGACAAGCTGCGCTCTCTCAACTTCCACGAGCACTATCAGGAGGAAGCACCCGCATATGACCCCGCTGTACACTACATATGGGAGGCCTCGAGCTCGTACCAGGACGAGGGAGCTTCCTCGACATACTATGGAGGTGCATCTACTTGGGCACCATGGGATTGAGCCCCACTTAGGCCAAAAGCCTAAGCTTGGGGGGAGGTATACCGACATCACACTCATCTATATATCATGTTCGGTCGGTTCTTTGTATATCCATTGTTTCGCTTTCTTTTTGGTTCTTGTTGCTTCTTTCTCAAAAACACAAAAATACCAAAAATATTATCGTTGTTTCTCTTGGTTTGTTTCTTTGTTTCTTTGCTTTGGTTTGCCTTAAAAGAAAAATCCAAAAAGATTTTGCTTTGTTTTTGTTTGATTTTTCTTTGTTTGCTTGTTTCTAAAAAAATCAAAAACACCAAAAATATTTGTTGTTCTCCTTTGGTTTTGTGATTTTTTTGCAGGGTTCGGACGTTCTCAATGGATATTGGTTTCATGTTAATATTCAAGTCACACAAGTGAAGGACAATAATGGAGATTAAGACAACTCGAGGTGTGGTAGAGGCTGGTAACGAACTCTATTTGTTTCATTTTTGTACATATACTCATCACTGTGAGCATGCTTTGCCTGTTTGTGTAAATTTTATGTCATTATGGATGATTAGTAGTTCTTTCTTGTCTATGATTAGCTCCAGCTTGCTAATAGTTTGTAGCATCTCACATGAATGTTTGCTTGCATTGTTTTATTCATACTTTGGTATGATATTGTGGTATCCTCCTCTGACTATTCATGTGAATCGACTTGGCACATGCTCACGCATGCATATGACTAATCAATAGTCAGTAAGCCTCGATGATTTATTTTGCCTCGCAGTTCTAGTATCACTTTCATGCCATAGTTAGTCATGTTTTGTTGCAAACATGATTATGACAGTTATTTCTCTGTCGTTTGTCACTCCCTCTCTATTGCTAGCCTTCACTTTCACTGAGTATGTGCTCTACCTGTGCTTCCAACTCCCCAAAACCAATATTGCCAGCTGTGTCCACCATACCTACCTATTAGCATCATTTGCTACTTCAGCTCATATTCAATATGCCGTGTTTTCTTCCAAAATAAAATGTTTGTCTGTTTTGAGAAAGTTAGTTAGTAAAGCTCTCACAAACTTGATGGCACACTTTATTCCTTGTGCTTAATAATCTTGAACCATTGTGACTAGTCCATGAAAGTTATATGCTTGCTTATTATTTACTGGGAGTCAGCAGAATTGTGCTATCATGGGGAACGCTTTCAACACTTTTTGGATAATTCTATCCAGTTGATACTTTGCTCTTTTGTTTACGGATGTCGATGATGTGAAATAAAAGAGGAAGTTGTTAGTTCATGGAGTTTATAGATTGTGTTAGAGAAACGCTTGTGCCGCTAGCCTAAGCCATGCTTAATCATGGTGGAAACTTGCAGCATCACTATAATGAGCATCTATGAAGCGTCCTCAATAAAAATCTATGTACATGGTAAATAAAAAGATTACTGAGATGCTCATTGTCTGCTTGCCTTGCCATTTTGGTGATGGGAAAGCTCCTGTACCATGTGCAAGGGGTACCCCGTTGAAGGTTCTCGATGATATGCATGTATTTACAATGACAAGAACTTTCAGGTGACCAAAGTTGAGTAGCATGCGGAGCGACCCTCGTACTCAAGGGACTTGGGATTTCCAGTCTATGTTCTATCAAGCATATGATTCAGAGTGGACCTCACTTTCACCTTAACCACATGAATATGCCTATGATAGGGGCAATGAGAGCTCAAAGCTAATGAGTACCTTCCTTTCAGCATTAGGAAGCCTTTCAAACCTTCACAAAACCGTTTTCACAACTTTGCTGAGTCACCACTTATTCTATGAGCACCTTCTTGAGAGCATAGTTGTCATTCTTGTGTTTGTTCCAAAACTTGGTTAATTAAGTCATGACTTTGATGCTTGTATCTCTGATATCTTTAATTCTAGTCTTCATGTGAACTTCAGAGGTGCCTTGGCATTTATATTGTGCTCGTCAAACAAAGGCAAGCGAGATACCACTCTATCATACCTTATTATGAGCATTGCAATGTTGCTTATGTTTATGTTTCATGCTACTTATTATTATTGAGTTGGTTTCTCTTCATAGCTTGCAATGACTATTGAGTAGACTTAGTGCATACTTTTTATTATGAATTGTCTAAGCATCTAATCCTGTGCTGAGAATATTTACATCATATGAAGCAAAGTGTTCGTGAAAGTTCTTTTATCGCACTCAGTTTTCAACTGAATTGCTTGAGGACAAACAATAAGCTAAGCTTGGGGGGAGTTGATACGTCCAAAATGAACACTTTGCTATTGTTTTTCCTCTATACTTGTGTGATTTGGATACAACTAACACAGAATGACGCTGTTTTCAGCAGAATTACCTTGGTGTCTTGTTTTTGTGCAGAAAATGAACTATCAGGAAAAATCCCGAAAAATATGCCAAAAAATATTTCTCACCAGAAGATCCATGGAGCCAGAAGGGGAGACAGAGGGGAGGCCTAGGGGGCCCAGACCCACCCCAGGCGCGGGCCCACTGACCCCGCGCCTGGGGGAGGTTTGGCCACCCCAGGCAGCTCCTCAGCTTCCCTCCGCGCCTATAAGTTGCCTTCTGACCTAAAAATTCAGGGGGGTTCGATAGTTTTCCAAAAAGATTTCCGCTCCGCCACCGCCACGAGAAACCAAGATTCGGATCTAGAAACTCCGTTCTGGCACCCTGCCGGGATGGAGAATTTGGAGATGATCATTGCCATCGTCATCACCAACGCATCTCCATCAACCACCGATGTTTCCCTCATCCATGAGTGAGTAAAACCCAGTTGTAGGCTTGGGGATGGTAGGGATTGGATGAGTTCTATCATGTAATCAAATAAGATATGTTAGGGGCATAATTCCTAGTATGTCTATTAGTGCTATTTGACTTTGTTGCAACTTGTTGTGCTTAATGCTTGTCACTAGGGCCCGAGTGCCATGATCTCAGATCTGAACTTATTATTGAATCATTATGATAGTATTTTTTATGATCTTATCTGCAACTTGTGTACACATATCATTGTCCGGATTCAAAGGCCCCAAAGTGAAAATAATTGGGACAACCGGAGGGGATGTCTGTGGTGTGAGGATCACATGTGTTCACGGAGTGTTAATGCTTTTCTCCAGTGCTCTATTAAAAGGAGCACCTTAATTGCCAGTAGTTCCCTAGAGGCCACGCTGCCACGGGCTGGCTGGACAAAAGATGTTGTGCAAGTTCTCATTGCGAGCATGTATGACTATATTTGGAGCACATGCCTAGGATTGTTTAGTACTTGGATGCTTGTTATTATTTATCTGCAATGCCCTAGTATCTTTGAAGTTACATGTTTAAACTCATCCATGCAACGCCCGCCCATCCATCCCTATGCCTACCGCCCTCGAATCCTACTATTACCGTTACTATTACTATTGCTCCCGGTTCACTGTTGTTGTCACTGTTACTGTTGCTGCTGCTGTTGCTACTACGAAACTATTACTACTGATAAACTTCCAGGTGCAGCTGAACTGACAACTCAGTTGTTAAGGCTTGGAAGTATTCTTTGGCTCCCCTTGTGTCGAATCAATAAATTTGGTAATACTACCCGCAAAGACTGTTGTGATCCCCTACACTTGTGGGTCATCAGTTCCTAATACTTCTTGGACTTTCTTCCAAAATCTTGAGATAAACAGAGTTCCTCGATCCGACACAATGTTCTTGGGGACTCCATGCAAACTGATGATTCTAGTAATGTACAACTCTGCTAGCTTCGAACTCTGATAGGTGGTTTTGACAGACAAGAAATGGGCGACTTTGGACAGTCTATCCACTATGATCCAAATAGTCATTTCCTCTACTAGATGAGGCAAACCGGTGATAAAATCCATTTCGACTGAATCCCATTTCCATTCTGGAATCTACAATGGTTGCAACAGTCCTGCGGGTCTTTGATGTCCCGCCTTGACTCTCTCACAAATATACACTTGGCTATGTAGCTTCCAATTTCTCTGTTCATCTTATGCCACCAAAATTGCTCCTTCAAATCCTGATACATCTTCGTTCCTCCGGGGTGGATAGAATAAAGAGTATCATGGGCTTCTTTCAAAATAGCTTGCTTCAATTCTGAATCTGCTGGCACAAAGATACGTCCTTTGTACCATAAAACTCCTTCTTCATCTTCGGTGAATTTGGGTACCTTCCTTGTACCGATACGACGTTTGATTCCGTCAATACTAGCATTTCCTTTCCGTGCTTCCTTAATCTGACTGATCAAAGTGGGTTGGGGTTCTATGCTAGCCAAAAATCCTTCACTTACTAATTCCATTCTAAAATCTTCCAACTCCTTGTGCAAACTTGTTTGCTCCTCCAGAATCATGGAGTTCAAGCGACACGACAATCTACTAAGGACATCTTCTACCACATTGGCTTTACCAGGGTGATCGTGAATGTGCAGATCATAGTCCTTGATTAACTCTATCCATTTCCTTTGCCTCATATTCAGCTCCTTCTGAGTGAAAATGTACTTCGGGCTGTTGTGATCCGAATAAATCTCACAACGGTTTCCCATAAGGTAATGCCGCCATGTCTTCAAGGCTAAAACTATGACTGCTAGTTAAAGGTCATGGGTAGGATAATTCTGCTCGTGTTGCTTCAGTTGTCGGGATAAATATGATATGACTTTTCCTTCTTGCATAAGCACACATCCGAGACCGATCTTGGATGCGTCACAATACACATCAAAAGGCTTTGTGATATCCGGCATGATCAATATTGGGGCTGAAATCAATCTCTTCTTAAGCTTGAAAACTTGCTTCACATTTGTCAGTCCATTCAAACTTCTTATCTTTCTTCAAAAATTGGGTCATGGGTCTTGCGATACTCGAGAATCCTGTAGGGTTTCGTAGCATGGAAAACAAAAAATTTCTACCGCATTCAAACAAACAAGCCAAGATCTATCTACTAGATTGTAGCAACGAGTCGATGGAATAACTCACCCTCGAAGATTCCAAAGTGTTTAACGAGAGCGGATTCTCATGGGTGATGTAGTCGTACTCTTTCCGATCTCAAGATCGTGTAGACAATCCTTCTGGCGCTGCGTTCCGGCAGCGCTTCCATAGTCGGTCACATGTTCGGTACTGGACGAATACCTTCCTCTCCCTTGTTCCAGCAGGCAGCGGAGGTTGTAGCACTCTCCTCGCGATTCTGGCAGCACAACGGCGTGGTACCGAAAGTAGAGGGGAGATCTCGCAGGGCGTCGCCTTAAGCCGGAGCGAGTATGGTGGACTATGAGAGAGATCCTCGGCGATCTAGGGTTTAGACGCACCAAGGAGGAGGGTCTAGGGCCGGCGGCTAGGGCTTGGAGCTGCCCAAGTCGGCGGCTAGGGTTTTCCTAGGCGGCGGCAGCAGGAAGTGGCGGCGCCGGCGGCTGGGAGCTAGGGTTTTGGGTGGATGTGTTGTGTACTTGGAGGGGCAGCCCTGCCCCTCCTTATATAGGTGGAGGGAGGCGCGATAGGGGAGTGGAGTCCCTCCCCAACTCGGATTCCAGGTGGGCCGGCGGTGGAGGGGAGGAACTCCTCCCCAAGTAGGTTTCCTACTTCCCCTCCACCTTCCAAAATAGCCGTTTGACTTTTCAAATTGGCGTTTGACTTTTTCAAACTAGGATTTGATTAAACCCTTTATTTTGTTCAGCGATGACACCTAGTACATGATGCAATCATTCCAACTTGGTATGACACATTCATGTACCCTTCCCCTCCGGAGTGCCGGACATTCCGGAACCTTCTAGAACATTCCCGATGAAAACACCGGATCCATTCTCCAACCCCGAAACAGGACTTTCCTTATATGAATCTTATTCTCCGGACCATTCTGGATCTCCTCGTGATATCTTGGATCCCATCCGAGACTCCGAACAACATTTGGTCTCTTACTCATCATTCCATAACTACTCAAACAACGTCGAATCCTTAAGTGTGTCTCCCTAAGGTTCGTGAATTATGCGGACATGATCGAGACACTTCTCCGAACAATAACCAATAGAGTAATCTGGAAATTCATATGGCTCCCACATATTTCTACGATTACTTTGCGATCGAATGAACCACTTACATACGATACCAATTTCCCTTTGTCTCACGATAGTTTACTTATCCGAGGTTATGATCGTCGGTATCTCTGCATACCTAGTTCAACCTTGTTACTGATAAGTACTCTTTTCTCGTTCCCGTGATATGTGATCCCTTGTGAGCCAGTCACATGCTTGCAAGCTAATTGGATGACATTCCACCGAGAGGGCCCAGAGTATATCTATCCGTCATATGGATGGACAAATCCTACTCTTGATCCATGTGCCTCAACACATACTTTCCGAACACTCAATTCCACCTTTATAGCCACCCAGTTACGGTGTGGTGTTTGATGTCATCAAAGCATCCTTCCGGTGATGGTGATTAACATGATCTCATGGTCGAAGGAATTAGGTTACTATGTATCAGAAAGCTTATAACAAATGAACTATATTAAATGACTTGATCTTTATGCTACGCTTAACTATAGGAGTATGTCCATCACATCATTCTCCTAATGATATGACCCTGTTGTTAATAACATCTCTATGTTCATGATCAGGAAACCATGATCATATATTAACCAACAAGCTAGTTTAACAAGAGGCTTTACTAGGGACTCTTTTATGTTTACAAATAACACAAGTATTAATGTTTCCTTTTAATACAATTATATCATGGTATGTAAACATTTATCATAAGTATGAAGATATGATAATAACCTACTTTATTATTGCCTCTTGGGCATATCTCCAACAGTCTCCCACTTGCACTAGAGTCAATAATCTAGTTTCAAACCTTTGTGTATTCAACACCTATGGCTTTCCGGTGTTGTAAGTACACGTTTGCTAGTGGTCAACTGATCTCCGGATCTGACACTTTCAGGTCCGTGTGTAATTGCATGACTTTGCGTCTCTACGCATCACTCATTCTCTAATGAGATGGATTTGTATAAATTTGGTCCTTTGGTGAGACCTTTAGTTCTTTGGGGTTAAAACATGTTGATAATATTGTCATACAATATATCTTCATAGTATTATCCCGCTGTGAACTACACCTAGTTTGATAACAAACTACTTGACACAAATGCCCTCTTTAGCTGCTATAATAGCAGTCATATACTTAGCCTTTTGTTGTAGTATCTGTCACAATGTCTTAACTTTGGAACTCATCCAAATCCATTATGGAACTTACTTTCCATTATATTGTGCCACCCTTAGTTTAGATTGAGATAAACTTAATTTGCACTTTGTGGAAAAACTAGTATCAATGTAATACTTTTACAATGAACTAACCATCTATTTGCCACTTCTACAAAATAATATATTCTTATTTCTTTTACAAGATCATAAGAATATCTTTACTATTGTCCAATAATCATCTTATGAATCATTCTGGTATATGCTCATAACATTTAGAGCATAGGACATATCTGGATTTGTACACATCATAGCATGATTGATAAAATACTCTTTGTGATTTTATACATCAAGTATCAATCTATACTTGAATCTTTGTTTCACTTACCAAATGTCAATACACTTGAATATATCATCAATATTGAGCTCATTCAATCCTTTCTGTGCGACAAGAACCTTTCTTGTAGTTTCTATATTGAACTCATTTAATATATCATCTATGTACTTTCGGCACAACCATATTAGCGTCTATTGATGCCAAATATTTTGGTTTTGCCTAAGTCTTTCATCGAGATGAAATTCTTATCTTGTGTTAATAAAAAAAGATACATCATTTCCAATCAACAATATGTCGTCCACATAATGTATTAGAAACATGTCGTAGCGCTCCCACTTAATTTCTTGCCAATGCAAGCATCTTCATCGTCTCCGATGAAATTAAACTCTTTTAACAGTTTCATCATAGTGAAGATTCCAACTCCGATTCTTACTTCAACCATTGAAGTTTGCATATGCATTTAGCATCCTTTCAATTAACAAAACCCTTTGGATCGTGTCATGCACACGTCCTAGGTAACCCTTCTATTAGAAGAACTTGTTTTGTTTATCCAACACATAACAAAATTATATGTCGTGGTTGCTACATTAATCCATCTAGACTAAATATCGCTATGAAAGATCAAATCTTCTCATAGTCAACCTTTGATAACATTGTTGTGAACTCTTTCCCAACATGTCGACCATTTCATAGATGCGAAACATCCATGTATATTTCTTTATAGATCCAAACACAACTGTAAGTTCTTACACCTTTCTCGAGGGTCCTTCAAGTTTAAAGCTTGATTTCTCGTGTATGTAACTATCACGGATTTTATGGCTTCAAGCCATTTTACGGAGTCAGGGCCCATCATCGCTTCTTTGCATGTAGTACGTTCATTATTCTCAAATAATGATTCTACCCTCAAATCATGGTATTTGATTGCTTACTTGACCTACTTGGTTCAATACAAACTTTGACCTTCATAACCACAACCTTTGAGGCACGTGAGCCATGAGCATTGTTGCTGCCTCCGGAACACTTTTCGGCGCTGCGCAACTTTGCACATATAGCTAAGGTTCTTTTAACCTTGTCAAAGTTCTATTGTCCTCCCACTTATCTTTTCACAAAAATTCCTTCTCAAAGAAACTTGTCGTCAAAGTGACAAACACTTTTGTCTCCGATGTTATGGAGGATTACTTAACAGTTATTCGAAATAACATACAAAGACAGGTTCATCCGACTTTGGTTGCAAACATCTTTCTTATGCATAACATACCAATGTTTAAGAAAGGACAACTTGGGTTTTATCCCAAACCATAACTTTATATGGTGTCATTTCAACGGATTATGATGGAGCTCTTTTCAGTGGAAAAACGGTAGTCTCTAAAGCTTTTAATCTTTTAAAATATAATGGCATTTTTATGATTTACACCTTTGATCTTTACCATGTCAAACAAGGTTTAATTACATATCTCGAATGCTCCATACTCTTATGGTGTTTCGGAAATGCAAATCCATGGAACGATTCCTTAAATCTTAGGTATTATGCTAAACTTGTAACTCAAATATCTTTCTTTATGATCTTATCATAAACTACTTATATTCTTGTTACAATGATTTTGCACTTCATCTTGAAAATCTTTGAACTTTTCAAATGTTTCATACTGCATCCTTATTAAGTAAATATTCATATATTCACTCAAATTTTCGGAAAAGCATATGAAGTTGAAATCCATCGCTCTTGACTACACATAATGAAATTCGTACAACAATATGTACAAGTTCCAATAAGCTAGTCATTTGTTCCCTTTTGGCCTATGAACGAAGTTTTAATTATCTCTAGGAAAGTTTCACAAGCGTCATTTGATCAAAAATCAAAAGACTCCAAAATTCCATCCACATGGAGTTTCTTCATGTTTTCTTTCCAATATAATTTAAATGGCGATGTCACTTCCTAAGTGATCTTTCAATCAATTTGTCTTTCGACATTTTTTAGCACTAGTTTTATGGATGTGATTTCTCCAACGAGATTTGTGAATCATCCATCTTTTTTGGATTACGGCAATTATTTGAACAACCCTTTTTTTCTCATAATACCTGATAAAACAAATCTTGAAGGCAAGCTTTGATGTTTAACAAGCAGCACAATAACCCTTTATTTGTTCTCGATGAACATCATCACATATTCTTTTGCTAGTTACTTAGGCCATTGTAGTTCATGAATTGTGTTGTTTCGTATGACGATTCACACCAACAAATTCAGTATCAAATACTTAAGAACCACATTGTTTAATAAGCAAAGAATATAGCCATAACATGTATATCATCTATATACTTAAGCTGAACAATTCTAATCTTTTCTTTTCTGCCATATATTTATGAGATTCTCTTTCAGTATTCCCTTTTGAAAGAATCTATCAACATCAATAGTGGAGTCATACATATGACACATAGTCCAAAGCGTGTATAATTAAATACCAATGTCTTTGGACTTTCACTTTGAAGTAGATCACCATCATCAAATGTTTGGTGTGCTTTCAAATTCCATTCTTTAGTAATCTCTTGGTGTAGTAAATATTTTACCTTCATCAAATATTCACCCTTATCATGGAATTATTCATGATCAAGCTACTTTAGCTTATTGCGGTGAATCGCGAGTATAATGTTGCTCTCCAAAACCTTTTGGAGAATTAAGACAACTATTGTCTCCAACCTTTTGCAAATTCTCATCAAATATGAGAACATGAATTTTGCCATATTATACTCTATCATGTTGCAACCAAAACTTCGTTTCAGATATCACAATATCTTCCACACATCATGGTTTCTGAAACAACTCTTTCAGATCCTAGATAACCTTGATATTAAGACAATCCTTTGAATATCAAGAATCATGGAGACAAACATGATACTTATACACTAACACTTGGAATTTATCACTCTCGATTTAATACCAGTTATTAAACTTTAAACTTTTGATTAACACTTCAAAACAATACGATACCAGTTCGTAAAGTAACTAACCAGAATTCTATAGTTCTATCATCTCAATTATAACTAAGCGCAAGGTGGAAACGGATGCCAATGACTACAACAATTATGCAAATTCACTTTGATTTAATTTATGATAAATAGTGTTCAACTTTTAATCATATTTCCGCTGAACTCCCACTCAAAACAATATCCCTCACATTGTTTTAGTGATCACATGAACCAAATCCACCACATCAAAACCGATCATCGTGAGAGTTGATGTAGCTTCAATGGCGAACAATCAACATGTTCATCATATCTACTATATGACTCATGCTTTAACTTTCGGTGATCCGTGTTCCGAGACCATGTCTGTACATGCTAGGCTCGTCAAGATCAAACCTTAGCTTCCGCATGAGCAAATCTGGCTTGCTCACGTTTTATACACTTGCGGAATCTAACACACCCGATCATCACGTGGTGCTTCGAAACAACAAGCTTTAGCAACGGTGCTTACTAAGGATGAACACTTTAGAACTTGAAATTCATGTGCATGAGGGATCATCTTATAATGCTACCGTCGTTAAATAAGAAATACAAGATGCATAAAGGATTAACATCACATGCAATTCATAATATGTGATATGATATGGCCTTTCTTCTTTGTGCTTCCGATCTCCATCTTCAAGAACGAACATGATCTACATCATCACCGGCATTGCATCAAGGTCCATGATGCTGCTCCATGGTTGTCGTCCACCAGCTTCAACTATTACAACTACTTTGAATAGACACGCGGGTCTTAACAGATATTAAAGACAACCATATGGATCCTGCCGGTTGCCAACTTACAATAAGGAACATTGCATACATCAAATGTAATCACAATCATGGCCATATCACATCACAGCACACCCCTGCAAAACAAAGTTATACGCCTCTAATTTTCTTTGCATATTTTACGTGGTTTGGGGCTTTCAATAAGTGTCGTTCTAACTTACGAACAAGAGCCACAACATTGATACTAGTATTGTCAATCACCCGTTGTAAATTGAATCTTAACTTTGTTGGGAGAAACAGGCACCCGCAAAGCCACTTATGCAATACAAGTTGCATGTCAAGCGTGGAGAAAGTCTCATGAACGATGTCATGTAAGGTTAGCCCAGGCCGCTTCATCCCACCATCCCGCAAGATGCAAAGTACACAAGAATCAATCGACAACAAAAGCATCAACGCCCATAATGACCATTGTGTTCTACTCGTGCAACAGATCTACATATAGACACGGCTCTGATACCACTGTAGGGTTTCATAGCATGGAAAACAAAAAATTTCTACCGCATACAAACAAACAAGCGAAGATATATCTACTAGATTGTAGCAACGAGTCGATGGAATAACTCACCCTCGAAGATTCCAAAGTGTTTAACGAGAGTGGATTCTCGTGGGTGATGTAGTCGTACTCTTTCCGATCTCAAGATCGCGTAGACGATCCTTCCGGCGCTGCGTTCCAGCAGCGCTTCCGCAGTCGGTCACACGTTCGGTACTCGATGAAGACCTTCCTCTCCCTTGTTCCAGCAGGCAGCGGAGGTTGTAGCACTCTCCTCGCGATTCCGGCAGCACAACGGCGTGGTACCGGAAGTAGAGGGGAGATCTCGCAGGGCTTCGCCTTAAGCCGGAGCGAGTATGGTGGACTATGAGAGAGATCCTCGGCGATCTAGGGTTTAGACGCACCAAGGAGGAGGGTCTAGGGCCGGCGGCTAGGGCTTGGAGCTGCCCAAGTCGGCGGCTAGGGTTTCCCTAGGCGGCGGCAGCAGGAAGTGGCGGGGACGGCGGCTGGGAGCTAGGGTTTTGGGTGGAGGTGTTGTGTACTTGGAGGGGCAGCCCTGCCCCTCCTTATATAGGTGGAGGGAGGAGCGCCAGGGGAGGGGAGTCCCTCCCCAACTCGGATCCCAAGTGGGCCGGCGGTGGAGGGGAGGACCTCCTCCCCAAGTAGGTTTCCTACTTTCCCTCCACCTTCCAAAATAGCCGTTTGACTTTTCAAATTGGCGTTTGACTTTTTCAAACTAGGATTTGATTAAACCCTTTATTTTGTTCAGCGATGACACCTAGTACATGATGCAATCATTCCAACTTGGTATGACACATTCATGTACCCTTCCCCTCCGGAGTGCCGGACATTCCGGAACCTTCTAGAACATTCCCGATGAAAACACCGGATCCATTATCCAACCCCGAAACAGGACTTTCCTTATATGAATCTTATTCTCCGGACCATTCCGGATCTCCTCGTGATATCCTGGATCCCATCCAAGACTCTGAACAACATTCGGTCTCTTATTCATCATTCCATAACTACTCAAACAACGTTGAATCCTTAAGTGTGTCTCCCTACGGTTCGTGAATTATGCGGATATGATCGAGACACTTCTCCGAATAATAACCAATAGAGTAATATGGAAATTCATATGGCTCCCACATATTTCTACGATTACTTTGCGATCGAATGAACCACTTACATACGATACCAATTTCCCTTTGTCTCACGATAGTTTACTTATCCGAGGTTATGATCGTCGGTATCTCTGCATACCTAGTTCAACCTCGTTACTGATAAGTACTCTTTTCTCGTTCCCGTGATATGTGATCCCTTGTGAGCCATTCACATGCTTGCAAGATAATTGGATGACATTCCACCGAGAGGGCCCAGAGTATATCTATCCATCATATGGATGGACAAATCCCACTCTTGATCCATGTGCCTCAACACATACTTTCCGAACACTCAATGCCACCTTTATGACCACCCAGTTACGGTGTGGTGTTTGATTTCATCAAAGCATCCTTCCGGTGATGGTGATTAACATGATCTCATGGTCGAAGGAATTAGGTTACTATGTATCAGAAAGCTTATAGCAAATGAACTATATTAAATGACTTGATCTTTATGCTACGCTTAACTATAGGAGTATGTCCATCACATCATTCTCCTCATGATATGACCCTATTGTTAATAACATCTCTATGTTCATGATCAGGAAACCATGATCATATATTAACCAACAAGCTAGTTTAACAAGAGGCTTTACTAGGGACTCTTTTATGTTTACAAATCACACAAGTATTAATGTTTCCTTTTAATACAATTATAGCATGGTATGTAAACATTTATCATAAGTATGAAGATATAATAATAACCTACTTTATTATTGCCTCTTGGGCATATCTCCAACAAATCCTTCTACGAACTTGCGGGATTATCCCGCTAATCCGAGAAATGCACGAACTTGGGTTTGAGTGGTTGGGGCTTGACATTCTTCAACATCCTTAACCTTTGCGGGGTCAACAGCAATTCCTCCGGATGATACAATATGTCTGAGGAATTCTACTTCCTATAACCATAATTCACATTTGCTAAACTTGTCATAGAACTGATGCTCCCTAAGGGTTCCAAGGATGGTCCTTAGGTGTAGCTCATGTTCTCCTTCTGATTTGGAATAGATCAGAATGTCATCGATGAACACAACGACAAACTTATCCAGGAAATCCATAAAAATCTTATTCATGAGGTTCATGAAATAAGCGGGGGAATTGGTTAATCGAAAGGACATGATAGTGTACTCATACAGTCCATATCTGGTGGTAAAGGCAGTCTTTGGATTATCCTCTACGTGAATCTTGAGTTGATGATAACCAGTTCTAAGATCAATCTTAGAAAACACTTTGGCACCGGTCAACTGGTCAAACATATCTTCTATCTTCGGCAGTGGGTACTTGTTCTTGATGGTGACATCATTCAGCTTCTGATAATCCGTACACAAACGGTTACCTCCATATTTCTTGTCCACGAATAAAACAGGTGATCTCCATGGCGACGCACTTGGTTGAATCAATCCTATCTCCAGCATGGCATCCAATTACTTCTTCATCTCCACTAATTCAGACGGGTTCATACTATAAAATCTCTGGGCTATGGGTCCAGTTCCATGGATTAGTTCAATGATAAACTCGATATCCCGATTTGGGGGCATACCGGGCAATACATCTGGGAATACGTCGGGGTATTCACAGACTACTCTGACTTGGTCAATGGTTGGTTGGGCTAGACTCTTGTTGCACTTGAATTGACGGGGCAAGGTTTTAGATACATGCTCTACTGATACTCCAGCTGTACTGGTCATGGTTATGGCTTTCTTGGCACAGTCAAATAATCCTTTATGTTTCAACATCCAATCCATTCCTAGTACTACTTCCAAATCTTTAGTTCCCAGTACTACTAGATAAGCATAAAAATCTATGCCATGGATCGGATAGGTAATACCTTGCAAAATTGTCTACCTTCGGTGGTTGAACCAGGTATTTGAACTATAATAACATGCTTCAATTTGGTTGGTTGAATCTTACTAGTGCATGCAAATTCTTCAGTAACAAACGAGTGCGATGCTCTAGAATCAAACAACACTCTTGCAAGTACTGAGTTAACAGAAAACATACCCAACACAACATTTGGCGCTTCCTGGGCTTCTTCAGCATTCATAAGAAACAGACGGCTGTTGCAGTTGAGTGAATTTCCTGGGGCAAATCTTCTTCCAGGCTGAACATGACACTGCTGCTGAGCTGGGGCATTCACATTGCGGACTACTGCAATCTTCTTGGGGCACTCATTGGAATAGTGACCCTTGGTTCCACATTCATAACAAGTCACCTGAGACTTGTCCTTTCCTGCAACAGGCACAACATTGCTTCCATTCCTCGGGGCAGTATTGGTGTTGGTCGCGACATTGTTGTTGTTGAAGTTGGGTGGTGCACGATTGAAATAGCTAGAGTTTCCGGGGTTGTTGTTGTGGTTTCCTCTGGGCCTTGGGTTTCCTCCTCCACGGTTGGGATAGGTCGGACGGTTCATCGGGGGTCTATTGTTCCTTGGGGTAAATCCTGCAGACGGGTTGGGGCGATACTTTGGGGTATGGTGGGTTCCTGGTTGATGCATCATTTGACGCTTGCAATTCTCATTAGCTTGATTGATCTTGCCTTCCATCTGAATGGAGAATCCACTAAGGCTTCAATGTCAGCAAATGGAATATCGACTAACACCATCTACATTTCATCGTGAAGACCATTCAAGAATCTCTCCTTCTTCTTGGCTTTAGTGCTTATCTCATCAGGGGCATACCTAGATAGCGATAGGAATCTGTCACGGTACTCTACTAAAGTCATTCTTCCCTACTTCAGCTCTTTCAAATTCATCTCTCATCTGCAGAATCAAACCTGGTGGCACATGGGTTCGGCTAATGTAACATCCCAAAAATGCTAAGCTTGGATCACCAAATTCTAATCATCAAAATTAGGGTTAACAAAAACTTTGTTAAATAAAATTATGAATGCATGCATATGTGTATGCATGGATTTTGAATTCCTTTAAAACCACCTTGTTTGTTTTCTTCATTGCTTGTAAAATGTTTCTTAGGTGAAATAAACATCATCTAAAACATTTCCCACACTTTTCCTAAAGACAAATAAATCAAAACACATATATGAAATGAATGGTCATTTTGGCCAATTTAACTCCCATGCCTACTTTGGCTGTCTCAAACTTTCAGAACCTAACATAAACTTTTCTGGATCTTTGAACCCCTTGAATGTACTCATAATAAGGTATCAAGGCCCACTTTGTGATCATCCAGAAACTTTCAAATGCATAGTTTAAATGACAATTCAAAATTGAATCTTTCTCATATGGGAAGATCCCACTTTTTCAAAAACCACTCAAACAAGCTCAACTTTCAAAACCCAAGCATCTGCAGACTCACCAGCACCAATCTAGCAAACCCACCAAAAATCTTTTCAAAATTCAAAACTTGAGTTCTCGCCGGAATTATCTCGCGTCGACGATGACCCTCGGCCGTTAGATTAGAACTACATCAAACGATCCACGTCGCCCCATACCGCTTCGCCCAGCCGCGTGTCACTGACGAGTGGGGACAACCACTTAAGAAGCCCGCGGGAGCACTGCGCTTAGCAGGCCGGCCCAGGAACTTTTCCCGCGCAGCCCAGTTATTCAAATTAAACCTTTTTCTATTTCAATTCAAACACACTTCTGTACCCAACTTCAAAAATCAACCCAGATCGATTCAGTGCACCAAATTGAATGAAACTAATTTTGTTGGAAAGGTCTGTAAATGCTGAATCCAAGCCCGTTGGATTCAAGTCATTTGGATCTATATATCACCCATGGTAAAAATAACAAGGCAGAAGCTTTTCTGCATTCAAACATTTTTCAAATTTAAACCATAATAGCTTTTGAGTTGATTCCAACTCTCAAAAATCACATTTAACCATACCTTTCAGAATATATAAAAATATATAGGTTTACTTGCAGAAATATTGTTCAAGTAATAAAAGAATGCTACATAAGCATTTCTAGCCACTTTAATTAATTAAAATAAAAGGGTAAAACCTTATTAAATTGTGACACTACTTTAAATCGCATTCCCATGGACTACAATATGTGGTGATGACATGTGTTAACAGGATCCCATATTTGGTTTGGAGAATAATAAATCTTAAGTAGTTTTTCAATGAGTAGAAATTACTTTTCTAAGAAAATAAAAGGAATTAAATCAAGCCTTAACCTTGTAATGTTAGGGATGATGCTAGATCATCCATAGGACCCTTGTGTGTGATGATTTCAAGTAGTTAAGTATTGTTTGGTGATTGTGTACCTCGTATTTATTCATAGACGCTAGTACCGACCAAGGATACGAGGAGGAAGGAGGATACTACGAAGAAGAAGCCGAGGAGAACTTCAACCACTTCTCTGCACAAGGAAAGCCAAATACTACTAGTGAATGTGCAAGCTAGCCCTTGCAATTTAGCAAGCTTATACTGATATTGATGCAAGTTAACCCTTGCAAGATACCCTACTGATGCAAAAAACCCATATTTGTTCTATGATTACTATATGCCTTAAGTATATGTGATCATACCCACTTGATAAACCAATCCTAGTTTTATGTGCAAGCTTCTTACTTTATTTCTTTATCAAAGATTACTTAGAGTTTACTTAAATGACTAGTAGTTACAGGAAAGATGCTGAAGGTTGCATAAAGAGCATAAAAATTGTCCTAAGTTAGCAATCTTGATATCATCCCAAGGCATAAGATTGAACTTAGTTGAAACACTACTAGTTTACCACCCCTCATTAGTACTTACCCTTACCTGTAGATGCTAGTGCTAAGCATAAAAACTTGATCAACTCTAGATGGGAATACTTGGTGGAAAAATGGTTATGAAAATGTTGGAATGATGGATCATTCTATTGAAATGTTTTGGACATGTGTTTCCAAACACTTGAGGATTTTGGTGATAAAAATGTTGAGGCATGAGCCTTAGCCCTTTATAAAACTGATGGTTGTCTGGATGCGATACCATCCAATTTTATCGTACAACCACAATACCCGAATATTGGGTAGGGCTTGACTGGAAACTTAAATACCTTAGTATTAGTTCCCTCACGGCCAAGGTCTGAGCTGAGGCTACCTTGTGAAGATTGTCCACCTGTGCAGTACCCAAGATGACAGTTGGTCATGGTTGGGAGGCCAAACTCACAGGAGAGGTGCTTATACTAGGGCGTTTAATTGAAAGGTTAGGATTGATTATCCGCATACTGAGTATGGTGAATTCAGGATTTGTTCCTGACGGATGTATCGAATGTTGTGGTGAAAGAGTACAATATCTTCAGAGTTTCAAACTATTCGAATAGCCGCGTCCGCGGTTATGGACAGTTGGAGTGGCCATATTGTTGCCCCATCAGACTTTTCAAAATGACCTGTGAAATGAATTGAGACTTTGACTTGACCACAACAGAGTTGTGATATGAAATACAAGTTCGCACTTAGGATTTATAAATTTGTGACTAGCCTTGGAACCTAGTAGAGATAAATCTGGCTTTTGCAAAACAACCCTAGAGCCTAGTGTCCTATTATCCAAAAAACCCCTTTACTTGTTAGTATTATTTTGCGAGTACTTAAAGAGTACTCATGGCTTTGTCCCTGGCTATTCCCATGGCCAGACTATGAAGATGAGTACCTGGAGGATGGACCCCAGGAAGGTTACGACAACTAGGATCATCTCCCATCGTCAGCATTGCCTGTGACCCCGAAGATGGAGCTTCGCCTACGCTACCGTTATTATTATGTATTCCGCTGCTTGATGTTGTATTAAGAACTGGATCATGAGATCCCTATTTGTGTAAGAACTTATGTATCGTTTGTAATGGATGATGTACTATGGTATCCAATTCTATTATGTCTCGCAAAAATGGTAATCCTGGGATTGCGATGTATGGCATAACAGGCATCTGGGATTAAAAATCCGGGTGTTGACAAGTTGGTATCAGAGCCATCCTGACCATAGGAGACCCTAGTTAGACTGGACGTTTTAACCAAAAACTTAGTTTCAAAACCAAAGAAAACAAATATTTACAAAAACTTATTCTCATCCTTATCTCTTTGATTCTTTCATAAAAATTCATGTTCCTCAAAAACTCTTGCAAAATATCTAAAATTTTGGCACACTTGACCCCTCTGCTAATCTACTCATCCTCTATTTTTATAGATGGACGTGAAGTACAACAAGTTTTACCAACTTGGGAATGGAGGAGACCTTATCTTTGAGAGGGATTTGGATCAGCTTTCGGAACTTCTGGAGCGTCCGCACCCCGAGTTCTTCGGAGCTCAGCTCAATGATTAAGGAGGATAAGATCTGCAGTGGCTAATTGTTGCAAGTCTCCGAGGAAAGATTGAACCTCCCACTGCGGAGGTAATTCAGTTTACCTTGAGGGAAAACAACTGGTTCGATGGACTTCCCAGAGCAATGCAGGAAGCTCTTTCCCATCTATGTGGGCAGAGCGTCAATCAGATAAAGGGTACTCGCTTTGAGTTTTGCCCAAGGTGTGATGCAAATGGACAACCCCTGGAAGCCCCATACCACCCCGAGCTGAAGACTCAATTGGGCCACCTTAGCTTCATGATGTATGATCGTCAGCAGGAGTTGGAAAACTGCCGCGACTACTGCAACCAAAAGTCTGCCATCATCAAGACGAAGGATCAGACCATAGCCATGCTAGCAAAGGATCGCAAGTCTCGCCGCCGTCAGCTCGACAAGAAGGAGCGCATTATTGCCCGTCTTCGCCACCGCATCTCATCTTTGGAGGAGACCATCCATGAGAGAGACATGCAGTTGGAGGAAAGGGAGAATGCCGGAGAGGATCTTCGTGGAGACCCTTACTCCTATCTCAGCGATGACGATGATTTTCTGGAGGATCAGGCCATGGACTTATTCACCGATGAGGATGATTTGGCCTTCATCGATGATGATGAAGATGATGAAGCCACAGACTCCGAGGAATAGTAGCACTGAGCACTCGCGTAGTGAGTAGTAGTCGGTCCCACTGTATCGTAGATTCCAGAATGGTTCTTAAAACCATCTGTTTTTCTTTGTTGTGGTGTGTGTTGTACTGTGTGCTATGAATGAATGAATGAATGAATGAAAAAGCAAGTTGCTAGAAAAATTTGAGTCAAACATTTAAAACTTTTCAAAGACCCAAAACCTTAGAAATTTCCCTCTTTTCTCATGATCTATATCAATCTTCAGATGCCACGTGGAGGAAGTGGTTCAGCCCCGAACCCGATGCAGATCCTGCAAATGTTGACTTCTGACCGCGAAGCTGAAAGAGCGGAACGTCAAGCCAACCTATCCACTCTGCAACAGATAGCCCAACTAGCCCACAACAACCAAGGCCACGAAAATCAGGACAACCATGGATCTAAGCTCAAGAATTTCCAGAATACCAACCCACCCGTTTTCACCAAGTCAGAAGAACCCCTAGACGCTGATGATTGGTTGCAAACAATGTAAAACAACCTAGAAGTCGCCGGAGTGGAAGCCAACGAGAAAGTACTGTTCGTCACCCATTATCTAGCCGGAGATGCCAGGGCATGGTGGAACAGTGTTCGTGCAATGACCGGAGGCCAGATGATGACCTGGGAGGAATTCAAGGTCAAGTTTAGCAGAACCCATGTGCCACCAGGTTTGATCAAGAGAATGAGAGACGAGTTCAGAGAGCTTAAGCAAGGAAGGATGACTGTAGTGGAATACCGTGACAAATTTTTGTCATTATCTAGGTATGCCCCGGACGAGATAGACACTGAAGCCAAGAAGAAAGAAAGATTCCTGAATGGTCTGCCTTACGAGATGCAGACGGTGTTAGTCAATATCCCCTTTGCTGATATTGAAGCCCTTGTCGACTCTGCTATCCAGATGGAAGGAAAGATCAACCAAGCCAATGATAACCGCAAGTGTCGCATGATGCATCAACCCGGAACCCATCAGACCCCAAAGTATCGCCCCAACCCATCTCCAGGATTTGCCCCGAGAACCCACAGACCCCCGATGAACCGTCCAACCTACCCCAACCGTGGAAACCCTAGACCCGGAGGAAATCACAACAACCCCGGCAACTCTAGCAATTTCACCCGTGCCCCACCCAAGTTCAACACCAACAATGCTACCACGAACACCAACATTGCCCTGAGGACTGGAAGCAATGTTGTGCCTGTCGCAGCCAAGGACAAGTCACAAGTGACATGTTATGACTGTGGAAATAAAGGCCACTATTCCAACGAGTGCCCCAACAAGAAGAATGCTACAGCCCCTAATGCCAATGCCCCAGCTCAGCAGTAGCGTCGTGTCCAGCCAGGGAGAAGATTTGCCCCAGGGAATTCCCTCAACCGCAATGGCCACCTTTTTCTCATGCATGTTGAAGAAGCTCAGGAAGCGCCAGACGTCGTGCTGTGTATGTTTTCTGTTAATTCAGTACTTGCAAGAGTGTTGTTTGACTCTAGTGCATTGCATTCATTTTTCACCGAAGAATTTGCCTGCACTAGTAAAATTCAACCAACCAAACTGAAGCATGTTATGATTGTGCAAATTCCCGGATCAACCACCAAGGCTAGGCAAATTTGCAAAGCCGTCCCTATCCAAATCCATGGCATAGATTTTTATGCTAATCTAATAGTACTCGGAACTAAAGGTTTGGAAGTAGTACTAGGAATGGATTGGATGTCCAAACATAAGGGATTGATTGACTGTGCTAAGAAACCCATCACCATGACCAGTACCGCCAGAATATCAGTCGAGCATATATCTAAAACCTTACCTCGCCAATTCAAATGCAACAAGAGTATAGCCCAACCTACCATTGACCAAGTCCGGATAGTCTGTGAATACCCCGATGTATTTCTAGATGTTTTGCCCGGTATGCCCCCAGATCGGGATATTGAGTTTATCATTGAACTAATCCTCGGAACAGGGCCCATAGCCCAGTGACCCTATAGTATGAACCCGTCAGAACTAGAAGAACTGAAGAAGCAACTGGATTCCATGCTAGAAATTGGATTGATTCAACCAAGTGCGTCACCATGGAGATCACTTGTCTTATTTGTGGACAAGAAGGATGGAGGTAACCGTTTATGTACGGATTATCGAAAGTTAAACGATGTCACCATCAAGAACAAGTACCCCTTGCCCAAGATAGAAGATTTGTTTGATCAGTTGACCGGTGCCAAAGTGTTTTCTAAGATTGATCTTAGAAGTGGCTATCATCAACTCAAAATTCGTGCAGAGGACATTCCAAAGACTGCTTTTACCACCAGATATGGATTGTATTAGTATACAGTCATGTCTTTTGGATTAACCAATGCCCCCGCTTATTTCATGAACCTCATGAATAAGATTTTTATGGACTTCCTGGATAAGTTTGTCGTTGTTTTCATCGATGACATTCTGATTTATTCCAGATCAGAAGAAGAACATGAGATACACCTAAGGACCATTCTTGGAACCCTTAGAGAGCATCAGCTGTATGCAAAGTTTAGAAAATGTGAATTCTGGTTACAGGAGGTAGGATTCCTCGGTCACATTGTATCAGCCGGAGGAATTGCCGTTGACCCTGCCAAAGTGAAAGATGTAGAAGATTGGCAAGCCCCAACCACTCAAACCCAAGTTCGTGCTTTTCTCGGATTGGCGGGATATTACCGCAAATTCGTAGAAGGATTCTCGAGTATTGCCAGACCCATGACCCAATTGCTGAAGAAGGACAAGAAGTTTGAATGGACCGACAAGTGTGAAGCGAGTTTTCAAGAACTCAAGAGGAGATTGATTTCAGCCCCAATCCTGATCATGCCGGATATCACGAAGCCCTTCGATGTGTATTGTGACGCATCCAAGATTGGTCTCGGATGTGTGCTAATGCAAGAAGGCAAAGTTATATCTTATCTATCCCGAGAATTGAAGCAACATGAGCAAAACTATCGAACCCATGACCTCGAACTCGCAGCAGTAGTTCTAGCCCTGAAGACATGGAGACATTACCTAATGGGAAACCGTTGTGAGATTTATTCGGATCATAAGAGCCTAAAGTATATATTCACTCAGAAGGAGTTGAATATGAGGCAGAGAAGATGGATTGAGCTAATCAAGGATTACGACCTGGACATTCACTATCACCCTGGTAAAGCCAACGTGGTAGCCGATGCCCTTAGCAGATTGCCGTGCCGCTTGAGCTCCATGATTTTGAAGGAGCAACCAAGTTTGCACAAGGAGATGGAAAATTTTCGAATGGAATTAGTAAGTGAAGGATTTTTGTCTAGCATAGAACTTCAGCCCACTTTGATCGGTCAGATTAAAGAGGCGCAGAAGGGAAATGCCAGTATCGACGGAATCAAGCGTCGTATCGGTACAGGAAAAGTACCCGGATTCACCGAGGATGAAGAAGGAGTGTTGTGGTACAAAGGATGCCTTTGTGTACCAACAGATTCGGAGTTGAAAGAAGTTATCTTGAGGGAGGCTCATGATACTCTTTATTCTATCCATCCCGGAGGAACTAAGATGTATCAAGATTTGAAAGAGCAATTTTGGTGGCATAAGATGAAGAGAGAAATAGGAAGCTATATCGCCAAGTGTGATATATGTCAGCGAGTCAAGGCAGGACATCAAAGACCCGCTGGGTTGTTGCAACCTTTGCAAATTCCGGAATGGAAATGGGATTCTGTAGGAATGGACTTTATCACTGGACTACCTACTTCTAGTAAGGGAAATGACTCTATTTGGGTCATAGTGGACAGGTTGTCCAAAGTCGCCCATTTCTTGCCCGTCAAAACCACCTATCAGAGTTCGAAACTAGCGGAGTTATACATCGCTAGAATCGTTAGTTTGCACGGAGTCCCCAATAACATAGTATCGGATCGAGGAACTCAGTTTACCTCGAGATTCTGGAAGAAAGTCCAAGAAGGTTTAGGAACCCGCCTAGATTTCAGTACCGCATATCACCCTCAGACCGATGGACAAACGGAGCGAGTAAATCAAATACTCGAAGATATGCTTAGAGCATGTGTACTAGAATATGGATCCAAGTGGGAAGATTGTCTGCCGTTTGCTAAATTTTCATACAACAACAGTTACCAAGCCAGTTTGCAAATGGCCCCATTTGAATTCATGTACGGAAGAAAGTGTCGCACCCCTTTGAACTGGTCGGAAGTAGGAGAGAGTCAGATTTTCGGACCCGACATCCTCCGAGAAGCAGAAGAGAAGGTTCACAAGATTCGTGAGCACCTCAAGACCGCCCAATCCCGACAGAAGAGTTATGCCGACAAGAGACGTCGAGACCTCGCCTTCAATATAGGAGATTTTGTTTATCTAAAAGTGTCGCCATTGAAGGGAATGCAGCGTTTCCAACTCAAAGGAAAGTTAGCCCCCAGATATATCGGACCTTTCAAAATTCTGAACCATCGAGGAGAAGTATCATATCAATTGAAACTACCTGAAGAGATGTCAGCTGTGCATAATTTGTTCCATATCTCGTTACTTCACAAGTGTCTTGAAGTCCCCGAGAAGACCGAAGTATTCAAGAATATCGACCATCGGACCATAGAGATCAACGATGACCTGACTTATCCCAAAGTACCCATACGCATTTTGGAAGAATCTTTTTGAACTACCCGAACCCGAAGCATCAAGTTTCTCAAGATTCAGTGGAGCAACCACACAGAAGAGGAAGCTACCTGGGAGCGCGAAGATCACATCAGGACAGAGTTTCCCAATCTCTTCAAATCCTAGGTAATCTTTTCGTCCTTTTTCAAATTTCGGGACGAGATTTTGTTTAAGGGGGGAAGGTTTGTAACATCCCAAAAATACTAAGCTTTGATCACCAAATTCTAATCATCAAAATTAGGGTTAACAAAAACTTTGTTAAATAAAATTATGAATGCATGCATATGTGTATGCATGGATTTTGAATTCCAGTAAAAACACCTTGTTTGTTTGCTTCATTGCTTGTAAAATGTTTATTAGGTGAAATAAACATCATCTAAAACATTTCCCACACTTTTCCTAAAGACAAGTAAATCAAAACACATATATGAAATGAATGGTCATTTTGGCCAATTTAACTCTCATGCCTACTTTGGCTGTCTCAAACTTTCAGAACCTAACAGAAACTTTTCTGGATCTTTGCACCCCTTGAATGTACTCATAACAAGGTATCAAGGCCCACTTTGTGATCATCCAGAAATTTTCAAATGCATAGTTTAAATGACAATTCAAAATTGAATCTTTCTCATATGGGAAGATCCCACTTTTTCAAAAACCACTCAAACAAGCTCAACTTTCAAAACCCAAGCATCTGCAGACTCACCAGCACCAATCTAGCAAACCCACCGAAAATCTTTTCAAAATTCAAAACTTGAGTTCATGTGGCCATTTCATCAAACAGGTTGCAGACACAAATCAAACAAACATCAAACACTATAGTATGCAGTAAAATTGGCCTAACTTGTTCCCTAGTTAGCTCACACACACCTCAGTAGATCATCTAGGAAGTTTAACTAAGGACTAGCCCCCCTATGAGCTTGCCATTGCCATCAATGGTGAACAGCCGAGCACCCCCTTGTCACCCCATTGTGGACAGCAGGCTAGAGGAAGAACTAGTCGTGCCAACCTTGTCTAGGAGGCAGCCAACCGTCCACCGCTACTCCCTATCCACTGCTCGAGCCTTTCCAAGCCCTGTACCACGCGCACAAGCCGAGCCCAGACCGCCAGAGACCATGCCGAGCATGCGCCAGAGCACCACCCACGACCAGCGCCCACAGACCGCGCGCCGCCCTCACCGCGTGCACACACAATCCCCACCGACCCAGGAGACCGCGAGACATCCCCGTTTGCCGCCCCTTGCCGCACAGCCACCACCCGCCGTCGAAGACGCCGCCTCTGTCGCGCAGAGCACCGCCTGTTTCAGACCAAACCACACCGCCCCATGCCTCGAGACCATGTCGTTGAGCATCGCCGGGAGACATCACACCGTCCCCTACCCTTTCCCATGCCATTAGCCGCCTGTAACCTCGCCCCCGACGAGCTCACCGACGGTCCCCTCGCTCGACTATAAATAGAGGCCACCCCCACACGATTTCTTCACACCATCTCACTCCCCTCTCCTTACTGATCGTGCCACACCATTCTCAGAGCAAGGCGAGCACCACCTCGCCGGAATTTCACCGGAGCCCGCCGCCTCTGGAGAAGAAGGGAGCCAGCGATTGGAGCCGCCTCAGGAGAAGCCGCCGGTACCAGGAGATTCGCCGTCGTCGACTTTGTCGTACGCCCACCTCGCCGACCCTCGCCAGTACCCCGGTGAGCCCCCAGCACCTCCCACTGGCTGCGCTAGGTTTCGTTCTCGCCGGAGTTGTCTCGCGTCGACAATGACCCTCAGCCGTCAGATTAGAACTAGATCGAACGATCCACGTCGCCCCATACCGCTTAAGCAGCCGCGTGTCACTGATGAGTGGGGACACCCACTTAAGCAGCCCGCGGGAGCACTGCGCTTAGCAGGCCGGCCCAGCAACTTTTCCCGCGCAGCCCAGTTATTCAAATTAAACCTTTTTCTATTTCAATTCAAACACACTTATGTACCCAACTTCAAAAATCAACCCAGATCGATTCAGTGCACCAAATTGAATGAAACCAATTTTGTTGGAAAGGTCTGTAAATGCTGAATCCAAGCCCGTTGGATTCAAGTAATTTGGATCTATATATCACCCATGGTAAAAATAACAAGGCAGAAGCTTTTCTGCATTCAAACATTTTTCAAATTTAAACCATAATAGCTTTTGAGTTGATTCCAACTCTCAAAAATCACATTTAACCATACCTTTCAGAATATATAAAATAATATAGGTTTACTTGCAGAAATATTGTTCAAGTAATAAAAGAATGCTACATAAGCATTTCTAGCCACTTTAATTAATTATAATAATAGGGTAAAACCTTATTAAATTGTGACACTACTTTAAATCACATTCCCATGGACTACAATATGTGGTGATGACATGTGTCAACAGGATCCCATATTTGGTTTGGAGAATATTAAATCATAAGTAGTTTTTCAATAAGTAGAAATTACTTTTCTAAGAAAATAAAAGGAATTAAATCAAGCCTTAACCTTGTAATGTTAGGGATGATGCTAGATCATCCATAGGACCCTTGTGTGTGATGATTGCAAGTAGTTAAGTATTGCTTGGTGATTGTGTACCTCATATTTATTGATAGACGCTAGTACCGACCAAGGATACGAGGAGGATGGAGGATACTACGAAGAAGAAGCCGAGGAGAACTTCAACCACTTCTCTGCACAAGGCAAGCCAAATACTACTAGTGAATGTGCAAGCTAGCCCTTGCAATTTAGCAAGCTTATACTGATATTGATGCAAGTTAACCCTTGCAAGATACCCTACTGATGCAACAAACCCATACTTGTTCTATGATTACTATATGCCTTAAGTATATGTGATCATACCCACTTGATAAACCAATCCTAGTTTTATGTGCAAGCTTCTTACTTTATTTCTTTATCAAAGATTACTTAGAGTTTACTTAAGTGACTAGTAGATATAGGAAAGATGCTGAAGGTTGCATAAAGAGCATAAAAATTGGCCTAAGTTAGCAATCTTGATATCATCCCAAGGCATAAGATTGAACTTAGCTGAAACACTACTAGTTTACCACCCCTCATTAGTACTTACCCTCACCTGTAGATGCTAGTGCTAAGCATAAAAACTTGATCAACTCTAGATGGGAATACTTGGTGGTAAAATGGTTATGAAAACCTTGGAATGATGGATCATTCTATTGAAATGTTTTGTACATGTGTTTCCAAACACTTGAGGATTTTGGTGATAAAAATGTTGAGGCATGAGACTTAGCCCTTTATAAAACTGATGGTTGTCTGGATGCGATACCATTCCAATTTTATCGTACAACCACAATACCCGAATATTGGGTAGGGCTTGACTGGAAACTTAAATACCTTAGTATTAGTTCCCTCACGGCCAAGGTCTGAGCTGAGGCTACCTTGTGAAGATTGTCCACCTGTGCAGTACCCAAGATGACAGTTGGTCATGGTTGGGAGGCAAAACTCACAGGAGAGGTGCTTATACTAGGGCGTGTAACTGAAAGGTTAGGGTTGATTATCCACATACTGAGTATGGTGAATTCAGGATTTGTTCCTGACGGATGTATCGAATGTTGTCGTGAAAGTGTACAATCTCTGCAGAGTGTCAAACTATTCGAATAGCCGCGTCCGCGGTTATGGACAGTTGGAGTGGCCATACTGTTCCCCCGTCAGACTTTTCAAAATGACCTGTGAAATAAATTGAGACTTTGACTTGACCACAACAGAGTTGTGATATGAAATACAAGTTCCCACTTAGGATTTATAAATTTTTGACTAGCCTTGGAACCTAGTAGAGATAAATCTGGCTTTTGCAAAACAACCCTAGAGCCTAGTGTCCTATTATCCAAAAACCCCCTTTACTTGTTAGTATTAGTTCGCGAGTACTTAAAGAGTACTCATGGCTTTGTCCCTGGCTATTCGCATGGCCAGACTATGAAGAGGAGTACCTGGAGGATGGACCCCAGGAAGGTTACGACAACTAGGATCATCTCCCATCGTCAGCATTGCCTGTGACCCCGAAGATGGAGCTTCGCCTACGCTACCGTTATTATTATGTATTCCGCTGCTTGATGTTGTATTAAGAACTGGATCATGAGATCCCTATTTGTGTAAGAACTTATGTATCGTTTGTAATGGATGATGTACTATGGTATCCAATTCTATTATGTCTCGCAAAAATGGTAATCCTGGGATTGCGATGTATGGCATAACAGGCATCTGGGATTAAAAATCCGGGTGTTGACAAGTTGGTATCAGAGCCATCCTGACCATAGGAGACCCTAGTTAGACTGGACGTTTTAACCAAAAACTTAGTTTCAAAACCAAAGAAAACAAATATTTACAAAAACTTATTCTCATCCTTATCTCTTTGATTCTTTCATAAAAATTCATGTTCCTCAAAAACTCTTGCAAAATATCTAAAATTTTGGCACACTTGACCCCTCTGCTAATCTACTCATCCTCTATTTTTATAGATGGACGTGAAGTACAACAAGTTTTACCAACTTGGGAATGGAGGAGACCTTATCTTTGAGAGGGA
The DNA here is from genome assembly GCA_910589765.1 of Avena atlantica. Classification (NCBI taxonomy): domain Eukaryota; kingdom Viridiplantae; phylum Streptophyta; class Magnoliopsida; order Poales; family Poaceae; genus Avena; species Avena atlantica. Next base: position 52,632,772 of record OU342733.1, read on the forward strand.
TTTGGATCAGCTTTCGGAACTTCTGGAGCGTCCGCACCCCGAGTTCTTCGGAGCTCAGCTCAATGATTAAGGAGGATAAGATCTGCAGTGGCTAATTGTTGCAAGTCTCCGAGGAAAGATTGAACCTCCCACTGCGGAGGTAATTCAGTTTACCTTGAGGGAAAACAACTGGCTCGATGGACTTCCCAGAGCAATGCAGGAAGCTCTTTCCCATCTATGTGGGCAGAGCGTCAATCAGATAAAGGGTACTCGCTTTGAGTTTTGCCCAAGGTGTGATGCAAATGGACAACCCCTGGAAGCCCCATACCACCCCGAGCTGAAGACTCAATTGGGCCACCTTAGCTTCATGATGTATGATCGTCAGCAGGAGTTGGAAAACTGCCGCGACTACTGCAACCAAAAGTCTGCCATCATCAAGACGAAGGATCAGACCATAGCCATGCTAGCAAAGGATCGCAAGTCTCGCCGCCGTCAGCTCGACAAGAAGGAGCGCATTATTGCCCGTCTTCGCCACCGCATCTCATCATGCCATACATCGCAATCCCAGGATTACCATTTTTGCGAGACATAACAGATTGGATATCACAGTACATCATCCATTACAAACCATACATAAGGTCTTACAACAAATAAAGGATCTCATGATCCAGTCTTAGTACAATCAACGCAGTAGAATAATATAATAACGGTAGCGTGGGCGAAACTCCATCTTCATGGTCACAGGCAATGCTGACGATGGGATATGATCCTAGTTGTTGTAACCTTACTGCGGTCCATCCTCCTGATAGTCCTCTTCATAGTCTGGACACGGGATAGCCAGGGACAAAGCCATGAGTACTCTTTAAGTACTCGCAAACTATCACTAATAGGTAAAGTGGTTTGAATAGGAATACTAAGCTCTAGGTTATTTTGCAAAAAGCCAGGTTTACCTTAACTGAGTTCGGAAGCAAAGAAAACTATTTTAAAGTCATCATTCATTTCACAACACTGTTGTGGTCAAGTCAAAGTCATGATTCATTTCACAAGTCATTTTGAAAACATCTGATGACGGAACAGTATGGCCACTCCAACTTTCCATAACCGCGGACACGGATATTCGAATAGTTTGACACTCTGCAGAGGTGGTACACTTTCACCACAACATTCGATACATCTGTCAGGAACAATCCTGAATTCACCATACTCAGTATGCGGATAATTAATCCTAACCTTTCAATTACATGCCCTAGTATAGGAACCTATCCTATGAGTTTGGCCTCCCAACCATGACCATCTATCATCTTGGGAACTTCTCAGGTGGATAATCATCACGAGGTAGCCTCAGTTCAAACCTCGTCTGCAAGGGAACCCATACTAAGGTATATAAACTTCCAGTCAGGCCCTACCCAAATTTGGTATTGCGGTTGTACGGTAAAATTGGAATGGTATCGCATCCAGACAACCATCAGTTTTGTAAAAGGGCTAAGGATCATGCCTCAGCATTTTTTTCATCAAAATCATCTGGTGCTCATAGCACATGTCAAAACATTTCATTAGAATGACTCATCATTATAAGGTTTTCATAATCATTTTCACCATGTATTCCCATCTAAAGTGATCAAGTTTTAAGATTAGCACTAGCCACTAAAGTTGGGGGTAAACACTAATGATGGGTGATAATCACGTGTGACTTATCTAAGTTCAATCTCATGCCTCAGGATTACATCAAGTTATACCTAACTTAGGTCAAGTTTTTATGCTCTTTATGCTACCTTTAATAACTTTCCAAAATCTACAAGTCACTAAGTAACACAAATAAAAGCTTTGATAAAGAAATAAAATAATTAAGCTTGCAAGTAAAACTTGGATTGGGTATCATCAATTGGTATAACCAAGGCATGCCTAATGCATTGCATAGGTTATTTAGCTTTCATAGTTGCAAGTGTTAGCTTGCTAGGATGGCTTGCCTTGTGCAGTGCAGTGGTTGAAGGTCTCCTCAGCTTCTTCCTCGTAGTATTCTCCTTCCTCTTCGTATCCTTTCTCGGTACTAGCATCTATAAATAAATACGAAGTACACAATCACCAAACAATACTTAATGACTTCTATTTAGCACACAAAGGCTCACACGAGATGATCAAAGCTTTTATTGATGATGCTCGACGTGGCACTTCGTTGGTAACCCCAAGCGCAGGGTGTGTGAAGAGCAAGAAGCAAGTTTTCCCTCAGTTGAGACCAAGGTTATCAAACCAGAAGGAGGAAGGAAACGTCACACAGTTGTTGCAAACAACGTGGAGACCTGCACAACACAAACTCAAGAATTTGCCCCAACGAATCAGTGAGGTTGTCAAGTTCACCGGTTTGCTATAACAAAGGATTAAATGTATGGTGTGGAGGTAATGGTTTGAAGCAAGTAAACAAGTAACATTGGAAAATGTATCAATGGTAAAGATTGGACCGGGGTCCATAGTTCACTATAGGTGCTCTCCTTAGATAAACAACATGGCATGAAGGGTAAAAAATTTACAACGGGGAAATTGATAGGAACTGAGCAAGGCATAACAATGCAATTACTAGCCAGAAAGATCCTATGAGGTTGATTGGGCAATACGACAATATACATAGACCGTCATCCAACTGCATCTATGACTAGAAGTCCACCTTCAGGTTATCATCCGAACCCCCTCCAGTATTAAGTTGCAAGCAATAGACAACTGCTTTAAGCAAAGTGTGTAAGGTAAACAGTCCACATGTTCCATGAACAAGAGACCATTGTTTTCTTCCTAGTAGCAACAACACATCTACAACCGAAGAGATTATTGTCACTTCCCTTGGAAACTAGAGGCATGAACCCACCATCGAGCATAAATACCCCCTCTTGGAGTCACTAGCAACTACTTGGCCAAGATAACCACTAGCAACGGAGAGCATGCAAGATCACAAACAACACATACATGATAGAATCATAAAGATAAAACCATTAATCAAACCAACATAATAATCTCAATATCCATCGGATCCCCGCAAACACAACATGCATGATTACAAATAGATTATATCTTGATCATGAATGGAGATCACAAGATCTATACATGAAAGCACAAAGGAGGAGATACAACCATCTAGCTACTACATGGACCCATAGTCCAAGGTGGAACTACTCACGAATCATACCGGAGAGAAGGCCTCCGGGATGATCTCCCCTCTAGCAAGGTGCTGGGAAGAACTTCAGATCCCCCCGATCTAGGGACGATGGTGGCGGCGGCTATAGACGGCTTCATGGATTTCTGATCAGGTACTCAGGGTTTCTGTATCGGGGGCTTCTTATAGGCGAAGGGGCGAGTCCAGGAGGAGACCAGGGCCGCCAAACCCTAGCCAGGCGTGGGCCCACCTGCCCCTGCGCCTGGGGTGGGTCTAGCCCCCCTGGCCGGCCCCTCTGGCTCTCCTCTGGACTTCTTGTTCCCCACGGAAAGTAATTGACTTTGTCCTTTGTCCCATCCAATTCCGAGAATATTTCTTTACTAACTTTTCTAAAACCAAAAACCGCAGAAAATAGGCATCTGGCACTGATGCAACTTGTTAATAGGTTAGTACCAGAAAACATGTAAAAAGCACCTCAAAGTGTGGACAAGTAAAGCAAAGTAGATACTAAACAAGCATATAGCATAAAAAATTATAGATACGTTTCCAACGTATCAGCATCCCCAAGCTTAACTCCTTCTCGTCCTCGAGTAGGTAAGTGATAAAAGAATAATTTTTGAGGTGACATGCACCCTCACAATAAAGATCCAACCATTTGCAAGCATTGAAAGCAGGGATCAAAGAACTCTAAACATGTGCATGAAAGATGGAGTTCTAAAAATAGGACATAGTAATTATGCATGCAACATGGCAAGCTACAAACAAAGATCATGAATAATATGCATTGAAAAACGTTTGTTTGTTTCACATGCAGAAAACATAGCATAGTGGTAATCAGCTTGTCCCTCATAGAGTAGCAATAAAATGCATAGGACACCTGCAAAGTTCACAAGGGTGACTAGAAATAGATAGCACATGAACAAGTAATAACACAATATGCATCAATTAATAAGCTTTGGAACATTGCACATAGAATGACAACTATGCTCTCTTAATGGTGCCTAAAGGTAGAAGGTGGAGACTCAAATAATGGTGGAAGAAAGGCCTTTTTGTAAAGCAATCAGGGATTACAAGTTTCAAAAAGAGCTTCCAAAAATTATGATACTTGTTAGATTTCAACCCTCATTGCACCTATCATAAGAATCTTGAAGTGGTTAAGGTTAAAGTGGCAAAGCTGGACTATATGCTTGACGAAGTATAAGTTGGCAATATCATGCCCCTTGAATACGAGGGCCACACCTCATGCATACTCAACTTTGGGTCTAGGTAAGTTCTTGTCACTATAAGTATTTGCATATCATTGAGAACCGCCAACGGGGTACCCCTTGCACATGGTACAGGAGCTTTCCCATAACCAAAATGACAAGGCAAGCACACAATGAGCATCTCAGCAATTCTTCTTATGTACCATGGGAATATGGTGTTTTTTCTCTCTTTCCTCTTTTCTCAATGTGTCTCTTTTTTTATAAGAAGAATGCTTCATAAATGTCACTATGGTGATGCTACAAGTTTCCACCATGATTAGGCATGGCTTAGGCTAGCGGCCCAGGCGTTTATCTAACATAGGATACAAACTCCATGGACTTACAAGTTCCCTCTTTATTTCACACCGGTGACATCCATAGACAAAAGAACATGATATCAACTGAGTACAACAAGGTACAACTGCAATGTTGAAAACGTTCCCCGTGACAGCACGGTTCTGCTAATTCCAACTTATAAGTGCAAGCATATACAACAAAGTTGTCACAATGGTTCAAGTTTATCAGGGGAAAAGAATAAAGTGTGCCATCAAGTTCATGAGGGCTTTAATCACTAAGTTTTCACATAACAAAATAGTTTTTTAATTGGAAGATAGATGAAAACAAGAATATACTTTGGAGTGGTGTAACACACCATGCATAGGAGTTTATAGTGGACACTTTGGAATAACTTGGTTTCTTGGGAGTTGGAAGCATGAGTAGAACTTACTCATACAAGTGGAGGCTATCAAAAGACTGGGAGCAACCAACTAAGAGAGCAATAATGGCCATAATTATGCACTACAACAAAGAAAACTAATCAAAGCAAAGAGTGGTACTACATGTCAAGGACTAAATGATCATAGAGGCTAATGGTGACTTGTCATAGTCATAACATGGTGTGAGCATGTGCCAAGTCAACCCAAGCAAAACATCAAAGGAGAATACCACAATACTATGCTTTTGCATGCTAAAACAACGCATAATTTCTTCAAGGCACACTAAGCAATCCCAATTGTTTGGAACAATACATGCTACAACAATAATCACTAAGCATAGTGCTAAAACAACACCTAGCATGTCATGCTAAAGTCTAAGTCACAGTCAATGCAAGCTCCTCTTGCACTTCAAGCAAGAACTTACTACTCTTTTCCAAACACCAAGCAAAATTATTTGTAAAACAACACAGCGAGAACGGGGTCCAAACGACTAAATCAAAATAAACAAACTAAGAAAAGCAAATGAAAATTAAGACGCTCTAAGAACAACACAACTGTGCATGAAACAATAAAAAACAAAGTGTCTAGACAGACCTGAGCTTTTTATAGATGAAGAGGGGGATGCCTTGGGCATCCCCAAGCTTTGACGCTTGTAATTCTTCGATATTTCTTGGGGTGACACCCTGGTGGCATCCCCAAGCTTGAGCTTTTGTCCATTCTTCATCTCATTGCATCATTCTCTCTCTACACCTAAAATTTTTCCTTCATACAAAACTTCACACAATCTTCATTAGCAACATTAGCTTATTCAAAAGATATTAGACCACTGGCAAAGCTTTGGAACAGCAAGGATTTTCATTAAAAACACAAGCTACTGTAGTAAATCCTTCAAAGAAACTCAATTTACCTGAAGAGAGCTCAAAAAGGAATAAATAAGAAGCAAATGCAAATAATGGAAGAAATCTGTCAAAACAGAACAGCAGGTAGAAATAAAAATTTTCGAACATATTATTTTGCTCAAATCAAAAAGTGTTGAACTAACGAAAGTTAGCCAACATACTGGAGGATTTATTCGTAAATTTTGAGATCAATCCGAGTTACAGAGCCTCCTCACAAATCTTTTTGGTGGAGGACAGAAATCTGTTTCGGACAGCAACTCCCCAAATCTTACTTCCCTCTCATTAGACGTCATTCTTGGCACAAAAAGTAAACAAAACTGATAAGGAGATGTCTACTGAAGTAATAACTTCCAATACTCAAGGAAACTCTTGGGTTAAGTCCCAACAAGTACTTTTTTTAACGCTTTTAAGTTAGGCACAAGAAGCAAGAAGAATCAAGTATTTTCAAATGAAGAAGCATTAACATCAAACCTTGCTTTCAAAGGAGGAGCAAAAAGCAACTTCTCTCTTCTCATAGGGAAGTGTTCAATTTCTTGAATGGAAAATGATATTTGATGGTGCCTTCTTTCATATCAATGATGGCACCAACTGTTCTAAGAAAAGATCTTCCCAAAGTAATAGGACAAGAAGCATTGTATTCAACATCCAAAACATAGAAATTGTAGAGGCCTCAACCTGATAAGGTAGATTCCTCCTGTGTTTTACAATGCTAGTCCCTGGATCAATAGATAGCATCCACAGTTAAGATGTAATACCAAGAAACAAAGGTCATAACATAACTTTACAACCAGGAATAACATAAGTTTATTACATCATTCATAGCTCATTTGGCTATTACATTACATTGCAGCGGAATAATAATAATCCTGGAGTCCTTCATCTTTAAAATTCCACAGGCAGATGTTGGTTGTAGACTTTGTAAACCTAATCAAACAATCTTCACTAAAATCAATCAAACCTGCAACATACAAGTTACAGCCACAAAGGTCAATACATTAGAATACAAGTTACAGCCACAAAGGCAAGTTTCACTACTTTGTATATTATGAGTGGATCTTATCAATACATGCATATTTGGCTAAGTAGAGTTTAAGGCTTATTTGCATAAAGTAACATTTATCCTATCTTTTCAAAATGGTTTTGGTCCTTTGTCAAATACCTTTTCCAAGTTCCTTGAACTCCTTGGTAGAAACTCAAGTGTTCAAGTCCTTGTCAAAAATCCCTTGAGCAATGTCGTGGTGGCGGCACGGCAGATGCCATGGGTAGGCTAAAGTATGGGGCCAATGGATGCTAGTGGGATCTGGGGAGGGAAGATGCAACTGTCTTTACACTCAAGCTGCTAAAGTGATGATCTTTATTTCTCTCTTGGTGGGTTACAAATGCTCCTTGAGCTGTATACAGGGGGACAAGATGAATCTCCCACAGCCTAACGGTCCTCAAAGAGTCGATCCCTCCCTCAGGGTCCAAGCCTCCCCTTATAAAGGAGTGCCTTGGGTTCCCTTAGGGCTGACGAGGCAAGCATATTCGTGGAATATGCTTGTCCCAAATTAGTAGTTCGGCGGCCTCCTTTCCTGTCGCCCTTCTAATGACGGCAAGGCCCCAGTGGCCCCCTCCTGCGTGCCTCGGGCTCCAGGACTGTCACCTCCGTGACCTCCTTCTGCCCCTCTGACGATGTGCATCCTTGTCTCTTGTGCTTGGCTCTGCTCTGATTCCTTCTAGCCTGCAGCTATAGTTTGACCTTGGGCTTCTCCTTCTCCTGCAAGCTTCGTATTACTCGGCCTTACCTTGTGTTATTCGGCTCGTTCTTCACCTGCATCAAGATCACTTGGGTAACCCGGCCGATTCTCTCAGTAACTCGGCCGGGTAACTACTTGATACATATACGTGGGCTTCTTGCCTCCGTTCATCGGCCGACATATCCATGATTCGGCCGACTTGGACCGTAACTCGGAAACTAGACGGGGATAGTACCTCTGTCTTTCCCCGTCTCTGACCTACCCGAGGTTAACCCCCCGACATTAGTCCCCGAAGCTGGTGTGGCCCTTTCAATAGCTTTGGCCGGGTTATATCAGCTTCATTATATTCTTTAGTCTTGTTTCCGAGTTATGTCCTCGTCCGAGGTTTCCTCGTTCCTTCCCTCGTACGCCATGTCCTACGTGTCATCCCATCATTGTTTTTCTAGTTTTTAGGTCCCTCTACAGTGCTTACTGACAAGCTACAGTGAATTCTGCACCTGCTGCGCCGCCGCTGCGACGCCTCGGGTGCTGTTCCCCTTGGGGATTGTAACGACCCCTCTTCGTGTGTGGCTGTTGGTGTGGCTCCGCTCACCGTCGTGCGTTCGTGCTGCACCCACGATCTACACGGATAACTGCCACACCCACGATCCCACTTCCCTGTTCATGGCTTGACTATAAAGAGGGGAACTGCGTTTGCGGGATTCACCTTTCCCCTTATCGCTCGCCTCCGTTCTCCTTCTTCCTTTCGCCGGCGCGTTTTCTTGCAGTTCCGCCGCCGCTCGCCAGCCAGAGCCTCTGTCGGCGGAGATTCCGCCGCGCCGTTCTACTTTTCCTGCCCGCGCTCCGCGGCTTTGACTCCGTCGCCGGTGATTCCTCTCTGGCCGCCTCGCCCTGCTCTTTCCCTAGATTCATCTACTCCGTTTTCGTGCTCGGGCGACGGTTTCTCCGTTTCTTCGCCATTGTTTTCGCGCAAAGTTCCGACGGGGCCTTGCAGCTCTAAACTCCCCTCCGCCGCCAGTCTTTCCTCCGGCGATCTTTCCGGCGCACATATGTCTAGTTTGTTTAGCGGTGCTCTTGTCGAGGACGACGACGCTGGCTCCGGGCCCGAGCGAGGCTCGTGGCAGGGCTCTTCAGTCACGCGCCGTGAGATTGAATGGCTCATCCGGACTCGAAGGATTCCCGCCGAGGTTTCTTGCCGTTTACCCGGCAGCGAATCCTCTCTAGTCATCCGAGAGGGCGAGTATGTGGTTTTCATGTCTCACTTCGCCCGCGGCTTCGGTCTCCCTCTTAGCGATTTCGCTAGAGAATTCCTCGATTACTTTGGCCTTCAGCCGCATCATCTTCCTGCGAACGCCATAGCTTCTCTTTCTGCTTTCATCTCCGCTTCGGAGGGTTACTTCGGCCTGTGGCCGTCAGTACATGTCTGGTCGAAGTTCTTCCAGATCCGCTCAAACGTTGTCCCTGACAAATCTCTGCACCCTTCCGAGAAGTTGCTCACCCAATGTGGGGCGGCGTCTATAACACCTCGGAGGAAATCCGTGTTCCCTCGTGTCACTGGGTTGGAATCGTGCAAGAAGTGGCACAAATCATTCTTCTACGTCAAGAACAGAGGGGCGGAAGACAAGATTCGGCTCCCTCCATTCTCAATTGGCCCACCTTCTAAAGTGAACTGGCTCTATAATCCGAGGAAAACTCACGCCTTGGCCGAGGCCTTCGAGATTCGGCTTAAAGAGTTGATCCGGGCCGGGTTATGCGGCGAAGACCTGATGGCAACTTTCATTAGTTGCCGGATCTGCCCCTTCCAGCAGCGGACCCACAAGATGTGCTACATGAGTGGTCCCCTTGACCCTAACCGAATCTCGACCGTGGAGTTGGATAACTACCTTATTTATAAGCGCGTCCGAGCTATCTTCAAGACTGAGATGCCTGAGGATTGGTCTTGGGGATTAAAACCATTCACTCGCGATCATCCGCCTCCCGAGGTAAGCTTAATCAGCATTGCTCTGTTATTCCACTGTCTTTAGAAACTGGTTTATCTAATTCTCTTTCTCCTCGTCTTGCAGAGGTTCGCAGAACAGAAAAACGAGGACGCCGAAGTTCTGCAGCTCCCTTGGCCTGCGGACAGGAGTACCCCGGATACTGGTGAGCCGGACTCCGAGGAGTTCGTCCCTAAGTCAGATCCTGCTCCGGCTCGAGCTCGCGGCAAAACTTCAGCGCATGAGGAGGAAGGTGATTCGGACAAGGTCCAAATTCTTGAGGTAGTTGCCGCCACGCCTATTTCTTATGCATTTCCGGCTTCTACTTTCCCAGCTAATCCGGCCGGTCTGGTCCACGACGCCGAGCCTATTGCTTCCCGGCCTCCCGTTACCTCGGGGAAACGCGGGGCTCCTGCTAGTGCCTCGGAGGCGGTTCCTAAGAAGCGAATGAAGAAATCCGCTCCGAACCCTCCCAGGCGCAAGACTATGCCTGGGGTCACCGGGTAAGTTCTTTTTCCTATATTTCTTGTTTCTCTCTTTCTGTTTATCATACTGACGAATCTTCTTTCTTATTTTTGCAGTGTTCCTCTTTCTGTTAAACCCGGCGGTCCTAGTATGACTAGCCGTCCGATTCGGCCGCCATCTCCTCCCGCTGATGATACCAGGATTCCTAGTCCTATTCGTCCTGCTTCTCCTCCAGCTCCGAATACGTCGCCTGTTCGTCGCGATGTCCCTGAGACCGCTTCTATTGACCTGGATTCGAACCGGCCCTCCGAAGTTTTCGTCGAGCCCGCCGCCCCTTCTATGGGCCCCAGCGCTGCTACTGAGCCTCCATCTACTCCGGCAGTTTCTACGGCCATCCCGACCTCGGCCGAAAAGGTCGTTATCCCGGCGCCCTCTGCGACCTTATCCTCCGCTGCTCCTAAGGACTCCGTCCCTACTTCCGAGGCGCCACTTCCTGCTGATGCCTCTTCCAAGGCGAAAAAAGCTATTGCCGTCAAGACTTCTTCTTCTCAGAAAGGTCTTGCCGGCTCTTCTCAGCCGAGTATTGCTGACGTGCTACGTAAGGGAGCTGCGCCTACAAAAGTCCCCGTTACCTCGGTCGTCGGCAGCCAGCTTGCTCTTCATAGGAGCCCTGCGACTGCCGTGGTCGGACCGCCTGCCCGGGGTAAAGTTTTAACTCGGACAGCTAGTGGGAACAGCCTTGGAGCGCTGGTTGAGTACGCTAATAACTGGAATGCTGCTGATCAGTTTGAGGGTAATCCAATAAACCAGCCGTTTCAGCTTTCTGACATCAGCGGCCGTTTTGACCATGCTGCCCAGTTCATCATTGATACCAACAAGATGAATGAGGTAATTATTTTTTCTCTGAGTCTTAAATTATTCTTCAGATGTTACCATATGCTCTAGTCCCCGAAACTTGCAAGGAAATAACTTGTTGTATACTTGGAAGTTTGACTTAAATTTATTTCTAAGGTTCGTTAATCCGGCCATTTAGATCCGAGTTTAGTTGTGTTTTATTCGGACCTATTTTAGCTTTGAATATCCAGCCATCTAGATCCGAGTTAAGTCCTGCTTGACTCGGATCTGGTTTAGCTTTGAATATCCAGCCACCTAGAGCTGAGTTAAGTTCTGCTTGACTCGGATCTGGTTTAGCTTTGAATATCCAGCCACCTAGAGTCGAATTAAGCTTTGCTTGATTCGGATCTAATTTAGCTTTGAATATCCAGCCACCTAGATCTAAGTTAAGTTCTGCTTGACTCGGATCTGGTTTAGCTTTGAATATCCAGCCACCTAGAGCTGAGTTAAGTTCTGCCTGACTTGGATCTGGTTTAGCTTTGAATATCCAGCCACCTAGAGCCGAATTAAGCTTTGCTTGATTCGGATCTAATTTAGCTTTGAATATCCAGCCACCTAGATCTAAGTTAAGTTCTGCTTGACTCGGATCTGGTTTAGCTTTTACTCGTTGATTTATCATTTTGCCTCATTACTCAGGTTGCACACGACCGGCGAACTGCCGAGTTCCAGAGGTTGCTTTTTTCGCACCGCAAGCTGGAAGAGAAGTACGAGAAGGTTCTGCCCGTGGCAAAGAAGGCTGGTATGTCGATAGTTCCTTTTCCTTATTCCCAACTTTCTCATATATTCGTCCATGGAATGCCGGCTTACTTCTTGTTGAATAGGTAATATTAATAACCTCAATATTCGCCTTGAAAAGAAGATCAAGAACCTGGAAGGTTAGTTTCTTTTCTATTTTACTCCTTCTCCTTCTTAATATATATGCTAAGGTTCCTTATTGCGTTTGGCTGTGCTAAAGCCGAGGTGCAAGACTTCGCATTGTCACATCAAGATTGCGTGCCCATGCCTGACGTGATGCTGCATTTTTTAGAACAAAACGCAGTTCATTCGGCGCAACTTCAAGAAAAAGATGATGAGATAGCTCGCCTGCGATCCGAGGTGGATACCCTCAAGCTCTCTCAGAAATCCGAACTAGAAAAGGTCGACCAAGAATTTTCCGAGGAAAAGAATCGGCTGACCTTGGATCTGCAGAAGAATAAAGAACTTCTTGAAGCTTCCGAACTTATAACCCGGGGTTTGAGCGAGGAAATTGCTCGTTTTGAGAAGAGTAAGGCTGATTGGGCCAAAGATCTTCAGAGAATGATGAGCTATATTCATCGTAAGCTACTTGGCATGGCCGAATTATATTTTTCTTTTTTGTCCCTGCTGTCCTTTGACACGTTCATGCTTTGCGCAGATCATTTCCCCGAGGCCAAGCCCGTGAGTTCTAAAGCGGTCCTTGCAGCTCGCGCGCGCCGAGGTGAACCTGTTACCGTTGATTCAGAATATTCAATGGAGGACTACTTGGTTGCCGTTGGTGCCGCAGTTGGCCCGATGAAAATTATGGGCCGGGACTTGGTGCAGGCCGCTATCCGAGCTTACCACGTACTCTGGCCGAATACCTCGGGGACTCCTGATATCAACGAAGTCAAGTTATTGGTGACAAGGCTAATGGCATCTGAGAGGCAGTTGAGTCTTTGGAGAGAATCCGCTGGGCGTGCTGGTGCCGACATGGCCCTTACTATAATCATGTCATGGTATGAAGACATCTCTCTTGACATCCTGAGAAATTTGCGCACTGGCTCCCGCTGGGTTGAAGATCCCACTTTTGTTGCTCTTCGGCAAGCTCGGGCGTTCCAACTCATCGAGTACGCCGACGTGCACACTTGGAATGAAGGGCCGAGTTTTCTCCCAGACCCGGATCAAGAGGTTGTGGCTGAGCGTCTCTCGGATGATGATTCAGCTGAGCAGGGGGGAGGTGAAAATGATTCGGCCGCATCTGATAGCTCTAGCTCAAGCTCGGACAGCAACGGCGATGCGCGGTCCTCTTCCAAAGGTACCGGGCATTCGACCGCACGGACTGACGCTCCCGAACAACCCCGGACCTCCGAAGTTGCACCTGGGTCGGCGGAGGGCGAGGCGACCTCAGTCGAGGTTCCTCCTACCTCGGGGTGCCCCGCACCTGAGCAAGTAGCTGCCTCTCCAACGAACAACGCCTAAGTTATTTCCGATCCCTGGTATGCCGGGCGTATGATGTAGGCGCAAACTTTGTCACCTCTCTGTATGATTTGAATTCCTTTTGCCATGTACTGTTGTGACATTTGGTCAAGTGGATGCTCATCCGAATTATTGCTTCGCTGACCCTTAATTTCTTGACCTTCTAGGGCTTAACTTTGTCGTTATTTTTTATGATCTTATCAGGCATGAGCGCTGAATACCTATGATATTGATCTGTTCTGAACATAAGTTAACTACCTCGTTGTGGAAGTATGTAGCAATCGCTGGATCGTTGTTTATTGTCCGAAACTTCCATATGTAAATCAAATTTCGGAGGTAGTATAAAACTGAGTGCGTTCAGCATAAGTTTGAGGTAGCATACGGTAGTCCCCGAGTCGCTGCTTTAGATGCCGAGGTTTAGGTATCAATACGAAATTGATATATCATATGATAGTCCCCGAGTCACTGCTCTGGGCGCCGAGGTTTATATTCGTAACATGAAAGAAATACAACATATGGCAGTCCCCGAGTCACTGCTCTGGGTGCCAAGGTTCAAGCACATAACGCGAAAGAAATAAATATAACATATGGCAGTCCCCGAGTCATTGCTCTGGGTGCCGAGGTCCAAACAGATAACACGAAATAATATAACATATGGCAGTCCCCGAGTAACTGCTCTGGGTGCCGAGGTTCGAATACATAATATGAAATAAATATAACCTAAGGCAGTCCCCGAGTCACTGCTCTGGGAGCCGAGGTTCAAATACATCATTAGATTTTGACTTTAAGATATAATGCTACGAGTAGAATGGCCGAAGTAAAGCCACATTCCAGGGGCGCTTCGTTTCTTCACCAGTTTTGTCTGCCTTGTTCTCTCCAGGGGACTGAGCGTCGATTAGATAATATGCATCGTTGTGCAATGCTTTGCTCACAATAAACGGTCCTTCCCATGGGGGTGACAATTTATGCATGCCGGCCGTGCGTTGCACTAGTCGGAGGACCAAATCTCCTTCTTTGAATACTCTTGGATTCACTTTCTTTCTATGATACCGCCGCAAGTTCTGTTGATAAATAGCCGATCGTGATAATGTCAACTCTCTGGCTTCTTCCAACAGGTCTACGGCATCTTGCCGAGCTATCTCATTTGTCTCTGAGGTTGTGTACTGTGCAACTCTTGGCGAGTCATATATTATGTCGGCTGGGAGTACGGCCTCTGCCCCGTACACCAGAAAGAATGGAGTGTAACCTGTTGATCTATTTGGAGTAGTCCGAAGGCTCCATAACACGGCTGGGATTTCTTCGATCCAACACCCTGCCGACCTTTGCAAAGGTTCAACAAGTCGTGGTTTTATTCCTGATAGCACCAGTCCATTAGACCTTTCCACTTGTCCATTGGATGCTGGGTGAGCCACGGAGGCAATATCTAGTCTTATGTGCTTCTCTCGGCAAAATCTAGCGAAAGGTCCTTCTGCAAAGTTTGTGCCATTATCCGTAATAATACTATGCGTGTACCCGTATCTCAAGATGATATCCCTGAGAAATTTCACTGCTGTGTGCCCATCACACTTTTTAATCGGTTTTACTTCAATCCATTTTGTGAACTTGTCTACCATAACCAATATGTGGGTCATTCCTCCTCGCGCCGGCTTGAATGGTCCCACCATATCTAAACCCCATACAGAAAATGGCCAAGTGATGGGTATTATTTTTAACTCGGCCGACGGCATATGTATTCTGGTAGCGTATCTCTGACATCCATTGCATTTCTTAACTAATTCTTTTGCCTCTTTTAACGCCGTTGGCCAGTAAAATCCATGCCTAAATGCCTTGGCTACTAAAGCGCGAGATGAGGCATGGTGCCCACATTCTCCTTGGTGTATGTCTAGAAGGATTTCCTGACCTTCTGCGGAACTCACGCACTTCTGCAATACGTTTGTGACGCTTCTCTTATATAACTCATTGTTTATGATTGTATAGGCTTTTGCTCTTCTGATGGTTTGTCTAGCTAATACCTCATTACTCGGCAACGTCGCGTCTTTTAGGTAAGAAAGTATGGGTTGCGCCCATATCGGTGCTACTTTTTCTGATGTGATCTCACTGTCTATCTCCAAGTCCTCTGCCGACGTATATACCTCGGCTCTTTCCATGACTGTGATTACCTCGGCTGTCCTCCTCTTTAGGGGTCCCGAATCATTCTGCGGATCCACCTCCATTGGCGTGTGATCTTCCGCAGAACTTGCTGGGATAAAGATTGATTCGGATTCTGGTGATGGGATTATCGATGGTTTCCTGAGGTGCTCCAAAGCAATACCTGGTGGAATTGACTGCCGGGTTGATCCTAATTTCGACAATGTGTCGGCAGCGTCATTTTCTGCTCGTGGTATGTGGTGGAATTCACATCCTTCAAAGTATCCACTGATCTTTTGCACGTGGAATCTGTATAAAGCCATATTAGAATCTAATGCGTCCCAACTGCCCGATACTTGCTGTACTACTAGATCCGAGTCACCGTAGCATAGGATTCGGCGTATACCAATTTCTTTTGCCACTTTTAATCCATGGACTAGCGCTTCATATTCAGCTACATTGTTGGACGCAGCAAAATGTATTTGCAGTACATATTTCAATTGATCTTTTTTAGGCGAGGTTAGCACTATTCCTGCTCCCAAACCATTCCTTAGTTTGGAGCCATCGAAATGCATTGTCCAGTAATTTGGATCTGGCAATGGTGGCTCATACTGCACCTCGGCCCAGTCTACGAGAAAGTCGGCGACAGCCTGAGATTTGATTGCATCTCTTCTATCAAATTGTGGAGCATACGGTGATAACTCGATCGCCCATTTTGCTATTCGGCCACTTGCATCTTTGTTGTTCAATATGTCGGCTATGGGTGCCTCACAGATTACTTTGATGGGGTGCTCTTCAAAGTAATGCTTAAGCTTTTTTGCCGACATATATACTCCATCAGCCATCTTCTGATAGTGCGGATAGTTCTGCTTTGAAGTGGATAATACTTCACTTAGATAATACACCAGCCTCTGAATTGACTTACCATCTTCAAGTCGTTCCACTACGACCACAGTACTAACTACTCGATTGGTAGCCACCACATAGAGTAGCATAGGTTCTTTCGATAATGGAGAAGCTAAAATGGGTGCCGTAACTAGCATCTTTTTCAACTCATGAAATGCGAGGTCCGCCTGCGGAGTCCAGCTGAATTTGTCCGACTTTCTCATCAGCTGATAGAGTGGCAGTGCCTTTTCTCCTAGCCGACATACAAATCGACTAAGCGAGGCCAGGCAGCCCGTGAATTTTTGTACATCGTTCAAACATCTCGGCAATTCCATTCATTCTACTGCTCTTATCTTTGTTGGATTAGCCTTGATACCTCGGCTGGACACAAGGAAACCGAGTAGTTTTCCTGCCGGCACGCCAAATGTGCATTTCTCTGGATTAAGCTTCATTCGGAACCTTCTCAGGTTCGCGAAAGTTTGCCGTATATCTTCTAGCAAGGTTTTGCTTTCCTTAGTTTTGATGACTACGTCATCCACATACACTTGTACATTTTTCCCTATCTGATCATGCAAACATTTTTGCATGCATCTTTGATATGTTGCTCCTGCATTTCGCAGGCCGAATGGCATTGTGCGATAACAATAATCCCCGTACGGGGTAATAAATGCAGTCTTTATTTGATCGGCCGTATTTAACGGTATCTGGTGGAAACCAGAATACGCGTCTACAATGTTGGGAATATGCCCTAGAGGCAATCATGTATGATGATATTTCCCATAGTATTCATAAAGTTATTAAGTAGTCCTTGTATAAACATCTGATGTGTATCATTGAATATGTGATTCAGTTGTGGAACTATACATTCATGTTGTTTGTACTAAATATCCTTGGTCATTGAGGTTGTGCTGGACACACAACTTAGACCAATGTGAAAGTTGGCTTGATGACTCGGTTCCACTTGTCATGGGCATGGAGATGCTATTCCAACTTACACAGACTAGGCTAAAGAGTTTAGCGAGTCGGATTGACCCATATTGAGGTACAACGAACTTAGCTGTCATTTGTATATCTCAATCAATGTAATCCTTAGACCTGGGGTTGTTGCATAGTCCGAGTTGAGGATCACCGACTTAGGTTCTGTCAAACGCTGATCCGTAACTGGGCAGTTATAAAGGCAGGGTTCGGGTCGACTGGGAATCAAGCTGCGTGATGTGAATAACCAAGATGGGATTTTGCCCCTCCACTCGGAGAGATATTCTCTGGGCCCTCTCGTGGGATATGATTCGGAAAGCATGGCCATGCACGACTCGGTTAAGTGTTAACCGAGGCGATCGGCTAAGAGTTAGTCGGGTGAATCACTTATCTCGGATCGAGAAGAGAGTCGGACTATTTAAGGGATGACATATATTCGCCTATAGTCTGACAATGTATATCGAGAGGCAAAAGGGACTCAGACGTAAGTCGCATTGGAAAGGCAAGTCGTCATGACTCTTTGGTACTTGGGAATCGGCAAGTTCTGCTAGGAGCCGATGCCGATTGATCGATTGAGAGTTGGACTCTAATCGTGTCCAAGTAACCATGAGCCTGCGGGGTCACACACTTAAGAGCGGGAGCAAGTTCGGATTGGATCTGAACATATAATCTGGTTGGGTTGCACCTAAACCGGATTAGGACTGAGTTAGTGAGTTGGACTCACGGTGACTAATGTTATATGGGCTTTAGTGAATGGGTCGCGCGAGCAGAGCCCACGTTCACTCCCTATATATAGTGGAGCACAGTAACCCAGAAAAGGTTAATCGTTTTTCGGTTAGGTTATTCCATGTGTTGGAAACCCTAGCTCCACAGCAGTCCAGCCGCCGTAACGAACCTAGCAGTTCGCCGCCGGCGCTCCTCCTTGTACGTGTGGATACCAGCAGAGGTGCTGTACGATCAGCACCAGGACGATCGGATCGTGGGGACTGCACTGCATCAACTGATGCGCTTCATCAGTAATCCGCAACCGCGCGTCTAGTGGTAAACCTCGTGGCTTTCTACCTCAGCTAGATCTTGGGATCACCACGTTAGAGGAAAAAGTTTTGTTTTATCTCTGCGTGGCCCAACATACAAATGATAACAGCTCACAGCCAGCGGTCGAGTCAATGACTTGGTCTATTCTAGGCAATGGAAAAGGATCTTTCGGACACGCCTTGTTCAGGTTGGTGTAGTCGATACACATTCGCCACACAATGGCTACATTGGGGTCATCTTTTTTCTTTTCTACTAGCACCGGATTTGATAACCAATCCGGATATAGCACCTCCATGATGAACCCGGCCGCGAGGAGCCGAGCTATTTCATCCCCTATTACTTTTCTCCTGTCTTCGGCGAAGCGGCGGAGAGGTTGCTTCACCGGCCTTGCTCCTGGCCTGACGTTTAAAGAGTGCTCAGCCAACTCCCTCGGAACACCTTGCAGATCTTGAGTTGACCATGCAAATATGTCCCGATTCTCACGGAGGAAGTTGGTGAGCTCGCCTTCCTATTTAGCGTCAAGGCCCGCACCAATTGTAACAGTGCGCTCTGAGAATTGCTCATCAATCTGAAATTTCTTCGTCTCTTTAGTTGGCTGAAAAGAAACACTGCCATGAGGGTTGGCCAGTGCCGGCATGTTCAACTGTGCTGACTGAGCGAGGGCTGCTACCTCCTGAATCCTTTTCTTTTCTCTTGCTATAACCAATGACTCGGCCAAATTTGACCCGGCTGAAGCACACTCCATTGACTTCTTGTAATCCCCTGCAACTGTTAACACCCCTTGTGGTCCGGGTAACTTCATCTTTAGATAACTTATATGACAGCTGCTCATGAATTTGGCCAGTGCGGGCCGTCCGAGTAGAGCATGATAACAACTTTCCAGATCCACCACTTCAAATTCTAAGTTTTCTGCTCTGCAGTTATCTCTTGTACCGAATAACACGTCCACTCGGACTTTACCGATGGGCTCACATGAAAGCCCTGGCACTATCCCATGAAAAGTTGTCCTCGTGGACTGCAGCATATTCTGCGATATTCCGAGTTTATGCATGGTATCTTTGTACATGATGTTGATACTGCTCCCATTGTCGATGAGTACTTTTGAAAACTTTACATTGATGCTTGGTCCAACAAATGTCGGATCCAACACAAGTGCATATGATCCTGGACTCGGCATTATTCTGGGGTGGTCTTTCATGCTCCAGGTCACCTCTTGATCATACCATGGCTGGTATCTTGGTACTGCCGGCACAACTGCATTCACTTCCATATGCCGGCGCTGCACACTTTGCTTGTCCTGCTGTTCTGTTGTGAACACACAATAAGACTGGTGATGTTCCCTGTAATCATTACGTCCGGTATTTGCCGGATTCATCCTTCCGTCCTGGCCCTGGTTCATTACTTGATGTACTGCATCCCTCCGATCCGAGTTATCGTATCTAGGGGGAGGGGGCGGTAGCATCAATTGCTGTGTATTTGCTCGAGTTAATTGCGGCTGATGCTGCTGTTGCACCTGATGGGGAGCCTGAACTCCTGCTGGGTTCCCCATCGCATTTTTCATCCAGGCACATTGGCGGGTGGTATGATTGGCTGGTCTGGATAGGTTTGATGTGTGAAATTTGCACGGCTGATCTAACATGGATTCGAACGTATACTTCGGCCTCTCTTGCCATTGCTTCTTTTGCTCTGGGGTCCATTGCCTTTTTCCCTCATTTCTTGATGTCCACTGTTGAGGTCCATTTTTCTGTCGTTGAGTTGCTCCGTGACTCGGCTGATATTGTGCTACTGCCGCCACCTAGGCCGAATTATATCTATAATCCGGCCTCTCCTCTCTTCTTCTTCCTCTGAAATCACGCCTGGATGACCCGGCCAATTCTCTCGCATACTGGTCCTGTTGCTCACGATGATCTGCCGACATTAATTCCGGTTGGGTTGGGTCGCCCAATGCATAGGAGTCTGCTATTCTGATAGTTTCTGCCAGTGTGGTTGGCATATCTCTTTGCAGGCGTTGCCACAAAACGCTGGCATAACGGCAGCCTTGCGCGAACCAAGCGATTGCTTGCGATTCGATAACTCCCTCACATGAGTTTCTCAGGTTGCACCATCGAGTTAAAAACTCTCTATCCGTTTCATTCGGCCTCTGTTTGCACATTGCCAGCTGTTGTGGTCTATTTGGTCTCTTGTATGTGCTGGTAAAGTTGCTGACAAACATTTCTTCGAAATCTAACCAGCAGTTGATACTGCCAGCTGGTTGATTATTCAACCATACCCTGGCTGGTCCTTCCAACATCTGTGGGACATACCGCACTGCCCATCTTAGGTTGCCACCCGCTATCTTCACAGCGGTGGCATAATCAATCAACCAGTCTTGTGGCTTGGTACTTCCATTGTACGTTTTTGTGCCTCTTGCTAACTGAAAATTCGGCACTGGTGGTTCGCCCATGATCCGTGGTCCAAAACATGTCGGACCTGGTGGACCTTGCTCTTCCAACAACTCGGACCGGTATAGCCGATCCAACTTTACTCTCGCATCACTTGCTGGCAAATCTCTGTACAGGATTCTATCCTGTATCCCATAGTGATTGTTTCCACCCTGGTTTGCGTATTCCACCTCGGAATATCCATCATTGTAACTTTCATTCATCTGATTGTGGCGAGCTGGCCTCACTTCTCTTTCCTGCCGAAGCTCATGTCTTGGTTGCGGGTTGGGTGGTACTTCTCTCCTTACTTCGGCCGGGGTCTGGTTTTCATGATTATCTCTTGCGGGTTCTCTCCTGCCGAGATCCCCATTGCCTCGGCCCCCGCCGTCCTTTTCCACACGGCCGTGGTTTCTCTCCCCACTGTTACCTCGGCTTGCATTGCCTCTGTTCTCATTTGCCTTTCCAGCTATTGCCGGGTCATATGGAACAATTTGCTTGTTCCTCTTCCCTGAGGTTACTGCTTTCTCTTTTCGAGCGTTGTTTCCGGGTGAAGATGCCGCTGCCGCGGATAAAGCGGGTGCTGCCCCCGCCGAATGTACCATCCGTGAAGCCCCTGGTCTTGCCGGGTTAGTTCTGAGTATTTCCTCATTTTGCTGATTTGCGATGCGCACCAGCTCATTCACTCTTTCTTGTTGTTTCTGCCGAGCTTCCCCGGTTAACCCCTCTAATTCCAATGCTACGGCATTTGCCGCTCTCAGGTTTTTCGCCGGGGTACTGTACCTCGGCAAACCCAAATCACCTGATTCTGCTCTGTGAGCTTCATGCTCTTTGTTAATGTCATTCATGAGGTTCTTCCCTCTTAATCTCAGTTCGTCCACCCGCTCGGGTGCGATATCAAGCTTATTAGCTTTTGCATATTCTCTTAGGGTCCTGTTCAAGGATTCCCGCAGGGCTGATACTTTTTTGGCTTCTACCAGCACCTTTTGCCTGGTCTCTTCTAACTCTGCCTGTGCATTTGCCGGATCAAGTATCGGCGCTACAGGTGTGGTTAAGTTTTCTATAGTCGCCTGAAGAATGTTCTCTGGTCTTTCCAGAGGTGGCCCTCTCACTCTTGGTGCCTTTGGGGTGGTGTCATGTAGCTCGGTTGGGTTTGTCACTGGCGGAATTACCTCAGTGGTTTGTAGTGTGGTCTGCTTGGGTGCGCCTTGTGCGCCTGCGGCGGGTTCTCTGCTTGACCCGGCTACTGCTGCTCCCGCTTGAGCTCCTGCTGCGACCATCACCTCGACGCTGCCTGCATGATGCTCTCCTGATGGACGGCTCGCCGCGCTTCGAGGTGGCTCTCCTGCAACAACGACCTGGTGAGGATAAATGCCGGTGATGTCGACGCCGACGTAGACTCTGTGCTCGCCCAGGCCGATGAAGACCCCATTGCGCGGGGGAGTCTTCCCCCTGAAGCTTCCTGCATTGTCTCTGACATAGTCGCAGAGACCAAGTCTCTGGACCAAGCCAGAAACAACGCGCTCGCCGGTGTTGATGAAGTTTCCCGTCCGGATCACAACTCCAGCTAGCACCGCTGCTGGCCCCACGGTGGGCGCCAACTGTCGTGGTGGCGGCACGGCAGATGCCATGGGTAGGCTAAAGTATGGGGCCAATGGATGCTAGTGGGATCTGGGGAGGGAAGATGCAACTGTCTTTACACTCAAGCTGCTAAAGTGATGATCTTTATTTCTCTCTTGGTGGGTTACAAATGCTCCTTGAGCTGTATACAGGGGGACAAGATGAATCTCCCACAGCCTAACGGTCCTCAAAGAGTCGATCCCTCCCTCAGGGTCCAAGCCTCCCCTTATAAAGGAGTGCCTTGGGTGCCCTTAGGGCTGACGAGGCAAGCATATTCGTGGAATATGCTTGTCCCAAATTAGTAGTTCGGCGGCCTCCTTTCCCTGTCGCCCTTCTAATGACGGCAAGGCCCCAGTGGCCCCCTCCTGCGTGCCTCGGGCTCCAGGACTGTCACCTCCGTGACCTCGTTCTGCCCCTCTGACGATGTGCATCCTTGTCTCTTGTGCTTGGCTCTGCTCTGATTCCTTCTAGCCTGCAGCTATAGTTTGACCTTGGGCTTCTCCTTCTCCTGCAAGCTTCGTATTACTCGGCCTTACCTTGTGTTATTCGGATCGTTCTTCACCTGCATCAAGATCACTTGGGTAACCCGGCCGATTCTCTCAGTAACTCGGCCGGGTAACTACTTGATACATATACGTGGGCTTGTTGCCTCCGTTCATCGGCCGACATATCCATGATTCGGCCGACTTGGACCGTAACTCGGAAACTAGACGGGGATAGTACCTCTGTCTTTCCCCGTCTCTGACCTACCCGAGGTTAACCCCCCGACAAGCTACTTGGTAACTCCAAGTACAACAAGTTTTATCAAATATCATGAGTTCCTTGGTAACCCCAAGTACATCATACTCTTGAGCACCTTGGTAACCCCAAGTGCAACAAGCTTAACAAAATCTCTTTGAATTCCTTGGTACCCCCAAGTGCATCAAGTTTTTATATTTAGAAGTTGGAATGTCGAGATCTCCCATAATTCAAACTTTAGTTGCTCAGTATTGTCCATAACCGGGGACACGGCTAAGTACTTAGAATTTGATCTTCTGCAGAAGTTGTACACTTTACCCACATGACACAATCCCATCTTGTTGCCACCAGTGGCTGACACATCCCAAGATTTTCCAAATCTTGTAATGTGAAAATAAATGAATAAAATAAAACTTTGCTTAAATCTTCAGAGCCAGAAGAAACTTTTGAACTCAAATGGAACTTCAAACCTATTTGAATTAAATAGAATCATAAAGGGATTCTTAAAGATAAACATTTAAATAAAGGAAATTAAAATGTTTTGGAATTACTATTTTGGATCTTTTAATAAAAGGATTTGATATTCAAAAGAAAAGATGGATTTACAAATAAGGATTGTTTATAAAACCAAAATAAAACTTGGCCAAGCAGTTGAATTAAAACAGTTTATTTTAAATAAAATAGCAAAAGTTTAATTAAAAATAATAAAGTATTTATTAAATAAAACAATTAATATCCAAACTCTTTTAAAATAAAAGATCTTACCAATTTAATTGAAACATCAAAACTTATTAAATTGTTGAAAATAAGTTTTCTAAGTAAATTGTATTCCCAAATAAAAACTACTAAAGTGTTTTGGCTTTATTTTAGATTTTAAAATAAACTTTCTCAATAAAACAAACCTTAGTTGATTTAATAATGAAAGTCTATTATATTTAATAATGGACTCTAAAATAAAATGTTATTTTGTTTTTAAAACAAGTTTCCAAGTATTTAATATTTCCAAATAAACCTACTGATTTGGTTTTGAAAACATTTGGATTTCTAATGAAGATTTTATTAATTAAACCAAATCATATTTTATTAATAAACCATGGTCCATTTTATTTAAACTAATAAATGGAACCTAAATAGATTTAAAAATATGATTTATTCTGGAATTTGAGTATGTTGATAAACAGAATCAAATTCAAAATTACAAAGCTGAATGATTGTTGAATTGTTTTGGGTGTGATTTATTTGTTTGGAAATTCAAAACAGAATTCAGAATGATAAAAAGAAAAGGATACAGTATAAAAAAAATGAAAGCGGACAGACCCAACTACCCCGGCCCAACAGCAGCCCAGACCAGCCCAGACTTCTCTCCTCCCCCGAAGCGTTACGTTTCTCACCCCAGTAGCAACCCACGCAGACACCGACTAGTGGACCTCTTTCCCCCTCTTTTCCCCACTGATCAGCAGACCCCACACATCGCCCCTTCTTCTCCACCCGCAGCGACCGTTCCTCGCCGTTTACTGCCGTTGAATGCCGACGTAAATCCTCTTTACTGGCCGAGTAATCCCCACCAGCGACCACTCCCTCTTAATCGCCTCTTTCCCCTCTTCTGTTTCCCTCAGACGCCATCCTCTATCCGCCACCAGGCTGTTGCCATTTCCTTCTGCACCTCCTCTGACTCCGGCGACCTTCTCCAGCGAAATCCGACCAGCATACACCACCCCGAGCCTACCCGATCATCCTGACAGCTTCCCCACTCCCTGGCGCACCTCCCTGTACCAACCGTTCATCCGCGGGCGTCCCAGGAAGTCGACTTCGACAAGGATCAGAAGCGCCGCCGTCTGCCTTCTTCTCCGACGAGCCCCGCAGGTAGAACCCAGACGCCCCTCTTCCTCTGGTGCATGCTCACATCATCTCCGTGACCTCCTGCGTCTAACCCAGCCCTTCGTTTGTCTTCTCGTGGACCACAGCAACGTCCCCGTCGTCGACCAGAGCCGACCGTCGCCAAGAGCAACTCCGGCGAGAGATTCTTCCCGACGCAGTGCGCCCCGAGCCACGCTGACCACACGACGTGCTTCACCACAGCCTCGCGACCTCGGTGAGCTTTTCCTCTCCCTGTTTTGCTTCCTGTTTCGCCAGCACCGCCGTAATCTGAGCGTCGCCGCCGTCCTCCTCATCGCCGGTGACCTGAGCCACCCGGTGAGCCAGCACCCTCTGTTCTTTACCCTTCGATCTTACTTCGACGGACACGATTAGACAGAGCCGCGCCTAGCCGAGCCACGCACCGTGAGCCAAGCCCCCAGCCTAGCTCAAGCCTTGATGAATCCACACCGTCCGTTTTATGTAAATCGTGCGACCCACACCAGCTAGCCACACTGAACCGGTATGACCCAATGGGAATCAGACACGTGGCTCTGAGTGTGAGATAAAAACAGAAACATTTCAATATGATATGTGATTTTGAAAATTGCACAACTTTTAAACCACACGTCCAAAATTTACAAACTTTATACCGTTGGAATCAGGAGAGCAAGCCCTAGCCAACCCTACCCTTAGTTTAGCAAATAGTATTGGATAAATTGTTTGATTTTGCAGATTCTTTTGTGTGCTTGCTAACATTAGAAAAATCATTTAAAAATGAATTTTGAGATCAAACCTTTGCCAATTGGTTTGTTGTGACCCTACTGACCCTAGGAACCAACCCATAGTGTTAAAAATGATTTTTGTGAAATTTAAGTTGAATTATTTAACTAAGTCATTTTCTAGCCAAATAAAAAGAATAGTTTTATTTATGAAAATGTGTATGGAAAGAAAACTTTGAGAAAATAGTTTGGACCAAACCTACTGACCAAAACACCAAGTTTTGCAATAGCAACTCATTTGGTGAACCCTATGGGCTAATGCCTTAGTAAAAATATTTCTACACCACATAAAATAACACTTTGTTTTGAAAATGGTTTTGAAGTGAAACCTTTTGCAAATGACTTGGCCACTTTAGGAAATGACCATTAGATGTACCCAAATGACTATGACCCACTAGGAACCACTTTTTCAAACAAAACAAAGCTTGGCATGCTTGCATGCATTTCTTTGACTATGTTATTTATGTGTGTTGTTTTGCTTGATTGGTAGATTGAGTTTGTGCCTTGCTTGATTGATTTGTAGTGACTTGAAGAGTGTGATTGTTGCAAAGATCAAGAAGTGAACCTATACTCTACCAAAAGGCAAGTGATGCTTCATACTTTTTGTCCTATTACTTTCACTATGCATTAGTGATTTTGTTAAGTAAAACTTGCATGGATTTTGCTAAGTATAGATCTTGCTATAGGAAAACATAGTAATGAATCCTTAGTAGGATTTTCCTAAGTTAAAGATTCCTACTACTATCAAGCTTAGCCTAGCTAATAGAAAACATGGGTGGAAAATATATTCACACTATGGAAAAATATTCTAAGTCTGAGGACTTATGTTTTTGTTTAATAAAACAACTAAGTTAATGAATCCCCTGGGTGGAATGGGCTTGCTTGGTGGAGAATGGTTGAGTGGTTCAGAATGCCATGGGCTTGGATTGTGTATCTCACTTGTGGAATGCCACCCAGGAAACAAAGGGATTTGAGATGTCAAATGTTGAGAAGCTTCAAGTGCAACCACTTGGCAATATGGGCTCTGCCATGATCATATAGGTTGCAAGAACTTAGCCATATGGATAGTGGGTGGTAGTGTTTGATAGGTTGGAACGCGTCCATTTTGGTCTAAGGGAAGGCTTCTGAAAGATCTTGTCTTGGGAAACCAAGTCTTGTGGGGAAAGTGCACCACCTCTGCAGAGTGTAAAATCTAAGTACTTAGCCATGTCCCTGGTAAAGGACAATTTGAGCATCAAGACATGGAAGCAATCAAGAATCTCACCATTCCAATTTCTAAATTAAAATCTTGTGGTTTGTACAAGGGTTGATTGAATTCTTCAATCATTGATGGAGAGATGGCTTGGTACAAGGATCTTGAAATCTTTGATTGAGGAAAATGATTTTTGTCAAGCAAAAACTTAGTATTTTCAAATGTTAAGGAAAAATCTATTTTGAGCAATGCAAGCCTCAACTCCACTTAGCCAAATGCATATAGATGATAGACTCCACTATACTACCATAGTATCACTTGCCAATACAATTCAAATGTATTGACCCTTTGTGGCTGTAACTTGTATGTTGCAGGTTTGATTGTTTTTAGTGAAGATTGATTGATTAGGATTACAAAGTCTACAACCAACATCTGCCTGTGGCACTTTGAAGATGAAGGACCCCATGCTTATAGTTATTCCGATGCAATGTAATGTAATAGCCATATGAGCTATGTTTGATGTAATAAACATATGTTATTCCTGGTTATAAAGTTATATTATGACCTTTGTTTCTTGATATTACATCTAACTGTGGATGCTAGCTATTGATCCAGGGACTAGCATTGTAAAACACAGAGGGCTCTTTCTTATCTAAGATTGGGACCCTTACAGATGGTATCAGAGCATTGTGTTGCCTGTAGGATTTGTAAACCCTAGGATTGGACAAAAACCCTTAGAAAAATAGGAGTTAAATTTTGATCCAAAACTTATTTACAAAAACACTTGTAAACTCTTTCCTTAACCATTTTGGTTTCAACTCTACTTCTCTTCTAATCAACTTGATGGAAAAAAAAAAAACCTACCCATGGCCAAAGACTACACCATGTGCAAAGGACTTCTTCAACTTCTTCAACTCTAATGACTTCAACATCTTCAGCATGATCACCAAGGACTTCCAACATGGGAACTACTAAAGACCACAAGTGAACCATGGAAAACCTACTCAAGATTTAGAGACTGAGGGAATGCAAAATGAGAAGAAACCAACAACAACTTTGAAGTATTGTGACCAAGAGCTTTTCTCAAAAGAAACCATGATCCCATACAAGAAGAATCAAGAAGGAAGGAAAGAGCAAAAGTGAACCATATAGATGGACCACCATAATTTAGTTAAGTTAAACCACCAACTTATGTGGTGTAGCAAAAATATTTTGATTGCTTAAGTATGAGCTTGAACCTTGTTGTTTGAGTGCAAGAATTGTTTGTGAATGTTGATTTGTGATTGCATGCACATTGCTTGTGTGAATTGTGATGTGTGATTAGAAATATTTCCTTAGAAACATCTTGCCCATTCTAAACTGTCTTCGACCCCAAACAGATGACTACTCCAAAAGACTCCAAGGTTGATGACACCAACACCAACCAAGCTGACAGTTTAGGAGAGCTCTTAGCAACCCAGCATCAGTTGAACCAGTTGACAGCTCAGTTCCTAGCCAACAATAGTAATGAAGATCCTGCACTGCAAAAGTTTTTGGAGGAACAATCTCAACTAATGCTTAAAGTGACTAATAAAATGATTAGCATGGAAGAAAATTATCCTAGAAAAGAGTATGATAGCAAGGATGACAAGAATGTTGTTCTGGATGGAGCCCCAACTTGCATTATTTGTGGAGACAAGGAACATACTTCCAAGGAACATGAAGGACAATGCCCCAATTGTGATGAAGACCATTCTGTTGGAGAATGCCCTACCTCTCAAGCTACTTGCTACCTTTGTGAGGGAAGTGATCATACTCCTGGCCTATGCCCTATCTATGCCATGGTGGAATAAAGGAAACAAGAAGGATCCAAGTCTACCAAAGGAAAAGGACCACTTCTACCACCTAACAAGACAACCCAATTCAAAGGATCAAAGAAAATCAAGAAGCCCAAGCAAGACATGAGCCTTGTGCAATGTCGTAAATGTAAGGAAATGGGACACTACTCCAGTGCATGTCCAGGGAACATAAAGAATAAAGGAATTGACCAAGTGTGGTGTAACAACTGTAATGAACCAGGTCACTATGTAGCAACTTGCCCAAAGGAGCAACGCAAAGAACTCAAGGACATTAATTGTTTCAACTGCAAGAATCCAGGACACTATGCAAGCAACTGCCCAGAGAGGATGAAGAACAAGTTGAACAAGCCTATGGAGAAACTCAACCTTGGTCCATGAGTCAAGCATAGGAATAAAGCCAAAGTTTGACATAGAAAAAAAAAATTTCCAGGACCCAAGAAGGCCAATATGTAATTTTTGTTTGAAAATTTTTAATGGTGGTAGTACCCTAGTTGTTTGAACTTGCCTGAAACCCTAGCCTTCCCAAATCTCGGGACGAGATTTATTTTAAGGGTGGTAGCCTGTCACATCCCAAGATTTTCCAAATCTTGTAATGTGAAAATAAATGAATAAAATAAAACTTTGCTTAAATCTTCAGAGCCAGAAGAAACTTTTGAACTCAAATGGAACTTCAAACCTATTTGAATTAAATAGAATCATAAAGGGATTCTTAAAGATAAACATTTAAATAAAGGAAATTAAAATGTTTTGGAATTACTATTTTGGATCTTTTAATAAAAGGATTTGATATTCAAAAGAAAAGATGGATTTACAAATAAGGATTGTTTATAAAACCAAAATAAAACTTGGCCAAGCAGTTGAATTAAAACAGTTTATTTTAAATAAAATAGCAAAAGTTTAATTAAAAATAATAAAGTATTTATTAAATAAAACAATTAATATCCAAACTCTTTTAAAATAAAAGATCTTACCAATTTAATTGAAACATCAAAACTTATTAAATTGTTGAAAATAAGTTTTCTAAGTAAATTGTATTCCCAAATAAAAACTACTAAAGTGTTTTGGCTTTATTTTAGATTTTAAAATAAACTTTCTCAATAAAACAAACCTTAGTTGATTTAATAATGAAAGTCTATTATATTTAATAATGGACTCTAAAATAAAATGTTATTTTGTTTTTAAAACAAGTTTCCAAGTATTTAATATTTCCAAATAAACCTACTGATTTGGTTTTGAAAACATTTGGATTTCTAATGAAGATTTTATTAATTAAACCAAATCATATTTTATTAATAAACCATGGTCCATTTTATTTAAACT
Organism: Avena atlantica; assembly: GCA_910589765.1. Taxonomy (NCBI): domain Eukaryota; kingdom Viridiplantae; phylum Streptophyta; class Magnoliopsida; order Poales; family Poaceae; genus Avena; species Avena atlantica. The sequence goes on from OU342733.1 coordinate 52,662,796, forward strand.
AATAAATGGAACCTAAATAGATTTAAAAATATGATTTATTCTGGAATTTGAGTATGTTGATAAACAGAATCAAATTCAAAATTACAAAGCTGAATGATTGTTGAATTGTTTTGGGTGTGATTTATTTGTTTGGAAATTCAAAACAGAATTCATAATGATAAAAAGAAAAGGATACAGTATAAAAAAAAATGAAAGCGGACAGACCCAACTACCCCGGCCCAACAGCAGCCCAGACCAGCCCAGACTTCTCTCCTCCCCCGAAGCGTTACGTTTCTCACCCCAGTAGCAACCCATGCAGACACCGACTAGTGGACCTCTTTCCCCCTCTTTTCCCCACTGATCAGCGGACCCCACACATCGCCCCTTCTTCTCCACCCGCAGCGACCGTTCCTCGCCGTTTACTGCCGTTGAATGCCGACGTAAATCCTCTTTACTGGCCGAGTAATCCCCACCAGCGACCACTCCCTCTTAATCGCCTCTTTCCCCTCTTCTGTTTCCCTCAGACGCCATCCTCTATCCGCCACCAGGCTGTTGCCATTTCCTTCTGCACCTCCTCTGACTCCGACGACCTTCTCCAGCGAAATCCGACCAGCATACACCACCCCGAGCCTACCCGATCATCCTGACAGCTTCCCCACTCCCTGGCGCACCTCCCTGTACCAACCGTTCATCCGCGGGCGTCCCAGGAAGTCGACTTCGACAAGGATCAGAAGCGCCGCCGTCTGCCTTCTTCTCCGACGAGCCCCGCAGGTAGAACCCAGACGCCCCTCTTCCTCTGGTGCATGCTCACATCATCTCCGTGACCTCCTGCGTCTAACCCAGCCCTTCCTTTGTCTTCTCGTGGACCACAGCAACGTCCCCGTCATCGACCAGAGCCGACCGTCGCCAAGAGCAACTCCGGCGAGAGATTCTTCCCGACGCAGTGCGCCCCGAGCCACGCTGACCACACGACGTGCTTCACCACAGCCTCGCGACCTCGGTGAGCTTTTCCTCTCCCTGTTTTGCTTCCTGTTTCGCCAGCACCGCCGTAATCTGAGCGTCGCCGCCGTCCTCCTCATTGCCGGTGACCTGAGCCACCCGGTGAGCCAGCACCCTCTGTTCTTTACCCTTCGATCTTACTTCGACGGACACGATTAGACAGAGCCGCGCCTAGCCGAGCCACGCACCGTGAGCCAAGCCCCCAGCCTAGCTCAAGCCTTGATGAATCCACACCGTCCGTTTTATGTAAATCGTGCGACCCACACCAGCTAGCCACACTGAACCGGTATGACCCAATGGGAATCAGACACGTGGCTCTGAGTGTGAGATAAAAACAGAAACATTTCAATATGATATGTGATTTTGAAAATTGCACAACTTTTAAACCACACGTCCAAAATTTACAAACTTTATACCGTTGGAATCAGGAGAGCAAGCCCTAGCCAACCCTACCCTTAGTTTAGCAAATAGTATTTGATAAATTGTTTGATTTTGCAGATTCTTTTGTGTGCTTGCTAACATTAGAAAAATCATTTAAAAATGAATTTTGAGATCAAACCTTTGCCAATTGGTTTGTTGTGACCCTACTGACCCTAGGAACCAACCCATAGTGTTAAAAATGATTTTTGTGAAATTTAAGTTGAATTATTTAACTAAGTCATTTTCTAGCCAAATAAAAAGAATAGTTTTATTTATGAAAATGTGTATGGAAAGAAAACTTTGAGAAAATAGTTTGGACCAAACCTACTGACCAAAACACCAAGTTTTGCAATAGCAACTCATTTGGTGAACCCTATGGGCTAATGCCTTAGTAAAAATATTTCTACACCACATAAAATAACACTTTGTTTTGAAAATGGTTTTGAAGTGAAACCTTTTGCAAATGACTTGGCCACTTTAGGAAATGACCATTAGATGTACCCAAATGACTATGACCCACTAGGAACCACTTTTTCAAACAAAACAAAGCTTGGCATGCTTGCATGCATTTCTTTGACTATGTTATTTATGTGTGTTGTTTTGCTTGATTGGTAGATTGAGTTTGTGCCTTGCTTGATTGATTTGTAGTGACTTGAAGAGTGTGATTGTTGCAAAGATCAAGAAGTGAACCTATACTCTACCAAAAGGCAAGTGATGCTTCATACTTTTTGTCCTATTACTTTCACTATGCATTAGTGATTTTGTTAAGTAAAACTTGCATGGATTTTGCTAAGTATAGATCTTGCTATAGGAAAACATAGTAATGAATCCTTAGTAGGATTTTCCTAAGTTAAAGATTCCTACTACTATCAAGCTTAGCCTAGCTAATAGAAAACATGGGTGGAAAATATATTCACACTATGGAAAAATATTCTAAGTCTGAGGACTTATGTTTTTGTTTAATAAAACAACTAAGTTAATGAATCCCCTGGGTGGAATGGGCTTGCTTGGTGGAGAATGGTTGAGTGGTTCAGAATGCCATGGGCTTGGATTGTGTATCTCACTTGTGGAATGCCACCCAGGAAACAAAGGGATTTGAGATGTCAAATGTTGAGAAGCTTCAAGTGCAACCACTTGGCAATATGGGCTCTGCCATGATCATATAGGTTGCAAGAACTTAGCCATATGGACAGTGGGTGGTAGTGTTTGATAGGTTGGAACGCGTCCATTTTGGTCTAAGGGAAGGCTTCTGAAAGATCTTGTCTTGGGAAACCAAGTCTTGTGGGGAAAGTGCACCACCTCTGCAGAGTGTAAAATCTAAGTACTTAGCCATGTCCCTGGTAAAGGACAATTTGAGCATCAAGACATGGAAGCAATCAAGAATCTCACCATTCCAATTTCTAAATTAAAATCTTGTGGTTTGTACAAGGGTTGATTGAATTCTTCAATCATTGATGGAGAGATGGCTTGGTACAAGGATCTTGAAATCTTTGATTGAGGAAAATGATTTTTGTCAAGCAAAAACTTAGTATTTTCAAATGTTAAGGAAAAATCTATTTTGAGCAATGCAAGCCTCAACTCCACTTAGCCAAATGCATATAGATGATAGACTCCACTATACTACCATAGTATCACTTGCCAATACAATTCAAATGTATTGACCCTTTGTGGCTGTAACTTGTATGTTGCAGGTTTGATTGTTTTTAGTGAAGATTGATTGATTAGGATTACAAAGTCTACAACCAACATCTGCCTGTGGCACTTTGAAGATGAAGGACCCCATGCTTATAGTTATTCCGCTGCAATGTAATGTAATAGCCATATGAGCTATGTTTGATGTAATAAACATATGTTATTCCTGGTTATAAAGTTATATTATGACCTTTGTTTCTTGATATTACATCTAACTGTGGATGCTAGCTATTGATCCAGGGACTAGCATTGTAAAACACAGAGGGCTCTATCTTATCTAAGATTGGGACCCTTACAGATGGTATCAGAGCATTGTGTTGCCTGTAGGATTTGTAAACCCTAGGATTGGACAAAAACCCTTAGAAAAATAGGAGTTAAATTTTGATCCAAAACTTATTTACAAAAACACTTGTAAACTCTTTCCTTAACCATTTTGGTTTCAACTCTACTTCTCTTCTAATCAACTTGATGGAAAAAAAAAACATACCCATGGCCAAAGACTACACCATGTGCAAAGGACTTCTTCAACTTCTTCAACTCTAATGACTTCAACATCTTCAGCATGATCACCAAGGACTTCCAACATGGGAACTACTAAAGACCACAAGTGAACCATGGAAAACCTACTCAAGATTTAGAGACTGAGGGAATGCAAAATGAGAAGAAACCAACAACAACTTTGAAGTATTGTGACCAAGAGCTTTTCTCAAAAGAAACCATGATCCCATACAAGAAGAATCAAGAAGGAAGGAAAGAGCAAAAGTGAACCATATAGATGGACCACCATAATTTAGTTAAGTTAAACCACCAACTTATGTGGTGTAGCAAAAATATTTTGATTGCTTAAGTATGAGCTTGAACCTTGTTGTTTGAGTGCAAGAATTGTTTGTGAATGTTGATTTGTGATTGCATGCACATTGCTTGTGTGAATTGTGATGTGTGATTAGAAATATTTCCTTAGAAACATCTTGCCCATTCTAAACTGTCTTCGACCCCAAACAGATGACTACTCCAAAAGACTCCAAGGTTGATGACACCAACACCAACCAAGCTGACAGTTTAGGAGAGCTCTTAGCAACCCAGCATCAGTTGAACCAGTTGACAGCTCAGTTCCTAGCCAACAATAGTAATGAAGATCCTGCACTGCAAAAGTTTTTGGAGGAACAATCTCAACTAATGCTTAAAGTGACTAATCAAATGATTAGCATGGAAGAAAATTATCCTAGAAAAGAGTATGATAGCAAGGATGACAAGAATGTTGTTCTGGATGGAGCCCCAACTTGCATTATTTGTGGAGACAAGGAACATACTTCCAAGGAACATGAAGGACAATTCCCCAATTGTGATGAAGACCATTCTGTTGGAGAATGCCCTACCTCTCAAGCTACTTGCTACCTTTGTGAGGGAAGTGATCATACTCCTGGCCTATGCCCTATCTATGCCATGGTGGAACAAAGGAAACAAGAAGGATCCAAGTCTACCAAAGGAAAAGGACCACTTCTACCACCTAACAAGACAACCCAATTCAAAGGATCAAAGAAAATCAAGAAGCCCAAGCAAGACATGAGCCTTGTGCAATGTCGTAAATGTAAGGAAATGGGACACTACTCCAGTGCATGTCCAGGGAACATAAAGAATAAAGGAATTGACCAAGTGTGGTGTAACAACTGTAATGAACCAGGTCACTATGTAGCAACTTGCCCAAAGGAGCAACGCAAAGAACTCAAGGACATTAATTGTTTCAACTGCAAGAATCCAGGACACTATGCAAGCAACTGCCCAGAGAGGATGAAGAACAAGTTGAACAAGCCTATGGAGAAACTCAACCTTGGTCCATGAGTAAAGCATAGGAATAAAGCCAAAGTTTGACATAGAAAAAAAAATTTTCCAGGACCCAAGAAGGCCAATATGTAATTTTTGTTTGAAAATTTTTAATGGTGGTAGTACCCTAGTTGTTTGAACTTGCCTGAAACCCTAGCCTTCCCAAATCTCGGGACGAGATTTATTTTAAGGGTGGTAGCCTGTCACATCCCAAGATTTTCCAAATCTTGTAATGTGAAAATAAATGAATAAAATAAAACTTTGCTTAAATCTTCAGAGCCAGAAGAAACTTTTGAACTCAAATGGAACTTCAAACCTATTTGAATTAAATAGAATCATAAAGGGATTCTTAAAGATAAACATTTAAATAAAGGAAATTAAAATGTTTTGGAATTACTATTTTGGATCTTTTAATAAAAGGATTTGATATTCAAAAGAAAAGATGGATTTACAAATAAGGATTGTTTATAAAACCAAAATAAAACTTGGCCAAGCAGTTGAATTAAAACAGTTTATTTTAAATAAAATAGCAAAAGTTTAATTAAAAATAATAAAGTATTTATTAAATAAAACAATTAATATCCAAACTCTTTTAAAATAAAAGATCTTACCAATTTAATTGAAACATCAAAACTTATTAAATTGTTGAAAATAAGTTTTCTAAGTAAATTGTATTCCCAAATAAAAACTACTAAAGTGTTTTGGCTTTATTTTAGATTTTAAAATAAACTTTCTCAATAAAACAAACCTTAGTTGATTTAATAATGAAAGTCTATTATATTTAATAATGGACTCTAAAATAAAATGTTATTTTGTTTTTAAAACAAGTTTCCAAGTATTTAATATTTCCAAATAAACCTACTGATTTGGTTTTGAAAACATTTGGATTTCTAATGAAGATTTTATTAATTAAACCAAATCATATTTTATTAATAAACCATGGTCCATTTTATTTAAACTAATAAATGGAACCTAAATAGATTTAAAAATATGATTTATTCTGGAATTTGAGTACGTTGATAAACAGAATCAAATTCAAAATTACAAAGCTGAATGATTGTTGAATTGTTTTGGGTGTGATTTATTTGTTTGGAAATTCAAAACAGAATTCAGAATGATAAAAAGAAAAGGATACAGTATAAAAAAAAATGAAAGCGGACAGACCCAACTACCCCGGCCCAACAGCAGCCCAGACCAGCCCAGACTTCTCTCCTCCCCCGAAGCGTTACGTTTCTCACCCCAGTAGCAACCCACGCAGACACCGACTAGTGGACCTCTTTCCCCCTCTTTTCCCCACTGATCAGCGGACCCCACACATCGCCCCTTCTTCTCCACCCGCAGCGACCGTTCCTTGCCGTTTACTGCCGTTGAATGCCGACGTAAATCCTCTTTACTGGCCGAGTAATCCCCACCAGCGACCACTCCCTCTTAATCGCCTCTTTCCCCTCTTCTGTTTCCCTCAGACGCCATCCTCTATCCGCCACCAGGCTGTTGCCATTTCCTTCTGCACCTCCTCTGACTCCGGCGACCTTCTCCAGCGAAATCCGACCAGCACACACCACCCCGAGCCTACCCGATCATCCTGACAGCTTCCCCACTCCCTGGCGCACCTCCCTGTACCAACCGTTCATCCGCGGGCGTCCCAGGAAGTCGACTTCGACAAGGATCAGAAGCGCCGCCGTCTGCCTTCTTCTCCGACGAGCCCCGCAGGTAGAACCCAGACGCCCCTCTTCCTCTGGTGCATGCTCACATCATCTCCGTGACCTCCTGCGTCTAACCCAGCCCTTCGTTTGTCTTCTCGTGGACCACAGCAACGTCCCCGTCGTCGACCAGAGCCGACCGTCGCCAAGAGCAACTCCGGCGAGAGATTCTTCCCGACGCAGTGCGCCCCGAGCCACGCTGACCACACGACGTGCTTCACCACAGCCTCGCGACCTCGGTGAGCTTTTCCTCTCCCTGTTTTGCTTCCTGTTTCGCCAGCACCGCCGTAATCTGAGCGTCGCCGCCGTCCTCCTCATCGCCGGTGACCTGAGCCACCCGGTGAGCCAGCACCCTCTGTTCTTTACCCTTCGATCTTACTTCGACGGACACGATTAGACAGAGCCGCGCCTAGCCGAGCCACGCACCGTGAGCCAAGCCCCCAGCCTAGCTCAAGCCTTGATGAATCCACACCGTCCGTTTTATGTAAATCGTGCGACCCACACCAGCTAGCCACACTGAACAGGTATGACCCAATGGGAATCAGACACGTGGCTCTGAGTGTGAGATAAAAACAGAAACATTTCAATATGATATGTGATTTTGAAAATTGCACAACTTTTAAACCACACGTCCAAAATTTACAAACTTTATACCGTTGGAATCAGGAGAGCAAGCCCTAGCCAACCCTACCCTTAGTTTAGCAAATAGTATTTGATAAATTGTTTGATTTTGCAGATTCTTTTGTGTGCTTGCTAACATTAGAAAAATCATTTAAAAATGAATTTTGAGATCAAACCTTTGCCAATTGGTTTGTTGTGACCCTACTGACCCTAGGAACCAACCCATAGTGTTAAAAATGATTTTTGTGAAATTTAAGTTGAATTATTTAACTAAGTCATTTTCTAGCCAAATAAAAAGAATAGTTTTATTTATGAAAATGTGTATGGAAAGAAAACTTTGAGAAAATAGTTTGGACCAAACCTACTGACCAAAACACCAAGTTTTGCAATAGCAACTCATTTGGTGAACCCTATGGGCTAATGCCTTAGTAAAAATATTTCTACACCACATAAAATAACACTTTGTTTTGAAAATGGTTTTGAAGTGAAACCTTTTGCAAATGACATGGCCACTTTAGGAAATGACCATTAGATGTACCCAAATGACTATGACCCACTAGGAACCACTTTTTCAAACAAAACAAAGCTTGGCATGCTTGCATGCATTTCTTTGACTATGTTATTTATGTGTGTTGTTTTGCTTGATTGGTAGATTGAGTTTGTGCCTTGCTTGATTGATTTGTAGTGACTTGAAGAGTGTGATTGTTGCAAAGATCAAGAAGTGAACCTATACTCTACCAAAAGGCAAGTGATGCTTCATACTTTTTGTCCTATTACTTTCACTATGCATTAGTGATTTTGTTAAGTAAAACTTGCATGGATTTTGCTAAGTATAGATCTTGCTATAGGAAAACATAGTAATGAATCCTTAGTAGGATTTTCCTAAGTTAAAGATTCCTACTACTATCAAGCTTAGCCTAGCTAATAGAAAACATGGGTGGAAAATATATTCACACTATGGAAAAATATTCTAAGTCTGAGGACTTATGTTTTTGTTTAATAAAACAACTAAGTTAATGAATCCCCTGGGTGGAATGGGCTTGCTTGGTGGAGAATGGTTGAGTGGTTCACAATTCCATGGGCTTGGATTGTGTATCTCACTTGTGGAATGCCACCCAGGAAACAAAGGGATTTGAGATGTCAAATGTTGAGAAGCTTCAAGTGCAACCACTTGGCAATATGGGCTCTGCCATGATCATATAGGTTGCAAGAACTTAGCCATATGGACAGTGGGTGGTAGTGTTTGATAGGTTGGAACGCGTCCATTTTGGTCTAAGGGAAGGCTTCTGAAAGATCTTGTCTTGGGAAACCAAGTCTTGTGGGGAAAGTGCACCACCTCTGCAGAGTGTAAAATCTAAGTACTTAGCCATGTCCCTGGTAAAGGACAATTTGAGCATCAAGACATGGAAGCAATCAAGAATCTCACCATTCCAATTTCTAAATTAAAATCTTGTGGTTTGTACAAGGGTTGATTGAATTCTTCAATCATTGATGGAGAGATGGCTTGGTACAAGGATCTTGAAATCTTTGATTGAGGAAAATGATTTTTGTCAAGCAAAAACTTAGTATTTTCAAATGTTAAGGAAAAATCTATTTTGAGCAATGCAAGCCTCAACTCCACTTAGCCAAATGCATATAGATGATAGACTCCACTATACTACCATAGTATCACTTGCCAATACAATTCAAATGTATTGACCCTTTGTGGCTGTAACTTGTATGTTGCAGGTTTGATTGTTTTTAGTGAAGATTGATTGATTAGGATTACAAAGTCTACAACCAACATCTGCCTGTGGCACTTTGAAGATGAAGGACCCCATGCTTATAGTTATTCCGCTGCAATGTAATGTAATAGCCATATGAGCTATGTTTGATGTAATAAACATATGTTATTCCTGGTTATAAAGTTATATTATGACCTTTGTTTCTTGATATTACATCTAACTGTGGATGCTAGCTATTGATCCAGGGACTAGCATTGTAAAACACAGAGGGCTCTATCTTATCTAAGATTGGGACCCTTACAGTGGCCTACTGGATTAGTGCTCACCAAGATGGAGTACTGGCAGATTGAGAATGTGACGAAGTCTTTCCAAAAGGTCCTCCCATACATCATTGCTAGCTTGTCTTCAGCCCCCATGAAGCATTCCAGATCCCCATGTCCGGTAACTAAAGACAATGTACGGGTCTTCCTATTGTAGTTGACTAAGCCAGAGCCATAATAGCATGTGGTTGCACACGAAAGCCACAATTGGAGAAACATGTTCAATCTCTAAGTTTCCTAGGTGGTTTTCTTTTGGAGCACAACACAAAGTGATTGCCATAGACATGGTTCCCTTTGGTTGCCACCTTCTCCAAAACATAAAGTGTCCACCACCTAGGTGGTTCATTGAGTCCTTGTTTTATTATGTAAAACACAAGTCCTTTTCTCAACTTTTGTAAAATCTCAACATGTATCTCTTTTCAAAACATAGCATGGCTAAGCATGTACAACTTCAATATTTTCACTAAGGAGTGTATAGGGAATCCTATTAGGATTAGCATAGCATAAGTATAAAGCATTTTCATGCATGTTTACAAAATCCACTAAGTATAATGAAAATAGTAGGACTTTGTATGATAGTGTAACTTGCCTTTCTGGTAGGGAATGGTGGTTCACTCCTTGATCTTGCTAGTCTCACACTTTGCTAAATTCACTACAAGTCAATCAAGCAAACACAAAATCAACTAACATTCCAAACCAAGGTTAAACAAGCAATTTCACACTCACAAGCAAATGGAATCTAGTCATGCATAAGTATGCAAAGGATGGTTCTATTGCAAGTTTGGTCTCTACTAGGTTTATAAACTTTGTAAGGTCCAAATTGGTCATTTACCACAATGGCAAAGTCATTTGCAATTTGGGTTTTATCTCAAGACCATTTTAAAATCCATTCATCATTTTATGTGGTGAAAATTATTTTTATCAAACAAAACTTTATGTTTTTCACCAAATGAGTTGCTCTTGGCAAAGCTTGGTGTTTTGGGTCAGTAAGTTTGGTCCAAAACATTTTCACAAATTTTTCCTTGCAAAAACATTTCCATAGTAAAATCAATAATTTTATTTGGCTAGAAAATGGCTAAGTAAAATAATTCAACCTAAATTTTACCAAAATCATTTTTAACACTATGGGTTGGTTCCTAGGGTCAGTAAGGTCACAACAATTCAATTTGCAAAATGATCTAACCCTAAAATCAATTTTAATCATTTTTCCTACTCTAGATAAGCTCATATATGAATCTGCAAAAACAAGCAAACAAACAGATACTATTTTCCAAACTAAGGCCATGGTTGTTTAGGTCTTGCTCTCCTGAATCCAACGATAGAAAATTTGCAATTTTTGGACGTGTAGATCTCAAGTTATAAGGGTTTGAAGTTTGCAATTAAATCAGATTCAAATTTCTTTTAAAACGGAATAGGTGACACGCGGCACGTTTCTATTCGCGGGTACCGCTTCGCGTGGATCGCGGCTGGGGAGCGTTGGATCTGATCGATCACACGGTCCTGGACACGTAGCCCTTCGATGATAAGTGAACTAATCGTGGGCGCTAGATCTAGATCGGACGGTACTGGCGAGTTTGACCATATGTGGGCGGCGCTGACGGCGGCTAGCGGCGGCGCACGGCCAGGCGGTGGTGCTACGGTGGTTCGAGGAAGCGAGAGAGAAGGAGAAGAAGCTCACCGGGTTCAGGAGGTCACGGTGATGCTCGAGGAGATGTTGGTCGGGCGAGGGGCACTCTGGTCTTGGCAGGATTTCTCGCCGGAGTGGAGGACGGCGTCGGGTGGTCTCAGTCGTGGTCGAAGACGACGTTGTAGATAGTCCTAGGACAAAACAGGGGCATGGTTAAGTGCGGGAGGTCACGGAGAGGTCACGTGCATGAACGAGAAGGTACGGGACGGTCGGAATCTACCTGAGTTCTTGCCGGAATTGAAGACAGACGCGGCGGCGTCGGAAGCTTGACGTAGGCGACGTTCTGGGGCGCCCGCGGTCGAACAGAGGGTGCTGGGAGATGCGCCAGGAAGTGGTGAGTGTGCTTGTGTGCTTGTGGAGGCAGGAGGGGGTGTGGCTCGGCCGGAATCGAGGGAGGACGATGGTCGGAGCTGCGGCGGTGCGAGCTCAAATTGCAGCAGCCTCGAGGCAGAGAGGGAGTGGCGTGTGAGGGGAAAGGAGGAGGAAACGCTGGCGATTAATAGGCCGTGGTCACAGTGTGGTTAAGGCATGACATTACTGCGAATTGAAACCGCGACATAAACGGCAGAAACGGCCGGCGTGGTCGTCGCGAGGAAGGAGATGGCTGGGAAAGTGGGGTCCGCTGGTCAGTGGGAAAAGAAAGGAGGGGAGGGTCCACCAGTCATTCTCTCAGTGGGTTTGATATCGCGTGCGAATCGTTTTCTTTCGGGAAAGAAAGCTGGGCTGGTTCTGGGCCTTAGTGGGCTGATGGGTTGGGTCGACCTAAACTTTATATTTTTCTGTTTCTGGATCCTTTTCTTTTTCTATTTCCATTTTCCTGTTTTGAAATTCAAACAACCAAACACATTCCAATTGATTCAAACAATCATCAAGCTTTGCAACTATGAATTTGGTTCTGTTTATCAACATAACCATATTCCAAAATAAAATAATTTTTACTCTTTTTAGAATCCATTCTTTAATTAAATAAAATGAATCTTTTGTTACTTTAATAAAATAGGGTTTGATTTAAATAACAAAATCCCCATTTGAAATCCAAACATTTTCAAAACCAAATCAGTAGGTTTTATTTGGAAATAAATAATACTTAGAAACTTGTTTGAAACAAAATAACTTTTCATTTTAGGGTCCATTAATAATTAAATACAATAGACTTTCATTATTAAAATAGGAAAAGCTTTATTTTGATAAATAAAGCCTATACACTTCAGTAGGTTTTATGTGAGAATAAAATATTTCTGTAGAACTTATTTTAAATAATTTAAATAAGTTTTTTTTGTTTTAATTAAAATGGTAAAACCTTTTATTTAAATAAAATGGAATATTAAATCCTTATTAATTTATTTTAACAAACCTTTGTTATTTTATTCAAGCAAAATGTTTTAATTCAAATGTTTGGTCAAGGTTTAATTGGGCTTTATAAGGTAATCTTTATCTACAAAACTTGTATTTCAATTGAGAATCAATTCCTTTTATTTTAGAGATCCAAAATGGTATTTCCAAAATATTTTGTTTTCCTTTATTTAAAATGTTGATCTTTCTAAATCCCTTTAGGATTTTATTTAATTCAAATGGGTTTTGAAGTTCCAATTGCATTCAAAAAGTTTCTTCTGGCCCTGAAATTTAAACAAAATTTTATTTTATTCATTTATTTTCACATTACAAGATTTGGAAAATCTTGGGATGTGACAGGCTACCACCCTTAAAAATAAATCTCGTCCCGAGATTTGGGAAGGCTGGGTTATAAGCAAAATTCAAAACACTAGGGTACTACCACCCTTAAAATTTTCAAACAAAATTACATCTTGTCCTTCTTGGGACCATGAGAAATACTTTCTCTAAGCAATTATTTGCATTTAGTCCTTTGTTCCATACTTGACTCATGGGCCAAGGTTGAGTTTCTCCATAGGCTTGTTCAATTTGTTTTTCATCCTTTCTGGACAGTTGCTTGCATAATGTCCTGGATTCTTGCAGTTGAAACAATGAATGTCCTTGAGTTCTTTGCGTTGTTCTTGTGGACATGTGGCTACATAATGGCCTGGTTCCTTGCAGTTGTTGCACCACACTTGGTCAATCTCTTTATTCTTCTTGTTCTCTGGGCATCCACTAGAGTAGTGTCCCATTTCCTTACATTTACGACATTGTGCAAGGCTCATGTCTTGCTTGGGTTTCTTGGTTTTCTTTGATCCTTTGAATTGGGTTGTCTTTTTGGAGGTAGGAGTGGTCCTTTTCCTTTGGTAGACTTGGATCCTTCTTGTTTCCTTTGTTCTACCATGGCATAGATGGGACATTAGCCAGGAGTATGGTCACTTCCTTCACAAAGGTAACAAGTAGCTTGAGAGGTGGGGCATTGTCCAATAGGATGCTCTTCTTCACAATTGGGGCATTGTCCTTCATGCTCCTTGGAAGTATGATCCTTGTCTCCACATATAGTGCAATCTGGGGCTCCATCTAGAATAACATTCTTGTCAGCCTTGTTATCACAAACTCCTTTGGGGTAGTTTTCTTCCATGCTGATCATTTGATTGGTCACCTTAAGCATCAGTTGGGACTGCTCTTCCAAAAACCTTTGTAGTGCTGGATCTTTATCACTATTGTTGACTATGAACTGAGCTGTCAGTTGGTTCAACTGGTGTTGGGTTGCTATGAGTTCTTTCATGCTGTCAGCTTGGTTGGTGTTGGTGTCATCAACCTTGGAGTCTTTTGGAGTAGTCATCTGTTTGGGTTGAAGGGAGATTAGAATAGGCAAGATATTTCTAAGGAAGTATTTCTAAACACACACATTACAATTCACCCAAGCAATGTGCATGCAATCACAAACCAAACATTCACAATCAATTTTGCACTCAAACAACAAGGTTCAAGCACTTACTTAGGCAACAAAATATTTTTGTTACACCACATAGGTTGGTGGTTTTGACTTAACTAAGTTATGGTGGTCTATCTATATGGTTCACTTGTGATCTTTCCTTCCTTCATGATTCTTCTTGTATGAGATCAAGGCTTCCTTGGAAAAACTCTTGGTCAGAATTCTTCAAAGTTGTTGATGGTTCCTTCTTATTTTGCATTCCCTCAGTCTCTAAATCTTGAGTAAGATTTCCTTGTCTCACTTGCAGTCCTTGGTGATATCCATGTTGGTAGTCTTTGGTGAATATGCTGAAGATGTTGAAGTCATTAGAGTTGAAGATGTTGAAGTCATTAGAGCTGAAGATGTTGAAGTCATTAGAGCTGAAGATGTTGAAGAAGTCCTTTGCACATAGTGTAGTCTTTGGTCATGGGTAGGTTTTCCATCAAGTTTGAAATAGATGGGATGTAGAGTTAAAATCAAAGTGGTTGAGGAAAGAATTTACAAGTGTTTTTGTAAATAAGTTTTTGGAACAAGTACAACTCCTATTTTTCTAAGGGTTTTTGTCCAATCCTAGGGTTTACAAATTCTACAGGCAACACAATGCTCTGATACCATCTGTAGAGGCCTCAACCTGATAAGGTAGATTCCTCCTGTGTTTTACAATGCTAGTGTCACATCCCAAGATTTTCCAAATCTTGTAATGTGAAAAATAAATGAATAAAATAAAACTTTGTTTAAATTTCAGAGCCAGAAGAAACTTTTTGAATTCAATTGGAACTTCAGACCCATTTGAATTAAAATAAACCTAAAGGGATTTAAAAAGATAAGCATTTAAGGAAAAATAAAAACATTTAGAAATACTATTTTGAAACAATTAAATGAAAAGATTTGTTTTCAAATGAAGTGGAAGTTTATAAATGAATAATGTTTTATAAAGCCAAATTAAACCTTGGCCAAGCTTTGGAATTAGCACATTTTGTTTTGAATAAAAATAAACAAAGGTTTATTTGAAATAAAATAATAAGGAATTAATATCAAAAATTTATTCAAATAAAAGGTTTTACCATTTTAATTAAAACATCAAAACTTGTTAAATTGTTTTAAATAGGTTTTCCAAGTATTTTATATTCTCTAATAAAACCTACTAAAGTGTTTTGACTTTAATTTAGGTTCAAAATAAATATCTCAAATAAACTAAATCCTATTTGAATTAATAAAGAAAGTCTATATTATTTAAATCATTAATGGACCCTAAAATAAAAGGTTATTTTGTTTAAACAAGTTTCCCAAATATTCCTTATTTCCAAATAAAACCACTGATTTGTTTTTGAAAATATTTGGATTTTAAATGGAGACTTTATTAATTAAATCAAACTCTATTTTGTTAAATACCTAAAGAACCACTTTTATTTAATTAATAAATGGTCTTAAAAAGAATAAAAATTATTTTATTTCTGGAATTTGGTTTCTATTGATAAACAGAACCAAATTCATATTTGAAAAGCTTGATGGTTGTTTGAATCATTTTGAATGTGTTTGGTTGATTGAAATTCAAAACAGAAATTCAAAATAGAAAAAGAAAAGGCATTCAGTATAAAAAAAAGAGATGAAACAAAGCAGCCCAGTCGACAGGCCCAGCTCCAGCCCATCTAGCCCACCTCCTCTCCCGAACCGTTTTCTGCACCGCAATAGAAACCCGCCCTGAGGCTGACAGGTGGACCCCTCTCCTCTCCTTTTCTTTCACTGCCAGCAAACCCCACGCAGCCAGCTCCTTCTTCTTCCTCGCGCGAACCACGCCTCTTCCCCCTCGCTGCCGTTGCAGGCCTTGATTCCGCGCGTTCAATTCGCCTTAAAGCCGCGTTAATTCCTCGTCGCGACCACGCCCATTTAACCGCCTGCTCCTCCTCCTCGTTTTCCCGCAGACCACTCCTCCCCTCTGCCCCTAGGCTGCCCCCAATTCTCTCTGTACCGCCGCCGCTCCGACGATGTTCCAGTGATGATTCCGACCAAACCTCGCCGCCCCTCTTTCCCCTGACCAAACTCACAGCATCCCCACTCTCAGGCGCATCTGTTAGTGCATCCAGCTCGAATGCGGGTACCCTGTGACCTCGCCTACAACAACGACCACCGTCGCCACCGTCTGCTTCATATCCGGCGAAGGCCACAGGTAGTATCTGACCGCCCCGACCTCTCTCGTTCACACACCCAGCATCGCCTTGCTCTTGCGCATCTAAATATGCTCCTGTTTTACATTAGGGCGATCTGCAGCGACGACTCCTACCGCCACCGTCGTCCGCTTCAACTCCGACGACGCCCACAGGTTAATTCCGACCGCCCCGTACCCTCTGGATCACGCACACCTCTTTGCCATGATCCTACGCAGCTAACCCAACCCTCCGTTTGTCTTCTCGCGAACCACAGAGCCGTCTTCGACCTCGACCGAGCACATCCGTCGCCAGAACCAACTCCGGCGAGGAATTCTGCCCGACCCCGAGCGCCCCTTGTCAAGCCAACAGCACGTCGAGCATCACCACGACCCTGCGATCACGGTGAGCCTCTCCTCCTCTTCTCTCGCTTCCTAGAACGGCCAGACCACCGCGGACAGAGCGTGCGCCGCCAGTCGTCGCCGTCGGCGCCGCCAACTTTTGGTCAACCTCCTGAGCACCGTCCGATCTTGATCCAGTGGCTAGGAAAGAAAGTGAGCGAAGGGGTATCAAAGGATCTGAGCCGTGCGGTGATAATTAGATCTAACGGCCAGCGTCGCCCGATCCGGCCGAACCGGTATCGGCCAGTAAAAACACGCCGCGTGTCACCTGTTCGATTTAAAAACAGATTTGAAAACTGATTTAGATAGGATTTTCAAACCCTTGTAACTTTTGATCCACACGTCCAAATTTGACAAATTTTATATCAATGAAATTAGGATAACAAGCCCTAAACAACCATGGCCTTAGTTTTGAAAATAGTATCTGTTAGCTTGTTTGAATTTACAGAAACATTTGTGTACTTGTTTAGAGTATGAAAATTGTTTAAAATTGATTTTAGGATTAAATCTTTAGTAAAATGGATTTGTGTGACCTTACTGACCCTAGGAACCAACCCATAGTGTTAAAAATGATTTTTGTGAAATTTAAGTTGAATTAGTTAACTTAGTCATTTTCTAGCCAAATAAACTCATTAAAATTGTATTATGGAAAAGTTTTTACAAGGAAAACCTTGGGAAAATGGTTTGAACAAAACTTACTGACCCAAAACACCAAGCTTTGCCAAAAGCAACTCACTTGGTGAAAAACATAAAGTTTTGTTTGATAAAAATAGTTTTCACCACATAAAATGATGAATGGATTTAAAATGGTTTTTAGACAAAACCCCTTGCTAATGACTTTGCCACTTTGGTAAATGACCAATTTGGATCTTACAAAGTTTAGAAATCCAATAGAGACCCTTTTTGCAAAATAAAACTATCTTGTGCATGCTCCCATGCATAAATTAGTTTCCATTGTCTTGTGTGTATGAATTTGTTTGAGTGATTATTGGTTTGGAATGTTAGTTGATTTGTGCTTGATTGATTGACTTGTAGTGAAGTTAGTGAAGTGTGAGACTAGCAAGATCAAGGAGTGAACCACCATTTCCTACCAAAAAGGCAAGTTACACTATCATACAAAAATCCTACTATTTTCATTATACTTAGTGGATTTTGTAAACATGCATGAAAATGTTTTATACTTATGCTATGCTAATCCTAATAGGATTCCCTATACACTCCTTAGTAAAATATTGAAGTTGTACATGCTTAGCCATGCTATGTTTTGAAAAGAGATACATGTTGAGATTTTACAAAGGTTGAGAAAAGGACTTGTGTTTTTACATAATAAAACAAGGACTCAATGAACCACCTAGGTGGTGGACACTTTATGTTTTGGAGAAGGTGGCAACAAAAGGAACCATGTCTATGGCAATCACTTTGTGCTGTGCTCCAAACGAAAACCACCTAGGAAACTTAGAGATTGAACATGTTTCTCCAATTGTGGCTTTCGTGTGCAACCACATGCTATTATGGCTCTGGCTTAGTCAACTACATTAGGAAGACCCATACATTGTCTTTAGTTACGGGACATGGGGATCTGGAATGCTTCATGGGGGCTGAAGACAAGCTAGCAATGATGTATGGAAGGACCTTTTGGAAAGACTTCGTCACACTCTCAGTCTGCCGGTACTCCATCTTGGTGAGCACTAATCCAGTAGGCCACTGGTGGCAACAAGATGAGATTGTGTCATGTGGGTAAAGTGTACTCCTTCTGCAGAAGTTAATAAAATCTAAGTACTTAGCCGTGTCCCCGGTTATGGACAATACTGAGCAACTAAAGATTGAACCATGGGAGATCTCGACATTCCAACTTCTAATATAAAATTTTGATGCACTTGGAGGTACCAAGGAATTCAAAGAAATTTTGTTAAGCTTGTTGCACTTGGGGTTACCAAGGTGCTCAAGAGCATGATGTACTTGGGGATACCAAGGAACTCATGAAATTTGACAAAACTTGTTGTACTTGGGGTTACCAAGTAGTTCAAGGGTTTTTGACAAGGACTTGAACACTTGAGTTTCTACCAAGGAGTTCAAGGAACTTGGAAAAGAGAATTGACAAAGGATCAAAACCATTTTGAAATGATAGGATAAATGTTGCTTTATGCAAATAAGCCTTGAACCCTACTCAGCCAAATATGCATGTGTTGATAGGATCCACTCATATCATACATGAAAGTGAAGCTTGCCAATACAATTCAAATGTATTGACCCTTGTGGCTGTAATTTGTAATGTTGCAGGTTGATTGTTTTGTTATATGAAGATTGTTTGATTGACTAGGACTACAAAGTCTACAACCAACATCTGCCTGTGGCACTTTGAAGATGAAGGACCCATGACTATATTTATTCCGCTGCAATGTATTGTAATAGTCTTTTGAGCTATGTATGATGTAATAAAATTATATTATTCCTGGTTATAAAGTTATATTATGACCCTTGTATCTTGATATTACATCTTAACTGTGGATGCTAGCTATTGATCCAGGGACTAGCATTGTAAAACACAGGAGGAATCTACCTTATTGGGTAGGGACCTCTACAGATGGTATCAGAGCATTGTGTTGCCTGTAGGATTTGTAAACCTAGGATTGGACAAAAACCCTTAGAAAAATAGGAGTTATATTTTGATCCAAAACTTATTTACGAAAACACTTGTAAACTCTTTCCTTAACCATTTTGGTTTCAACTCTACATCTCTTCTGCTTCAACTTGATGGAAAAACCTACCCTTGACCAAGGACTACACCATGTGCAAAGAACTTCTTCAACATCTTCAACTCTAATGACTTCAACATCTTCAGCATATTCCCCAAGGATTCCCAACTTGAAAACTATTAAGGACCACAAGTGAAACAAGGAAATCGTGCTCAAGAGTTAGAGACTGAGGGAATGCAAAAGTTAGAAAGAGCCTACATCCCTTGAAGTTTTGACCAAGAAATTCTCCTAAGAAAGCCATGATCTCATGTAGTAAGAAGCAACCAAGAAGGATCGAAAGATCAAAAGTGAACCATATAGATGGACCACCATAATATAGTTAAGTCAAAAACACACCAACCTGGGTGGTGTAGAAAAAATATTTTGTTACCTAAGTATGTGCTTGAACATTGTGGTTTGAGTGCAAAGTTGTTTGTGAATGTTGATTTGTGATTGCATGCACGTTGCTTGTGTGAATTGTGATGTGTGTGATTAGAAATATTTCCTTAGAAATGTCTTGCCCATTCTAATCTTCCTTCAACCCAAACAGATGACTACTCCAAAGGACTCCAAGGTTGATGACACCAACATCAACCAAGCTGACAGCCTGGGAGAGCTCATAGCAACCCAACATCAGTTGAACCAATTGACAGCTCAGTTCCTAGCCAACAATAATAATGAAGATCCAGCACTTCAAAAGTTTTTGGAGGAACAATCTCAACTAATGCTTAAAGTGACTAATCAAATGATTAGCATGGAAGAAAATTTTCCTAGAAGAGAGTATGATAGCAAGGATGGCAAGAATGTTGTTCTAGATGGAGCCCCAGCTTGCATTATTTGTGGAGACAAGGATCATACTTCCAAGGAGCATGAAGGACAATGCCCCAATTGTGATGAAGACCATTCTGTTGGGGAATGCCCTACCTCTCAAGCTACTTGCTACCTTTGTGAAGGAAGTGATCATACTCCTGGCCTATGTCCTATCTATGCCATGGTAGAACAAAGGAAACAAGAAGGATCCAAGTCTACTAAAGGAAAAGGACCACTTATACCTCCAAGCAAGACAACCCAATTCAAAGGATCAAGGAAAATCAAGAAGCCCAAGCAAGACATGAGCCTTGTGCAATGTCGTAAATGTAAGGAAATGGGACACTACTCCAGTGGATGCCCAGGGAACATAAAGAATAAAGGAATTAACCAAGTATGGTGTAACAACTGTAACGAACCAGGTCACTTTGTAGCAACTTGCCCTCAAGAGCCACGTAAAGAACTCAATAACATTCATTGTTTCAACTGCAAGAATCCAGGACATTATGCAAGCAACTGTCCAGAAAGGATGAAGAACAAGTTGAACAAGCCTATGGAGAAACTCAACCTTGGTCCATGAGTCAAGCATAAGAATAAAGCAAAGGTTTAACATAGAGAAATTCCAGGACCCAAGAAGGCCAATATGTAATTTTTTTGTTTGAAAATTTTAAGGGTGGTAGTACCCTAGTTGTTTCGAACTTGCTTGTGACCCTAGCCTTCCCAAATCTCGGGACGAGATTTATTTTAAGGGTGGTAGCCTGTCACATCCCAAGATTTTCCAAATCTTGTAATGTGAAAAATAAATGAATAAAATAAAACTTTGTTTAAATTTCAGAGCCAGAAGAAACTTTTTGAATTCAATTGGAACTTCAGACCCATTTGAATTAAAATAAACCTAAAGGGATTTAAAAAGATAAGCATTTAAGGAAAAATAAAAACATTTAGAAATACTATTTTGAAACAATTAAATGAAAAGATTTGTTTTCAAATGAAGTGGAAGTTTATAAATGAATAATGTTTTATAAAGCCAAATTAAACCTTGGCCAAGCTTTGGAATTAGCACATTTTGTTTTGAATAAAAATAAACAAAGGTTTATTTGAAATAAAATAATAAGGAATTAATATCAAAAATTTATTCAAATAAAAGGTTTTACCATTTTAATTAAAACATCAAAACTTGTTAAATTGTTTTAAATAGGTTTTCCAAGTATTTTATATTCTCTAATAAAACCTACTAAAGTGTTTGACTTTAATTTAGGTTCAAAATAAATATCTCAAATAAACTAAATCCTATTTGAATTAATAAAGAAAGTCTATATTATTTAAATCATTAATGGACCCTAAAATAAAAGGTTATTTTGTTTAAACAAGTTTCCCAAATATTCCTTATTTCCAAATAAAACCACTGATTTGTTTTTGAAAATATTTGGATTTTAAATGGAGACTTTATTAATTAAATCAAACTCTATTTTGTTAAATACCTAAAGAACCACTTTTATTTAATTAATAAATGGTCTTAAAAAGAATAAAAATTATTTTATTTCTGGAATTTGGTTTCTATTGATAAACAGAACCAAATTCATATTTGAAAAGCTTGATGGTTGTTTGAATCATTTTGAATGTGTTTGGTTGATTGAAATTCAAAACAGAAATTCAAAATAGAAAAAGAAAAGGCATTCAGTATAAAAAAAAGAGATGAAACAAAGCAGCCCAGTCGACAGGCCCAGCTCCAGCCCATCTAGCCCACCTCCTCTCCCGAACCGTTTTCTGCACCGCAATAGAAACCCGCCCTGAGGCTGACAGGTGGACCCCTCTCCTCTCCTTTTCTTTCACTGCCAGCAGACCCCACGCAGCCAGCTCCTTCTTCTTCCTCGCGCGAACCACGCCTCTTCCCCCTCGCTGCCGTTGCAGGCCTTGATTCCGCGCGTTCAATTCGCCTTAAAGCCGCGTTAATTCCTCGTCGCGACCACGCCCATTTAACCGCCTGCTCCTCCTCCTCGTTTTCCCGCAGACCACTCCTCCCCTCTGCCCCTAGGCTGCCCCCAATTCCCTCTGTACCGCCGCCGCTCCGACGATGTTCCAGTGATGATTCCGACCAAACCTCGCCGCCCCTCTTTCCCCTGACCAAACTCACAGCATCCCCACTCTCAGGCGCATCTGTTAGTGCATCCAGCTCGACTGCGGGTACCCTGTGACCTCGCCTACAACAACGACCACCGTCGCCACCGTCTGCTTCATCTCCGGCGAAGGCCACAGGTAGTATCTGACCTCCCCGACCTCTCTCGTTCACACACCCAGCATCGCCTTGCTCTTGCGCATCTAAATATGCTCCTGTTTACATTAGGGCGATCTGCAGCGACGACTCCTACCGCCACCGTCGTCCGCTTCAACTCCGACGACGCCCACAGGTTAATTCCGACCGCCCCATACCCTCTGGATCACGCACACCTCTTTGCCATGATCCTACGCAGCTAACCCAACCCTCCGTTTGTCTTCTCGCGAACCACAGAGCCGTCTTTGACCTCGACCGAGCACATCCGTCGCCAGAACCAACTCCGGCGAGGAATTCTGCCCGACCCCGAGCGCCCCTTGTCAAGCCAACAGCACGTCGAGCATCACCACGACCCTGCGATCATGGTGAGCCTCTACTCCTCTTCTCTCGCTTCCTAGAACGGCCAGACCACCGTGGACAGAGCGTGCGCCGCCAGTCGTCGCCGTCGGCGCCGCCAACTTTTGGTCAACCTCCTGAGCACCGTCCGATCTTGATCCAGTGGCTAGGAAAGAAAGTGAGCGAAGGGGTATCAAAGGATCTGAGCCGTGCGGTGATAATTAGATCTAACGGCCAGCGTCACCCGATCCGGCCGAACCGGTATCGGCCAGTAAAAACACGCCGCGTGTCACCTGTTCGATTTAAAAGCAGATTTGAAAACTGATTTAGATAGGATTTTCAAACCCTTGTAACTTTTGATCCACATGTCCAAATTTGACAAATTTTATATCAATGAAATTAGGAGAACAAGCCATAAACAACCATGGCCTTAGTTTTGAAAATAGTATCTGTTAGCTTGTTTGAATTTACAGAAACATTTGTGTACTTGTTTAGAGTATGAAAATTGTTTAAAATTGATTTTAGGATTAAATCTTTAGTAAAATGGATTTGTGTGACCTTACTGACCCTAGGAACCAACCCATAGTGTTAAAAATGATTTTTGTGAAATTTAAGTTGAATTAGTTAACTTAGTCATTTTCTAGCCAAATAAACTCATTAAAATTGTATTATGGAAAAGTTTTTGTTGGAGATATGCCCTAGAGGCAATAATAAATGTGGTTATTATTATATCTTCGTGTTTATGATAAATGTTTACATTCATGCTATAATAGTATTAACAAGGAAACATTGATACTTGTGTGATTTGTAAACTTAATTAGAAGTCCCTAGTATAGCCTCTATACTTCACTAGCTTGTTGGTTGATAGATGATTGTGGTTTCCCTATCATGAACATTGAGATGTTGTCAACAACAAGATCATATCGTTAGGAGAATGATATGGTGGACATACTCCTATAGATAAGCGTAGCATAAAAGATCAAGTCATTTCAATAGTTCAATTGCTATATGCTTTCTGATACATAGTAACCTAATTCCTTCGACCATGAGATCATGCATATCACCTTTACCGGATGGATGCTTTGATGACATCAAACACCACACCGTAACTGGGTGGTTATAAAGATGGCATTGAGTGTTCGGAAAGTTTTGGTTGAGACACATGGATCAAGAGTGGGATTTGTCCATCCACATGACGGATAGATATACTCTGGGCCCTCTCGGTGGAATGTCATCCAATTAGCTTGCAAGCATGTGACTTGGTCACAAGGGATCACATATCACAGGAACGAGAAAAGAGTACTTGTCAGTAACGAGGTTGAACTAGGTATGCAGAGATACCGACGATCATAACCTCGGATAAGTAACATATCGTGAGACAAAGGGAAATTGGTATCGTATGTAAGTGGTTCATTCGATCGCAAAGTAATCGTAGAAATATGTGGGAGCCATATGAATTTCCAGATTCCTCTATTGGTTATTGTTCGGAGAAGTGTCTCGATCATGTCCGCATAATTCACGAACCGTAGGGAGACACACTTAAGGATTCGACGTTGTTTGAGTAGTTATTGTGATATGAGAAAGAGACCGAATGTTGTTCGGAGTCTCGGATGGGATCCGGGATATCACGAGGTGATCCGGAATGGTCCGAAGAATAAGATTCATATAAGGAAAGTCCCGTTTCGGAGTTCGGGAATGATTCCGGTGTTTTCATCGGGAACATTCTAGAAGGTTCCGGAATGTCCGGCACTCCGGAGGGGAAGGGGTACATGAATGTGTCATTGCATGTTGGAATGATTGCATCATGTATTTAGTGTCATCGCTGTTCCAAATAAGGGATTAAATCAAATCCTAGTTTGAAAAGTCAAACGGCAAGTTTGAAAAGTCAAACTGCCAGTTTTCGGAAAGAGGAGAAGGAGGATTGGTGGAGGCCGAATTGGAGGAGGGTTCCTCCCTTGGCCGGCGCACCACCAAGCCGACTTGGGGAGGGACTCTCCTCCCCTTGGCGCCAGCCCCCTCCCACCTATATAAGGAGGGGCAGGGCTCCCCTCCTAGACACACAACTTTCACCTCTAGATCTCCGGTTTAGAGCCGTTTTGGATTAGAGCTTCTAATTGCTTTAGCCAACGGTTTAGAGCCTTCTAATTGGTTTAGAGCCTTCTAATTGGTGTGTCTAATTACTAGACCACTAATAGCCTCTCTCATAAGCTCCACCATACTCGCACCGGCTTAAGGCGAAGCCCTGCGGGATTTTCCCTCTACTTCCGGTACCACGCCGTTGTGCTGCCGGAATCGCGAGGAGAATACTACAACCTCCGCTGCCTGCTGGAACAAGGGAGAGGAAGGTCTTCGTCGAGTACCGAACGTGTGACCGACTGCGGGAGCGCTGCCGGAACGTGGCGCCGGAAGGATCGTCTACACGATCTTGAGATCGGAAAGAGTACGACTACATCACCCACGAGAATCCGCTCTCGTTAAACGCTTTGGAATCTTCGAGGGTAAGTTATACCATCGACTCGTTGCTACAATCTAGTAGATAGATCTTGGCTTGTTTGTTTGTATGCGATAGAAAAATTTTGTTTCCATGCTACGAACCCTACAGTGGTATCAGAGCCGTGTCTATATGTAGATCTGTTGCACGAGTAGAACACAATGGTCATTGTGGGCGTTGATGCTTTTATTGTCGATTGCTTATTGTGTACTTTGCATCTTGCGGTATGTTGGGATGAAGCGGCCCGGGCTAACTTTACATGACATCGTTCATGAGACTTGCTCCACGCTTGACATGCAACTTGTATTGCATAAGTGGCTTTGCGGGTGCCTGTTTCTCCTAGCATAGTAAAGATCCAATACACAACGGGTGATTAACAATACTTGTGTCAACGTTGTGGTTCTTGTTCGTAAGTTAGAACGACACTTATTGAAAGCCCCAAACCACGTAAAATATGCAAAGAAAGTAGAGGCGTCTAACTTTGTTTTGCAGGGGTGTGCAGTGATGTGATATGGCCATAATTGTGATTATATTTGATGTATGCAATGTTCCTTATTGTAAGTCGGCAACCGGCAGGAGCCATATGGTTGTCTTTAATTTATGTTAAGACCCGCGTGTCTATTCAAAGTAGTTGTAATAGTTGAAGCCGGTGGACGACAACCATGGAGAGGCGTCATTGACCTTGATGCAATGCCGGTGATGATGGAGATCATGTTCGTGCTTGAAGATGGAGATCAAAGCACAAAGAAGAAAGGCCATATCATATCACATATATATTGAATTGCATGTGATGTTAATCCTTTATGCATCTTGTATTGCTTAGTAGACGACGGTAGCATTATAAGATGATCCCTCATGCACATGAATTTCAAGTCATAAAGTGTTCACCCTTAGTTAGCACCGTTGCTAAAGCTTGTTGTTTCGAAGCACCACGTGATGATCGGGTGTGTTAGATTCCGCAAGTATATACAACGTGGGCAAGCCAGATTTGCTCATGCGGAAACTAAGGTTTGATCTTGACGAGCCTAGCATGTACAGACATGGTCTCGGAACACGGATCACCGAAAGGTAAAGCATGAATCATATAGTAGATATGATGAACATGACGATTGTTCGCCATTGAAACTATATCAACTCTCGTGATGATCGGTGTTGATGTAGTGGATTTGGTTCGTGTGATCACTAAAACAATGTGAGGGATGTTGTTTTGAGTGGGAGTTCACCTAGTTTAATTACATTAATTAATTTGAACTCAATTTATCATAAACTTAGTCTAAACTATTGCAAATATGTTGTAGATCAATGGCAGCCCCTACCATCAATTTTAATGCGTTCCTAGAGAAAGAAAAGTTGAAAAACAATGGAAGCAACTTCGCGGATTGGTTCCGCAATTTGAGGATTGTCCTCACAGCTGGTAATTTGACCTATGTGCTGGATGCACCGCTGGGTGACCCACCTGCAGCTGATGCTCCGATGAAGTAAAGAATGTTTACCTCGCTCGGAAGAATCAGTACTCCATAGTTCAGTGTGCTATCTTGTATGGTTTAGAATCAGAGCTTCAGAAAAGGTTTGAGGATTCAGACCCATATGATATTGTCGAGGATCTCAAATTGATTTTTGAGACTCATGCGGCAATTGAAAAGCTATGAAGCTTCTGAAAAGTTCTTTAACTGCAAGATGGAAGAAGGCAGCTCCGTCAGTGAGCATGTGCTTAAGATGTCAGGGCACGCAAACAAACTTCAAAGCTTGGGTATAGTGATTCCTAATGCTTTGGGGATTTACCGTGTCCTCCAATCACTACCACCAAGTTACAAGAACTTTGTGATGAACTACAACATGCAGAACATGAACAAGACGTTGCCAGAACTCTTTGCCATGTTGAAATCTGCAGAAGTGGAGATCAAGAAAGAGCACCAAGTGTTGTTGGTCAATAAGACCACCAAATTCAAGAAAGGCAAGTCTAAGCAAAAGGGACACTTCAAGAAGGGTGGTAAGAAAGCTACCACGCCGACGAAGAAGACCAGGGCTGGACCTAAGCCTGATACTGAGTGCTTTTACTGCAAGGGAGAAGGTCACTGGAAGCGGAATTGCCCAAAGTACTTGGCGGATTTGAAGAACGGCAACATCAAGAAGAAAGGTATATCTGATATACATGTTATTGATGTGTATCTCACTAGTACTCGTAGTAGTGCCTGGGTATTTGATACTGGTTCGGTTGCTCATATCTGTAACTCGAAACAGGTGCTGCAGAATAAACGGAAGCTAGCGAAGAACGAGGTGACGATGCGCGTGGGAAACGGATCAAAGGTTGATGTGATCGCGGTCGGCACGCTCCCCCTTCATCTACCATCGGGATTAGTTTTATACTTAAATAATTGTTATTTGGTGCCTGCGTTGAGCATGAACATTATATCGGGATCTTGTTTATTGCGAGACGGTTACTTGTTTAAATCCGAGAATAATGGTTGTTCTATTTATATGAGTAATATGTTTTATGCACATGCACCTTTGATAGATGGTCTATTCTTATTGAATCTCGATAGTAGAATACACATATCAACAACATTGAGGCTAAACGATTGAAATCAAGCGATAATTCAACCTATATGTGGCACTGTCGTCTTGGTCACATCGGAGTGAAACGTATGAAGAAACTCCATTCCGATGGACTTCTTGAATCACTTGATTTTGAATCACTTGAAAGATGCGAAGCATGTCTGATGGGAAAAATGACTAAGACTCCATTTTCTGGTATGATGGAGGGAGCTACAGACTTATTGGAAATCATACATACCGATGTGTGTGGTCCAATGAGTGTAGCATCGCGCAGTGGTTATCGTTATGTTCTTACCTTCACGGATGACTTGAGTAGATATGGGTATATCTATTTCATGAAACATAAGTCCGAAACTTTCGAGAAGTTTAAGGAGTTTCAAAGTGAGGTAGAGAATCAACGTAACAAGAAGATTAAATTTCTACGTTCTGATCGTGGAGGTGAATATCTAAGTTACGAGTTTGGCGAGCATTTGAAGAAATGCGGAATACTTTCACAATTGACACCGCCGGGAACACCACAGCGTAATGGTGTGTCTGAACGTCGTAATCGAACTCTCTTAGATATGGTTCGTTCTATGATGTCACTTACAGATTACCGCTATCATTTTGGGGTTATGCATTAGAAACAGCCGCATTCACTTTAAATAGGGCACCATCTAAATCCGTTGAAACGACACCGTATGAATTATGGTTTGGGAAGAAACCTAAATTGTCGTTCCTTAAAGTTTGGGGATGCGAAGCCTATGTAAAGAAGTTACAGCCGGACAAGCTTGAACCCAAAGCGGAAAAATGCGTCTTCATAGGATACCCGAAGGAAACTATTGGGTATACCTTCTATCATAGATCCGAAGGCAAAATCTTGTTGCCAAGAATGGATCTTTTCTAGAGAAGGATTTCTCTCGAAAGAATTGACTGGAAGGAAAGTAGAACTTGACGAGGTTGTCGAACCTTCTCTCGAAATTGCGAGTAGCGCAGCACCGGAAGAAGTTCCTGTGGTGCCTGCACCAATAAGAGAGGAAGCTAATGATGGTGATCATGGAAACTTCGGTTGAAGTTGCTACAGAGCCCCGGAGGTCGACGAGAACTCGTACCACTCCCGAATGGTATGATTCCGTTATGAATGTCATGGTGGTGGACAACACCGATGACCCCGAGACATATGAGGAAGCAATGATGAGCCCAGATTCCAATAAATGGCAAGAAGCCATGAAATCCGAGATTGGATCCATGTACGAAACCAAGTATGGACTTTGGTGGACTTACCAGATGGCCGAAAGGCTGTCGAGAACAAATGGATTTTCAAGAAGAAAACAGATGCTGATGGTAATGTTACTGTCTATAAAGCTCGACTTGTCGCAAAAGGGTTTCGACAAATTCAAGGAGTTGACTACGATGAGACTTTTCATTCACCGGTAGCGAAGCTAAAGTCTGTGAGGATTATGTTAGCAGTCGCTGCATATTATGATTATGAGATATGGCAGATGGATGTCAAAACAGCATTCCTCAATGGAGACATTGATGAAGAGTTTGTATATGATGCAACCCAAAGGTTTTGTCGATCCTAAAGATGCTAACAAGGTATGCAAACTTCAACGGTCCATCTATGGATTGAAGCAAGCATCCCGAAGTTGGAATCAACGTTTTGATAAGGTAATCAAAAGTTTTGGTTTTATACAAACTTATGGAGAAGCTTGTATTTACAAGAAAGTGAGTGGGAGCTCTGTAGCATTCTTAATACTATATGTGGATGACATATTGTTGATTGGGAATGATGTAGACCTTCTTAATAGTGTCAAGGAATATTTGAATAATAGTTTTTCAATGAAGGATCTTGGCGAAGCAGCTTACATATTAGGCATAAAGATTTATAGAGATAGATCGAAACGCAAATATCATTGTCACAGAGTACATATTTGGACAAAGTTCTAAAGAGATTTGGAATGGAAGAAAGCAAGAAAGGGTTCTTGCCCATGTTGCCCAATACGACCTTGAGTAAAACTCAAAGTCCGACATCGGCAGAAGATAGAGAAGGATGAGTAAGACTCCCTATGCCTCAGCCATAGGATCTCTAATGTATGCCATGCTATGTACTAGACCGACATTGCATATGCTGTTAGTTTAACTAGCAGATATCAAAGTGATCAGGAGTGGATCATTGGACAGCGGTCAAAAACATCCTTAAGTACTTGAGAAGAACTAAGGATATGGTTCTTTCTTATGGAGGTGATGAACAGCTCGTTGTTAATGGTTTACACCGATGCTAGTTGGAACACAGATCCGGATGATTCTAAATCACAATCCGGATACGTATTTATTTTGAATGGTGCAGCAGTTAGCTGGAGGAGTGCAAAGCAAAGCGTTGTGGCGAGATCTTCAACTGAATCGGAATACAGGCTGCTTCGGAGGCTTCACAAGAAGCGATATGGATGAAAAGAGTTCATTACAGAGGTTGGGGTGGTTCCTAGTGCGCTGGACCCAATGTCTATCTACTGTGATAACATGGGCGCCATAGCCAATGCGCAAGAACCAAGGTCACACAAGAAGCTGAAGCATATCAAGCTGCGTTTTCACGCTATTCGAGAACATATCCAGATGGGGATATAAAGATTTGCAAAGTACCCA
>OU342733.1:54493970-54741879 GCA_910589765.1 Avena atlantica
AAAGATCTTGTCTCGATGCATGTCGAGTCTTGTGGGGAAAGTGCACCACCTTTCGAGAGAGTAAAATATAAGTACTTAGCCGTGTCCCGGGCAATGGACAATTTGAGCATCAAGACATGGAAGCTATCAAGAATCTCCTCATCCCAATTGCTAAGTTAAAAACTTGTGGTTGAACAAGGGTTAAAGGATCTTCAATCTTTGATTGGTAGATGCCTTGGGTGGTTTTGACAAACAAAAACTTAGTGTTTTCAACTTATAAGGAAAATCTATTTTGATCAAAGCAAGCCTAAGCTCCACTTAGCCAAATGCATATAGATGATAGACTCCACTATACTACCATAGTATCACTTGCCAATACAATTCAAATGTATTGACCCTTGTGGCTGTAACTTATTATGTTGTAGGTTTGTTTGATGTTAGTGAAGTGTGTTGATTAGGATTACAAGTCTACAACCAACATGATTGCCTGTGGCACTTGAAGATGAAGGACACCATGCTGTAGTTATTTATGCTGCATTGTAAGGAGATAGCCAAATGAGCTATGTAAGATGTAATGAATTATTTTATTCTTGGTTATAAAGTTGTATTATGACCTTTGTTTCTTGATATTACATCTTAACTGTGGATGCTAGCTATTGATCCAGGGACTAGCATTGCAATCATAGGGACCTTTACCTTTATAAAGGTGGGGTTTTACAGTTAGGAGCACATTTTTTATTTCTGAAATATTTTTTATTTCTGATTTGTTTATCTCTTTTGTATATTCCTTTGAAAATCTGTTTTGAATATTTTTCAAAATACAGAAAATTTTATAAACACTTTAAATACTACAGAACCCTTATAATCCATTTGGGTTCCAAATATTTTTGTGTTTTCGGAATATTTAAACCCATTTGAAGGTTTTCAAATAGAGAAAGGAAAAATAGGGTTTAGGGTTTTGTGATTAATTCTTGCATGCATTTTAAGATGATGCTCATGCTATGCACAAATCAAAACCTAATTAATATTTAATGAAACTAGGTTTGTTACAATTCTATCCCCCTTAAAAGAATCTCGACCCGAGATTCCTAGGTAGGAAGATAGAAGGAACAGGGTTACACTAAACTTCTAGGATCTTCTCGAAGAAGTTGATCCATGCCACCATGACGAGTGGACGAAGCGCTTCATAATCTTCAAGGTGACTACTCACACTAAGGAAGAGAGGGAATGACACAGAACCACAAACTGAGTATCTCATGTTCAACTCATGGATAGATGTTTCGTGAACATCTCTAAAGCCAACAAACATGAAACACGCCAAGGTAACAGAGGAAACAAAAGGGGATGGTTTCAAGGTAACAGGTAATTGGTCTTCATAAGGAGTAAGACCATGGAACTTACAGAAGAGGGTAAACTATTGAGGGAAGAAACTTCCAACAGAATAGAAAAAGAACACGGACTTCGAGAGATAAACCTCTACTAAATAGCTTAATAGAGATTTATAGGTGGAAAAGATAGATACCAACAAAACCAAGATGTTGAACTACTTTTGACACAAAACGGTCATTCTTTCGTTCAACAGAAGGCCAAGACTGAAAGGTGTTTTGGTGGAGAGGACTCATAAGAGTCACAAGGAACATGTAACAAGAGAAATTGTTGATTACCAAAATCATGATCGCTCTTTGAGCATGTTTGAGAAAGCGGGAAGGAAACTCTTTATTCATCCAGAACTATCAAAATCCTTGCCAAGATCATGATATCACTTTACACCACCAAGATGAATAGTTGAGAAGATTCCTGATGACACGAGAAGAAAGAAACTTCATTCTCAGACTCCAAGTACTTGGCATAACAAGATGTTTGCCATCGTAGAAAGGGTCTGGAGGATCGACCGAGAGACATTTAGCAACACTTTTTAAATGTTCTCCTTGATGTTTAAATGTAGAGGCCCCAACCTTTAATAAGGTAGAGATCCCTGTGTTTACAATGCTAGTCCCTGGATCAATAGCTAGCATCCACAGTTAAGATGTAATATCAAGAAACAAAGGTCATAATACAACTCTATAACCAGGAATAAAATAATTCATTACATCTTACATAGCTCATTTGGCTATCTCGTTACAATGCAGCAGAAATAACTATACAGCATGGAGTCCTTCATCTTCAAAGTGCCACAGGCAGTCATGTTGGTTGTAGACTTGTAATCCTAATCAACACACTTCACTAACACCAAACAAACCTGCAACATAATAAGTTACAGCCACAAGGGTCAATACATTTGAATTGTATTGGCAAGTGATACTATGGTAGTATAGTGGTAATTATCATCTACATGCATTTGGCTAAGTGGAGCTTAGGCTTGATTTGCTCAGAATAGGTTTTCTTTATCATTTGAAAACACTAAGTTTTTATTTGTCAAAAATCACCCAAGGAACCACCAATAGAAATTGGTGAACCTTCACCCTTGTTCAACCACAAGTTTTTAACTTAGAAATTGGGATGAGGAGATTCTTGATAGCTTCCATGTCTTGATGCTCAAATAGTCCTTTACCAGGGACATGGCTAAGTACTTAGATTTTACACTCTGCAGAGGTGGTGCACTTTCCCTGCAAGACTTGGTTTCACCAAGACAAGATCTTTCAGAAGCCTTCCCTTATACCAGAATGGACGCGTTCCAACTTATCATCCCCTACCAGCAAATATCCATTTGGCTAAGTTATTGCAACCTATATGATCCAGGCAGAGCCCATAATGCCATGTGGCTGCACTTGAAGCTTCTCAACATTTGACATCTCAAATCTCTTTGTTCCTGGGTGGCATTCCACAAGTGAGATACCAAGTTTTCCCCACTATATTGGACTTGGTGATGCCCAATTTTTTCCCCAGCATACTGTACTTGTGTAACCACTCAACACAAACCTTTCTTTCCATTCCACCCAAGTGATTCATTCACTTAGTTGTTTTATTAAACAAAACAAAAGTCCTTGACTTAGAAATATTCCATAGCATGAATATAATCCACCCTTGTTTTCTACTAGCTAAGCTAAGCATGACGGTAGTAGGAATCTTAACATAGGAAAATTATATTATGGTTTTATCTACTAGGATTTCCCATGGCATAGTTTATACTTAGCAAAAATTCCATGCAAGTCCTACTTAGAAATATCACTAATGCATAGTGAAAATAATAGGACAAAAGTATGAAGCATCACTTGCCTTTTTGGTAGAGATTATAAGTTCACTCCTTGATCTTTGCAATAGTCACACTCTTCAAATATCACTACAATTCAATTAAGCAAGGCACAAATTTCAATCTACCATTCGAGCAATCATCACATAAAATAATAAAATCAAAGCAATGCATGCAAATAT
This sequence comes from Avena atlantica, assembly GCA_910589765.1. Classification (NCBI taxonomy): domain Eukaryota; kingdom Viridiplantae; phylum Streptophyta; class Magnoliopsida; order Poales; family Poaceae; genus Avena; species Avena atlantica. The sequence continues at coordinate 54,497,322 of OU342733.1, forward strand.
GACAAAGGTTGTTTTATTTGAAAAAGTGGTTTCTAATAGGTTATAAACATTTGAAAACACCTATTGGTCATTTACAAAAAGTGGTAAAACCATTTGATATTAAGTTGGTGAAAAATGGCCTCTTTAAATCATTTTTGTTTTGCTAGAAATGGTTCAAACCAAAGTAATATCTTCTAGTGTTTGACAAATACATTTTTAAACACAAATGTTAGTGTTTTGTGGTCAAGTGTTTAATATTAAAACCATTTTCAAAAGTTTACACCTATAAACCATTTTTATACCAAAACAATATTTTATGTTGTTGAAATTGCCTTTTAGCAAAGTAATAATTTATAGGGTTCATCAAATATGTTTTTAAATCTCAAAACTTGGTGTTTAGGGTCGGAGAGTTTAATTCAAATCATTTCCCAAAGGTTTTTACTCAAAAAGCATTTTAACACATAAACAATATTTTTGTTTGACTAGAAATGTTCTAATTCAAAAATTTATTCTTTGGCTTCATCAAATACATTTTTAATTCCACAAGTTGTTTTATATGGTCAGTAGGTTCAAAACAATGCAATTGCCAAATATTTTACTATAAAAAAATTCCTAGAATAAAATTTATATCCAAATTATGCCTACACATGTTTCTGTAAAAATAAACAATTTAACAAAAGCAATTTACTAAACAAAGAACATGGTTGGATAGAGTTTGTTTTGCTGATTCCATTGATATAAAATTTGCAAAATTTGGACATGTAGATTTAAAGTTATGCAATTTACAAGATTGGACATCTAATAGAACAAAATTTCTGTTTTAAAACAAACCCTGGGCACGTGGCTCAACCTAACTGGCTGAAAATGGTTCGCGCGGATCACTAGATTCTAACCGTCAGATATAATGTGCATCGCACGGCTCACAGACGTGATACCTCTTCGGTTAAGTCAATCTATCCTACTCTTTAGATCCAAATCGAACGGCGCACAGGCGCTTGGCCAACAATGGGCGGCGCTGGCGGCGGCTAACAGCGGCGCGCGCTCAGACGGTGGCGTTGGCGATAAACCAGGAAGCGCGGGAGGGAGTGAGGATGCTCACCAGATTCACCGTGAAGCACAGATTCTCGTCGTTACCTCGGTTGGCCAAGGGGAGCACGGAGGCGTTGACGATTGCTCGCCGGACACGGCGTCAGCGTCGAGCACGCTCAATCATTGACAAAGGTGAAGATTGCAGGCGCGCTAAGGCAAACGGAGAGCGGCGTTAGATGCACGCGAGAGAAGAGAGTGCGAGAGCATCAACAAGAGGGTCTGGGGTGGTCTGTACTCACCGGGGGAACTCGCTGGAGTTGAGGTAGGAGGCGGCGACGCTCTGATGTTGATGTTGCCGAGCCCCTGGTGCATGCGCGGCCAAGCTGGGGCTATGGGCAGGTTCTACTGACGGTGGGGAGCAAGCTGGTGGATGCCAGGGAGTGGAGGGTGGTCTAGCTTCGCCGGAATTGGCCGGAAGAGGTCGTCGGGGCAGTGGAGGTTCCGAGCAAAATCGGAGCAGCCTGGTAGCTCCGGTGGGGTGATGATTGGGGGGGAATGAGAGGGGAGCATGGCGATTAAGTACGCATGGTCGCGGGTGGGATTTACTCGTGCATTCAACGAGAATTGAAGCTACGAATTTACACAGGAAACGGCCAGAGGAATGAGGGGGAGGAACTGGTCGCGAGGACGACGATGAGCTGGCGGTGGGGTCGATTGGTCAGTGAGTGAGGAAGTTACGTGTGGGGTCAGGTCATCAGCGAGTGAGGGGGTACGGTCTGTGGTGAGAAAAGTACGAGCAGGGAGAGAGGGAGTGGGCTGGACTGGGCTATCTAGGCCTGGTCTGGTTGGGCTGGTTGGTTTTCATTTTTTTATACTGATTCATTTTTCTTTTTCTGTTTCCATTATTCTGTTTTAATTTTGTTTAATCATTTCAAACAACCATTTGAATTCAAACTTTGTGTAGATTTTAATACTGTTATTTAACATATTCTAAAGTCAAATTTAGAATAATTCTTTTATTCTTTTTAGGGTCTTTTATTTATTTTAAAAATAGACATTTGTCTTTATTTCAAAATAAGATTTAAATATGTTTTACACTCTATTTGAATTCTAAATTTTACCAAACCTTTTTCAGTAGGTTTTATTTACTCAGAATAATTTTACTTTGATCTATTTAAAACATTTTAATATGATTGTTAATCATTTAATTTGGGCAATTCTCTCTTTATTCAAATAGGGATAGAATTTGGTTAATGCCATTTTATTTTATTTGAATATTATTTATCCATTTATTTCATTTGGACTTGGATTATATTTATTCCATTTTCTCATGGATTAGGCCAAGATTTAATTTGGTTTTTTAAATATTCCCTATTAATTAATTCTTTTCTTTATCTTATAAAATCCATATCTTTTTATTTATAGATCCAAAGTTGGTGATTCCAATTTGTGAAATCTTATTTAATATTTGTTTATCCTTTTAAATATATTTAGGATTATTTGCTCACCATTTGGTATGGATTTTTAGACAGGTACTTTATTAGCTTTGGAAATTCAATTTCCTTATCTTACTCAATTCATAAGATTTTATCTATGGCTCCAAATTAAGTGAAACCAATTCCCATGGTTTTATAATATTTCCATTTGTCATTCTTGATCATTTGTATTTGTTTGTTGACATATTTTATATGGATCAAATCCATGGTCTTAGAGATATCTTGGAAAACTCCCGTTAGGGTTTTAGGGTTTTGATTTATTTTCCAAGTGTTTAAAATTCAAGATGCATTTATGAAGAATGAATTTCACTTGATTTGAATTTAGTTGGATTCAAATTTTATTCAAAGTTTGTAAGAGATGGGTTTTGATGAATTCATTTCAAAATAAAAAAGTTTCTTTTCACCCTAAATTTCAACAATTATTTATTTTGTTTATTTATTTTTCACATTACAAAATTTGGAAAATTTTGGGATGTGACAGGCTACCACCCTTAAAAGAAATCTCGTCCCGAGATTTGGAAAGGCTAGAGGTTACAAGTTGGCTCAAGGCAACTAGGGTACTACCACCCTTAAAAATTTTCCAACTAGATTACATCTTGGCTTGCTTAGGATCTTGATGAAACTTCTCTGGGCAAACATCTGCATAGTGTCATTTGTTTCAACACTTGAAACATGTGACAAGGCTGATATCCTTCATAGGCTTGTTTATCTTGTGTTTCATCTTTTCTAGACAATTGCTTGCATAATGTCCTTGGTTACCACAATTGTAACATGTGACAAGATTGAGTTCTTCACGTATCTTCCGTGGACAAGTTGATACATAATGGCCTAGCTCTTTGCAGTTGTTGCACCACACTTGGCTAATATCCTCATACTTTTTCTTCTTCTCTGGACATTCATTGGCATAGTGTCCCATTTCTTTGCAATGGTAACATTGCACTTGGCTTTTGTCCTTCTTCTTCTTGGGTTTCTCCAACGCTAGGAGTTCTTCTAGTTCATGCTATTCTTATCTCACCTCAAAGGTGGGAAAGTCTCCTGGTCTCCTTAATCTTTTCCTTGGATAATACATTTCCTCTTTTGTCCATCAAGGTGAGTCATAGTGCATGGAGGTGCAAGCTGAGATTTTCCTTTATCTTCATCCTTCTTGGTAGAAGTTGTTCCCTCATGGGGGTTTACAAACTCTTAATGCACTCCACCTTGTTTCCTTTGTTGAACTATGGAATAGATGGGGCATTGGATAGGGACATGATTATTTCCTTCACATAGGAAACAAGTAGCTTGAGATGTGGGGCACTGATTAGTTGGATGTTTCTCTTCACAATTAGGTCATTGATCTTCATGCTCTTTGGAAGTGTGATCCATGTCTCCACAAATATTGCAAGCTTTAGTTCCTTCTATAATATCATCCTTGACATCATTGTTGTCACAAGCTCCTTGGAAAGGATTGTCTCCCATGTTGATCATTTGATTTGTCACCTTTTGCATCAATTGAGTTTGAGTTTCCAAAACCCTTTGCATGGTTGGGTCTAACTCATTGTTGTTGGCTAAAAACTGAGTTGTCACTTGGTTCAACTGGGTTTGGGTTACTATGAGTTCTCTCATGTTGATCTCTTGGTTGTTATTGTTGTTGTCACCATCCTTGATGTTGGAGTCTCCTGGGGAAGTCATCTGTTTGGGTTGGATTGGGATTAGAATAGGCAAAAGATTTCTAAGGAAATAATTCTAATCACACACATCATAATTCACACAAGCAATGTGCAAACAATCACAACCAAACATTCCACTCAAACAACAAGTTTCAAGCACATCTTTAGGCAACAAAATATTTTTCCTACACCACATAAGTTGGTGTGTTTGATTTAAACTAAATATGGTGGTCCAACTATATGGTTCACTTGAGATCATTCCATTCTCCTTTGTTGTTTCTTCTTGAATGAGACATTTGTATCCTTGGAGAATTTCTTGCATCTTGGTCACAAAACTTCAAAGGTGAGGATGGTTCCTTCTAAGTTGTGTTTCCTTAGTCTTCAAGTCTTGAGTAATATTTCTTGTCTCACTTGTAGTCCTTAGTGATATCCAAGTTGAATTCCTTGGTGAAATTAAAGTTGAAGTCTTTGGCCATGGGGGAGGCTTTGTTCATCAAGTTTGAAATAGAAGAGATGTAAAATCAAAACCAAAAAGGTTGAGGAAAGAGTTTACAAGATTGTTTATAAATAAGTTTTGGAACAAATACAACTCCTATTTTTCTAAGGGGTTTTGTCCAATCTTAGGGTTACAATCCTACAGGCAACACAGTGCTCTGATACCATCTGTAGAGGCCCCAACCTTTAATAAGGTAGAGATCAATGTTATTACAATGCTAGCCCCTAGATCAATATCTAGCATCCATAGTTAAGATGTAATATCAAGAAACAAAGGTCATAATACAAATTTATAACCAGGAATAAAATATTTCATTACATCTTACATAGCTCATTTGGCTATCTCATTACAATGTAGCAGAAATAACTATATAGCATGGAGTCCTTCATCTTCAAAGTGCCGCAGGTAGTCATGTTGGTTGTAGACTTGTAATCCTAATCAACACACTTCACTAACACCAAACAAACCTGCAACATAATAAGTTACAGCCACAAGGGTCAATACATTTGAATTGTATTGGCAAGTGATATTATGGTAGTATAGTGGTAACTATCATCTACATGCATTTGGCTAAGTGGAGCTTAGGCTTGCTTTGCTCAGAATAGGTTTTCTTTATCATTTGAAAACACTAAGTTTTTATTTATCAAAAATCACCCAAGGAACCACCAATAGAAATTTGTGAACCTTCACCCTTGTTCAACCACAAGTTTTTAACTTAGAAATTGGGATGAGGAGATTCTTGATAGCTTCCATGCCTTGATGCTCAAATTGTCCTTTACCAAGGACATGGCTAAGTACTTAGATTTTACACTCTGCAGAGGTGGTGCACTTTCCCCACAAGAGTTGGTTTCACCAAGACAAGATCTTTGAGAAGCCTTCCCTTAGACCAGAATGGACACGTTCCAACCTATCATCCCCTACCACCAACTGTCCATTTGGCTAAGTTATTGCAACCTATATGATCCAGGCAGAGCCCATAATGCCATGTGGCTGCACTTGAAGCTTTTCAACATTTGACATCTTAAATCTCTTTGTTCCTGGGTGGCATTCCACAAGTGAGATACCAAGTTTGTTGGGAATATGCCCTAGAGGCAATCATGTATGATGATATTTCCCATTGTATTCATAAAGTTATTTAGTAGTCCTTGTATAAACATCTGATGTGTATCATTGAATATGTGATTCAGTTGTGGAACTATGCATTCATGTTGTTTGTACTAAATATCCTTGGTCATTGAGGTTGTGCTGGACACACAACTTAGACCAATGTGAAAGTTGGCTTGATGACTCGGTTCCACTTGTCATGGGCATGGAGATGCTATTCCAACTTACACAGACTAGGCTAAAGAGTTTAGCGAGTCGGATTGACCCATATTGAGGTACAACGAACTAAGTTGTCATTTGTATATCTCAATCAATGTAATCCTTAGACCTGAGGTTGTTGCATAGTCCGAGTTGAGGATCACCGACTTAGGTTCTGTCAAACGCTGATCCGTAACTGGGCAGTTATAAAGGCAGGGTTCGGGTCGACTGAGAATCAAGCTGCGTGATGTGAATAACCAAGATGGGATTTTGCCCCTCCACTCGGAGAGATATTCTCTGGGCCCTCTCGTGAGATATGATTCGGAAAGCATGGCCATGCACGACTCGGTTAAGTGTTAACCGAGGCGATCGGCTAAGAGTTAGTCGGGTGAATCACTTATCTCGGATCGAGAAGAGAGTCGGACTATTTAAGGGATGACATATATTCGCCTATAGTCTGACAAGGTATATCGTGAGGCAAAAGGGACTCGGACGTAAGTCGCATTGGAAAGGCAAGTCGTCATGACTCTTTGGTACTTGGGAATCGGCACGTTCTGCTAGGAGCCGATGCCGATTGATCGATTGTGAGTCGGACTCTAATCGTGTCCAAGTAACCATGAGCCTGCGGGGTCACACACTTAAGAGCGGGAGCAAGTTCGGATAGGATCTGAACATATAATCTGGTTGGGTTGGACCTAAACCAGATTAGGACTGAGTTAGTGAGTTGGACTCACGGTGACTAGTGTTATATGGGCTTTAGTGAATGGGTCGCGCGAGCAGAGCCCACGTTCACTCCCTATATATAGTGGAGCACAGTAACCCAGAAAAGGTTAATCGTTGTTCGGTTAGGTCATTCCATGTGTTGGAAACCCTAGCTCCACAGCAGTCCAGCCGCCGTAACGAACCTAGCAGTTCGCCGCCGGTGCTCCTCCTTGTACGTGTGGATACCAGCAGAGGTGCTGTGCGATCAGCACCAAGACGATCGGATCGTGAGGACTGCACTGCATCAACTGACGCGCTTCATCAGTAATCCGCAACCGCGCGTCTAGTGGTAAACCTCGTGGCTTTCTACCTCAGCTAGATCTTGGGATCACCACGTTAGAGGAAAATTTTATTTTATCTCCGCGTGGCCCAACAGTGGTATCAGAGCGATAGCTTCTGGTTTTAGGCTCGAGATCTCGCATATGAGATATGCGGTAGGCTATAGATGAGATCTATGTGCTGTTTTGGTGGTCGATCTATGAGATAGATCGGTTTTGTATGAAGTTGATTGGATCAACTGTACTCGGGGAATGGTAGATCTGATTTCCGTGATCATACTGCTGAGGTCGTGGAACGACATACCCCTACCGGTCGGCTTCCGCCATCGGGGTAGACTGTGACACGTAAATCCAGAAGCGGTGATCGAAGATCAAATGGTTTGATCGAATCGGAACGATGGTCGGAATCCATGTTCGGATCGTAGATGAGATCTATGTTTTCGGAAAAATCGTCGGGCGCTGCCCGCACCCGCGAGGGGCGCTGCCCCTTCGATCCCCGCCCGCTATCCGGCTAGCGGGACCGCCGGCTTCGCCCTGTCGTAGCGCCTTAGATGTCGTTGCGAGTTTCACAACGCCGGTAGATATTGTATCTATGCATAACTTGTTTTTGCAGGAAGTTGTGAATGGTATGGTTCATGTGCATGTGATGTATGTGTGTAATCCATACGTGATCTGCGAATCACGGTTTTTGTCAGCCGGCTGGAGCCTAGGTGCTGTCACTTTATTGTATAACGACCTGCGTGTCGGATTCTCTATGTAATTTACTTTACTAAGCTAGTGTAGCTGTTTGAGAACCCGGAAGGCATGCAAGGCGTTATACATGTCGGCGACATGGAGTAAGACGGCAAGTGACAAGAGTTGGCACGAGTCGGATTACAGGCTTTGTGGAGATGGAGATCGCCATGAAGAGAGCCATACCATTTCACATTATAATTGCTTTATTTTGTGTTATTGTTATGTCTCAGTTTTACCTCTATTAGATAGTCGGTAAAATTTAATCCCTCAAAGAAGGTCTAGTCGGTTTTCCCGCCAGTGTTTGCACCATCACAAGTCGGACATTTTTGGTAGTGGGCTCATAAAATTGAGGTGCTACCAATTCTTTCCAACTAGGTGGGTTCGAGTCGGACTCTTACTGCAGAAACACTCGGTAAGCTAGACGGGTCTATCACAACGGTTGTGGGACTCGGGGAAAGGTCAGATGGGAGCCGGGGCATGTGATGCCACCCGTCCAACAGGAGTCGCATGAGATGCGATTGACAAGGAGTTGTCTACCTAGATCACTTGGCGGCTAGCGGTGATGCTAAAGCTCACTAGCCGACTTGCTTATTTAGGATCCTGAATCACTAAGTAACCATCGGAGGGGTGTTGGTTCTAGTGGGAGCATAAAATATTAAAATGTTTAATATGCTTGCTCTTTTATGAATACATGTCTTAAGTGTTTTGCATATTTTCTGTTGTAGATCATGGCACCAAGTAGCAGTCACTCTCAGATATCCGGTTTTGCGTTGAGAACCATTCTTGAGAAAGATAAACTGAACGACACTAATTTTACCAACTGGTATCGAAATCTGAGAATTGTTCTCAAACAAGAAAAGAAGGACCATGTCCTAGACAACCCACTTCCAGATGAGCCGAATGAGAATGCGACTGTCGCAGCCACCAATGCCTACCGTCGGGCTAAGGATGAGTCCACGGATATCAGCTGTCTTATGCTTGCTCACATGGAACCGGACTTGCAAAAGCAGTTCGAGCATGTTGAGGCCTACGATATGATCGAAAGCCTCAAAAGTATGTTCCAGGCTCAGGCGAAGACTGAGAGGTATCAAGTCTCTCAGGCTTTGCTGAGTTGCAAGCTTAAGGATGGTGATCCACTGAGTCCGCATGTGATCAAAATGGTTGGTTACGTGCAGTCTCTGGAGAGGCTTGGCTACCCCATAAGCGAAGAGTTCGCTACGGATATAATTCTGAACTCTCTTCCTAGTGCATATGGGCAGTTCATTTCGAACTACCACATGCATGGTATGGATAAGAAGCTCACTGAATTGCATGGGATGCTCAAGCAGGCAGAGGCGGATCTCAAGAAGGGCACCAGTCAAGTGTTGATGGTGCAGAATAAGGCTAAGTTCAAGAAAAGTTCTTGGACTAAGAAGAAGGCTAAGTCAGGAGGAAAGCAGGCTCAGGACCCTGTCCCAAGCGTTTCCTCAGGGACTAAGCCATCTCCTTCAGCCGGATCCACTTGCTTCTACTGCAAGGCGGATGGCCACTGGAAGAGGAACTGCAGCAAGTACTTGGCCGACAAAGCCAAGAGTGGAGGTATGACTTCCGACTCAGGTACACTTGTTTGCAATGTTATAGACATATATCTTGCTGATGCACCTAATAGTTCTTGGGTATATGATACCGGATCAGTTATTCACATCTGCAACTCGTTGCAGGGACTGGTAAGAACTAGGAGCGTAGCAAGAGGCGAGGTTGATATTCGAGTCGGCAACAAAGCAAGAGTTGCTGCGTTGGAAGTCGGCACGATGCAACTTCATTTACCTTCCCGATTCATTATGGAACTAAATAATTGTTATTATGTTCCAGTGCTCAGTCGAAACATTATTTCTGCTTCATGTTTGATGAGGCAAGGCTATGAGTCGAATATCAAGAATAATGGTTGTTCTTTGTATTTGAATGATATGTTTCACGGCTTTGCACCCGTCCAGGACGGGTTATTTATTTTGAATCTTGATGGTGAGTCGGTTTATAACATAAATGTTAAAAGGTTGAAACCAAATGATCTGAATATGACTTACTTTTCGCACTGTCGGCTTGGTCATATAAGTTGGAAACGCATGAAGAAGCTCCATGATGATGGACTCCTAACTTCGTTCGACTTGGAGTCGTTCGAGACATGCGAATCTTGTATACTCGGCAAAATTACCAAGACACCTTTTGCAAAGAGTTGCGAAAGGGTGTCCGACTTGTTGGGACTAGTACATAGTGATGTATGTGGACCAATGAGCACGACAGCCAGGGGTGGTTATGAGTACTTCATTACCTTCACTGATGATTTGAGTAGGTATGGATATATCTACTTAATGAAACATAAGTCGGAAGCCTTTGAAAAGTTCAAAGAATTCCAGAATGAAGCACAGAATCAACTCGGCAAGAAAATAAAGTTTCTTCGGTCGGACCGAGGAGGCGAGTACATGAGCCATGAGTTTGATGACCATCTGAAAAGTTGTGGAATAGTTCCTCAACTTACTCCGCCAGGAACGCCACAAAGGAATGGTGTTTCGGAAAGGCGGAATCGGACCTTGTTGGACATGGTACGATCAATGATGAGTAGGACAGATCTGCCTTTATCATTTTGGGGTTATTGTCTAGAAACAGCGGCGTTCACACTAAACAAAGTACCATCAAAATCGGTAGAGAAGACACCGCATGAGATGTGGACAGGCAAAAAGCCGAGTTTGTCTTTTCTTAAGATTTGGGGTTGTGAAGCTTTTGTCAAGCGACTTCAGTCGGACAAGCTTACGGCCAAGTCGGATAAATGTATTTTCGTGGGGTATCCGAGGGAAACCTTGGGTTACTACTTCTACAACCGAGAAGAGGGCAAAGTGTTTGTCGCTCGGAACGGTGTCTTCCTTGAGAAAGAGTTTCTCAGTCAGGGAGTAAGTGGGAGCACGGTGCAACTCGAAGAAATCCGAGAGGAATCGGCTAGTAGCGAATCGGCAAAAACCTTGGAGGTTGAGCCGATCGTGGCAGCTGAGCCGACAGCAGCACCTGTACTACGAAGATCGGCAAGATTACGAAGTGTTCGTGATGTGTTACTGTTAGACAGTGATGAGCCGGCAAATTATTCGGAAGCGATGGTGGGATCTGATTCCGAGTCATGGCTTGGAGCCATGAGATCCGAGATAAAGTCCATGGATGAAAATCAAGTTTGGAACTTGGTTGATCTGCCAGAAGGTGCAAGACCCGTCGAGTGCAAATGGGTCTTTAAGAAGAAAACTGATATGGATGGAAATGTTTCAATCTATAAAACACGCCTTGTCGCGAAGGCGTTCCGACAAGTTCAAGGAGTTGATTACGACGAGACCTTCTCGCCCGTAGCGATGCTTAAATCAGTTCGGATCATGTTAGCTATAGCGGCCTATTTCGACTATGAGATATGGCAGATGGATGTCAAAACGGCTTTCCTTAACGGAAATTTAACCGAGGACGTGTATATGATACAGCCCGAGGGTTTTGTCGATCCGGCTAATGCTGACAAGGTATGCAAACTTCAGAAATCCATTTATGGGTTGAAGCAAGCATCTCGGAGTTGGAATATTCGCTTTGATGAGGTAGTCAAATCGTTTGGCTTCATCAAGAGTGATTATGATTCTTGTTTGTACAAGAACTTTAGTGGGAACAAAGTAAATTTTCTAATCTTATATGTGGATGACATATTACTGATTGGAAATGATGTCCAGATGTTGCAAGAAACCAAGGAATCATTGGAAAGGAGTTTCTCAATGAAAGACTTGGGTGAGGCAACATACATCCTCGGAATCCGGATCTATAGAGATAGATCAAGGAGGCTCATTGGATTGAGTCAGAGTACTTATTTGGACAAAGTGTTGAAGAAGTTCAACATGGAATCGTCTAAGAAGGGGTTCTTACCGATGTCCCATGGTGTAAAACTTAGCAAGACTCAGTGTCCTTCGACAACTGATGAGCGAAGTCGGATGAGTGCGATTCCATATGCTTCTGCAGACGGATCCATCATGTACGCCATGATTTGTACTAGGCCAGATGTTTCCTATGCTCTAAGTGTTGTGAGCAGATACCAGGCTGATCCTGGAGAGATCCACTGGACAGCGGCTAAAAATATCCTAAAGTACTTGAGAAGGACTAAGGATATGTTCTTGGTTTATGGTGGTGAAGATGAACTTAGTGTAAAGGGTTACACGGATGCGAGTTATCTCACCGACTCTGATGATTCTCGCTCGCAATCCGGATACGTGTTTATTATAAACGGAGGTGCTGTGAGCTGGAAGAGTTCCAAGCAAGAGACTGTGTCTGCGTCTACAACAGAGGCTGAGTATATTGCCGCCTCGGAGGCAGCAAAGGAAGCTGTTTGGATGAGGAATTTCCTCATGGATCTTGGTGTGGTTTAGGGCTCGTCCAATCCGTTGGACGTGTATTGTGACAACAATGGTGCTATTGCACAAGCCAAGGAACCTAGACAACACCAGAAGAACAAGCACATACTCATGCGGTACCACCTAATTCGCCAGTTCGTGGATCAGGGTGATATCAAGTTATGCAAGGTACACACGGATGCAAATATTGCGGATCCGTTGACAAAGCCGTTACCCTAGCCGAAGCATGAGGCGCACCTGAGAGCCATGGGCATTAGATGCTTAGACATGTGATGTCGGAAGATTGACTCTAGTGCAAGTGGGAGACTGTTGGGAATATGCCCTAGAGGCAATCATGTATGATGATATTTCCCATTGTATTCATAAAGTTATTTAGTAGTCCTTGTATAAACATCTGATGTGTATCATTGAATATGTGATTCAGTTGTGGAACTATGCATTCATGTTGTTTGTACTAAATATCCTTGGTCATTGAGGTTGTGCTGGACACACAACTTAGACCAATGTGAAAGTTGGCTTGATGACTCGGTTCCACTTGTCATGGGCATGGAGATGCTATTCCAACTTACACAGACTAGGCTAAAGAGTTTAGCGAGTCGGATTGACCCATATTGAGGTACAACGAACTAAGCTGTCATTTGTATATCTCAATCAATGTAATCCTTAGACCTGAGGTTGTTGCATAGTCCGAGTTGAGGATCACCGACTTAGGTTCTGTCAAACGCTGATCCGTAACTGGGCAGTTATAAAGGCAGGGTTCGGGTCGAATGAGAATCAAGCTGCGTGATGTGAATAACCAAGATGGGATTTTGCCCCTCCACTCGGAGAGATATTCTCTGGGCCCTCTCGTGAGATATGATTCGGAAAGCATGGCCATGCACGACTCGGTTAAGTGTTAACCGAGGCGATCGGCTAAGAGTTAGTCGGGTGAATCACTTATCTCGGATCGAGAAGAGAGTCGGACTATTTAAGGGATGACATATATTCGCCTATAGTCTGACAAGGTATATCGTGAGGCAAAAGGGACTCGGACGTAAGTCGCATTGGAAAGGCAAGTCGTCATGACTCTTTGGTACTTCGGAATCGGCACGTTCTACTAGGAGTCGATGCCGATTGATCGATTGTGAGTCGGACTCTAATCGTGTCCAAGTAACCATAAGCCTGCGGGGTCACACACTTAAGAGCGGGAGCAAGTTCGGATAGGATCTGAACATATAATCTGGTTGGGTTGGACCTAAACCAGATTAGGACTGAGTTAGTGAGTTGGACTCACGGTGACTAGTGTTATATGGGCTTTAGTGAATGGGTCGCGCGAGCAGAGCCCACATTCACTGCCTATATATAGTGGAGAACAGTAACCCAGAAAAGGTTAATCGTTGTTCGGTTAGGTCATTCCATGTGTTGGAAACCCTAGCTCCACAGCAGTCCAGCCGCCGTAACGAACCTAGCAGTTCGCCGCCGGTGCTCCTCCTTGTACGTGTGGATACCAGCAGAGGTGTTGTGCGATCAGCACCAAGACGATCGGATCGTGAGGACTGCACTGCATCAACTGACGCGCTTCATCAGTAATCCGCAACCGCGCGTCTCGTGGTAAACCTCGTGGCTTTCTACCTCAGCTAGATCTTGGGATCACCACGTTAGAGGAAAATTTTATTTTATCTCCGCGTGGCCCAACAAAGTTTTCCCCAGTATACTGGACTTGGTGATACCCAAGTTTTCCCCAGCATACTGGAATTGTGGAACCACTCAACACAAACCTTTCTTTCCATTCCACCCAGGTGATTCATTCACTTAGTTGTTTTATTAAACAAAACACAAGTCCTTGACTTAGAAATATTCCATAGCATGAATATAATCCACCCTTGTTTTCTACTAGCTAAGCTAAGCATGATGTTAGTAGGAATCTTAACTTAGGAAAATTCTACTAAGGTTTCATCTACTAGGATTTCCCATGACATAGTTTATACTTAGCAAAAATTCCATGCAAGTCCTACTTAGAAATATCACTAATGCATAGTGAAAATAATAGGACAAAAGTATGAAGCATCACTTTCCTTTTTGGTAGATATTATAAGTTCACTCCTTGATCTTTGCAATAGTCACACTCTTCAAATGTCACTACAATTCAATCAAGCAAGGCACAAATTTTAATCTACCATTCCAGCAATCATCACATAAAATAATAAAAACAAAGCAATGCATGCAAACATGCCAAAGGTTGTTTTATTTGAAAAAGTGGTTTCTAATAGGTTATAAACATTTGAAAACACATATTGGTCATTTACAAAAAGTGGTAAAACCATTTGATATTAAGTTGGTGAAAAATGGCCTCTTTAAATCATTTTTGTTTTGCTAGAAATGGTTCAAACCAAAGTAATATATTCTAGTGTTTGACAAATACATTTTTAAACACAAATGTTAGTGTTTTATGGTCAAGTGTTTAATATTAAAACCATTTGCAAAAGGTTACACCTATAAACCATTTTTATACCAAAACAATATTTTATATTGTTGAAATTGCCTTTTAGCAAAGTAATAATTTATAGGGTTCATAAAATATATTTTTAAATCTCAAAACTTGGTGTTTAGGGTCAGAGAGTTTAATTCAAATCATTTCCCAAAGGTTTTTACTCAAAAAGCATTTTAACACATAAACAATATTCTTGTTTGACTAGAAATGTTCTAATTCAAAATTTTATTCTTTGGCTTCATCAAATACACTTTTAATTCCACGAGTTGTTTTATATGGTAAGTAGGTTCAAAACAATCCAATTGCCAAAGATTTTACTATAAAAAAATCCTAGAATAAAATTTATATACAAATTATGCCTACACATGTTTCTGTAAAAACAAACAATTTAACAGAAGCAATTTACTAAACAAAGCACATGGTTGGATATAGTTTGTTTTGTTGATTCCATTGATATAAAATTTGCAAAATTTGGACGTGTATATTTAAAGTTATGCAATTTAGAAGATTGAACATCTAATAGAACAAAATTTCTGTTTTAAAACAAACCCTGGACACATGGCTCAACCTTACTGGCTAAAAACGGTGCGCGTGGATCGCTAGATTCTAACCGTCAGATCTAATGTGCATCGCACGGCTCACAGACGTGATACCTCTTTGGTTAAGTCAATCTATCCTACTCGTTAGATCCAAATCGAACGGCGCACACGCGCTTGGCCAACAATGGGCGGCGCTGGTGATGGCTAACGGCAGTGCGCGCTTAGACGGTGGCGTCGACGTCGGGCACGCTCAATCGTTGACGAAGGTGAAGATTGCAGGCGCGCTAAGGCAAATGGAGAGCAGCGTTAGATGCGCGCGAGAGAGTAGAATGCGAGAGCATCAACGAGAGGGTCTGGGGTGTTCTGTACTCACCGGGGGAACTCGTCGGAGTTGAGGTAGGAGGCGGCGACGCTCTGATGTTGATGTTGCTGAGCCCTTGGTGCATGCGCGGCCAAGCTGGGGCTATGGGCAGGTTCTACTGACGGTGGGGAGCAAGCTGGTGGATGCCAGGGAGTGGAGGGTGGTCTAGCTTCGCCGGAATTGGCCGGAAGAGGTCGTCGGGGCAGTGGAGGTTCCGAGCAAAATCGGAGCAGCCTGGTGGCTCCGGTAGGGTGATGATTGGGGGAAAGGGAGAGGGGAGCATGGCGATTAAGTATGTGTGGTCGCGGGCGGGATTTACTGGTGCATTTAACGAGAATTGAAGCTGCGAATTCACACAGGAAACGTCCGGAGGAATGAGGGGGAGGAACTGGTCGTGAGGACGACGATGAGCTGGCGGTGGGGTCGATTGGTCATTGAGTGAGGAAGTTACGCGTGGGGTCAGGTCATCAGGGAGTGAGGGGGTACGGTCTGCGGTGAGAAAAGAACGAGCGGGGAGAGAGGGAGTTGGCTGGACTGGGCTAGCTGGGCCTAGCCTGATTGGGCTGGTTGGTTTTCATTTTTTTATACTGATTCATTTTTCTTTTTCTGTTTCCATTATTCTGTTTTGATTTTGTTTAATCATTTCAAATAACCATTTGAATTCAAACTTCTACCAAACTTTGTGTAGATTTTAATACTGTTATTTAACATATTCTGAAGTCAAATTTAGAATAATTCTTTTATTCTTTTTAGGGTCTTTTATTTATTTTAAAAATAGACATTTGTCTTTATTTCAAAATAAGATTTAAATATGTTTTAAACTCTATTTGAATTCTAAATTTTACCAAACCTTTTTCAGTAGGTTTTATTTATTCAGAATAATTTTACTTTGAATTATTTAAAACATTTTAATATGATTGTTAATCACTTAATTTGGGCAATTCTGTCTTTATTCAAATAGGGATAGAATTTGGTTAATGCCATTTTATTTTATTTGAATATTATTTATCCATTTATTTCATTTGGACTTGGATTATATTTATTCCATTTTCTCATGGATTAGGCCAAGATTTAATTTGGTTTTTTAAATATTCCCTATTAATTAATTCTTTTCTTTATCTTATAAAATCCAAATCTTTTTATTTATAGATCCAAAGTTGGTGATTCCAATTTGTGAAATCTTATTTAATATTTGTTTATCCTTTTAAATATCTTTAGGGTTATTTGCTCACCATTTAGTATGGATTTTTAGATAGGTACTTTATTAGCTTTGGAAATTCAATTTCCTTATCTTACTCAATTCATAAGATTTTATCTATGGCTCCAAATTAAGTGAAACCAATTCCCATGGTTTTATAATATTTCCATTTGTCATTCTTGATCATTTCTATTTGTTTGTTGACAAATTTTATATGGATCAAATCCATGGTCTTAGAGATATGTTGGAAAACTCCCATTAGGGTTTTAGGGTTTTGATTTATTTTCCAAGTGTTTAAATTTCAAGATGCATTTATGAAGAATGCATTTCACTTGATTTGAATTTATTTTGATTCAAATTTTATTCAAAGTTTGTAAGACATGGGTTTTGATGAATTCATTTCAAAATAAAAAGTTTCTTTTCACCCTAAATTTCAACAATTATTTATTTTGTTTATTTATTTTTCACATTACAAAATTTGGAAAATTTTGGGATGTGACATTAAAATACTGATATCAGGCTATTGACAAGCCTTTAACCAGTCACCAAGTAAAGGTCGGGCTTCGTTTACAAAGGACACCATAAACACAACTCCTATAACCAATTATAGAAGAAGCCTTATGAGAAGTGGTTGTTATTGCTGATTCAAGGAATATGGCAATAGATCTTCCGACTGATTGTGAAAACCAATACATTAATCTTGCTAGAGTTACAATAGACCTACATCATAACTTTGAGGAACACCAATCATCATTGTTGCTTGAGATTCAGCTTTGGTTAGGTGGAATGATACTTCAGACTCAGCATGTCTGAATAGAAAGGGTGGAACATTTACACAGAGGTAAAGTCACTATATTCTCAAGACATGGACTTTAATGCAAAGCTCTAAAAGATGAGCTAGATTGCGGAACCCATGTGATAGCAAGTTACCAAAAGATAATTGCATCTACATGATTTGTTTGCAATGAAACACAAGTGAGTCCTTGTTTAGGAAACATTTAGGAGGATATCAAAGTTTTGTTGGACTTCTTATCTTCCGCGAACAAATCAATCAGTGGCTTGGTGTGCTTGGAGGATCATCTCGAGATGTGAAGGTATCAACCTACCATATCAAGAATACCTCACACATGCTTGACTAATTTGAAATGATTCCTGAGGAAACAAAGACAACTCTACTCAGATCCACAACGACAACTCTCAACATTTGCACGTGAACCAGAGAAGGTTACTTCTAGCATCCAGAACACATACTTCAATATAACACGAAGATGGTTCTCAAAAGTTTCCAACATTAATGCCAAATGTTTCATACGAATCTGTCATAACATGGAGAAGTTAAGAATGTCATTTATGGGCTCAATAACAAACTTATCTGTACACTCCTAAAAGATGGACTCACATGTTGTATGAATGAGGCATAGACATTGGTCAAACCAGAGGACATGGAGATGTACTTAAGTGAAACATCACAAGTAGATACACCATCCAGATGGTCCTTGGAACTGAGTCTGATTTGACGATAACCCAATCAAATCAAAGACAGGAAAGATAACATATCCACGAAGGACATGCTATCTTACTTCAGCACGAGTAGAACTAGACATCCCTTTAAGGAGGAATAGAGTTGGATAAACCTTTCGTCTTACAACTCTCCAAGTTGTTGTTTAAGATCAACCAACTAGTTTAGGGGTATCTAGTATGGATCCTTGGAGAAAGGAGCAATTCAAAGAACTTGCTTGCCGAAGAACCTAACAACACAGTCATGTGGCAACATGGACATACTTTTAGAAGACATCCAGAATATCATGGACCACCGATATGTCACTTAGTTCGAGAGGGAAACTTGCTTGGTAAGGAAAGAAGATATAGTCTCAGAGCTTCAGTATGAACCTAACTCTTTGACTAAGGAGAGTGCACCAGAATAACGGACTTGGTAGCACAATCATCCTTGGGTTAGTGATAAAATTATCCATCACACTAAGAATGATACAAATGTCCTTGAAGTTCAAAGCAATAAGAATTGCTAAGAATCTCAGGTGACCACATTATTACGCACACGCAACATTTCATGAGCGCTATCAACTCAGTGGAAGGGTGGGTAAAATGTGTAAGAGCATCACTTCATTAAGAGGGTCATGAGACTCAGCACGACCTCTTATTATAGAAAGGGTGTGATACTTTAAGGTAGTACAGAACATGAGCTAATCAGCGCTTATTGATCTGTGGATTACAACACTTTAACCTGGTCTTAGAAATGACGAGGTACTGGAGTTTGTTTCTCCTGACATCCCAAACTGGTTTGTCATGATGGACCACAAGAGTATCTTGCATCGGAAGAAACCAATGCACATTTACGGCTTGGCTACCAACTGGTAGACAAAGGTCGAAAAGCAACAAGGAAAAGAACATGCTCAGGATGGAATCCCAAGATGTGGATGCAAAAGTCAACAATCTTCCGAAAACCGATGCATAGAAAAGGAAGGTGTGGCAGAGTCACGAGTATAGAAGCGAGACTCACGAGGAGTACTCTTATCGTGATCTATTTGGTTCCATTAAAGAACATCTGCCGAAGCATGTGGTAGGGGAAGTCCTTTATCGTCACTGTTCAATAGCGACAATATCCACATGCTTGAAGGCTATACTAGAAGGTACTAACCATCCTGAAGTAATGTGTGAACATTAACAACAGGGGTCAACAAAATGGATCTTGAGTTAAAGATCAGCGTCATGTACAAGATTCGCAACACCAGAATCCAGCACAATCGGGGATCTTAGGTTCAAGTCCGAGGGTTAAAACCCAAAGAAAGGAATAACTACTACTTGAGTGACAAAGCGTACACTACAAGATAATAATCACGAGGTAACTTCCAAGAGAAGAAATGACTTTTGAAGTACCCAAACAAATGAAAAGGAGGCACACGAGGAGAAAGAAAAACCTCGAAGCCTAGAACAGAACAATATGGAACCATCAACATGATGTTGTAGACCCATTAAATAGAGATATTATGATAGAAAGAAATCCCTCCGAAGAAACGGAACAAAGGGAAACATGGAACACACACAACTCACTCTAGAGAACTCAACACTAGGTCAAATGGTTGAGAACCGGCATGCCTAAAGAGGCAACTAAGTTTTTGAAAGATGAGACGAGATAGCAAAACTTTTCCAAATCAAAACAAGATAAGATGACCCAGAGTTAGAGCAAAACTGGATAAGGAGAAAAAGAAGCATACCAGAGTTTTCGCACATAATTTTCATCTTTGAAAATAGTTTTCACAAACACTAGACTCAACATCGACCAATAGAAAGGTTTCCTATAGTCGGTACTGCTCTGATACCAAAACCTGTGACACCCCCGGGATTAGGTCTAGACAAATACCAGATCCTCATCTGATATAAGCCTCACCTAAATTCCGAAACATGCAGGGAAAGGTCGGTAACATTACAAAACATACAAACCATACAATAATAAGGTAAGCTCTTAAGAGAGTTACGAACCAGTCATACAAACCAGGGGTCACAAACCCATCATTACATCAAACAACGGAAGCAAACAAGTTGTTCTAAACAACAAACTTAGCAAAGGGCCTAAGAGGCCATAAACAGAAGTAGCGAACCTTCCATAGATCCTAGGCTGCTTCCCGGGAACCCCGACTACTCGTCGACTTCGACGTAGAAACCACCTTCATTTGGAGTAGCATCATCTGTAGAAAAACATTAACAGTACCTCTCTTCCCGGACTACCCCCTCAAACAACCCCGAGGAAGTATTCCGGATCTCACTTTAGTTGGCAAGTTTTAGCATTCGGTTATAGTTCTCTATGATCTTCACGTCTGTTCCCAAGTTCGTCCATAACCACGGACACGGCTTTTCGAAAAGATTAATAACCCTGCAGGGTGTACAACTTTACCCACACGTGCCAATCGATTCTTAATGCCACTATAGATTAGCCCTCTTCCTTGGAAGGCCGGCAGAGAGTGGTTGACCACGACCTTTACCTTGCTTTCGTCGAGACCATGAGTCACGCACTAGGGAGATGCTGCTGTAACGGGTCGAGTCCCGAAGCCGGTCCCTAATGATGTGCGCAGGGTCCAAGATTACGGATGCCGGGCATCTCTTGTTCCTGGCCACGCTTACCTACCTGTTATGAATGCACCTCCTTCACCTCCATTCAAGAACAACCAAGATGCGTATGTCGAATGGAAAGCCTGAACTATGTGACTCATGGAATCTACTCGGCAAGTTAGTTGGTCGAGGGGGTTTCCAGGCCCCCGTGTGGTTGTACGCTTGTCTTGGTTCAAGAGGCAAGAACATCGGGTCCTAAGGGTGGCAAGTATGGGACTGCAAAAACCACAACCCACCGTGGCCTCCCGTACAATCCTTAGCATGTTTATTATCCATATCTGATCATACCACGTCATCCTGTCAAACTAGGTTCATTCACGGCTCTGATTCATCAACCGGATGGACCAGTGGTAACAGCTAAGCATGGCTAAGCACAACAGATATAACAGTTCTAGCAACACTTCACAAGCTCAAACCCTAGTTATGCTAGGAGCAGTGGATCAGGGAATTTAGGCTAAAAGGAAAACATGCATCAGATAAGATTACTCTATCTATCGATAAAAGACTTTGGAATCGTATGCACATGGCAAGAATGAAATACTTTGAAAGCATAGGATTCATATGTATGTGTGGGGCTTCGCTTGCCTTTGCCAGTTGATAACCAATAAGCAGATCTTCAGACACCTGGTACTTGACTTGGTTATAATTGGTCAAGTATTGTTCTCCGATCTTCAATCTTCGACGGTGTTGATCTCGGTCTTCGGTCATGATCTCGATTCCGATATCGTATTCTACCAGAGAAGAACCAAATACCGGAAAGGAAGAGAAACATTCAACACATGGCATCAATGCAATGCTCAATCAAGGATGATGATATGAGAAGTTAATTGCATTGAAATAAACCCTAATACATGCTTTCTCATTTTAATCGGAGTCTGAGGGGTCCAAACCCTAATTCGGAGAAACCCCAGATGTATATGAGAGGGTGCATTTATTTCTTCTAATTAAACTTGTCATGAGAGTTGATTAACAATGCATGATTATGTCTTACATAGATAGGCCTCATTTTTCTGAATATTTTGATATATTGTTTATATTTTTCTGATTTAAAATGTATTAGTTATGATTTTTCCCAATTTTAATCCATTTTAAATCATTTTAGGAAATTATAAAACATTTTTGGATTATTTAAATTATTTTCCAGCTTGGGCCCACATGTCATAAGTTTAATCATTTTATAAAACATTTTCTAAAATTATTAAAATCCTAACAAGGGTGGCCCACAGGGGTGTATATTAATTCCAGAAATGATTTTAGAAAACATTAAAACAAAAGAAAAAGGTTTATGGCATCAGCATGACGTCATGCTGACGTCAGCTTCTCCATTGCTCACAGATCGAGCACGGGACAGGA
Source organism: Avena atlantica (assembly GCA_910589765.1). Classification (NCBI taxonomy): domain Eukaryota; kingdom Viridiplantae; phylum Streptophyta; class Magnoliopsida; order Poales; family Poaceae; genus Avena; species Avena atlantica. Next base: position 54,519,491 of record OU342733.1, read on the forward strand.
GATTGGGGACGCGCGCGCATGCGTGGCTAGGGGCGTCGGGGAGAGCTTAGCGTGGGCTACCTAAAGATGGTGGTGCCGCTGTTTATTGACCACCGGAGCTTCGCCGGCAACGATGGATAGTGACGGCGGTGGCAGTTGCACGGCGCGGTGGCAACAGAGAGAGAGAGGGAGGATAAGGAAGGCACGGGGAGGTGCAGAGGCTCACCGCAAACGCGATGGAGGGCTCGGAGGGGAACGGGGTGGCCGGATTCGATGGCGGAGACGGTGGCCGGAGTCGGAGCTCAGGGTGACAGTGACATCGATTCCTGGCGTGTGGGGTCGATTCCTTCAGCGAGGGAGCTCATATCGACGAAGCGCGGCTCATCGCAGCTTCAGCTAGGCTCGGGGACGCTCGGAGCGGCGGTGACGACCTAGTTCTGCGGCGGCTAGGGCTTGGCCAAAGGGGGAAAATAGCAGAGAGGGCGAGAGAGAGCAAGATGGGAATGGGGAGAGAGAGCTCGACGAGGCGGTTCTTATCCTCTCGATCATCGGCGGTGGCGGGCATCGCAACGCGGCGTCCATCGGGCGACGGAGGTGCTACCATGCAGCAGCTTGGCGGCAGGAGGAAGATGACAGGGAGGACAAGGCCGAAGGGGTACCAGGCCAGCTGGGCTGCAGACGGGCCGAGTGGGCCGCGGTGGGGCACGCGTGAGCGGCAGAGAGACTCGTAAGGAAAGGAGAGAAACTGGGCTGCGGCCCAGATTAGGTTAGGAGCACATTTTTTCTTTCTGAAATAATTTTTATTTCTATTTTGTTTATCTCTTTTGTATATTCCGTTGAAAATCTGTTTTGAATATTTTCAAAATACAGAAAATTTTATAAACACTTTAAATACTGCAGAACCCTTATAATCCATTTGGGTTCCAAATATTTTTGTGTTTTCAGAATATTTAAACCCATTTGAAGGTTTTCAAATAGAGAAAGGAAAAATAGGGTTTAGGGTTTTGTGATTAATTCTTGCATGCATTTTAAGATGATGCTCATGCTATGCACAAATCAAACCCTAATTAATATTTAATGAAACTAGGGTTGTTACAGCTGACGAACCGACTAACTGCTGCAACGCAGCCTGTTATCCATTATATGTCCTTCAGGATTGTCGGACGATTTATGTTTAGGATGGCCTTGATATTCTCCGAGTTGACCTCGATTCCATGCTGGGAAACGATGAAGCCTAACAATTTGCCGGCCGGAACCCCGAAGACGCACTTCTTTGGGTTAAGCATCATGTTGTATTTCTGGAGATTATCAAAGGTTTCCTTTAAGTCGCAGATTAAGTCGTTTGACTTTTTAGACATCACCGCTATATCGTCCACATAGGCGTGAACGTTCCGACCAATTTGATCATGTAGGCAACGTTGCATTGTCCGCTGGTATGTAGCACCTGCGTTTTTAGCCCAAAGGGCATCGTGACATAGCAAAACGTGTTGTGAGGTGTGGTGAACGAAGTGGCCAATTGGTCTGACTTCCTCATCTTAATCTGGTGGTATCCTGAGTATGCATCGAGAAAACACAAAATCTCCGAGCCAGCCATCGAGTCAATGACTTGGTCAATGCGAGGCAAAGCAAACGGATCTTTGGGACATGCTTTGTTCAAGCCGGTGTAATCAACGCACATTCTTAATTCTTTGGTTCCCTTTTTGGGGACAAGTACTAGATTGGCCATCCATCGGGTGTGAAGGACTTCTCGGATAAAACTAGCCTTAAGTAACCTAGCTATCTCTTTGCCTATGGCACGTCTCTTCTCGTCTCCGAAGCATCGTAAAGGTTGTTTCACCGGTTTGCATTTTGGATCAATATTCAAGTTGTGCTCGGCAAGTTCCCTAGGTACACCTTTCATGTCGACAGGTTGCCAGGCAAAGATGTCCTTATTCTCACAGAGGAACTCGACGAGCGCGCTTTCCTATTTAGGGTCCAGGTTCGTCCCAATGGCAGTGGTCTTGGAGGCATTGCCTACCACAAGTTCCACCAGCTTGGTTTCGATGGCGGCCTTGAAGGCTGGGGCGGGGTTAGAAATCTGCTTCTTCGACGCCGGCATCTCCGAGGCATCGACCTTGCTCTGGATCTCCTTGAATTCTTTGCTATAGAGGACATCTTCCGAAAAGGCTGCTTCGCCAATCTCGCAGTCCCTTGCCTTGGTAAAGCTTCCAGATACGGTGATGACACCGTTTGGTCCGGGTATTTTGAGCTTATTGTAGACGAAGCATGGCTTGGCCATGAAGGCGTGGAAGATGTCGCGTTGATACGTCCAATTTGCATCACCATTCTATATCATAATTTGCCTCTATTCATTGATATATGTCTTATTATGAGGTAATACTTATGTCTTTTCATCTGTTTATGCATGTTGGATGATTCTTGGAGGATGAACTGCCGGAGTCTGGATTCGGATGCAAAAGGAGGTGTTTTGATGCAATTTTGCGAAGATCAGAAAAATATGGGGAAATTATATTTTTCCATAAGACAGAGGAAGCTAGAAGGGGAGGCGAAGAAGGGCCGCAGGGGGCCCACAACCCCCTAGGTGCGGGTCCCCCTGGGTCGCGCCTAGGGAAGGTGTGGCCCACCTGCTCGGCTCCCGACTCCGCCCTCTCGCCTATATCTTCCCTACAAAACCCTAACACCAGGGGAGCAACCATAAATAGATTTTCGCCGCCTTTGCAGGGCAAAAAACACCGAGAGAGAAAGATCTCTCCGGTATATAGATTTCTGCCGGGGAAATTCCTTCCCGGAGAGGGGAGATCGTCGCCATCAACACCATCGTCAAGCTAGGCTTCATCAGGATCATCATCATCCACACCATCATCTCCACCAGCACCATCATCATTACTACATCCCGTTGTAACAATCGTGTTGAATACTTTCTTAGTTCATTAGGGGAAACTTTCCCGGTGTTAATTACTATTGTAGTTGATGCTTGTGAGTGGAACCATTGGATTATTGTTTATGTTCAGATTGTTATCCATTATCATATCATCTTTGATCTTGATCCATATGATGTCTCGTGAGTAGTTCGTTTAGTTCTTGAGGACATGGGAGAAGTCATGTTGTTAGTAGTTCATTTGTGTTGAGTTATTATTCAATGGTTTAGTATTTAAGTTGTGGTGCTATTCTTCTAGTGGTGTCATGTGAACATTGACTACATGATACTTCACCATTTATGGGCCTAGGGGGATGCATTGTGTATTTGGCTACTAATTGTGGGGTTGCCGGAGTGACAGAAACCTGAACCCCCGTTAGGACACCTTTGCATAAGGGAGCGTAGGATCTCAGAGTTTAAGGTTGTGGTTACATTTATATCTTAATTACTTTCCTGTAGTTGTGGATGCTTGCACGGGGTTTAATCACAAGTATGTATGTCCAAGTAAGGTCGGTATGTTAGCACAGGTTCACCCACACAACACTTACAACACCAAAGAAGAGTACTCATCTATTTGAAGCGAAAGCATTTGATATAATTCACATGTGTCCTCGAGAACGTTTGGTCCTTATAAGTATTTCCACCGGCTTGTCCTTTGATAAGAAAGGATTGGGCCACTTGATACATTTGCTTGCTGTCTTTATTACTTGCTCCTTGTTTTGTTGCTTTATCAGAAAACCACTAAAAATCCATTTTCTAAGTATTTACAGAGATTTCCTACTCCATACCACTAGTTAACACCTTCTTCTCCTTGTTGGTATCGACACTCCTATTTATCGAAAGTACTGTGATACACTCATACACCCCCTATACTTGTGGGTCATCAAGACTGTTTTCTGGCGCCGTTGCCAGGGAGTGAAGCGCTATTGAAGAGTGGAACTGGTAAGGGAAACTTCTACTATGAGTATTTATTTTGTTTCTATTTGATGATTTGTTTCCAATATGGATAACCCACTTGGTTTTATGTTTGGGAAAACTACTACCACTGCTAGCGTAGTAGATGAACCACCACCTGTTGAGATAGATTCTTTTAAGATACCTACAAGTATTGTTGATCGTGTTATGGGTAATTATTATTTTGGGGATGGAACTGTTCATCATGGTGATCATTTTCTCTTTATCCATGAATTATGCGGGTTGTTTAAGTGTGTAGGTATCAAAACTGAACAGGTGAAGAAGAAGTTACTCTCCATATCCTTGAAAGGGAGAGCTGAAGCATGGTATAAGCTGCTGAAGGATGGATAATCCATGGAATGGTAGGAGATGTCATCTCTATTTTATTCTAAATTTTATCCTCCCAGTGAGATTCATAAGGATAGAAATCTGATATATAACTTTTGGCCTCGTTATGGAGAGATTACAGCTCAAGCTTAGGGGAGATTGAAGTTACTAATGCTTAAATGTCCTATTCATGAACTCCCTAACAATATTATTATCAATAACTTTTATGCTAGGGTTCCTCTTCGTGATAAAGATTTACTAGATTCTTCTTGTGCATGATCATTCACGCGTATGAAGGAAGAAGCTAATGGGATCTCCTAGACCGTATTCAAGAGAACATTGAAACTTGGGAGAATGACAAAGGAAGAAAGTTAGGTATAAACTATGATTATGAATGCATTAAATCTTTTATGGGGATTGCTAGATTTCTTGATATTAGTAATGAGTTTGGTCTTGATCCTCAAGTTCTTGCAAAAAAAATTAATGCCTTTGTCTCTTATATTGAAATTCCCAAGAAAGAGTGGGACAAGTACCATGCTCCTTATAAAGACATTGTTACCCATGTTCCTTCTAGCATAGAGGTTTGTATTGTTGATCCTAATTTGCCTGAACCTTATGTTGAGAAAATCCCTTTTCATGCTAAGGTAAGGGAACATTCCATTATAGCTAATGTGGTTAGCAAAAGCGCAAAGAAAATTGTGGAGCCCGATGAGCTTATTAATATTGAGCATGTGGTAGCTATTGTGAAAGATCTTGTCACTAGAAATATAGAGGATGAGCACATTGTCTTCTGTGAAGATGCTACTAATATTGTTTCTCATCCTAAAAAATCTAGAAAAGATAGTGTCCATGTGCTTTCTGTTAGAATTGGTAATAATAGCTATTATGGTTTATGTGATATTGGTGCTAGTTCTAGTGTTATTCCTTATGAGCTTTACATACAAATTATGCATGAAATTGGTCCTTGTGAGCTTGAGGACGTTGATGTGGTTATTCACCTTGCTAATAGAGAGCAAGTTTGCCCTATTGGCATTGTAAGAGATGTGGAGGTCCTTTTGTGGTAAGATTAAATATCCTGCTGATTTTCTAGTACTTGGTAAAGAAGCTAGTAAAACCTATCATGTTATATTTGGTAGACCCTTCCTGAATACTTGTGGGGCTATCATAGATTGTAGGAAGGAAAAAGTTTTGACTAAGTTTGATGGAGAGTCTTATGAGTTTAATTTTTCCAAATTTTCTAAAACTCCTTATGAAAATGAACTGTCTGATGACGATTTCAGGGTTGAACAACTTTCTGCTATTTCTCTTGCTCCTAACAATGCCCTGCAGTAGTTTATGGAAGATCATGAGAGTGATTTCTTCATGAAGGAAAGAAATTAGATTGACGAGGTTTTCCTTCGTCAGCCTGAGCAACTTAAGCATAATCTACCCGTGGAAGATTTGGGTACCACACTACCACCTAAAGGGGACCCTGTTTTTGAATTAAAACCTTTACCTAATGATCTTAAATATGCTTATCTTGATGATAAGAAAGTATATCCTGCTATTATTAGTTCTAAACTTTTAGGAAAGGAAGAAGAAAGGTTATTGGAGATACTGAAGAAACACCGAGGAGCTATGGGCAATACTCTTGATGATCTAAAAGGGATTTCTCCTACTATATGTCAGCATGCTATTAATATAGAACCTGATGCAAAACCAGTTGTTGAGCACCAATGCCATCTAAATCCCAAGATGAAGGATGTGGTAAGAAATGAGGTATTAAAACTCCTTGATGCTGGTATTATTTACACTATTGCTGATAGTCAATGGGTTAGCCATGTTCATTGTGTTCCCAAGAAAGGGGGAATTACCGTTGTGCCTAATGAAAATAATGAGCTTATACCCCAGAGAGTAGTGGTTGGGTATAGGATGTGCATTGATTTTAGAAAGGTTAATAAAGTTACTAAGAAAGATCATGATCCTCTGCCCTTTATTGATCAAATGCTTGAGAGGTTGTCCAAAAAGACTCACTTTTGTTTTCTTGATGGTTATTCTGGTTTCTCTCAAATCGCTGTGAAAGTACAAGACCAAGAGAAAACCACTTTCACTTGTCCTTACTGTACTTATGCTTATAGGCGTATGCCTTTTGGTTTATGTAATGCTCCTGCTACCTTTCAAAGATGCATGTCTGCTATCTTTCATGGTTTTTGTGAAGAAATTGTAGAGGTTTTCATGGACGATTTCTCCGTTTATGGAACTTCTTTGGATAACTGTTTGCACAACCTTGATAAAGTTTTGCAGAGATGTGAAGAAACCAACCTTGTTCTTAATTGGGAGAAATGCCATTTCATGGTTAATGAAGGGATTGTTCTTGGACACAAAATTTCTGAAAGAGGTATTGAAGTTGACAGAGCCAAAATTGAAGCAATTGAGAAGATGCCCTACCCTAGAGACATAAAAGGTATTCGTAGTATCCTTGGTCATGTTGGTTTCTATAGGAGGTTTATTAAAGATTTCTCCAAAATTTCAATGCCCCTTACTAATCTTCTTCAAAAAGATGTGCCTTTTGTTTTTGATGATGATTGTAAGGAACCTTTTGAAACTTTGAAGAAAGCTTTGACTACTGCTCCTATTGTTCAACCACCTGATTGGACTTTACCTTTCAAAATTATGTGTGATGCTAGTGATTTTGTTGTTGGTGTTGTCCTTGGGCAACATGTTGATAAGAAGTTGAACGTTATTCATTATGCTAGTAAGACTCTAGATGCTGCTCAAAAGAATTATGCTACTACTGAAAAAGAGTTCTTAGCTGTAATCTTTGCCTGTGATAAGTTTAGACCCTACATTGTTGATTCAAAGGTCACTATTCATACTAATCATGCTGCTATTAAGTACCTTATGACAAAGAAGGACGCTAAGCCTAGGCTTATTAGATGGGTGTTGCTTTTACAAGAGTTTGATATGCATATTGTAGATAGGAAAGGTGCTGAAAATCTTATTGCTGACAATTTATATCGTTTGGAAAATATTTTTTTGACCATATGCCTGTTAATGGAGTTTTCCATATGAGCAGTTGGCTGCGATAAGGGTAAGTCCGCATGAAAGTGCTTGGTATGCTGATTATGCTAACTTTATTGTTTCCAAGTATTTGCCTCCCACTTTTACAGCCCAGCAAAGAATAAAATTCTTGTATGATCTAAGGCATTACTTCTAGGATGACCTGCATCTATATAAAGAAGGAGTAGATGGCATTATGCGAAGATGTGTTCCAGAATTTGAACAACAAGAGATATTGAGAAAATGTCATGGCGGTGCTTATGGAGGACATAATGTTGGGGATAGGACTGCACAAAAGGTTTTACAATCTGGATTTTATTGGCCTACCCTTTTCAAGGATGCAAGGAAGTTTGTCTTGTCATGTGACGAATGTCAACGAGTTGGTAACATTTCTAGACGCAATGAAGTGCCTATGAATTATTCTCTTGTCATTGAACCTTTTGATTGTTGGGGATTTGAGTTTATGGGTCCTTTTCCTCCTTCAAAAGGGTATACTCATATTCTTGTTGTTGTTGACTATGTTACAAAGTGGGTAGAAGACATACCTACAAACAACGCTAATGGTAAGACCTCTTTGAAAATACTTAAAGATGTTATTTTTCCTAGGTTTGGTGTGCCTAGATATCTCATGACTGATGGAGGCTCTCATTTTATTCATGGGGTTTTTAGAAAAACTCTCGCTAAGTATGATGTAAACCATAGAATTGCTTCAGCTTATCACCCCCAAACTAGTGGGAAAGTGGAACTTTCCAATATGGAAATTAAATCTATCTTGCAAAAGACTGTTAATAGATCTAGGAAAATTTGGGCTAAGAAGTTGAATGACGCTTTATGGGCTTATAGAACTGCTTATAAAAATCCTATGGGGATGTCTCCTTACAAAATAGTCTATGGGAAATCTTGTCACTTGCCTTTAGAATTAGAACACAAAGCTTATTGGGCAGTGAAAGAGTTGAATAGAGATTTTAAACTTGCTGGTGAGAAAATATTGCTTGACATGAGTACCTTAGATGAGTGGAGAAGTGAAGCTTATGAAAATGCTAGACTCTTTAAGGAAAAAGTAAAAAGATGGCATGATAGGAGGATTATCAAAAGGAGTTCCATGTTGGTGAGAAAGTTTTTTTGTATAGGTCTCATCTCAGATTTTTTGCAGGGAAACTACTCTCAAAATGGGAAGGACCTTTTGTTATTGAGGAAGTATATCGTTCAGGTGCTATCAAAATATCTTCTTTGAAGGATGACACAACACAAGTGGTGAATGTTCAAATACTAAAACATTATATTTCTAGAGATTCTTATAATGAATATGTTGATGTTATTCAAATGGTGACTCCAGAAGAATTTATTAGAAACCAAACACCAGAAACTGCAGAGTTCTTCTTTGAATAGGTAAAAGTGGTGAAAACAGAAGGTTCGCGAAATCCCAATCTTTTTATATTTTCGATGTTTTTATTACATAAGGGAAGTTACGAGACAGAACAGAGGAGGAACCGGAGGCCGGGGTGGCCAAACCCACCCCAGGCGCGGGCCCCAGCTGGCCACGCCTGGAGGAGGTGTGCCTCCCCCGAGCTCCGTCTCCACCTCGTTTTCGTATCAAAACCTTACTTATGCTTTGAAACTTCGTAATATATAACCCCCTGGATCCCCCGAGGTTCGTGCATCGTGTTCTCGTCGTGTTTTTGTTTCGATCTATTTTTGTTAGGCAAATTCTCAGTTTTGGAGCTACAATGTCTTCCTCCGGATCACCCATGGAGGATTCCTCTACAGATGTCCTCAACCCATACATGTATGAGTTGAGGATCCATACCAACGAGTTGATTCTCAAAGATGGGAAGGTACATATGAAAGAAGTTCAAGGCCCCAAAGGAGAAGGCAGTCTGGAAGACAGGATGGAAGCATTGGAGTAGGAGGTTTTCAGGTACAAGAAGATGGCAGAACGCGAAGTGGATGTTATTCCCAAGATAAGTTCAGAACTCATTTTCAAGCACGAGGAGGAGGTGGATGGGCTCCGAGAAGAGATCTTCTCGCTCCGTCAGACAACCAACCAATTACAAGCACATCTCTACGACATACAAAATCAAAATTGTGAGTATGAGGCTAGATTTGATCGCATAAGCTTTGCTGCTAGTTTCAGGATTGCGGAGACAAGGACATCCTTTTTGGATGGAGAACCTTTGCCTTGGAAGTTTTATGATGACAAGAGAACACCACCACCACCGAAGGAGTAATTCGACATCAGGTTTGGCATCCCCTTGGCTTGTTCCAAGCTTGGGGGAATGTCGCGGTATCACCACCATTATCTTTTATCCTTTACCTTTTTAGTGGATTCATATCTTTGGTAGAGAAGTTATCTTATAGTTTGGTTTTCATGTGGAAGTATCTATCCTTTAGTTGATTATCTATGTATCCCTTGATGTGAGTGCCTTTATGGAATATTAATGAGAAGTCTCATCTTTTACTTTTTGCACTTCTTATTTTAGTTTGCAATCTATATTATATGATGGATCTTGTTGATCAGTATTGGCATCACTTTGGGAGCATCAAGTAGATCTAAATTGGTTTTGGCAAACCGAGCTCTGGTCAGTAGAAACACTTTTTGAGGTTTGAAAAAAAAAGAGAAAAATCTTACAGGTATTTTTTATCATTTATTTTCTCTCTTGTTGGCTCATAAGCTTAGTATTCTTTATTTAAGATCTTTTGTGTCTTCAAGGAAGATTACATGTTTGGATTTATCACTTGTATGTTTGCTTGTTTATTTCAACTCTCTTGCTTGCTACCCAGCCTTGCTAGCCAAAAACCTGTTTTGAGAAGGCATACTTCTCATGCTTCCAATCCCTTTGAACCAAAAACTATGCCATTTGTGTCCACCATATCTACCTATTAGTATTATTGCTATTCCAAGCAAATTCTCAAGCTTCATCTATCTTTCGAACTAAAAAGTATTTTGTTATGTGAAAACTAGTTAGTAAAGCTCTCACGAACTTGATGGCACACCTTATTATTTGCCCCCTAATAGACTTGAACCATTGTGTCTTCGAAGTTGTATATGCTTGCACCTATACGTTGGAATTAGCAGAACCGTGCTGTCACGGGGAACGCTTTCAACATTGCACTTGTACTTTGTAGTTTGTACAAAGTTGATATCGTGCTCTTTTGTATATGGATGTCAACCGTGTGAAATAAAGAGGGAACTTTTAAGTCCATGGAGTTTGTATTTTGTGTTAGAGAAACGCCTGGGCCGCTAGCCTAAGCCATGACTAATCATGGTGGAAACTTGTAGCATCACCATAGTGAGCTATCTATGAAGCATCCTCGATAAAAAGCTATGCATATAGTAAATAAAAAGATCGCTGAGATGCTCATTGTCTGCTTGCCTTGTCATTTTGGTTATGGGAAAACTCTTGTACCATGTGCAAGGGGTACCCCGTTGGTGGTTCTCTATTATACGCATGTACTTACAATGACAAGAACTTACCGGTAACTGAAGTTGAGTAGCATGAGGAGTCGCCCTCATATTCAAGGGACATGATATTGACAACTTATATTTCGTCAAGCATATACTCCATCCTTGTTCACTTTAACCTTAATCATCTCAAGATGCCTATGATAGGGGAAATGAGGTATCAAAGCTAGTAAGTACCATAATATTTTGGAAGCTCTTTATGACTTGTAATCCCTGCTTCCCTCTAAGAAGGGACCTTTCTCCTAGTTCCAAGTTGAGTCAGTAAACCTACTTCCTCTCTATCTCCAGCAAGCATTTGAGTTGTTGTGTTTCAAGCATTCATATGGTGATTTGTTCAATCATGTTCTTTATCTTCCTTGTTTGCACAAAACTCTTATCTATTGAGTATTACTTTGAAAGCCTTCATTGTGAAAAACCTTTTTGAGCAAAGAGTGATCCTTTATTGAAGACTTCTACAAAAAGCTTTTTGTGAAACTGTTTGCCAGCTTTTATCTGACCAAGAACGAAGTTTGCTAATTCCAATTATGATTTATCTTTATGCATCTCTATTGTGCCTCTTGTACTTGTTGTAAGCTAAGTTATATAATGGTGAGTTGCTTTCTTCTATGAGTTGTGCAATGGTAAGTGTGATGCTTCTTATCTGTATTGTTTTATCGACACTTCACTCCATAAACCTGTGGACATGTTTACCGAGCTCAGATTTCGCTTGGGACCAGCGAAGGTCTAAGCTTGGGGGGAGCTGATACGTCCAATTTGCATCACCATTCTTTTCATCTGTTTATGCATGTTTGATGATTCTTGGAGGATGAATGTCGGAGTCTGGATTCTGATGGAAAAAGGAGGTGTTTTGATGCAATTTTGCGAAGATCAGAAAAATACCATAAAAATATGGGAAAATTATATTTTTCCAGAAGTCAGAGGAAGCCAGAAGGGGAGGCGAAGAAGGTCCGCAGGGGGGCCACCCCCCTAGGTTTGGGTCCCCCCTGGGTCGCGCCTAGGGCAGGTGTGGCCCACCTTCTCGTCTCCCGACTCCGCCCTCTCGCCTATATATTCCCTACGGAACCCTAACACCAGGGGAGCGACCACAGATAGATTTTCGCCGCCTCTGCGGGGCGAAAAACACCGAGAGAAAGATCTCTCCGGCAGAAAGATTTCTGCTGGGGAAATTCCTTCCTGGAGAGGGGATATCGTCACCATCAACACCATCGTCAAGCTAGGCTTCATCGGGATCATCATCATCATCCACACCATCATCTCCACCAGCACCATCATCATTACTCCATCCCGCTGTAACAATCATGTTGAATACTTGCTTAGTTCATTAGGGGAAACTTTCCTGGTGTTAATTACTATTGTAGTTGATGCTTGTGAGTGGAACCATTGGATTATTGTTTATGTTTAGATTGTTATCCATTATCATATCATCTTTGATATTGATCCATATGATGTCTCGTGAGTAGTTTGTTTAGTTCTTGAGGACATGGGAGAATTCATGTTGTTAGTAGTGGATTTGTGTTGAGTTATTATTCAATGGTTTAGTATTTAAGTTGTGGTGCTATTCTTCTAGTGGTGTCATGTGAACGTCGACTACATGATACTTCACCATTTATGGGCCCCAGGGGATGCATTGTGTATTTGGCTACTAATTGTGGGGTTGCCAGATTGACAGAAACCTGAACCCCCGTTAGGACACCTTTGCACAAGGGAGCGTAGGATCTCAGAGTTTAAGGTTGTGGTTAGATTTATATCTTAATTACTTTCTTGTAGTTGCGGATGCTTGTAGGGGGTTTAATCACAAGTATGTATTAGTCCAAGTAAGGTCGGTATGTTAGCACAGGTTCACCCACACAACACTTACAACACCAAAGAAGAGTACTCAGCTATTTGAAGCGAAAGCACTTGACAGAATTCCCATGTGTCCTCAAGAACGTTTGGTCCTTATAAGTATTTCCACCGGCTTGTCCTTTGCTTAGAAAGGATTGGGTCACTTGCTACGTTTGCTTGCTGTCTTTATTACTTGCTCCTTGTTTTGTTGCTTTATCAGAAAACCACTAAAAATCCGTTTGTTAAGTATTTACAAAGATTTCCTGCTCCATACCACTAGTCAACACCTTCTGCTCCTCGTTGGGATAGACACTCCTATTTATCGAAAGTACTGCGATACACCCCTATACTTGTGGGTCATCACGCGTCCGAATATGACGTGGTACACGCTCTTGAAGGGGACCACCTCGAAGGTCATGCGTTCTTGGCGGTAATTGTTGACATCGCCAAAAGCGACCTAGAGCGTGATACACCCAAGGGACCGAGCCTCCCGGCCAGGAACTACACCATGGAACATGGTGCTGGTCCGCCTTAGGTTGGCCTCCGTCAAGTTCATCTTGTGCAGCGTATCCAGGTACATGATGTTGATGCTGCTTCAACTATCCACCATACATTTGGTGAACTCGTTGCCGTCAATCAGGGGGTTGATGACCATGGCGTACTGGTTCTACGTAGGGATGAGGTCTAGGTGATCCTTCCTGTCCCAAGTAATTGGAATCTTCGACCAACACAGGAACTGGGGAACTAGGGGTAGAGTAGCCATCAGTATCCTCATAGAGGTTTTCTATTGTCGGACAGTGGGGGTGCCAAGGAGAGTGTGGAAAACGGCCGCCTTCTTCTCGAAGGGGTTCTTGCCCTTGCCATCGCTCTTGGCGGCGTGCTTGGGGTCAACATCCTCATCCATGTCACTTGAATCCTTGGACTCCTCTTCCTTCTTCTTCCCCTTGCCCTTGCCTCGCGGTCTGTTCTTCCGACTTTGCTTGTAGCCGGACTCCGTGTCCTCCTTGAGATCGTTGACGAACTTGCAATGGCGATTGGTGTGAGTGGCTTTGCCATTGGCGTCGAGGTGTACAAGGCACGACATATCACGGTACTCTTCGTACGTTTGGGGAACGCGGAGCGTTGCCGAGGTAGTTTCACTACCTCGCTGCTGCCCACGACCAGCCCCCCGTCCTCGGACACGCTGTCCGCCATCACCTCGTCCTGCAAATGTCATAGCGACCATGTCGGAGGTTTGCTTTTATTCTGGCGGGCTCTTCCGCTTAGTGTTGTTGTTCCTCCGAGCTTGAGTTGGAATGGTTGTTGCCGGCACGGAGCCGCGAGCATCGTCGGCGATGGCCGCGAACTCACTAGCCAGCTGGATCATCTGGTTGAGATCTAGCCGGTGATTGTCCTTCTGGCGCTTCAACTTATGTCGGAGCAACGTACCTTTCTCCAACCCATCGATGAAGGCGGACATGGCGGTCTGAGCGTGCACTCCTGCGCATGAATTCTTCATATCCAGGCAGTGAGAGAGGTAGGCGCGAGATGACTCGTCTTTCTCCTGCATGCACCACTGTAGATCGCCAACAGTGCAGGGACGCTTATACGTACCCTCGAAGTTCTTGGTGAATGCTTCTTGCATGTCCAACCAGTTGCAGATGGACTTCTCTGGAAAGTCATCGATCCATTGTCGGGCCATGCCCGCCAGCATCAGTGGGAGGTACTTGACGACAATGTTGGGGTTACCCCCGGCGATCTCCACCGTGTTGGCGTAATCCTGCAACCATGTAGATGGCTTGGTGGTGCCGTCATAGGGCTTGATGGTCTTGTCAATCTAGAAACCCTTGGGGTACGTTGAGCTCCGTATTACAGGTCCAAAGCAACGTGGTCCAAGGTATTGTCCTTCCCGGGCCTTGTGAATCTTGTCCAAACGTGAACGTGCATTGTATGGCTCCGAGCTTCTTTTCTTCTTGCCGTTAGGGGAGGGGCTGCGTGAACTACGCGGGCCTCCTCCGCCATGGTGGCTGCTAGGGGGTGACGGAGGTGGAGGTGGCAGTGGGTTAGCCTTCTTGCTGTTACCCTCATGCGACACCTCACGCTTGTCGCGGTTGCTTGTCAGACGCGGAGGGTCATGGCGCGACCTGCTCTTGTGTCCTTGGTTGCGCTCTCCATCATGAAGGGTCTGCTTTGTGTTGTCGCGGATGATGATGCCGCTTTGCCTTGGCGGAGGCATGTCCATACGACGGTGAGCCTTGGGGTCTTCGCGATGTAGGGGGGACCGGGGCGGTGGAGATGGGCGACGAGGATGAGCCTTACCTCCATGGTCGGAGGATATGGGGATATCATCTTTCCTGTTGCGTGCATCCTTCCGTATTCGTTCTGATGAACCCATCTGGGACCCGACATCAAGAGGAGATCGGTCCCTTGGCGGCTTAGGAATGCTAGACCAGCAAAACATTGGGTCAGACTCAAGCCTCTGAGAGGTGGCCTTTTCCTGCTATTTCACAGCCTTGGCCACGAGGTCGTAGACCTGTTCCACAGCTGCGGGTGATCTATCCTGCTCCAGAAGGGTCTTGGCGACGGCGAGGTTAAGAAGAGGAGTGGGCATCACTTGCCTGCCTTCGCTGTCAATGTATGGCTTTGCTTGTGGTGGCTACAAGGGATCCCATCCTAGATTTCGTCGTACACCAGGATCATTGATGACGCGAGCCGGAGCTTTCTTATCCTTCTGCTGCTGGAGCAAAGTCTTGTACTCGGCCTCCATGGCTCTAGCTTTCTCTATTGACTTCTACACGTTGGCCAGATCTCGATCCATCTTAGCGCCTTGCTCTGCGATGGCCTGCGCTTCCTCCAGCAGCTGCTGGCGCTTCTCGTCAAGCTGGACTACGTTTCGAATATGATCCACAATCATGGGCTCGGCGAGTAGATTGCCCTACATCACTCGATCAGCTGGAGTAATTTGGGCAGCAGCAGACGTAGATGTCGGAGGCGGCGGGTTTGCGGTGTTGTTGTTACTCGGACCGACGTTAATTTCCTACGGCTGCTGCATTGGGTTAGGCGGAGGGGGCATGACCTTTGTTGTAAAGGTCCCAACCTTTAATAAGGTAGAGATCCCTGTGTTTACAATGCTAGTCCCTGGATCAATAGCTAGCATCCACAGTTAAGATGTAATATCAAGAAACAAAGGTCATAATACAACTTTATAACCAGGAATAACATAATTTTATTACATCTTACATAGCTCATTTGGCTATTGCATTATATTGCAGCAGAATATCTATAAGCATGGGGTCCTTCATCTTCAAAGTGCCACAGGCAAACATGTTGGTTGTAGACTTTGTAATCCTAATCAATCAACTTCACTAATATCAATCAAACCTGCAACATTACAAGTTACAGCCACAAGGGTCAATACATTTGAATAGTATTGGCAAGTTTCACTACTATGTAGAATATGAGTGGATCCTATCATTACATGCATATTTGGCTAAGTAGGGTTTTAGGCTCATTTGCAGAAAGCAATAATTTATCCTATCTTTTCAAAATAGTTTTGATCTTTTGTCAAATCTTTCTGAACTCCTTGGTAAATCCCCAAGTGTTTCAAGTCTTTGTCAAAATCTCTTGAGCTCCTTGGTACACCCCAAGTACTTCAAGTTTTTATCAAAATCTCTTGAGCTCCTTGGTAAATCCCCAAGTGCTTCAAGTTTTTATCAAAATATCTTGAGCTCCTTGGTACACCCCAAGTGCTTCAAGTCTTTTGTTGTCACTTTAAAGTTTTTCTTTTAGAAATTGGAATGTCGAGATTTCCCATAGCTTCAAGCTTTAGTTGCTCAGTATTGTCCATAACCGGGGACACGGCTAAGTACTTAGATTTTTATCTTCTGCAGAAGTTGTACACTTTACCCACATGACACAATCTCATCTTGTTGCCACCAGTGGCCGTTGGATAAGTACTCACCAAGATGGAGTACTGGCAGATTGAGAATGTGACGAAGTCTTTCCAAAGGGTCCTCCCATACACCATTGCTAGCTTGTCTTCAGGCACCAATGTAGGGTTCCTAGTTCCCTCATTTCCAGTTAACCTGAGGACAATGTATGGGTCTTCCCAATGTAGTTGACTAAGCCAGAGCCATATTAGCATGTGGCTGTACACGAAAGCCACTGTTGGAGAAACATGTTCAATCTCTAAGTCCCTGGGTGGTTTTATTTTGGTGCACAACACAAAAATATTTCCATCGACATGGTTCCTTTTGTTGCCACCTTGTCCAAAACTTGAGTATCCTTGTCCACCCAGGTGGTTCATTGAGTACTTGTTTTATTATATAAAACACAAGTCTTTTCTCATCTTTATAAAATCTCAACATGTATCTCTTCTCAAAATATGTAGCTTGGCTAAGCATTTTACACTCCATTGTTTCACTAAGTAATATATAAGGGTATCCTATTAGGATTTAGCATAGCATATATTATAGAAATTCTTTCCATGCATGTTTCAAAATCCACTAAGTATATTGAAAATAGTAGGACTTTAGATGATAGTGTAACTTGCCTTTTGGTAGGGAATGTTGGTTCACTTCTTGATCTTGCTAATCTCACACTCTTCTAACTTCACTACAAGTCAATCAAGCAAACACAAATTCAACTAGCATTCCAAACCATAATCAAACAAACAAAACATCACACATAACATAATAGAAACCAAGTCATGCATGCAAGCATGCAAAAGATAGTTTTATTTGCAAAGGTGGTTCTACTAGGCTCTACACATTGTAAGGTTCAAAGTGGTCATTTTCTAAAGTGGCAAAGTCATTTGCAAAAGGGTTTTATCTATAGATCATTTTTAAATCAAAACATTATTTCATGTGGTGGAAAATGTTTTTAGCAAGGCAACAATTTATATTGTTCACCAAACAAATTGTTGATTCACCAAACTTGGTGTTTTAGGGTCAGTAGGTTTGAATCAAAACATTTTCCAATGGTTTTTCTCAAAAAATCATTTTCATATCAAAATCAATATTTTTATTTGACTAGAAATGGGCTAATTCAAGTTTTTATTCCTAAACTTCACAAAATCCATTCTTAGATCCATGGGTTGGTTCCTAAGTTCAGTAGGTTCACAACAAACCAATTTGCAAAGATTTCATCCTTAAAAACATTTTGGAATAATTTTTATAACCTAAACAAGCATACAAATGTTTCTGCAAAAACAAACATTTTAAAAAAATTGCATGGTTGGCTAGGGCTTGTTCCACTGATTCCATTGATATAAAGTTTGCAAATTTTGGACGTGTGGATCAAAAGTTACAAGGTTTACAATTTTGCATCTAAATCTGATTTCAAAATCTGTTTTAAAACAAACTAGTGCCACGCGGCGTGTTCTCATTGGGCGGTACCGGTTCGCGCGGATTGCGTTCTATGGTTCGTTGGATCTAAACAGATCGCACGGCGCTGGTTGCGTACCCCTTCAGCGTTAAGTGATCTAATCGTAGCCGCAAGATCTAAATCGCACGACGCACACCGCGCTGGCCATAGACGTGCGGCGCTGGTGGCGGCAGGCGGCGGCGGCGTGTCTGGCTACGGCGGAGCTGGCGCTATAGGAAGCGAGGAAGAGGTTGGCGAGGCTTACCATACTCGTAGAGGCTTGCTGAAGCTCGAGGTGGGACTGGCTGGCGAAGGGGCGCACTGGAGTGGAAGTAATCGCTCGCCGGAGTGGAGCTGCGCCTCGGCCACGTTCTGTCGTCGTCGAGGACGGCGTTGCGGTTCACCCCGAGGCAAGGCAGGGGCATAGTGAGACGCGGTTTGATCTACTGATGAAGTGAGCGTCAATAGGAAGTGTCGGGACGGTCGAGACTTACCAGGGAGGGTCGCCGGAGAAAGTAGCAGACGCGGCGGCGCTCAGTCGAGGTGGTTGCCGACGTTCTAGGTAACCAGAGGAAGTGTGGCTGGGGTCAGTGGATGATCAAAGTGATGGAGATCCAGTGAGCGTGAACCAGAGAGGAGGGGCGGCGTGTACTCACCGGAATTGTTTGCGGAACTCGCCGGAGACAGTGGCGATGCGGGGCGAAATAGTCGCAGCCTGGAGGCAGAGGGAGAGAGCTGTCTGGGGGGAAAGAGAGGTAAGACGTGGGCGGTTAAATGGGCGTGGTCGCGGGGTGGAGCAATGGCCGCTGTTAACGCGAATTGATCGCCGGCGTTACTGGCTGCAACGGCAGGGCGGGGTCTGCGCGAGGAAGAAGAGAGTGAGATGGCTGCGTGGGTCCGCTTCGTCAGCGAAGGAGAGAGAGGGGAAGAGGGGCCACTGGTCAGTGTCTGCGCGGGTGGGTCTTCTGGTGAAAAACGATTCGCGCGTGGGGAGTAGCTGGGCTGGTACTGGGCTTGCTGGGCCAGACGAGTTGGGCTACTGTCTGATTCTATTTTTTTTCTAATTGCTTTATCTTTTTCTGATTCAATTTTCTGTTTTGGAAATTCAAACAAACAATTCAATCAACAAAACAACTCAAAACATTCACCACACTTGTAATTGAATTTGGTTCTATTTAACAACATAAAGCAAAGTCCAAAACAAAATAATATTTTTATTAGGGTCCATTAATAATCAAATAAAATGGACCTTAGTTATTAAATCAAATAGGATTTGATTTATTATTTAAAATCTCCATTTGAAATCCCAATAATATCAAAACCAAATTAGTAGGTTTAATTTGATAAATAAAGAATACTTGGAAAACTTGTTTAAAATAAATAAATAAGTTTTGATGTTTAATTAAAATAGTAAAACCTTTATTTTTAATAAACTTGGATATTAAATCCTTATTATTTTATTTAAACAAACCTTTACTAATTTTTATCAAATGGAAATATTTTACTTCAAAGGTTTGGCCAAGTTTTAATTTGGCTTATAAAATATTCCTTATTTAAATTTCTTCCTTTTCATTTGAAAACCAAATCTTTTTATTAAAAGATTCAAAATAGTAATTCTAAATATTTTTAAGTTTATTGTTTATTTATCTTTTTAAATCCCTTTAGGATTTTATTTGATCCAAATAGGTTTTGAAAGTTTCCATTTGGATTCAAAAAGGTTCTTCTCACCCTGAAAATCAACAAAGTTTTATTTTATTCATTTATTTTTCACATTACAAGATTTGGAAAATCTTGGGATGTGACAGGCTACCACCCTTAAAATAAATCTCGTCCCGAGATTTGGGAAGGCTAGGGTTACAAGTAGGCTCAAAGCATCTAGGGTACTACCACCCTTAAAAATTTTCCAACTAAATTACATATTGGCTTGCTTGGTATCTTGGTGAAACTTCTCTGGGCAAACATTTGCATAGTGTCCTTTGTTTCCACACTTGACACAGGTGACAAGGATGAGATCCTTCATAGGCTTGTTTATCTTGTTCTTCATCTTTTCTGGACAATTGCTTGCATAATGTCTAGGTTCTTTGCAATTGAAACACATGATAAGTTTGAGTTCTTCACGTGTCTCTTGTGGACAAGTTGTTGCATAATGGCCTAGCTCTTTGCAATTGTTGCACCATACCTAGCCAATCTCCTTATACTTTTGTTTCTCTGGACATTCACTGGAATAGTGTCCCATTTCTTTACAATGATGGCATTGCACATGGCTTTTGTCCTTCTTTTTCTTTTTGGGCTTCTCCAAAGCTAGGAGTGCATCTAGTTCATGTTGTTCATATGTTATCTGGTAGGTAGGAATGTCTACATGTTTCTTGGACCTTCTATTGCTCCTTGGAAAATTCATATGCCTCTTCTTTGGTCCTTTGAATTGGGTTGTATTGCATGGAGGTATAAGTGGAGATTTTCCTTTGTCCTCATTCTTCTTGGTAGATTTGGATCCTTCTTGATAGTTTGCAATCATTTGTTGCACTCCACCTTGTTTCCTTTGTTCAACTATGGAATAGATGGGGCATTGGATAGGGACATGGTTGTTTCCTTCACATAAGTAACAAGTAGCTTGAGATGTGGGACATTGGCCTACTGGATGCTTCTCTTCATAGTTGGGACATTGATCTCCATGCTCCTTGGAAGTGTGATCCTTCTCTCCACAAATGTTACAAGCTTTGGTTCCTTTTAGAATAACATACTCGTCTCCTTTGGAAAAGTTGCTTTCCATGTTGAGCATTTGGTATGTCACCTTATGCAACATTTGGGCTTGGTCTTCCAAAAACTTTTGCAGGGTTGGATCTTCCCCACTGGTGTTGGCTATGAACTGAGCTGTCATTTGGTTCAACTGGTTTTGGGTTCCTATGAGTTCTCTCATGTTGTCCTCTTGGTTGTTGTTGTCATCAACCTTGATGTTGGAGTCTCTTGGAGTAGTCATCTGTTTGGGTTGAATTGAGATTAGAATAGGCAAAATATTTCTAAGGAATCAATTCTAATCACACACATCACAATTCACACAAGCAATGTGCAAGGAATCACAAACAAACACTCTCTTCGAACACAAGTTTCCAAGCATATACTTAGGCAACCAAAAATACTTTTGTTACACCACATAAGTTGGTGGGTTTGACTTAACTAAAATATGGTGGTCCATCTATATGGTTCACTTGAGATTATTCCATCCTTCTCGGTTGATTCCTTCTTGCATGAGTTCATGGTTTCCTTGGGAAAACTCTTGGTCACAAATACTTCAAAGGTGCTGATGGCTCCTTCTAAGTTATATTTCCTTAGTCTCCAAATCTTGAGTAGGATTTCTTATCTCACTTCTCCTTAGTGATATCCAAGGTTGAGGTCCTTGGTGAATATGCTGAAGATGTTGAAGTCATTAGAGTTGAAGAAGTTGAAGTCATTAGAGTTGAAGATGTTGAAGTCATTAGAGTTGAAGAAGTTGAAGTCATTAGAGTTGAAGAAGTCCTTTGCACATGGTGTAGTCTTTGGCCATGGGGTAGGTTTCTCCATCAAGTTGAAATAGAAGAGATGTAGAATCAAAACCAAAATGGTTAAGGAAAGAGTTTACAAGATTGTTTGTAAATAAGTTTTGGAACAAATACAACTCCTATTTTTCTAAGGGTTTTTGGTCCAATCCTAGGTTTACAAATCCTACAGGCAACATAATGCTCTGATACCATCTGTAAAGGTCCCAACCTTTAATAAGGCAGAGATCCCTGTGTTTACAATGCTAGTCCCTGGATCAATAGCTAGCATCCACAGTTAAGATGTAATATCAAGAAACAAAGGTCATAATACAACTTTATAACCAGGAATAACATAATTTTATTACATCTTACATAGCTCATTTGGCTATTACATTACATTGCAGCAGAATATCTATAAGCATGGGGTCCTTCATCTTCAAAGTGCCACAGGCAAACATGTTGGTTGTAGACTTTGTAATCCTAATCAATCAACTTCACTAATATCAATCAAACCTGCAACATTACAAGTTACAGCCACAAGGGTCAATACATTTGAATAGTATTGGCAAGTTTCACTACTATGTAGAATATGAGTGGATCCTATCATTACATGCATATTTGGCTAAGTAGGGTTTTAGGCTCATTTGCAGAAAGCAATAATTTATCCTATCTTTTCAAAATAGTTTTGATATTTTGTCAAATCTTTCTGAACTCCTTGGTAAATCCCCAAGTGTTTCAAGTCTTTGTAAAAATCTCTTGAGCTCCTTGGTACACCCCAAGTACTTCAAGTTTTTATCAAAATCTCTTGAGCTCCTTGGTAAATCCCCAAGTGCTTCAAGTTTTTATCAAAATCTCTTGATCTCCTTGGTACACCCCAAGTGCTTCAAGTCTTTTGTTGTCACTTTAAAGTTTTTCTTTTAGAAATTGGAATGTCGAGATTTCCCATAGCTTCAAGCTTTAGTTGCTCAGTATTGTCCATAACCGAGGACACGGCTAAGTACTTAGATTTTTATCTTCTGCAGAAGTTGTACACTTTACCCACATGACACAATCTCATCTTGTTGCCACCAGTGGCCGTTGGATAAGTACTCACCAAGATGGAGTACTAGCAGATTGAGAATGTGACGAAGTCTTTCCAAAGGTTCCTCCCATACACCATTGCTAGCTTGTCTTCAGGCACCAATGTAGGGTTCCTAGTTCCCTCATTTCCAGTTAACCTGAGGACAATGTATGGGTCTTCCCAATGTAGTTGACTAAGCCAGAGCCATATTAGCATGTGGCTGTACATGAAAGCCACTGTTGGAGAAACATGTTCAATCTCTAAGTCCCTGGGTGGTTTTCTTTAGGTGCACAACACAAAGATATTTCCATCGACATGGTTCCTTTTGTTGCCACCTTGTCCAAAACTTGAGTATCCTTGTCCACCCAGGTGGTTCATTGAGTACTTGTTTTATTATATAAAACACAAGTCTTTTCTCATCTTTATAAAATCTCAACATGTATCTCTTCTCAAAATATGTAGCTTGGCTAAGCATTTTACACTGCATTGTTTCACTAAGGAATATATAAGGGCATACTATTAGGATTTAGCATAGCATATATTATAGAAATTCTTTCCATGCATGTTTCAAAATCCACTAAGTATATTGAAAACAGTAGGACTTTAGATGATAGTGTAACTTGCCTTTTGGTAGGGAATGTTGGTTCACTTCTTGATCTTGCTAATCTCACACTCTTCTAACTTCACTACAAGTCAATCAAGCAAACACAAATTCAACTAGCATTCCAAACCATAATCAAACAAACAAAACATCACACATAACATAATAGAAACCAAGTCATGCATGCAAGCATGCAAAAGATAGTTTTATTTGCAAAGGTGGTTCTACTAGGCTCTACACATTGTAAGGTTCAAACTGGTAATTTTCTAAAGTGGCAAAGTCATTTGCAAAAGGGTTTTATCTATAGATCATTTTTAAATCAAAACATTATTTCATGTGGTGGAAAATGTTTTTAGCAAGGCAACAATTTATATTGTTCACCAAACAAGTTGTTGATTCACCAAACTTGGTGTTTTAGGGTCAGTAGGTTTGAATCAAAACATTTTCCAATGGTTTTTCTCAAAAATCATTTTCATATCAAAATCAATACTTTTATTTGACTAGAAATGGGCTAATTCAAGTTTTTATTCCTAAACTTCACAAAATCCATTATTAGATCCATGGGTTGGTTCCTAAGGTCAGTAGGTTCGAAACAAACCAATTTGCAAAGATTTCATCCTCAAAAACATTTTGGAATAATTTTTATAACCTAAACAAGCATACAAATGTTTCTGCAAAAACAAACATTTTACCAGAAGCTTTTTACTAAACAAATTGCATGGTTGGCTAGGGCTTGTTCCACTGATTCCATTGATATAAAGTTTGCAAATTTTGGACGTGTGGATCAAAAGTTACAAGGTTTACAATTTTGCATCTAAATCTGATTTCAAAATCTGTTTTAAAACAAACTAGTGCCACGCGGCGTGTTCTCATTGGGCGGTACCGGTTCGCGCGGATTACGTTCTGTGGTTCGTTGGATCTAAACAGATCGCACGGCGCTGGTTGCGTACCCCTTCAGCGTTAAGTGATCTAATCGTAGCCGCAAGATCTAAATCGCACGACGCACACCGCGTTGGCCATAGACGGGCGGCGCTGGTGGCGGCAGGCGGCGGCGGCGTGTCTGGCTACGGCGGAGCTGGCGCTAGAGGAAGCGAGGAAGAGGTTGGCGAGGCTTACCAGACTCGTAGAGGCTTGCTGAAGCTCGAGGTGGTACTGGCTGGCGAAGGGACGCACTGGAGTGGAAGTAATCGCTCGCCGGAGTGGAGCTGCGCCTCGGCCACGTTCTTTCGTCGTCAAGGACGGCGCTGCGGTTCACCCCGAGGCAAGGCAGGAGCATAGTGAGACGCGGTTTGATCTACTGATGAAGTGAGCGTCAATAGGAAGTGTCGGGACGGTCGGGACTTACCAGGGAGGGTCGCCGGAGAAAGTAGCAGACGCGGCGGCGCTCAGTCGAGGTGGTTGCCGACGTTCTAGGTCACCAGAGGAAGTGTGGCTGGGGTCAGTGGATGAGCAAAGTAATGGAGATCCAGTGAGCGTGAACCAGAGAGGAGGGGCAGCGTGTACTTACCGGAATTGTTTGTGGAACTCGCCGGAGACAGTGGCGATGCGGGGCGAAATAGTCGCAGCCTGGAGGCAGAGGGAGAGAGCTGTCTGGGGGGAAAGAGAGGTAAGACGTGGGCGGTTAAATGGACGTGGTCGCGGGGTGGAGTAATGGCCGTTGTTAACGCGAATTGATCGCCGGCGTTACTGGCTGCAACGGCAGGGCGGGGTCTGCGCGAGGAAGAAGAGAGTGAGATGGCTGCGTGGGTCCGCTTCGTCAGCGAAGGAGAGAGAGGTGAAGAGGGGCCACTGGTCAGTGTCTGCGCGGGTGGGTCTTCTGGTGAAAAACTATACGCGCGTGGGGAGTAGCTGGGCTGGTACTGGGCTTGCTGGGCCAGACGAGTTGGGCTGCTGTCTGATTCTATTTTTTTCTAATTGCTTTATCTTTTTCTGATTCAATTTTCTGTTTTGGAAATTCAAACAAACAATTCAATCAACAAAACAACTCAAAACATTCACCACACTTGTAATTGAATTTGGTTCTGTTTAACAACATAAACCAAAGTCCAAAACAAAATAATATTTTTATTAGGATCCATTAATAATCAAATAAAATGGACCTTATTTATTAAATAAATAGGATTTGATTTATTATTTAAAATCTCCATTTGAAATCCCAATAATATCATAACCAAATTAGTAGGTTTAATTTGATAAATAAAGAATACTTGGAAAACTTTTTTAAAATAAATAAATAAGTTTTGATGTTTAATTAAAATAGTAAAACCTTTATTTTTAATAAACTTGGATATTAAATCCTTATTATTTTATTTAAACAAACCTTTACTAATTTTTATCAAATGGAAATATTTTACTTCAAAGGTTTGGCCAAGTTTTAATTTGGCTTATAAAATATTCCTTATTTAAATTTCTTCCTTTTCATTTGAAAACCAAATCTTTTTATTAAAAGATTCAAAATAGTAATTCTAAATATTTTTAAGTTTATTGTTTATTTATCTTTTTAAATCCCTTTAGGATTTTATTTGATCCAAATAGGTTTTGAAAGTTTCCATTTGGATTCAAAAAGTTTCTTCTCACCCTGAAAATCAACAAAGTTTTATTTTATTCATTTAGTTTTCACATTACAAGATTTGGAAAATCTTGGGATGTGACAGGCTACCACCCTTAAAATAAATCTCGTCCCGAGATTTGGGAAGGCTAGGGTTACAACTAGGCTCAAAGCATCTAGGGTACTACCACCCTTAAAAAATTTCCAACTAAATTACATATTGGCTTTCTTGGGATCTTGGTGAAACTTCTCTGGGCAAACATCTGCATAGTGTCCTTTGTTTCCACACTTGACACAGGTGACAAGGCTGAGATCCTTCATAGGCTTGTTTATCTTGTTCTTCATCTTTTCTGGACAATTGCTTGCATAATGTCCAGGTTCTTTGCAATTGAAACACATGATAAGTTTGAGTTCTTCACGTGTCTCTTGTGGACAAGTTGTTGCATAATGGCCTAGCTCTTTGCAATTGTTGCACCATACCTGGCCAATCTCCTTATACTTTTGTTTCTCTGGACATTCACTGGAATAGTGTCCCATTTCTTTACAATGATGGCATTGCACATGGCTTTTGTCCTTCTTTTTCTTTTTGGGCTTCTCCAAAGCTAGGAGTGCATCTAGTTCATGTTGTTCATATGTTATCTGGTAGGTAGGAATGTCTACATGTTTCTTGGACCTTCTATTGCTCCTTGGAAAATTCATATGCCTCTTCTTTGGTCCTTTGAATTGGGTTGTATTGCATGGAGGTATAAGTGGAGATTTTCCTTTGTCCTCATTCTTCTTGGTAGATTTGGATCCTTCTTGATAGTTTGCAATCATTTGTTGCACTCCACCTTGTTTCCTTTGTTCAACTATGGAATAGATGGGGCATTGGATAGGGACATGGTTGTTTCCTTCACATAAGTAACAAGTAGCTTGAGATGTGGGACATTGGCCTACTGGATGCTTCTCTTCACAGTTGGGACATTGATCTCCATGCTCCTTGGAAGTGTGATCCTTGTCTCCACAAATGTTACAAGCTTTGGTTCCTTTTAGAATAACATCCTTGTCTCCTTTGGAAAAGTTTCTTTCCATGTTGAGCATTCGGTATGTCACCTTATGCAACATTTGGGCTTGGTCTTCCAAAAACTTTTACAGGGTTGGATCTTCCCCACTGGTGTTGGCTATGAACTGAGCTGTCATTTGGTTCAACTGGTTTTGGGTTCCTATGAGTTCTCTCATGTTGTCCTCTTGGTTGTTGTTGTCATCAACCTTGATGTTGGAGTCTCTTGGAGTAGTCATCTCTTTGGGTTGAATTGAGATTAGAATAGGCAAAATATTTCTAAGGAATCAATTCTAATCACACACATCACAATTCACACGAGCAATGTGCAAGCAATCACAAACAAACACTCTCTTCGAACACAAGTTTCCAAGCATATACTTAGGCAACCAAAAATACTTTTGTTACACCACATAAGTTGGTGGGTTTGACTTAACTAAAATATGGTGGTCCATCTATATGGTTCACTTGATATTATTCCATCCTTCTTGGTTGATTACTTCTTGCATGAGTTCATGGTTTCCTTGGGAAAACTCTTGGTCACAAATACTTCAAAGGTGCTGATGGCTCCTTCTAAGTTATATTTCCTTAGTCTCCAAATATTGAGTAGGATTTCTTATCTCACTTCTCCTTAGTGATATCCAAGGTTGAGGTCCTTGGTGAATATGCTGAAGATGTTGAAGTCATTAGAATTGAAGAAGTTGAAGTCATTAGAGTTGAAGATGTTGAAGTCATTAGAGTTGAAGAAGTTGAAGTCGTTAGAGTTGAAGAAGTCCTTTGCACATGGTGTAGTCTTTGGCCATGGGGTAGGTTTCTCCATCAAGTTGAAATAGAAGAGATGTAGAATCAAAACCAAAATGGTTAAGGGAAGAGTTTACAAGATTGTTTGTAAATAAGTTTTGGAACAAATACAACTCCTATTTTTCTAAGGGTTTTTGGTCCAATCCTAGGTTTACAAATCCTACAGGCAACACAATGCTCTGATACCATCTGTAAAGGTCCCAACCTTTAATAAGGCAGAGATCCCTGTGTTTACAATGCTAGTTCCTGGATCAATAGCTAGCATCCACAGTTAAGATGTAATATCAAGAAACAAAGGTCATAATACAACTTTATAACCAGGAATAACATAATTTTATTACATCTTACATAGCTCATTTGGCTATTACATTACATTGCAGCAGAATATCTATAAGCACGAGGTCCTTCATCTTCAAAGTGCCACAGGCAAACATGTTGGTTGTAGACTTTGTAATCCTAATCAATCAACTTCACTAATATCAATCAAACCTGCAACATTACAAGTTACAGCCACAAGGGTCAATACATTTGAATAGTATTGGCAAGTTCCACTACTATGTAGAATATGAGTGGATCCTATCATTACATGCATATTTGGCTAAGTAGGGTTTTAGGCTCATTTGCAGAAAGCAATAATTTATCCTATCTTTTCAAAATAGTTTTGATATTTTGTCAAATCTTTCTGAACTCCTTGGTAAATCCCCAAGTGTTTCAAGTCTTTGTCAAAATCTCTTGAGCTCCTTGGTACACCCCAAGTACTTCAAGTTTTTATCAAAATCTCTTGAGCTCCTTGGTAAATCCCCAAGTGCTTCAAGTTTTTATCAAAATATCTTGAGCTCCTTGGTACACCCCAAGTGCTTCAAGTCTTTTGTTGTCACTTTAAAGTTTTTCTTTTAGAAATTGGAATGTCGAGATTTCCCATAGCTTCAAGCTTTAGTTGCTCATTATTTTCCATAACCGGGGACACGGCTAAGTACTTAGATTTTTATCTTCTGCAGAAGTTGTACACTTTACCCACATGACACAATCTCATCTTGTTGCCACCAGTGGCCGTTGGATAAGTACTCACCAAGATGGAGTACTGGCAGATTGAGAATGTGACGAAGTCTTTCAAAAGGGTCCTCCCATACACCATTGCTAGCTTGTCTTCAGGCACCAATGTAGGGTTCCTAGTTCCCTCATTTCCAGTTAACCTGAGGACAATGTATGGGTCTTCCCAATGTAGTTGACTAAGCCAGAGCCATATTAGCATGTGGCTGTACACGAAAGCCACTGTTGGAGAAACATGTTCAATCTCTAAGTCCCTGGGGTGGTTTTCTTTTGGTGCACAACACAAAGATATTGCCATCGACATGGTTCCTTTTGTTGCCACCTTTCCCAAAACTTGAGTATCCTTGTCCACCCAGGTGGTTCATTGAGTACTTGTTTTATTATATAAAACACAAGTCTTTTCTCATCTTTATAAAATCTCAACATGTATCTCTTCTCAAAATATGTAGCTTGGCTAAGCATTTTACACTGCATTGTTTCACTAAGGAATATATAAGGGTATCCTATTAGGATTTAGCATAGCATATATTATAGAAATTCTTTCCATGCATGTTTCAAAATCCACTAAGTATATTGAAAATAGTAGGACTTTAGATGATAGTGTAACTTGCCTTTTGGTAGGGAATGTTGGTTCACTTCTTGATCTTGCTAATCTCACACTCTTCTAACTTCACTACAAGTCAATCAAGCAAACACAAATTCAACTAGCATTCCAAACCATAATCAAACAAACAAAACATCACACATAACATAATAGAAACCAAGTCATGCATGCAAGCATGCAAAAGATAGTTTTATTTGCAAAGGTGGTTTCTACTAGGCTCTACACATTGTAAGGTTCAAAGTGGTCATTTTCTAAAGTGGAAAAGTCATTTGCAAAAGGGTTTTATCTATAGATCATTTTTAAATCAAAACATTATTTCATGTGGTGGAAAATGTTTTTAGCAAGGCAACAATTTATATTGTTCACCAAACAAGTTGTTGATTCACCAAACTTGGTGTTTTAGGTTCAGTAGGTTTGAATCAAAACATTTTCCAATGGTTTTTCTCAAAAATCATTTTCATATCAAAATCAATATTTTTATTTGACTAGAAATGGGCTAATTCAAGTTTTTATTCCTAAACTTCACAAAATCCATTCTTAAATCCATGGGTTGGTTCCTAAGGTCAGTAGGTTCACAACAAACCAATTTGCAAAGATTTCATCCTCAAAAACATTTTGGAATAATTTTTATAACCTAAACAAGCATACAAATGTTTCTGCAAAAACAAACATTTTACCAGAAGCTTTTTACTAAACAAATTGCATGGTTGGCTAGGGCTTGTTCCACTGATTCCATTGATATAAAGTTTGCAAATTTTGTACGTGTGGATCAAAAGTTACAAGGTTTACAATTTTGCATCTAAATCTGATTTCAAAATCTGTTTTAAAATAAACTAGTGCCACGCGGCGTGTTCTCATTGGGCGGTACCGGTTCACGCGGATTGCGTTCTGTGGTTCGTTGGATCTAAACAGATCGCACGGTGCTGGTTGCGTACCCCTTCAGCGTTAAGTGATCTAATCGTAGCCGCAAGATCTAAATCGCACGACGCACACCGCGCTGGCCATAGACGGGCGGCGCTGGTGGCGGCAGGCGGCGGCGGCGTGTCTGGCTACGGCGGAGCTGGCGCTAGAGGAAGCGAGGAAGAGGTTGGCGAGGCTTACCAGACTCGTAGAGGCTTGCTGAAGCTCGAGGTGGTACTGGCTGGCTAAGGGACGCACTGGAGTGGAAGTAATCGCTCGCCGGAGTGGAGCTGCGCCTCGGCCACGTTCTTTCGTCGTCAAGGACGGCGCTGCGGTTCACCCCGAGGCAAGGCAGGAGCATAGTGAGACGCGGTTTGATCTACTGATGAAGTGAGCGTCAATAGGAAGTGTCGGGACGGTCGGGACTTACCAGGGAGGGTCGCCGGAGAAAGTAGCAGATGTGGCGGCGCTCAGTCGAGGTGGTTGCCGACGTTCTGGGTCACCAGAGGAAGTGTGGCTGGGGTCAGTGGATGCGCAAAGTGATGGAGATCCAGTGAGCGTGAACCAGAGAGGAGGGGGCGGCGTGTACTCACCGGAATTGTTTGCGGAACTCGCCGGAGACAGTGGCGATGCGGGGCGAAATAGTCGCAGCCTGGAGGCAGAGGGAGCGAGCTGTTTGGGGGGGAAGAGAGGTAAGACGTGGGCGGTTAAATGGGCGTGGTCGCGAGGTGGAGTAATGGCTGCTGTTAACGCGAATTGATCGCCGGCGTTACTGGCTGCAACGGCAGGGCGGGGTCTGCGCGAGGAAGAAGAGAGTGAGCTGGCTGCGTGGGTCCGCTTCGTCAGCGAAGGAGAGAGAGGGGAAGAGGGGCCACTGGTCAGTGTCTGCGCGGGTGGGTCTTCTGGTGAAAAACGATTCGCACGTGGGGAGTAGCTGGGATGGTACTGGGCTTGCTGGGCTAGACGAGTTGGGCTGCTGTCTGATTCTATTTTTTTTTCTAATTGCTTTATATTTTTCTGATTCAATTTTCTGTTTTGGAAATTCAAACAAACAATTCAATCAACAAAACAACTCAAAACATTCACCACACTTGTAATTGAATTTGGTTCTGTTTAACAACATAAACCAAAGTCCAAAACAAAATAATTTTTTTATTAGGGTCCATTAATAATCAAATAAAATGGACCTTAGTTATTAAATCAAATAGGATTTGATTTATTATTTAAAATCTCCATTTGAAATCCCAATAATATCAAAACCAAATTAGTAGGTTCAATTTGATAAATAAATAATACTTGGAAAACTTGTTTAAAATAAATAAATAAGTTTTGATGTTTAATTAAAATAGTAAAACCTTTATTTTTAATAAACTTGGATATTAAATCCTTATTATTTTATTTAAACAAACCTTTACTAATTTTTATCAAATGGAAATATTTTACTTCAAAGGTTTGGCCAAGTTTTAATTTGGCTTATAAAATATTCCTTATTTAAATTTCTTCCTTTTCATTTGAAAACCAAATCTTTTTATTAAAAGATTCAAAATAGTAATTCTAAATATTTTTAAGTTTATTGTTTATTTATCTTTTTAAATCCCTTTAGGATTTTATTTGATCCAAATAGGTTTTGAAAGTTTCCATTTGGATTCAGAAAGTTTCTTCTCACCCTGAAAATCAACAAAGTTTTATTTTATTCATTTAGTTTTCACATTACAAGATTTGGAAAATCTTGGGATGTGACATTTGCGCGATCATTGTCGGCGGCAACAGGTGGTCCCTTCCCCTTGTCCAGTGCTGTAGGCGGAGCTCGCCCGTGTGGATCTTCCTCCATCACGGTCCCAATGGCGACGAACACCCCTCGGGGCATGACGGCCTTGTCGGCCTACTCGTCATGTTGGAAATCCTCCTCCATCTCCTGCATAGCAGAGTCTAGCTCCTCCGGGCTGAAGTGTATCTCCTCCGAGTCAGCGTTGATGTCGGCGTAGAGCGCGTCAAGAACAGAGTCGGAGGGTGTCGGGGCTTCCTTGATGATGGGCGGTGGGGGTGCGACAGCAGCGATGACGTCTGGAGGTGGTGGTGCAGCTACTGCGACGACGATCGGAGGCGGTGGTGCAGCTGCAACGACGACGACCGGAGGCAGTGGGTGAGAAGGAGGGGCGCCTTCTAAGAGCGCAAGCGCTGTCTGGGCTGCCTCCTCAGCCTCCGCGTAGTTGTTGACGGTGTTCACCATGCCTTCGAAAGTGAGGCGTCCTGAAGCTTGTTGCCGCCTTCGCGTATGTCGGAGAAGTGTTCCTTGGTCCAGTCCTTCCACAAAGTGATACATGGCATCAACGTTGGGGTAATGCGCCAGGTCGGCCCGTATACGGAGCCACCTGGCCAGGTAATCGTGGGGGTTTTATCCCTCTCTCTGAACGCAACGCGCCAGATCGAAGATGGTTACCACGTCGACGACCTTGCATCTCTGTTGTCCAGACGCACGGACGAAGCCGGCGGACTTGCAGTGATCTTCCACCATTATATCCTGCACATGGGCGGTTTGGGTGGGCCTTGAATTTTCCCGATCTTTGCCGACAAACTCCGAAGAGAGATCCGACATTGATCCTTCCACAAATATATCATGCCCGTAGGAAGTCCGTGCGGGTCTTGTTGCTCCTCCGACTTTCAGGGAACTAGTGTCCGAGTCGGTTTCGCCGATGAAGAGGTGGATGTCTCTGATGGGGACGATCAAGCATCGAGTAGGGTTCGTCTTCGCCGGGATCTAGAACTCGTCGGGAGGGACGATCGGAACATTGCCGGAGAAGAGAACACGACCAATAGCTACGGTTTCACCGATTCCCGCGAAGATCTTGGTCCTCGCCCGTTGTAGAGCCTGAAGCGCCTCTTGCCCCACGGTGGGCGCCAGCTGTCGTGGTATTGCCGACGAGTACGCCATGGAGGGGTCCTCACAATGCGTGTTTAGAGACATGGGGTAAGGCGGAAGGTTGGCGGGTACGAGGTAACGCAGCTTACCCAGGTTCAGATCCCACGACGGTGGCGGAATCCTACTCCTGCTATAAATCACTATAATGGCAATACGCCAAGTTATAGGGATTGGTTCGATGTGCGCAATATGAGTTGTGTCGATCTGACTTGTTGCCATAAAGGCTCCCATAGGACCGACTTATATAGTCGCTAGGTCTTAGGGTTACAGGCAAAGTCCTAGCCAGACAGGTTACAGAGTCCTACACGGTATACAACTAGTCTAACGTGTCTTGCACTCCAAGGCTCCGGGTACGTCAGTGACTCCTCCGTAGCCTTCCTTTATCCAGCATGGGCCTCCCTTCTAGATCCATCTAACTGGGCCGCTAAGAAGGCCATAGGCCATGCTACCAACTGTGGGGCACCCGGGTTATCCGGATAAGAGACATGCTATGAGGATACACATATAGCATATCCCCAACAGATACCCCGTTGGCGTTTCTCTATGATACACATATACTTACAATGACAAGAACTTGCCTGTGACTAAAGTTGAGTAGCATGAGGAATGACCCTCGTACTCAAGGGACATGAGATTTCCATCTTATGATCTCTCAAGCATATACTTCATATTTGTTTCACTTTAACCTTAATCACTTCAAGATGCTTATGATAGGGGCAATGAGAGCTGAAAGCTAAAAAGTACCATAATTTTTGGAAGCTCTTTATTAAAATTGAAATCCCTGCTTCCCTCTATGAAGGGCCTTTCTTTTTACTTTTACGTTGAGTCACCATCTTATATCTTTATGCACCAATTAAGAGAGCATAGTTGTCATTCTTGGTTTAATGTGCATTGTCCCAAAACTTATTGATTGATTCATAATGTTGATATTGCTTGTTCTTAAATTATTTGTATGTAGTCACCCTTATGAACTTTGAAGGTGTCCTATGCATTTATGTTTTGCTATACCATGAAGGACAAGCTGAATACCACTCTTGCTATGTTTTATATATGTGAAACAAACAAACGTCTTTCAATGCATTGTAATTCATGGTATTTTGTCTGTACCTTTTCATGATACAACATAGTTGCTATGTCTTATTGTTAGAACTACATCTCATGTTTAGAGTACTTTGATCTTAGCTATCAATGCTTTACAAATACCTTTATCAAAATTGTGATAGCATGTCACCTCAAAAAATATTATTTTTTATCACTTACCTACTCAAAGACGAGCAGGAGTTTAGCTTGTGCATGCTTGATACGTCATAAACGTATCTATAATTTTTGATGCTACATGCTTGTTTTGTATCAGCTTTCTTATGTTTTGTCTACACTTTGAGTAATTTTTATACATTTTCCGAAACTAACCTATTGACAAGATGTCGTAGTGCCAGTTACCTATTTTATGCTGTTTTTGGTTTCAGAAAAGCTAGTAAGGAAATATTCTCGGGATTGGATGGGACAAAAGCCAAAGTCAACATTTTACCAGAAGAAATACGGAGTCCGAAGGGTAGCCTAAGTGGGGCCACGAGGCGGCCACACCATGTGGCGGCATGGCCAGGGGCGCGCCAGCCCTAGGTGTGGGCCCCTCAGGTGCCCACCGACCCTGAACCTTCGCCTATAAAAGCACCCGATGCAGAAACCCTAAGTACCCAATCAAATCTCCATGAAACAGTCCATAGTCGCCGCCATCTCCATCCCTAGATCGGGAGATCTGAAGCTCTTCCCAGCACCTTGCCGAAAGGGAGAGATCATCCTGAAGGCCTTCTTCATCACCATGCCAGCCTCCGGAGTGATGCATCAGTAGTTCACCCTTGGACTATGGGTCTATACAGTAGCTAGATGGTTGTTTATCCTCCTTTGTGCTATCATGCTTAGATCTTGTGAGCTCCGTTCATGATCAAGATCATGTATTTGTAATCATACATGTTGTGTTTGCGAGGGTCCGATGGATATTGAGATACTATGTCAGATTGATTATTGATTCTATCATGTATATGTTATTTGTGATCTTGCATGCTCTCCGTTGCTAGTAGCTATCTTGGCCAAGTAGATGCTTGTGACTCCAAGAGGGAGTATTTATGCTCGATAGTAGGTTCATGCATCTAGTAATCTGGGGAAGTGACAGAAATCTCTAAGGTTGTAGATGTGTTGTTGCTACTAGGGAGAAAACAACAATTCTTTGTCCATGGGGAAATTGTATTGTTTACTTTACACACTTTGCTTAATGCAATTATCTGTTGCTTGCACCTTAATACTGGAAGGGGTTCGGATGATAACCTGAAGGTGGATTATTCGTCATAGATGCAGTTGGATTATGGTCTATGTATTATGTTGTAATGCCCAATCAAATCTCGTAGGAATCAAGATGTTTAGTATATGCATTGTTATGCTTTCTCAATATATCAATTGCCCCGCTGTAATTTGCTCACCCAACATGCTATCTATCTTATGGTGAACACCTCTAGTGAACTGTGGACCCCGGTACGATTGTGTTTTGCATGGTTGTATATATAGTGTAAACTCTCCCAATGTTTATTCTTGACAATGTATGCAATGAAATTTAAGTTCATCACACATGCATATATTGTGGGGGAGTTTGCTCTATATATGTTGGTTCTACTCACATCTCTTACATTAGTTGTAGTTTGTGTAAGTAGAATCAGTGTTGATATGTGCTATTAGCTTTGTGTTACTTGGCCATATCAAATGCAACCTCTTATACACAACTTATTCTCGGATAAGCTTCGTACTTGTTTCTAATATTCATTATACAAACCCTCTTGTTGTGATTGTCATTAATTACCAAAATGGGGGAGATTGAAAGAGTAATTGCCCCTATGTGTGGTTTTGGTGATTAATGACAATCCCTATGGACTAATGTTTTCACTGAGTTTTATATGAAGGAATATTCCATGGGTCATGCTTGTAGTCTATGTGTTGGATTCAAGTATGGATGCCATGAAGATAAAGATATACCTTGAGTATTGGCATCAAGATCATCGATTTGAAGACAAGAATATGATATGATCAAGATCTTGAGAGTGTGATCTTAATAGAAGAATTCAAGATATGGCTCTAAGACGGTGTCATGATAGAATCATTAGTTGATCTATGATTGACTAAGATTTAGAGAATGTAATCAAATTAAGAGTTCTTTATGTACCTCAAGATATTGAGATGGAGCATGATAAGATACATGGTTGACCTATACAAAGAGTGAAGAGTGATTTCAAGTTGGTCAACACATGAAGAATAAAGAATGTACCACATGATCTTGTGGTATGGTAAGCCTTGTCAATTATGCATCATGAACTAACCCATTATATATGTGCCTTTGCGTTTTCTATATGGGATATGTATCTTTCCATGGGCATGCTTCAAAAGTGAAGATCTTATATAGCCCATGAGAGGATGACATCAAGTGGTGATCGTCATCAAGGTTGAGAAGGGCAAGTTCAAGATAAGCATCTCGAGAAGATAATTTGCTTGAAGCTTGTCGTCTATATTGGTTATAATGGACATGTGAAGACATGTATTAATTAAGCTATCCAATAGTGGTGTATGGGGGAGCAAATTAGGAGTCTTCACGAAGCAACAATGATCAAGTGATGCATTCCGGCTTGGATGGAGATTGAAGTGTTGTCATCAAGATCAAGCGGGATGCGCAAGGCAAAGGTATGGCCTTGCTAGGTTTTCCTTTCACCGGTCTCAAGGTGGTTGTTGGGAGGTCGGGTTTTAGGATACATAGCCGCACTATTAAGAGGGGCTTTCGGTTGGGTAACTTGATCACATCATCATATGGAGCTCAATCCTTTGCATTATTTGCATCTTCCTATTTTGTTGCTTCTTGGTGTTTCTCCATGTGAGGTTCTTGAGCTTGTTTCTATATCTTCAACAAGCACAAGTTCATCGAAAACGGAATTCGTATGCATCTTCTATGGCGTTTTCGAGTTTGAAGGTTTTATCGGTTCTTCTTGTAGGGAGGCTTCTTACCTTTCTTCATTTGGTTCTATCCTCCTCTATTCTACTATGATGTTTCTCTGTACCATCTTGTAGGTCTTGTTGTCCTTGTCAAAATAAGCCCAAGATCATCGAAATCGGATTCCGGACGCAAAACTTATCGCCGTTTTCGTGTGCCATGTTTGGTTCTAGCGGAATTCCGGCGGACCGGGTCTGTGGCTGGAATTTCCGGCAAACCGCCAAAAAATTGTGTTGTATGTTGTTTCGATTTGTACCAGAACTTTCAGTTTTGACCAGAAATTCTGGCGGCTAATCCGGCGGCGCCGGTTTCATCGCTGGAACGTGTTCTCCCAGCGCATCTTGCTTCCAACGGTCATCCCACTTGAAGGGGTATAAAAGGGGGGCTTCTTCCCCAAAGTTCTAAGGCTCTTCGGCATGTTTTTGACCTCCATTGTTAACCCCTTTGAGCTTGCTTCCTCTCCCTTCCCTCCTATGATTCTTGCATCTTTTGAGGGCTTTGGAAGAGAAGATCTAGATATATAATCCCCACCAATCAATTCCTCCTCTAAGTGAGGGAAACCCTTTGGATATAGATCTTGGAGTCAATTTTTGGTTTCCACCATTGTTCTTCCTCCCTAATTCCTCCCTAGCACTTGTTTCTTTGGTGGGATTTGAGAGTGAAGGATTTGAGCACCCTTGGTGTTCTTGCTTTGCATTCTTGCATAAGTCTTGAGCTCTCCATTACGATTTGTTCGAGTGAGAGACCATGAGCTTGTTACTCTTGGAGGGTGACCTCCTAGTTGGCTTGGCGGTTGGTACCACAGTGTCCTCTTCGTGGAATATTGTGAAGAGACCCGAACTTATCCTTCGTGGAGCTTGTGAAGTGGTTGTGGAGCTTGCCATCTCCGGAGTGGAGGAAAAGCTAGCCATAAGGAAAGGGCATATTCCTTCGTGGAATAGACTCGGAGAATAAGGTGAGCCTTCGTGGCGTTGGGAAATCCTTTGTGGAATCCCACACCTCTCCAACGTGACGTACCTTACTTGTAAGGGAATAGGGGAATACATCTTCGTCTCCGCGTACCTCGGTTATCTCTATATCTGAGCTTACTTTCCTTGTGATAGCCATCGAGCTTGAAGTACTTATATCTTGCTTATCACTTGTGGTATATTTATCTTCTGCTATCTTGATTAGCTTAACTTGTTGTTGGTGCACCTAGTTGAGCCTAGTGTATTTAGGGTTTGTGCTTGTAAAATAAACGTTAGTTTAATTCCGCTTTCTATCAAGCCAAAACCATAATAGTTTTGAAATTGCCTATTCACCCCCCCCCCCCCTCTAGGAGACATCTCTATCCTTTCAATTGGTATCAGAGCAAGGTCTGTCCTTGTTTAGGCTTCACCACCTAGAGTGTAAGGATGTCGGCTAGTAGTATAGTGCACAATGACACAATTACCTTTGATGGCACAAATTATGCTTTGTGGAGAAATTGCTTGCTTTGTAATCTTAGGACCTTGTGTCCAAATATTGAATGATTTCTGGATGTAGGTTTTTCTCCTCCAATGGATCCTCAAAATCTATCTTTAGAGGATTAGAAAAATTTACATCTCGAAGCTCAAGTATCTAATGAGATTATTTTCTCTTTGAGCCCCACAGTTAATTTGTTCTTGAAGAAAAGTGCAAGTCATCTCATGAGATGTGGACCAAGCTTAAAGAAATATTTGGTGGGTCCATTTAGCATAGGGTCGATGGTATATCCAAGGAGCTCTCTTCTCCCTCACATCATGAAGAGCTCCAAGTTGCTTCCACCTCCGGCCGCAATGAGATTTCAATTCTTTCCACTTCACTTTCATGTGACAAGTCACAAGGTAATGGCATGGTGAGTGGAAAAATCATATGTGATGATGGTAGTGTTTCTCTTTACACCAATGATTATTGTTCTATAAATGATATTGGTGTAGAGAGTTTGTACTTAAGCAATTCTTGCAACAATAATGCTATATCCCCTTGTGTTGATAATCCTTGTATATAATCTAGAAATTATTTGAGTACTAGTGTAGATGCTTGGTTTGCCTTGTTCCCATGAACAAAATGCTTCTATTTCCTCTAGTTGTTTATCTAACAATGTAGAGGAAATCAAGCATTCTATGGAGCAAGACATGATCATGAATGAAGATTCAAGAATATCCTCATCTTCATCCTCCCGTGCTCACATGTGCCTTATGGCAAGAGGATCAAAGGTATCTCCTACTTTGGATCCCAATATATCTTCTAAAGATAATAGCAATGATAATGATGATAGTGATAAAGACATTGATGAGGATACTAGTGCTCTCTTGCTTGAGTTGAATTTTTTGTGTACCTCTCTTCGTGGTAATAATAAGGTCGTTACTTGTCTCAAACACGTTATGGACACCATAACTAAACAAATGGGAACCATAGAGGAGTTGGATTTCCAACTTGATGATGGGAGACGGAGATTCAATCTCCTTAGGCAAGAGCTTGCCGAGGAGAAACACACTAATTGTCTCCTCACACAAAAAAATTAAATCTTATGATCTTGAAAAGGAAAATTCCATTAATGATGCTTGTGCTACTAACTCTACTTCTTGTGAAGCATCTACCCTAAAGGAGAACTTTGAGCTAAGGGCTCAACTTGAGTGGCTAACTAGCAAGTATAGGAAATTGGAAGAAAGTCATGAAAAGCTCTCGGGCTCTCATAATGATCTTCTAATCTCCCATAATGGGATAAAGTTAGCTCGTGAGGCAAGTATTACCAAGGTAACATCTTGTGAGCCTCTTTTGGACATTAGCACAACTTCTACTCAAAATGCTATTTTGCCATGTGCTAGTCCTAGTAATCCATCTAGCCATACTATTGATAAACCTTGTGTTGGATTACTTGCTTTGCCTTGTTGCTCTAACAATGAAGCTTCTACTTCCTCTAGTACTTGCATTTCTACTAACCATGTAGAGGAAATCAAAGAGCTCAAGGCCCAAGTCACTTCCTTGAGGAATGACTTGGAAAAGAGTCATGAAGGGAAATCCACACTCGATAATATTTTGAGTGTGCAAAAATCCCCTAATGATAAAAGTGGACTTGGATTCAACTCCAATAACAAGAACAAGTACAATAGAAACAAGAAGAAGGGCCAAAATCAAGTCAAGAATTCGGCCAAGATTATTTGCTTCAAGTGCAAGGTTGAAGGATATCATGTAAGATCTTGTCCATTGAAGAAAAAGCACTTGAGTGAGAAGTAACAAGGGAGTGGCCACAAGTACAAGGTCAAGCCCAAGTTGAAGTTAGGCCACTTATGAAAAAGAATCAAGATAATGCTCCCCAAGCCAAGAAATCAATGAAGAAGAGAAAGGGGAGTACTTGTTGCTACATATGTCGTGTGAAGGGGCACTTTGCCTCTTCATGTTCAAACGGTACCTTATCTAATCCTATCATTATTAATGATGATTATTATCTTTGGAGGGATAAGGATGGCAATGTGTTTGCCAATTTTTGTTGAAACTCAAAGTGGTGTCAAGAAAAGAACCATTTGGGCTGCCAAGCCTATTGTGACTAACCTCTTAGGACCCAACTTAGTTGGGGACCAACAAGCTCAAACTTGATCAATAGGTGTTTTTGGAGGGCATTGGAGACTTGGCTAACTCATGAAGAATTAAGGGATCTTCATATATTATATTTGATCAAGCCAAGTCATAAAGATTATCATTTCCCTATCTTATATCCAATGTGCCTCTTCGCGGTAACTTGTACTTAACTCATTTATTTTGTAAGTTACTTGCCCCCTTTACATGTTTTGGTTCTGTACCAAGTATGTGTTTGTATTTGGTGTGCCTTATGCTTGATTATTTTGTGTATTCAAGTATGTATAGGTGCACATCATTTACTCGTGTGTTTTGCTTGGAGCCTCTAATGCATCTTGATGATATCTTATTTGGCTCTTTTCGAGTGGTTAATGGAACATCCCATTTTGGGGGAGTGACATGCCTCGCGCATCTCTCAAACCTTAAAATGTGTGTACATGAGTACTACCACTTAGTATTGATACTGCAGGCTTATCTAGTCAATATGTGGTGTGTCATACTCATGAGAAATTCAAATTCTAAATGTCCATTAATTCTCTCTAGTTTAGGTTGCTTTGCCTCTTATTAAGAAAAAAAAATGAATATCACATTATGGGGGAGTAATATGCTTCTTTTTCATATCACAATCCTAGGAAATGTGAACATATGAGGTAGTGCCACTTAGAGTTGATATTGTTGATTATCTTGTTTCTAGGTGGCATGTTGGCTCAAACAAGGTCCTATTTTTGTTAGAATCTTTTATTGCTCGCCTTTTCGGTATTTGTTTGAGTAAGAAATTCTTGATGCGGTCTTCCTCAAATACATATCTCTATATCTTATTTGGGAGACCATTTGCTTCAAGTTATTATAGTCATTGCTTCGCATGATTGTGTGACTAGATTGAAGCTATCAAGAATCTCTATCTTTGCATAGTGCTTAATATTTTTATTCCTATCCTATGTTTTTTATTGTGAAGATTTATCTTTATTATCCGTGCAATATACCACCGAAAATCAATTCCAATACATGTG
This sequence comes from Avena atlantica, assembly GCA_910589765.1. Lineage (NCBI taxonomy): Eukaryota > Viridiplantae > Streptophyta > Magnoliopsida > Poales > Poaceae > Avena > Avena atlantica. Next base: position 54,560,985 of record OU342733.1, read on the forward strand.
GTAGCATTTGTGGATCATCTTCACCTTGGATTTCACCTCTTATTGCCTTATTTTCTTTCCAAAAATTTGTTGTGGCTCCCATTGTCTTCCTTGGCTTTTGAACATCTCTTTGATGATGTTTTTTATTATTATAAAATGTGTTTCAGTGGAAGACAAACCTTTTCTTCTCGGAACCTTGTGCCATTATTAAAAGTGTTAAGGGTTTGGTTTATTAGTTGAAACCTTGCTCTTTTGGGAGTTTGTTATCTCATTATTTCTTCTCTATTTTATTTGCTTGAATGAGATAAATACTTGAGTATTTTTGTTTTTATTTCATCTTTTTGCTCAATAGTTTTTGCTTAGTTCATTGGTTGAACTTCATTGAACAAATCTTGTGTTGATTTGATTCTTTGATATAGTTTGGGCAACAAATGTGTTTTGTCACACCTTGTATGCCTTCTTGAATATTTTGGTGTTTTTCCAAATTATATCTTCTTTGGATATTGAAAGTCTCCATGTGTTTGCTTTCTTTGATCCAATATATAGGGTATACTCCATCAAATCCTTAAACGGCTAAGATGTGCATGAAATTCAAATTTCATCTCTAAATATGTATATATTTTTATGGAGTGTGTCCTATGTGTTGCGGTTAGTCTAACCACTTTGGACCCAATAAGTTTGGGGACCAAGATGTACTTGAATGTTGTTTTAGGTACATTGGAGATGAAATGGATGCTTGTCTCGTCTATAAGGAAAGTGTTATCGCCACATGATAATTGGAGCCAAGATAGGATGATCGAAAAATTCGTATCTACTACATCATACCATTGCTATCTCGGTAATAAGTATCTTACTCATGCATACTATTCTTTCATCCAATCTCTTGTAGATTGCATCTTGGCATGAATTTATCCATTTGTAAATGTTGCGGTTCTTGCAAGGATCTTTGAAAGACTTCTTTATCCTTATTGCTTATGTGAGTAATTTGAGATGATGCATATAATGGGAAGTATATAAAATCATGTTCATGATTCACCAATTCCAAATATGCCTTCTAGCAATTTATTGCATATCAATTCCTCAAGGTACTCTCATGTGCAATATTGTTGAAATTGCTTTGAATCCTTCCTTTTACTACTTGTTGCCTTTCTCAAAGTATCCCAACTAGCATTTGTTCCCTTAGTGTTAGTTGTGATGTTTCTGAGGTTTTTCTTTTTTCTTTGGTGAAGTTCATTGATATACCATAAGAGAAAATAGAGCCATGGGCTATATATGCACTTAAGAAAAAAATATCATGTTTGGTATATCTTATGACTTCCTCTTGGATATCATGTTTTCTTATTTTATTAACCTCTTATGTATGGTTGTTTATTTGTGGATTATTCTCATGTTTTGTCCACTTATAAACTTATATAAACGAGAGTGTTAATCTCTCTCCTTGATATCATCGCTCTTTGCCGACCATATCTCTTATCCCCTTGGTTTTTAATGGTATTGGTAAGGTCTTGATTTATGAGTGCTTGGTTTACTTTTATTGCATCTTCACGCACTCATATCTCATATTTGGTTTCTTTTGGACTTAAGCTTGTATTGACAAGTGTATTTATTTATATCTACTCCTTGTATCTTGGTTGTGTTCTAAATAATATAGAGGGAGTGAGGATTTCATGTTTGTGCATATTGTATTCAAATACAATAATTAAAATTTATGCATGAACCTTGGGGATCTTCCTTATTTCATTTAGAGCACTATTTGTCCATTTGATTTTTTGGATCATTGGATTGCTTGCTTCATCCGTTGAAGTTTCTTCACCGTTTTATCCTTGTATCAATCTTTGATCCTCAATATAGCTTGATTTTCTCCAAATATTCGTCATTGGATACGTGCATTTGATTTCACTCAAATTATGAGAAATGCACACCTTGGGGATGAACTCATACTATATTGGCCTTCTAACTTTGTCATCCATTTTTGCACTTGTTGTCAATGGGGGAGAAGTTTAGAGGGTTTAAGGGAAATGGTTTTATACTTAAGACTGGTTTGTTATTAAGTGTTTGCCTTTCATGCATTTCATCTTTATTATGTTCTGCATGGTTGTATATATAGTGTAAACTCTCCCAAAGTTTATTCTTGACAATGTATGCAATGAAATTCAAGTTCATCACACATGCATATATTGTGGGGGAGTTTGCTCTATATATGTTAGTTCTACTCACATCTCTTACATTAGTTGTAGTTTGTGTAAGTAGAATCAGTTTTAATATGTGCTAGTAGCTTTGTGTTACTTGACCATATCAAATGCAACCTCTTGTACACAACTTATTCTCGAATAAGTTGCGTACTTATTTCTAATATTCATTATATAAACCCTCTTGTTGTGATTGTCATCAATTACCAAAATGGGGGAGATTGAAAGAGTAATTGCCCCTATGTGTGGTTTTGGTGATTAATGACAATCCCTATGGACTAATGTTTTCACTGAGTTTTATATGAAGGAATATTCCATAGGTCATGCTTGTATTCTATGTGTTGGATTCAAGTATGGATGCCATGAAGATAAAGATATACCTTGAGTATTGGCATCAAGATCATCAAGTTGAAGATAAGAATATGATATGATCAAGATCTTGAGAGTGTGATCTCAATAGAAGAATTCAAGATATGGATCTAAGACGGTGTCATGATAGAATCATTAGTTGATCTATGATTGACTAAGATTTAGAGCATGTAATCAAATTAAGAGTTCTTTATGTACCTCAAGATATTGAGATGGAGCATGATAAGATACATGGTTGACCTACACAAAGAGTGAAGAGTGATTTCAAGTTGGTCAACACATGAAGCATAAAGAATGTACCACATGATCTTGTGGTATGGTAAGCCTTGTCAATTATGCATCATGAACTAACCCATTATATATGTGCCTTTGTGTTCTCTATATGGGATAGGTATCTTTCCATGGGCATGCTTCAAATGTGAAGATCTTATATAGTCCATGAGAGGATGACATCAAGTGGTGAACGTCATCAAGGTTGAGAAGGGCAAGTTCAAGATAAGCATCTCAAGAAGATCATTTGCTTGAAGCTTGTCGTCCATATTGGTGATAATGGACATGTGAAGACATGTATTAATGAAGCTATCCAATAGTGGTGTATGGGGGAGCAAATTAGGACTCTTCACGAAGCAACAATGATCAAGTGATGCATTCTGGCTTGGATGGATATTGAAGTGTTGTCATCAAGATCAAGCGGGATGCGCAAGGCAAAGGTATGGCCTTTCTAGGTTTTCCTTTTACCGGTCTCAAGGTGGGTGTTGGGAAACCGGGTTTTAGGATACATAGCCGCACTATTAAGAGGGGCTTTCGGTTGGGTAACTTGATCACATCATCATAGGGAGCTCAATCCTTTGCATTATTTGCATATTCCTACTTTGTTGCTTCTTGGTGTTTCTCCATGTGAGGTTCTTGAGCTTGTTGCAAGCTCTTCAACAAGCCCAAGTTCATTGAAAATGGAATTCGTATGCATCTTCTATGGCATTTTCAAGTTTGAAGGTTTTATCGATTCTTCTTATAGGGAGGCTTCTTACCTTTCTTAATTTGGTTCTATCCTCCTCTATTGTACTATGATGTTTCTCTTCACCATCCTGTAGGGCTTGTTGTCCTCGTCAAAACAAGCCCAAGATCATCGAAATCGGAGTCCGGACGCAAAAGTTATCGCCGTTTTCGTGTGCCCTGTTTGGTTCTAGCGGAATTCCGGCGGACCGAGTTGTGGCCGGAATTTTCGGCGACCGCCGGAAATTTCCGTCAAACCGCCAAAAAACTGTTTTGTATGCTGTTTAGGTTTGTACCGGAACTTTCGGTTTTGACCAGAAATTTCGGCGGCTGATCCGGCGGCGCCGGTTTCATCGCCGGAACGTGTTCGCCCAACGCATCTTGCTTCCAACGGTCATCCCCCTTGAAGAGGTATAAAAGGGGGGCTTCTTCCCCAAAGTTCTAAGGCTCTTTAGCACGTTTTTTACCTCCATTGTTTACCCCTTTGAGCTTGCTTCCTCTCCCTTCCCTCCTATGATTCTTGCATCTTTTTGAGGGCTTTGGAAGAGGAGATCTAGATCTACAATCCCCACCAATCAATTCCTCCTCTAAGTGAGGGGAACCCTTTGGATCGAGATCTTGGAGTCATTTGTTGGTTTCCACCATTGTTCTTCCTCCCTAATTCCTCCCTAGCACTTGTTGCTTTGGTGGTATTTGAGCACCCTTGGTGTTCTTGCTTTGCATTCTTGCATAAGTGTTGAGCTCTCCATTATGATTTGTTCGAGTGAGAGACTGTGAGCTTGTTACTCTTGGAGGGTGACCTCCTAGTTGGCTTGGCGGTTGGTACCGCAGTGTCCTCTTCGTGGAAGATTGTGAAGAGACCCGGACTTCTCCTTCGTGGAGCTTGTGAAGTGGTTGTGGAGCTTGCCATCTCCGGAGTGGAGGAAAAGCTAGCCATAAGGAAATGGCCTATTCCTTCATGGGATAGACTCGGAGAAGAAGGTGAGCCTTCGTGGCGTTAGGAAATCCTTTGTGGAATCCCACACCTCTCCAACATGTCGTACCTTACTTGTAAGGGAACACGGGAATACATCTTCATCTCCGTGTACCTTGGTTATCTCAATATCCGATCTTACTTTCCTTGTGATAGCCATCGAGATTGAAGTACTTATATCTTGCTTATCACTTGTGGTATATTTATCTTGTGTTATCTTGATTAGCTTAACTTGTTGTTAGTGCACCTAGTTGAGCCTAGTGTATTTAGGATTTGTGCTTGTAAAATAAACGTTAGTTTAATTCCGCTTTCTATCAAGCCAAAACCATAATAGTTTTGAAATTGCCTATTCACCCCCTCTAGGCGACATCTCTATCCTTTCAATTAGCCGTCTAGAGCTTTTCACCCATTTTGGCGATCGATGCCAGTAGGGGAGAAGTTTTTGAGGGTTTAAGGGATGTTGGTTTTATTCTTTGAGTTTGTTCTTAAGCATTTGCCTCTCATGCTCTTGCATCTTTGTTGTTGCTTTGCATGTTGAATATATAGAGGAAACTCCACCAACGGTAATGGTTGGCAATATGTGCAATGAAATTCAAGTTCATCACACATGCAAGGGGGGGCTTGCTCTGTACATTATGGGTGTACCAACATCACATACTTGTGTAGTATTTTATGTTGGCACAACCATTTTTGTTCGTTAAATTGATCGTACAAACCTTCTCAAAGGGATTGTCATCAATTACCAAAATGAGGGAGATTGAAAGAACATGTGTGCCCCCATGTGTGGTTTTGGTAATTAATAACAATCTTTATGAAATTATGTGTGCATTGAGTTTTACTTGTAGTATTTGTCCATAGGCAATTCATGAACCATATGTTGGCTTCAAGATTGAAAGAAGAAGAAAATGAATAAGATAAAGTGGAGACCAAGATATTCAAGAAGTTGTCCAAAGATTGGTCATGAGAGAATTGAGCCTATGGAAACTGTGTCTTGAAGAATAAGATGATCTCAAGTATACCTACAAGACACCAACTCAATAAAGAACGAAGAAATGAAGTGCAAGTTCAAGATGCACCATCTCGAAGAGATCATGTGCTTGAAGCTTGACATACATATGGTGTTCATGGATATGTGAATATATGCCTAAAATAGAGGCTCTTCCATAGTGGAGTATGGGAAGCAAATTCCAAGTCTTCACCAAGCTAGCGCAATCAAGAAAGGTGCTCCATCTTGAGGTGTAGAAGATCTTCATCATCAAGATCATGTGGAATGTGCGCAAGGAAAGGAACAATATTGATAGGGTTTCTTTCTTACCAGTATCACGGTGTTAGTTGGGAAGACCGGTTTATAGGATAGATAATCGTACTATCAAGAGGGGCTCTCGAGTGAGTAACTTGATCATATCCCTCGGTGAGAGCTCAAACCTTCGTATACTTGGTATCATCTTTATTGGTTCTTATACATCATCGAAAATGGAATTCATATGCATTCTCTATTGTGTTTTCGATATTGGAGGTTTGGCCGGTTTGTCTTTTGTAGATAGGTTAAACTTTTCATCATTTGTTGCTATCCTCCCTTGATGTACTATGATGGTTCTCTGCATGATCTTGTAGATCTTGTTACTATCTTCGAAACGATCCCAAGATCATCAAAATCGAAGTCCGGATGCAAAAATTATGTTCATTTTTCTTTTGTTGTTTCTGTTAGTTTTGCCTTGGGCGGAATATCCGGAGTGAAAATGCCAAACACTCCGGTGTCACGTAGAAATATCTGATTTCAGTCATTTGGTTGCCATTCTATGGTCCATATTGGAAACCACCCGGAATCTGGCCGGAATGTCCGGCCCATGCTCTCCAAATAATGGTTGGATTTTGGAGGACCTATATAAGGGGACCTTCTTTCCTAATGGTTACCTACCCATTCTTGCAAGTTTTCCCCTCCATTGTTGACCTTCTTGAGCTTGCTATCCCCCAATCCCTCATATGATTCTTGCATATTCTTGAGGGATTTGAAAGAGGAGATCTATATCTACAACCCCCACCAATCAATCTCTCCTCTAAGTGAGGGGAACATCTTGGGATCTAGATCTTGGAATCTTTTGTGGATTTCCTCCATTTTTCTTCCTCTCTTATTCCTCCATAAAGCTTTTAGAGCTTTGGTGGAATTTTGGAGTGAAGGACTTGATCACTTCTTGTGTTCTTGCCATTGCATTTGGTGCATCGGTTTGAGTTCTCGGTGAGGATCCGATTGGGTGAAAGGTAAGAAGCCTTTTACTCTTGGGTTCTTGGAACCCTAGACAGTTTAGTTGTATTACAGGTTTGTGGATTACTTGGGGCCTCCAATTAAGTTGTGGAGCTTTCCCCAAGCTTGTTACTTGGAAGCCTCCGTTCCATTGTGGAAGTTTTCTCCAAGCTTGTTGTAAAGGCGTCGGTCCCGTCTTGAAGGGTACCGATAGTGGAAAAGTGGACTAGGGCATTTGTGGCGGAATTTCACCGAAGCATAGGGTGAGGCCTCTCGTGGCGCTGGTGGTCTTAGTACCACCCACCCCTCCAACAAGACGTACTCCCTCGATGGGAGGAACTCGATAAAACATCATCGCCTTCACGTGCCTCGGTTATCTCTATACCCGAGATTTTTACTTATGCACTTTATATTGTGATAGCCTTCATTCTTGAAGTCATTTATCTTGATATCACATAATTGCTTGTTTGGTTTAGGATAAGTTGTTGGTGCACATAGGTAAACCGTAGTTTATATAGGTTTTGTGCTTGACAAAGTAAACACTAGTTTTATTCCGCGTTTGGTAAGCCCATCTCGTAAAAGTTTTAAACCGCCTATTCACCCTCCTCTAGGCAGCGTTTGTGTCCTTTTCACCTATGACCTAGGCCGAGCTCAGCAAGTTCGCCCTCGCCGCGTACCCCTTCTTCCCCTTCCTCCTGGGCGGCGGTGAATCTTCGGAGGAGGATATGGGAGAGTTGGTGCCGGGCTAGGTGGATTTCGTGGCGGATGCGGAGGGCAAAGACGATAGCGCGGACGCAGCACACTACATCCTAGAGAAGTACGTTCGTGAGCTTTACGGGGCCTTCAAGGTTAGGGAGGTCGCCGATTGGCAACCCACCGAGCGGCTGGAGGCTAAGGAGGTGGCGAGGGACGTGGTAGAAGCCCTCAAGGACCGCGATGAGCAGGAAGCAAAGGAATCGATGTAGGCCTAGAAGACCGCCTGAGTCCCCTCCGAGGCCATGCTGGAGGAGGAGCGGCAGGACGCGTAAGAGAATACGGAGGCTGTGGCCTTGGACAACGTCTTGTCCAAGGCCGACGCCAAACGGGAGGTGCTGGCGGAGGAGCGTGCCGCGATCAAAAAGGGAGGTGCTGGCGGAGGCGGTTGCCCTGCGTACTGCGGTGGCAAAGATGGCCCAACGGGAGGTGGCGGCGATGACCGCCAAACGGGAGGCCAGAGGACGCTCTACCGCGCATCCCCAACGGTGGCCAGGCAGAGGGAGGCGGAGACCCGAGCACGCAACCGCAAGAGGCAGGCAGCAAAGGCCAAGAACTTGGTCTTGGCGGCTCGGCGGGCACATGCGTCCAAGAACGCAACCTTCGGCCAGAACGGGGGCGATGCTTAGTAGATTAGTTTATGTAATTGTTATTAGTAATTTTATGTGTGTAACGATAGAGCACAAATACTTATGTAATGATAGTAAGTTATTAGTAATGTTGTGTGTATGACACGTGGTCCAGATAAGGACCGGTCCGGACACGCAGGCAGTCCGAGTTCTGCAACCAAGCTTAACTTTTGGCCTAGTTTAAGACAAAACGGACGGGTCTAGAACTAAATGCCGATTTACACATAGGTCATTGGACATTGGACTATGGCCTCAGTCTGAAAGGACGGGATTCAACACGCAGGTCCGTTTGTGGGGCCGTTGAAGTTGGTCTAACCTGCCACCGTTTGCTCCAACGGGTCCAACAAAAAAAGGTAGGAGTACAAATCTTTTCAGAAGGCCGGAGACATGATAAGTCGCCCAACAGAATGCCAACATAGGAAAGCCCACAGAACAGAGCCCCCATTCCTCGGGTCCAGCAACAGGCCTACCCCTCAGCCCAAAAGCCCAAACGTGTCAAAACCCTAGCATCCCCAACAACGCCTCTCCCCTCCGCCCCTATATAGTTTGCCCTCCGCGCGCCGCCACTCTCCTTCCCGAGCCGGAGGCGGACGAGGTAAGAAGCAGCAGCAGCGAAGGAACCCTACCGCCGCCGCAGCCATGGTGAGTATCCCGACCCCCGTTCCGTCCAGATCCCGCCGTGTTTCCTCTATCAGACGTACGGGCCCTAACGCCGATCTGCTTCCCAGGGTATCGACCTCGAAGCCGGCGGGAGGAACAAGAGGACCAAGCGCACCTGCCCCAAGTCCGACGATGTGTACCTCAAGCTCCTCGTCAAGGTATAACCCTTCGAGAACCGCTATATCTTCTTGCGATGATCCTTCTCTCTTGAAATCTCGCCCGTGCTTGCGTTGCCTCGTAGAATGCCCTGTGATTTGCTTAGCCTTAGCTTCTTCTATGGTGATTAGCTTAGCTATATTCCCACCTGGTCGCCAGCGATGGCCTGTTTCGCTCCATTTCTTGGATGCAGCGCTGTAGGTTAGATTGGATAGAGTAGATCAACCTTTTGTGTCTCGTATGTGCCGTCTGGTTCTGGGTTTTGAATATTGTGTTACTTGTGGAGTGCAGCTCTACCGTTTCCTGGTGAGGAGGACCAAGAGCAAGTTCAATGCTGTCATCCTCAAGAGGCTCTTCATGAGCAAGACCAACCGCCCGCCGCTCTCCATGCGCCGCCTCTCCAACTTCATGAAGGGAAAGGTATGCTTGTGCTGTGCCCCTGTCCAATAAAAATGTAACTGTCTGCTCCTACTAATCTAGTAGAACATGCACTTCCTGCTTGCTCTGTCATGTGCTGTGTGATGCAAATCTTATCATGTCTAGTTTACAAAACTAGCTTACTGTTTGCAAGTCTAAGTTCATATATTGTTCTTACTTTGGTGCCTTTTATATTCTATCCAAGCTAAGGATGCTCATATTACTGTTAATATGTGACAGGAGGAGAAGAACATTGCTGTGGTTGTTGGTACCATCACAGATGACAAGAGGATCCAAGAGATCCCTGCCATGAAGGTTACTGCCCTGAGGTTCACAGAGACAGCGAGGGCAAGGATTGTCAATGCTGGTGGGGAGTGCCTCACATTTGACCAGCTTGCTCTCCGTGCTCCAATGGGGGAGAACACGGTATGCTTTTTTCGTCTTTCTGAACTACTGATTTCTCTTGCGCTGTGCAATTGCTGGGTTCAGCACAACCATTGTAGTTTAGGATAAAGTTTGGAAGATTTTTACTGACACATCAGTTACTTATTTTCATCTTAAATTTTCAAACCCATTGGCTAAGCGGTATCCCAGATAGTCCATGAATCAAGTAGTTTGGTTTATGTCATGGTCGCCTACAACTTTGAAAAGCTACCATTTATTGTTGAACATCTCATGGTTTGTACACTTGAAAGGTTCCCAATGATGCACTAACCATGCTAATACTGATACCATCTGACGAGTAATATATTTTACTGAGGGAACAATTTGCAAAGTTCGTTGTTGTTAGTTTCAAAACCTTGAATCTTTTTATTGTTGCATTGTTCTGGAGTAGCATAGTGTCCTGAATTTTGCAGTGATGATACTCTTTTATACCCAGCTCATTATGAGACTTCCCTCTGTGGGTTGTCGTGATATGTAATTTATCCATTGTATCTGAGCTCCTTCCTGAGATTTTTTGTTCTGTTTGTTTTGCTGTTTTAACATGTTGACATACTTCTGTGTCCCAGAGTGTTATTAGTTGACTTGGTAACCGGGATCCCCTTTTGAATATGCAATGATGATACACTATAATCCCAGCTCTATGAATACTTCCCTCTGTGGGTTGTTTGATCTCAGATAAACGTTATAGTTATATCTGAGTATATAGTGCCTTTTTTCTTTTTGACTTGCTTTTTTATCTGTTTCTGGTTTGGCTTTAGTGGTAGCATTTTGTGCTGACTATTTTTGCAATGATGATACTATTACCCAGCTCATTATGAGACTTCCCTTTGTGGGTAGTCGTGATATGAACTTTTCTTATTGTATCTGAGCTCACTACAGTTTACCTTAATTATCTTTGATTCCATTAGGATCTTAATTATTTTGTAAATAAACTGCAGCTTATGTGGTGTTTAATCATGCAGTGATGATACACTATAATCCCAGCTCTATGAAAACTTCCCTTTGTGGGTCGTTTGTGATATGGACTAAGCGTTATAGTTATGTCTGAGCATACTGGTTTCAAAACATGATTTCCTGTTCTCATTTTGTTAGCTGTTTGTGTAACTGTACTTACTATTTTGTTAAGAGAATCAACTATTTGTGCAGTGTTGTAGTGTGTATTCACTTTGAGCTCAATCCAATTGTTCATGAATTGATTCTCATAGGCAAATCTATGCATCTGCAGATCCTCTTGAGGGGACCCAAGAATGCCCGTGAGGCAGTGAGGCACTTTGGCAAGGCTCCTGGTGTGCCGCACAGCCACACCAAGCCCTATGTGCGTGCCAAGGGCAGGAAGTTTGAGAAGGCTCGTGGTAGGAGGAACAGCCGTGGCTTCAAGGTTTAAGTTGGTGTCCCTTAGTGGCTGTCGGTGTTGTGGGACTGTTGTTCTGTTTGAGCAATTGACAGTAATTAGTAAAGTACTTTGTACTGAGAGTAGCACATCCTATTGCCACCGTGTTGGAATGATATTTTGCAAGATTCTTATCGCTGTCGTCTGTTTTGAGTTTGTGAGCATGAAGACACTTTTTTGTTGCATCATATTTGTGCTCAGAAATTTCTCTTGTGATGTTATGTGGTGGATCTGTGTCATCATTACCATGTTCATATGATTTCTAAAGTTGAACTAGAGCCTTAAAATTTTAAAATTTGATAAATGCAGTGGCAAAAATTCTCTGTACTTCCTCTTTTCGGAATTAGTTGTCTAGATTTATTTAGATTAGCATGTATTAACTAAAATGCGATACATGGGTATCTAGAACTGGTACACCACAACTTGAAAAATTTAACATTTACATGGGTATCTAGAACAGATATAATCATGGGTATCTTAACAAATAGATGTCTTGGTACCAAAAATTAACATTTGTTATACATCCTGCACACTCATGTATTGCCAATCTCCAGCGCTCCAGGCCATACCCAGCTAAAAATAAATTGTCAGGGCCATGCCCAACGTAGAACTCCCATCTTGTACCTTCTAGCTAAAAATAAATTGTCAGGGCCATGCCCAACGTAGAACTCCCATCTTGTACCTTCTATTCTGTATCATTGCAGTTTGGTCAGTAGGTTGATCTCCAATGGCGAATGCCAAATGTTAAACCGGTTTCTTAAGTTGCTCGAAAGTAATGCACTATGGTGAACTGCAGCTTGGTCACTAGGTTGAGCTCCAATGGTGTTTGCCAAACGTAAAACCGGTTTCTTCAAGTTGCTCGAAAGTAATGCACTAAAGTTGGTAAACCAATCGAAGTTGGAAGAACGGATAAAGTTATATCCCTGAGAAATTGTTGCACCATATGTATCAATCCCCAAAACACTTCTGAAATTTCTTCAGCAGGATACCTTTTGCTGCTTCTCCAATTAGCCCGGTCTAAGCCTTATGTATCAATACTCCAGTCTTTAGTTTGTTAAAATTTGCTTTTCTTTTTTGTCTATAACAGCCTATGGCCTCTTGTGTTGGAATGATACATTTCGGCGAGGTTCACCATTGTCTATAACAGCCCTATTGGCAAGGGAACCACTGTCAACAGTTTTGGGTTTGCACATAGGTCATCGAAAAGATCTCGAGCGACTCACCAAAGCACGAAAGCCAGTTAGAAAATGGATTCCTATTTGAAGAGTGCCTAACCGCATGGATAAACTCACATTAACCCGTCAATTTTGGATCCAATTCGGGATTTTTCTTGGAAAGTTTCGGAAAGAAATTGGAATGGAATAATATAGATTCATACAGAGGAAAAGGTTCTCTATTGATGCAAACGCTGTACCTAGAGGATGAAGACAATGTTTCACTGCACCCTGTTTGAGCTTGAAATTTTCTCTTGCAAATGGCGAACGGTCATTCTATGTTCACCATTGTGATGCTCACTATTCTGTGTTCTGTCTATACAATTTCTTGCTTGGAGAAACCCATACGGAAATTCACTTTGGAAAAACCATCTTACATCTTGGAACCAAAACGCACCCTTGTCCCCTTTGATGTGCTCTCACCTGATGTTTCTGCGCGAACTAAAAATGCAACAACTTAAACCAAAAGAAGAGAAAGCAACTATCTGTCAAAATGCCAGGTGTCTTCTGAGCCATCAGTATAAGATCAATGCTTCCAGGTTCATGTTAAAGAATTATACAATCGCGGCTCACTGGCATTTCACGGGATTTCGCTACTGGTGTTTGCCTAAATGTAATATCAGCTTTTGCCTCCCTAACAAGACCCTCATGTACAGCACAACACTGCTCTTATGCCGCCAATAAGGGCAAGCCACTACTCCGGACTCACCCAACCACCCCCTACAGCTCAACCCATCAGGAGCTATCAATTCCGGTCACAAAACCGGGCCTGCCACCCGCATCCCGTCAGCCGAGGTTGCCTGCCTGCAACGCTTCTGCTTCTCACTCACGCGATCGACTGGTACCGGGCCCTAGGGACCCCTGCGTCGCCGTCCATTATCGATATGCTGTGAGCATCCGCGCCACCTGGCGGGCCTCTGCCTCCTTGGCTTGGTTGCATCATTCTTCGGTGATTCGCGTTCGGTTTCCTGGGCGTGCCGAGTCTCACGAAGAACGTGGCGGCACAGCCCTTGCCTTTGCCTTCGCTTTCGAGCCAGATGTCACCCTGCATTAGGCCGACGAATCTGGTGGAACCGGAGAGAGAGAGTAGTTTCGATGAGCGCGGTGATAAGACGATTTCAGGGTGAAAAGGTCATGTGCAGAAATTTTATACCTTCTCGAGAGGGCCAGGCCCAACCCGCTGCCATTGTGACATTTAGTTGTTGCGTTCTCGCTGTGTGCAAATTTACTGAAGGCGTGAGCCATATCCTCTGGTATGATCCCACATCCAGTGTCTTTCACCTACAGGAGAATATGACAGTCAGGCCTTCTGTTAATTGTGACCCTGTGCTAGTTTGGTGTTTTTGCTCCTTAGTTAATTTGTCCAGTAGTCATGGGCAATGCGGACATGCTCACATCCAACCGCATAGCATCAAATAAGAACCTCAATTCCTATGGGCAGACGCAAATAAGCTAGAATCATCTCCCACTTGGAATTTTCTAGTTTTACTCAAAGATGATATTTACACTTTGCGGTATGCACACATAAATCCTTTGTTTTGCCAAAAGAATGTGAATAAACTATCAATCAGTGTCCAGGTCATTCTTTTTATCTTCAGGGTATCACATTGTTCACCTCAATCGTCTCTCTGGAACGCTAATGTCTACATTTAGGAATACTGCTAACTAATGAACACTGCTACATTTAACTGACCAGGCTTTGCCAAGCAACATTAAGAATTAATGGTGTCATGCATAGCGTATTTGTACCAACACTTGGCAGATTGAGGAATTAAGAGAAAATGAGCGAGTGAATGTCCAAAAGCAAACCTGAACAACCAAGTAGAAAGACCCATCAGAGGGAACTTGATGTAAGTTAGGAGCATATGGGTCCCTCAAAGAATCTGGCCTGGCTATGGAAGCTGAAATAGAAATGTGACCCTCCTTTGTGAACTTAATGGAGTTGCCAGCAATATTTAGCATTACTTGCATCAATCGCTTGCGATCACCGATTGCACATGCAGGCAACTCTGGAGCCAACGAGACCATTACTGAGAGCTTTTTGCATGCAGCCACTGGCTTAATCAAATTAACCACCTACAAGATGAACTAATGAGTTGACCCAAAATGCTACACCAAATTACCCCTCCCCTTCTTTTCAGGCAACAGAATAGCAAAGTTCAAATCATAAAACATCTGTCAGGGAACTTACATCCGTAAAGGTGGCATGCAGGTTAAAAGGAGCAATATCTAGCTCAAGGCTCCCATTCCCGAGCTTGGTAATATCCAAAACATCGTTTGTAAGAGTTGCTAGAAAATCACTACTCTTAAGTACAGTCTCGATCATTAGGCGTTGTTCAGACGTAAGAGTTGTTTCCAAAAGGAGGGAGGATAAAGAAACAATTGCTTTCATAGGAGTCCGCATTTCATGGTTCATCACAGCAAGAAAATCGTTACGAGCACATATCGCCATTTCTGCCTCTCGACGTGCCACATCAAGGGCAATATTTTGCTCCATTAGCAGATCACGGGCCCTCATGGACTCTTCCAAAATGGCAGCATGAGACAGTGCAACTGCCACCTAAATAAGAAAAATGAGCAACCATGGTCATGATCTTTATAATAAAATAAGGCATGAAAAGTAGTGCAATCTACATAGTACATCAGAAGAAAGACAGCAGCATTAAAAGCCAAGTGCTAACAGAAAATGTTAAACAGTAAAATTAATAACAAGAATATTTTAATAGTCGTAGCACAAGTGAACTGAAAAGATGCTTAAAAACAACTAAAGGGCATACCACACAAAGACAATCAAATCAGGTGATATGATCATTCATGCCCAGGCAGGTAGATACTACGAACTGAACTTGTAGAGAAGCTTACAGGGAATGTAGCATAATGCACATCCAGTGGCAAAATTAGCTGGTTCTACATGGCACATTTCTTTAATAAACAAGCGAAAGTGTCAATAATGGCAACATAACTACTTCCAATGTTAAAGTCAAGGATGCATACAAGTGCTGAATGGATTTTACAGAGCTTGTCAACAATAAGCCAAACTAACACAACATGACTTTCAGAAAAAAAAATGTTTCATGATTCAAACCATAATAAAATGATTTGCTAGCTTAGTAAATTGCAGTTTCATTTTAACGAACTATCTACAAAACGAAAGAAAAAATACACATTTATCCATGAATCATTAAGGAAAACTTGCACAAAGTAGACCAAGGAAAGATACAGAAGCAGCATTATATAGGATTCTAAACCTGATAACACTAGACGCCAGCCATAGGTTACAAGACAATCACGCAGGTGATTTCTGATTACATGTATACAAGAGTGAACAGATATGAAAATGATTACCTGATCAGTAACAACTTCAACAAGCTCCAGTTCATGGGTTCGCCATTTTCTTGCACTGCCAGGAGGCAGCATCAAAACCATTACTGCGAAGCTTTTTGCAGATAGCTCAGGCCAATCATTTATTTCAAAATTTGTAAGGTGCAGCAGTGGAACACGGACAGCTACGACTTCTGGCGGCGCATACCTACTTGTGCCAGCTTTTATTGAAGCCAATGGGGAAGTATGCGGGATGCTTTCTGCACGGTTACTATTAAAAACCTTCGAAACAACCGGAAGATTGGTAGGAACAACTAAGCCAAGAGGAGTGCTGTTATGGATTGTATGGGACAGGTGAAGGGCTGTTCCAGAGCGGGATGGCATCCAAAGGGCGCATTCCGCTAAACCAAGAGTCCTTCCCAACTCAACAAGTGTAGTTCTCAAAATTGTGTGCCTGTCAAGTGTACTCCTTATCTCATGTGTTAGCATGTGGACATGTCTCCCTGTCTCCTCCTGTGTTTTTATAATCCCCATCTCTTTGTCAAGCTCCTCAGTCTTATCCTTCAGATACCTCTCTCTCAATTTCACGCTCAACAAATCAGGAATTATGTGCACAAGCATCAATGCCGTTATGCATGAAACAACTGCTGTCGCGACTTTTGACACTGTCATTACCACCGCTATGGTCTTGGTATACGTGCCGAAAGTCCACAAGTTTATCAGGTGAGTTGCCCCACAAAGAACAATGAAGGCGCCAAACTGTATGAGCACCCACCGGTAAGGGAAGAACGACGACTTCTTGACAAAGTATATGAGCTCCAAAGGGATCGAGAAGTACGCAATCGCAATAAAGAAGTCAGATATGTACTGATACTTTACAAGAAGATCATCTGCCTGCCATAGTGGCTCGATGCAATCGCATCCATCCATCTAGCAACAGCACTACCACAGTCCCACCTGTGACGACATAACATCAAACTGTTTACTTAACTTGTTTTTTTTGCGGGAAGTTTACTTGAATTGATTAACAAATGCTCCAGAAAACCATGAAAAGAAAGCAGTTTCTAAACTGCAGCTATAATATGTAAGACCGCCCAAACCATACATGCATCAACAAAATTTGCATACGACAGTCTCTAGTTGGCCACACATTAAAGAAACCTTCAAGATCAACACAGCATGGAAAAAGAACATCAGTCATTTGTAAGATTAGCAATCGCATCAACATATAAATGCAATACTATGCCAAAAATTCTAGTGCACGATCACCATTCTCCTTGCTCCCACAGCGCAGAATAACCTACATTAAATTTCCAAGCTTTGATGATAAAGATTCAGAAGAGGAAACCCCTAGCCTCCTGGGCGTCCATGTCCATTGCTAACAGGAATCATCAAGTAATGTCATCAAAAGAACAGCACTAACTTTCACCTCTCGGTAAATACACTAGTGAATCTAACACTGAGCCATCCATGGAACACCCAAATCAATGTCAGATTACTTGAACCTAGATTGAGGATTTTTTTTCATGGAACCTAAACTGAGATTTGAGAAGCTGAGAAATCTTTGCCACCTACTTGTCACAAACCCTTACCTGCCAACCCTTAACTTGACCCAACCCAAATTGAAATGGATACATATCACAGCGGGCTGGCCACCTACTTGTCAAATCATTTGGGATTCAAGGAATAGCTTGAGGCTGAGAAATTACCTGAGGAAAAGACTTGAGCTTATCTCTTTGATTTGCCCGCTCTACTCTGCTCCGGTATGGTCTGCCTCTGCACGCCTTGTCTGCCCGCGGTGCCGCGACTTTCGGAGCCGGCCGGAGCGGCGGCGCGCCCGGCTTGACCAGACCGAGACGACGCGGCAAGAAGAAGAATCCACCGCAACGACAGCAGTGAAAAGGGAGGCAGCTCTCTTCTAGCTACTCGCCCAGCCGCGTAAGAAACCGCGCCGATCGCCGGAACCAAGAACAGCACCACGGCGGGGGCAGCAAGAAACCACCAACCGAAGCAAGAGCTGCTCACGTGTTGACCTGAGCCACGGGCGGGATAGAGAGACGAGCGGCGACTCGATCTGCTGCTCGGCGCTCCTGTTGCCGCAGCTGCCGCCTGCCGCGATTGTTGGGGGAATGCGGAGAGAGAGGATGGACCGGACCGGAGGGGATGTCTCGGGAGCTGCAAGTGACCAGAAAAAAGCGTCCTTTTGGTTTCTGTTGGATGTGAAAGGGGAGACGCGACACCCCGCCGTTAATCGCTGCAACTTGGAACTTCGCTAAAAAAAATACAGTAGTACTACTACTAGTAGTCTATGTACGTGGTGGTGTACTGATGCCTTTTGTCCTAATCCCTTTGTTTAGTAGGATTCTGTGCAAGATTTTGTTCACATATAAAAAACATGTGTATGATCCTCTCCAAGATTTTCACACTGTTTGATACAAATCCGGTGTTTCAACTTGCAAAAAACAAAAAGATTGGTGTTTCAAGTTGCACATGTTTAGGTTTATCCGAGCAAAGTTCATTAGACAAGCATCTTTTTTTAATGAACATATAAAAAACAGCTCAAGATTTTCTTGCTATTTCGATATATTTTTAGTCAAGTTGCACGCTTCTGTTGGATGATTAGGTTCAGCTAATATCAGCTAAAGATCGATGTTTTTTTCTTTTCTGAACTTGGATCAATGTTTCCGTAGTCACCTACATCAACAATACCATATGTTTGCTCCCATAATCGCTTTCTCATTTCAGTAATACTGAAATCCAACCATGCATTCGAAAGACGAAGACTGCTACTAGTACTACTTCCTTGCACATCATGATTAGATCCATAACAGAATTTAAATACGGAGGATCTTTTCTTTAGGAAAAAGAAATCCTTGGTGAAAGCGACAGGGGAGGCCGGATGCGGTGCACCTGCTGCTGGCTGGATGCATGGACATGTGAGGCAGAGGTTTGGAGCCAGACTTGACCAGGAGAGAGAGAGGAGAGGGAGGGAGTGCTTGGGTAGGCCATCCTGGCGTGTGATGCGCTGCACCTGCTCATCCTGCTTCCCCATGCCACTTTTCTGTGTTTGAAGATTTGATACAAATATGGAAACTCAACAACCGTGGAAACCACAAACAGTATTGTTTGTGTCAGTTGTCCCGTGTGATTTTTACATTTTAAGGGTTTTTTTAGGTACATTTTTAAGGGTTTGTTGATACTATGTCGTATTTTCTTTCTTTTGGGGTTGGGATGCTAATATCCACCTCTCAAATCTATATCTAGTGTATGCAGATAGTATATTTTATAACAAAATCTAGTAAAACTAAATTGGTTTTTTTAAGTAGGAGTAGTATATTTTCTATAGACATGGTCTAACTAAAAGTAGATTGACTTAGGATAGTCCTAGAAGTTCAATTATCTTAGAACAAAGGAGTCATATTGTGCAGTCTATAAAATTTAGTTAGTCCGAGGTGTTTTGTAGCTTCAGTAAGGCATCTATGTTACTTTAAGTGAAAATAATTTTCAGTAACTACCGAGACAAATTTTGATATATATGAAAGTTCTTTTAAAAATTCATTTCATATGCCCTATGGAGTTTTAGGAGCGGATGCATGCCACTTCCATACCACACTATATGATTTTCTTTATCACAGTAGGCTTCTCTAGACTAAAAAGCTGCACATTCTCATTCGAGCAAATTTATCATGTTTCCATAAATCCTAGTGAAGTTGTGTTTTGCCATTACAATAGACTAAGATTGCATTGTGGTTGAGCCAATCTTATACTCCCTCCGTCCAAGAATAGATGTCTTAAGTTTTTCAAATTTTGGATGAATCTATATACTAAATAGTGTCTAGATTCATCCAAATTTTGACAAATTTGAGACATCTATTTTGGGACGGATGGAGTACATATTTTATTGTTTGACTATGCCTTTTTGGGTATAGTTCATATGGAAAGAGTTCATAATCATGGAAATATAAATAGATATACCATATGATGTGTGGAAGTTTGTATTTCCAAGATATAACCAGATTTTCCATGCGACACACATCTTCCTATTGCTACTTTTCCAGAGTGATTTATAAAATAAGTTCAACATAATGCGATAACCGCGAAACTAACATGATCTCTCGTGCTCCCCGAAATAGGGATGTGTATATTGGGCAGATCTATGCATTCGTTTTGCAACTCAAAAAGTTGTTGCGAGTATGGAAAATGCCATTTCCCTAGAAACATTGCACGTGGAATCGACAACCGCAAAACTAACTTGATATCTCGTGATCCTCGAAATAGGATTGTGTAGATCTATGCCTTTCATTTTGCAATTCAATTTTTTCGCAACTATAAAAAATGTCATTTTCCCAACAACATCGTACTTTATATGTCCTTGTTACTTTTTACATATATTTCTTTGTGTTAATTTTTGTACCACGGTTCCCCTAGCATATAAAGGATATCAAGGAGTTCTCACATCATGATTTTTGTAAGATCTCACACTCTCAAGCTCTAGTTTTTTTGTTTGATATTGTAAATGTCAAGGGAGAGGAAATTATGAATGAAAGCAAGAACATCTCTTGTAGTAGCCTTAAAGAGGGCCTTAAAATTCTTTTAGGGGCATGCTCAATCGCCTAGCACCTAAAAACATCATCCAGTTCCAATAGTATCCCTTCTAAAACTCTTCCCTTATTTTTCCTCAACATGTACTCTATGTATATCACAACTTCAACACACAACATTCAAACACTAATAATTCCATGCCTAGGATTGACCATATGCAAATTCACAATTCCAAATGACACAATTTAAATCAAATTCAAAAAAATGTTGATGGAAATGGAAAATATTAGCACTAAATGATATGAAATGTCATAAATACATGTCATCCAACATAAAAATCATACCCAAGAAACACCACAAGAAAACTCATGGCTAATATTTTAATCATAGATCATGGTGATGTGTGGTATAGAAATTTAATTTATGCAAGCGCTGCACTACCAGTGTCCCAACACTATGTGCTCCACATACTCCTGTTAGTTTTCTCAAAATCTTGCAATCACCATTATTTCCCTTCCTAGTGTCGTCGCCTTGTTCGATGGAAAAACTAGTGTGGGAGCATATGACACGACAGCAATGTTGGAATGGGATTGGGCACACACAAACACAACAGTATACCTAGGTTCGGGGTCCTTGTGGTGAGGTAAAACCCCTACTCCTGCATGTCTGGACTATATGAGAACTATAGTGGTGCTCCTTGGGCTGTGTAGCAATGGAGCTAAGCTAGAGGGAGAGGAGAGAGCCCAAGTGAGAACGAGCGTATGAGCTGAAGCCGGGAGAGGCTCCCTGGTGCACCTTATAAAGGGGTGCCTAGGGGACAAGGTGGTCCCAACCGGCCTAACTACACTCTGGAAGATGTCATGGGGTGATGCGGTGAAAAGTGTCGCACCGTTGGTGAATAGTGTCTCTGCAGCCGGATTAAATAATGTCACACTATTGGTGAACAGTACCTCTGTAGCAGCATGGCTACAGTGTCTCTCGTCGTGTCCGATGAGACGCAATGTTGACTTTGGGCAGGCTGGCGGGCTGATACGTTGTAAACGTATCTATAATTTTTGATGTTTCATGCTTGTTAAGTATCTACTTTGATTTGCTTTGTCTTCACTTTGAGGTGTTTTTATATGTTTTCTGGTACTAACCTATTAACAAGATGCCACAGTGCCAGTTGTATGTTTTCTTCTGTTTTTGGTTCCAGAAAAGGCAGAAAATCAATATTCTCGGAACACGGAGCCAGAGTACGAGACGGAGGAGAGCCACCAGGGGGCCACACCCCCTGGCCGCGCGGCTAGGATGGGCCCGCGCCTGGGGGGTGCGGCCACCCTGGGTGTCCCCCTGCCTCGCCTCTTCGCCTATAAGAAGCCCCCGATATCAAAACCCAAAGTACCCGATCAATCTTCCACGAAACAGTTCGTAGCCACCGCCACCATCGTCCCTAGATGGGGGGATCTGAATCTCTTCCCGGCACCCTGCCGGAGGGGAGATCATCCTAGAGACCTTCTACATCACCATGCCAGCCTTCGGTATGAAGCGTGAGTAGTTCCACCTTGGACTACGGGTCCATGTAGTAGCTAGATACTCTCCTCCTTTGTGCTACCATGCTTAGATCTTATGAGCTCCATCCATGATCAAGATCATCTATTTGTAATCATGCATGTTGTGTTTGCGGGGATCCGATAGATATTGATATTACCATGTCAGATTGATTAATGGTTTTGTCTTATTGATTCTATCATGTCTATGTTGTTTGTGATCTTGCATGCTCTCTGTTTCTAGTAGCTATCTTGGCCAAGTAGATGCTAGTGACTCCAAGAGGGAGTATTTATGCTCGATAGTGGGTTCATGCCTCTAT
Organism: Avena atlantica; assembly: GCA_910589765.1. Classification (NCBI taxonomy): domain Eukaryota; kingdom Viridiplantae; phylum Streptophyta; class Magnoliopsida; order Poales; family Poaceae; genus Avena; species Avena atlantica. Next base: position 54,583,105 of record OU342733.1, read on the forward strand.
TTAATCTAAGGGAAGTGACAAAAATCTCTAAGGTTGTAGATGTGATGTTGCTACTAGGGGTAACAACGGTCTCTTGTTCATGGAACAAGTGGATTGTTTACCTTACACACTTTTCTTAAAGCAATTATCCGTTGCTTGCAACATAATACTGGAGGGGATTCAGATGATAACCTAAAGGTGGATTACTAGTCATAGATGCAGTTGGATGGCGGTCTATGTATCTTGTTGTATTTTCCAATCAAATCTCATAGGATCATGAATGTCTAGTATTGCATTGTTATGCCTTGCTCAGTCCTGTCAATTGCCCTGTTGTAATTTATTTACCCAGCATGCCATTTTTGTTTATCTTAAGGAGAACACCTCTAGTGAACTATGGACCCGATCCAATCTTTACCATTGATACATCTTCCATTGTTACTGTTTACTTTCTGCAAACCACTAGTACCTTCCACACCATACAGTTAATCCTTTGTTTTTAGCAAACCGGTGAGATTGACAACCGAACTATTCGTTGGGGCAAAGTCTTGAGTTTGTGTTGTGCAGGTTTCCAAGTTGCTAGCAACACCTTTGAGTCGTTTCCTTTCTCCTACTGGTTCTATAACCTTGGTTTCTTTCTGAGGGAAAACTTGTTGTTGTGCTCATCATACCTTCCTCTTGGGGTTTCCCGACGAAGCTCTACAGTGATCTGAGCCATCATCAAGCTTTTCTGGCGCTGTTGCCGGGGAGGCTAAGGACGGCTTCACAAGGAGAGTCCTTCACAACCTTTCTCTTTACTTTGTTTTTGTTTTTTCTTGGTTTTGTTTGCGTCTTTTTATCAAAAATCACAAAAAAATAGTTTAGTTTGGTTTCCTTTCTCTTATAAAAAACACAAAAAAATTAGTTCATGCTCTAGTTGCTATTGCTTTTGGATTGCTCCACTTTTGCCAAAATGAACTCTGCTGAGAACACCAAGTTGTGTGACTTCACTAGCACAAACAACAATGATTTCCTAAGTACACCTATTGGTCCACCTACTCCAGATGCTACCATTTATGAAATTAAGCCTGCTTTGTTGAATCTTGTTATGAAAGAGCAATTTTCTGGTGCTAGTTCTGACGATGCTGCTGCCCACCTCAATAACTTTGTTGAAATTTGTGAGGTGCAAAAATATAAGGATGTAGATGGAGATATTATTAAGCTCAAGTTGTTTCCTTTCTCCTTGAGAGGAAAAGCTAAAGAATGATTGCTATCCTTGCCTAGAAATAGTATTAATTCTTGGATTAAGTGCAAAGATGCTTTTATTGGAAAAATACTATCCTCCTGCTAAGATTATATCTATGAGAAGTGAAATAATGAAATTTAAACAACTTGATAATGAACATGTTGCTCAAACTTGGGAAAGAATGAAATCTTTGGTTAAGAATTGTCCCACTCATGGACTGACTGCTTGGATGATTATCCAGACTTTTTATGCAGATTTAAACTTCTCCTCAAGAAACCTATTGGATTCAGTTGCTGGAGTTACCTTTATGACCATTACCTTGGGTGCTGCAACAAAGCTCCTTGATAATATGATGGTTAACTATTCTGAATGACATACTCAGAGAGCTCCACATGATAAGAAGGTAAATTCTATTGAAGAAACCTCTTCTTTGAGTGATAAGATTGATGTTATCATGGCTATGCTTGTTAATGAAAAAGCTCCTATAGATCCTAATAATGTTCCCTTAGCCTCTTTGGTTGCTCAAGAAGAGCAAGTTGATGTGAACTTCATTAGAAACAATAATTTAAACAACAATGCCTATAGGAATAATTTTGGTAGTAACAACAATTATATGCCGTATCCTCCTAATAATGGCAATACCTATGGAAACTCCTACAACAATACTAGAAGTGCTCCCTCTGAACTTGAAGTCATGCTCAAAGACTTTATTAGTAAACAAACCACTTTCAACAAGACTGTGGAGGAAAATTTTTTGAATGTTGAGAAAAATATTTCCTCTTTGTCTGAAGCACAGTCCTCTTTGATTAATAAAATGGCTGCTAAACCTGAAACTTTGGAAAGTACCTTTGCTGCTACTCATGCCATACAAATTACTATTGATGAAAATGTTAAACTATTAGCCCAACTACATGCTAAGTGGGAAAGAGAACCTAAAATTGCTAAAAACAATAGTGTGTGCACTATCACCACCACCAATATGGATGCCACAAAACCACAAGAAGTCCCTATTCCTCCTACCACAATGCCTAAACCCAATGAGTCTACTACTAGTGATGCTAAGTTTGATTTTGATCTTGATGGTTGCAATATTTTTGAAGTGATTATGTTCCTACAAAAGCTTGCTAGAAGTCCTGATGCTAGTGATATGAATGTAGCTTTCACAAAACATATTACAGATGCTCTTATTAAAATTAAGGAAGAAAAGTTGAAACACAAAGCCTCTATTCCTAGGAAAGTAGAAGATAGTTGGGAACCCATCATTAATATGCAAGTGAATGACTTTGATCTCAAAGCTTCAAGTAACCTTGGTTCTAGTGTCTATATTATTCCTAGAAAGATTTATGAAATGCTTGATTTGCCACCTTTGGAAGATTGCTATTTGGATGTCCCACTTAATGATAATGCTAAAAAGAAACTCATGGGGAGTGTTAATGATGTTCTTATTATGGTTAACAATGCTTATGTCCCTGTTGATTTCTATGTTTTGGATGTTGAATACAATGCTTCTTGTCCTATTACTTTGGGAAGACCTTTTCTTAGAACTGTTGGTGCCATCATTGATATGAAAGAAGGCACCATTAAATATCAATTTCCATTCAAGAAAGGTATTGAACACTTCCCTATGAGGAGAGATAAGTTGCTTTTTGCTCCTCCTTTGAAAGCAAGGTTTGATGTTAATGGTTCTTCATTTGAAAATACTTGCTTCTTGCTTCTTGTACCTAACTTAAAGGCATTAAAGAAAAGTACTTATTGGGAGATAACCCAAAAGTTTTTTTGAGTCTTTGAAGTTATTACCTCTGTAATGACCTCTCCTTATCCTTTTTATTTGCTTTTTGTGCCAAGAATAACCTCTAATGAGAGGGAAATAAGATTTGGGGAGTTGCTGTCCCAAAACAAATTTTTGTGCTCAACTGTAAAAATTCGTGTAAAATCTCTGTAAGTCGGATTGAGCTTATATTTTCTAAATAAATCTCCCAGGTTGTTATCTAACTTTAGTTAGTTCAACACTTTTTGATTTGTGCAACAGTAGGTCTTAAAAAAAAATCGGTTTCTACGTGCTGGTCTGTTTTGATAGATTTCTGTCATTATTTGCATTTGCTTCTTATTGATTCCTTTTTGGGTTCTTTTTGGGAAATTGAGCTTTTTGAGGGAATTGCTACAGTAGCTCGTGTTTTTAATGAAAGTTTGCTATTCTAAAACTAAAACCCAAGGGTTTATTATCTTTTGAATACACTAATGTTGCTAATGAAGATTGTGTAAAGTTTTGTATGAAGGAAAATTTTCAGGTGTAGAGAAAGAATGATGTAATGAGATGAAGAATGAACAAAATCTCAAGCTTGGGGATGCCACCCCGTGTCACCCCAATAAATATTCAAGACGTACAAGCGTCAAATCTTGGGGATGCCCAAGGCATCCCCTTCTTCATCAATAAAAATCCTAGGTGTTTCTAGACACTTCGCTTTTTATTGTTTCATGCATAGTTGTTCTTGGAGCGTCTTAGTTTTCGTTTTTGGTTTTTGTTTGCTTATTTTGCTTGAATAAAGTAGTTTGGACCCCCGTTCTTCCTGTGTTGTTTCAAATAAGTTGATTGGTGTTGGAAAGGAGTAGAAAGTTCTTGCTTAAATAGTACAAGAGGAGCTTGCTTTGACTGTGACTTAGACTTTATCATGTCATGATAGATGTTGTTTTGACCTTATGCTTAGTGATTATTGTTGTAGCATGACTTGTTCCAAACAATTAGGATTGCTTAATGTGCCTTGAAGGAATCATGCGTTGTTTTAGCATACAAAAGCATAGTATTGTGGTATTCTTCTTTGATGCTTTGTTTGGGTTGACTTGGCACATGCTAATACCATGTTAGACTATGAACAAGTCACCATAGCCTCTATGATCATTTAGTCCTTGACTTGTAGTACCACTTTATGCTTTGATTAGTAATGTTTTGCCGCTCTACATGATTATGGCCATTATTGCTCTTTTAGTTGGTCGCTCCAAGTCTTTTGCTAGCCTCCACTTGTATGAGTAAGCTCTACTCATGCATCCAACTTCCAAGAAACCAAGTTATTCCAAAGTGTCCACTATAAATTCCTATGCATGGTGTGTTACACCATTCCAAGTATATTCTTGTTTTCATCTACCTTCCAAATAAAAGGTCTCTTTGTTATGTGAAAACTTAGTGATTAAAGCTCTTAAAAACTTGATGGCACACTTTATTTTTCTTGCCCCTAATAAACTTGAACCATTGTGTCATCTATGTTGTATATGCTGGCACTTATACGCTGGAATTAGCAGAATCGTGCTGTCACAGGGAACGCTTTCAACATTGCACTTGTACATTATACCCAGTTGATATCATGCTCTTTTGTTTATGGATGTCATCAGTGTGAAATGAAAGGGGATCTTGTAAGTCCATGGAGTTATGTATGTGTGTTAGAGAAACACTTGGGCCGCTAGCCTAAGCCATGCCTAATCATGGTGGAAACTTGTAGCATCACCATAGTGAGCAATCTATGGAGCATTCTTTTTATAAAAAAAGAGATAAAGACTGAGAAAAAAGGAGACATATTGAAAAGAGGAAAGATAGAAAAAAGCACCATTTTCCCTTGGTAAATATGAATATTGCTGAGATGCTCATTGTCTGCTTGCCTTGTCATTTTGATTATGGGATAGCTCCTGTATCATGTGTGATACGTCGGAAATGTTTCCGTCTATAAAGCACGCCTTGTCGCGAAGGGGTTCTGACAAGTTCAAGGAGTTGATTACGACGAGACTTTCTCGCCCATAGCGATGCTTAAATCAGTTCGGATCATGTTAGCGATAGCATCCTATTTCGACTATGAGATATGGCAGATGGATGTCAAAACGTCTTTCCTTAACGGAAATTTAACCGAGGACGTGTATATGATACAGCCTGAGGGTTTTGTCAATCCGGATAATGCTGACAAGGTGTGCAAACTTCAGAAATCCATTTATGGGTTGAAGCAAGCATCTCAGAGTTGGAATATTCGCTTTGATGAGGTAGTCAAATCATTTGGCTTCATCAAGAGTGATCATGATTCTTGTTTATACAGGAAGTTTAGTGTGAGCAAATTAAACTTTCTAATCTTATATGTGGATGACATATTATTGATTGGAAATGATGTCTATATGTTGCAAGAAACCAAGGAATCATTGGAAAGGAGTTTCTCAATGAAAGACTTGGGTGAGGCAACATATATCCTCGGAATCTGGATCTATGGAGATAGATCAAGACGGCTCATTGGATTAAGTCAAAGTACTTATTTGGACAAAGTGTTGAAGAAGTTCAACATGGAATCGTCTAAGAAGGGGTTCTTACCGATGTCCCATGGTGTAAAACTTAGCAAGACTCAGTGTCCTTCAACAACTGATGAGCGAAGTCGGATGAGTGCGATTCCGTATGCTTCTGTAGTCGGATCCATCATGTACACCATGATTTGTACTAGGCCGGATGTTTCCTATGCTCTAAGTGTTGTGAGCAAATACCAGGCTGATCCTGGAGAAATCCACTGGACAGCGGCTAAAAATATCCTAAAGTACTTGAGAAGGACTAAGGATATGTTCTTGGTTTATGGTGGTGAAGATGAACTCAGTGTAAAGGGTTACACTGATGCGAGTTATCTTACCGACTCTGATGATTCTCGTTCGCAATCCGGATACGTGTTTATTATAAACGGAGGTGCCGTGAGCTGGAAGAGTTCCAAGCAAGAGACCGTGTCTGCATCTACAACAGAGGCTGAGTATATTGCCGCCTCGGAGGCAGCAAAGGAAGTTGTTTGGATGAGGAATTTCCTCATGGATCTTGGTGTGGTTCAGGGTTCTTCCAATCCGTTAGACGTGTATTGTGACAACAATAGTGCTATTGCACAAGCCAAGGAACCTAGACAACACCAGAAGAACAAGCACATACTCATGCGGTACCACTTGATTCGCCAGTTCATGGATCAGGGTGATATCAAGTTATGCAAGGTACACATGGATGCAAATATTGCAGATCCGTTGACAAAGCCGTTACCACATCCAAAGCATGAGGCGCACCTGAGAGCCATGGGCATTAGATGCTTAGACATGTGATGTCGGAAGATTGACTCTAGCGCAAGTGGGAGACTGTTGGGAATATGCCCTAGAGGCAATCATGGATGATGATATTTCCCATTGTATTCATAAAGTTATTAAGTTGCCCTTGTATGAGCATCTGATGTATATCATTGAATATGTGATTCGGTTGTGGAACTATACATTCATGTTGTTTGTACTAAATATCCTTGGTCATTGAGGTTGTGCTGGACACACAACTTAGACCAATGTGAAAGTAGGCTTGATGACTCGGTTCCACTTGTCATGGGCATGGAGATGCTATTCCAACTTACACAGATTCGTCTAAAGAGTTTAGCGATTCGGATTGACCCATATTGAGGTACAACGAACAAGTTGTCATTTGTATATCTCAATCAATGTAATCCTTAGACCTGAGGTTGTTGCATAGTCCGAGTTAAGGATCACCGACTTAGGTTCTGTCAAACGCTAATCCGTAACTGGGCAGTCATAAAGGCAGAGTTCAGGTTGACTGAGAATCAAGCTGCGTGATGTGAATAACCAAGATGGGATTTTGCCCCTCCACTCGGAGAGATATTCTCTGGGCCCTATCGGATGATATGATTCGGAAAGCATGGCCATGCACGACTCGGTTAAGTGTTAACCGAGGCAATCGACTAAGAGTTAGTCGGGTGAATCACTTATATCGGACCGAGAAGAGAGTCAGACTATTTAAGGGATGACATATATTCGCCTATAGTCTGACAAGGCATATCGTGAGGCAAAAGGGACTCGGACGTAAGTCGCATTGGAAAGGCAAGTCGTCATGACTCTTTGGTACTTGGGAGTCGGCATGTTCTGCTAGGAGCCGCTACCAACTGATCGATTGAGAGTCGGACTCTAATCGTGTCCAAGTAGCCATGAGCCTGCGGGGTCACACACTTAAGAGCGGGAGCAAGTTCTGTCGGGGGGTTAACCTCGGGTAGGTCAGAGACGGGGAAAGACAGAGGTACTATCCCCGTCTAGTTTCCGAGTTACGGCCCAAGTCGGCCGAATCATAGATATGTCGGCCGATGAACGGAGGCAAGAAGCCCACATATATGTATCAAGTAGTTACCCGGCCGAGTTACTGAGAGAATCGGCCGGGTTACCCAAGTGATCCTGCTGCAGGTGAAGAACGAGCCGAGTAAAACAAGGTAAGGCCGAGTGATACGAAGCTTGCAGGAGAAGGAGAAGCCCAAGGTCAAACTATAGCTGCAGGCTAGAAGGAACCAGAGCAGAGCCAAGCACAAGAGACAAGGATGCACAGCATCAGAGGGGCAGAAGGAGGTCACGGAAGTGACAGTGCAGGAGCCCGAGGCACGCAGGAGGGGGCCACTGGAGCCTTGCCGTCATTAGAAGGGCGACAGGGAAAGGAGGCCGCCGAACTACTAATTTGGGACAAGCATATTCCACGAATATGCTTGCCTCGTCAGCCCTAAAGGGCACCCAAGGCACTCCTTTAAAAGGGGAGGCTTGGACCCTGAGGGAGGGATCGACTCTTTGAGCACCGTTAGGCTGGGGAGATTCATCTTGTCCCCCTGTATACAGCTCAAGGAGCATTTGTAACCCATCAAGAGGAAAATAAAGATCATCACTTTGGCAGCTTGAGTGTAGAGACAGTTGCATCTTCCCTCCCCAGATCCCACTAGCATCCATTGGCCCCATACTTTTGCCTACCCATGGCATCTGCCGTGCCACCACCACGACAGTTGGCACCCACCGTGGGGCCAGCAGCGGTGCTAGCTGGAGTTGTGATCCGGACGGGAAACTTCATCAACACCGGCGAGCGCGTTGTTTCTGGCTTGGTCCAGAGACTTGGTCTCTGTGACTATGTCAGAGACAATGCAGGAAGCTTCAGGGGGAAAACTCCCCCGCGCAATGGGGTCTTCATCGGCCTGGGCGAGCACAGGGTCTACGTCGGCGTCGACATCACCAGCGTTTATCCTCACCAGGTTGTTGTTGCAGGAGAGCCACCTCGAACCGCGGCGATCCGTCCATCAGGAGAGCATCCTGCAGGCAGCGTCGAGGTGATGGTCGCAGCAGGAGCTCAAGCGGGAGCAGCAGTAGCTGGGTCAAGCAGAGAACCCGCCGCAGGCGCACAAGGCGCACCCAAGCAGACCACACTGCAAACCACTGAGGTAATTCCGCCAGTGACAAACCCGACCGAGCTACATGACACCACCCCAAAGGCACCAAGAGTGAGAGGGCCACCTCTGGAAAGACCAGAGAACATTCTTCAGGCAACTATAGAAAACTTAACCACACCTGTAGCGCCGATACTTGATCCGGCAAATGCTCAGGCAGAGTTAGAGGAAACCAGGCAAAAGGTGCTGGTAGAGGCCAAAAAAGTATCAGCCCTGCGGGAATCCTTGAACAGGACCCTGAGAGAATATGCAAAAGCTAATAAGCTTGATATCACACCCGAGCGGGTGGACGAACTAAGATTAAGAGGGAAGAACCTCATGAATGACATTAACAAAGAGCATGAAGCTCACAGGGCAGAATCAGGTGATTTGGGTTTGCCGAGGTACAGTACCCCGGCGAAAAACCTGAGAGCGGCAAATGCCGCCGCATTGGAATTAGAGGGGTTATCCGGGGAAGCTCGGCAGAAACAACAAGAAAGAGTGAATGAGCTGGTGCGCATCGCGAACCAGAAAAATGAGGAAATACTCAGAACTAACCCGGCAAGACCAGGGGCTTCACGGATGGTTCATTCGGCAGGGGCAGCACCTGCTTTATCCGCGGCAGCGGCATCTTCACCCGGAAACAACGCTCGAAAAGAGAGAGCAGTAACCTCAGGGAAGAGGAACAAGCAAATTGTTCCATATGACCCGGCAATAGCTGGAAAGGCAAATGAGAATAGAGGCAATGCAAGCCGAGGTAACAGTGGGGAGAGAAACCACGACCGTATGGAAAAGGACGGCGGGGGCCGAGGCAATGGGGATCTCGGCAGGAGAGAACCCGCAAGAGATAATCATGAAAACCAGACCCCGGCCGAAGTAAGGAGAGAAGTGTCGCCCAACCCGCAACCAAGACATGAGCCTCGGCAGGAAAGAGAAGTGAGGCCAGCTCGCCACAATCAGATGAATGAAAGGTACAATGATGGATATTCCGAGGTGGAGTACGCAAACCAGGGTGGAAACCATCACTATGGGATACAGGATAGAATCCTGTACAGAGATTTGCCAGCAAGTGATGCAAGAGTAAAGTTGGATCGGCTATACCGGTCCGAGTTGTTGGAAGAGCAAGGTCCACCAGGTCCGACATGTTTTGGACCACGGATCATGGGCGAGCCACCAGTGCCGAATTTTCAGTTAGCAAGAGGCACAAAAACATACAATGGAAGTACCAAGCCACAAGACTGGTTGATTGATTATGCCACCGCTGTGAAGATAGCGGGCGGCAACCTAAGATGGGCAGTGCGGTATGTCCCACAGATGTTGGAAGGACTGGCCAGGGTATGGTTGAATAATCAACCAGCTGGCAGTATCAACTGCTGGTTAGATTTCGAAGAAATGTTCGTCAGCAACTTTACCAGCACATACAAGAGACCAAATAGACCACAACGGCTAGCCATGTGCAAACAGAGGCCGAATGAAACGGATAGAGAGTTTTTAACTCGATGGTGCAACCTGAGAAACTCATGTGAGGGAGTTATCGAATCGCAAGCAATCGCTTGGTTCGCCCAAGGCTGCCGTTATGCCAGCGTGCTGTGGCAACGCCTGCAAAGAGATATGCCAACCACACTGGCAGAAACTATCAGAATAGCAGACTCCTATGCATTGGGCGACCCAACCCAACCGGAGTTAATGTCGGCAGATCATCATGAGCAACAGGACCAGTACGCGAGAGAATTGGCCGGGTCATCCAGGCGTGATTTCAGAGGAAGAAGAAGAGAGGAGAGGCCGGATTATAGATATAATTTGGCCCAGGTGGCGGCAGTAGCACAAGATCAGCCGAGTCACGGAGCAACTCAACGACAGAAAAATGGACCTCAACAGTGGACATCAAGAAATGAGGGAAAAAGGCAATGGACCCCAGAGCAAAAGAAGCAATGGCAAGAGAGGCCGAAGTATACGTTCGAATCCATGTTAGATCAGCCGTGCAAATTTCACACATCAAACCCGTCCAGGCCAGCCAATCATACAACCCGCCAATGTGCCTGGATGAAAAATGCGATGGGGAACCCAGCAGGAGTTCAGGCTCCCCATCAGGTGCAACAGCAGCATCAGCCGCAATTAACTGGAGCAAATACACAGCAACTGATGCTACCGCCCCCTCCCCCTAGGTATGATAACTCGGATCGGAGGGATGCAGTGCATCAAGTAATGAACCAGGGCCAGGACGGAAGGATGAATCCGGCAAATACCAGACGTAATGATTACAGGGAACATCACCAGTCTTATTGTGTGTTCACAACAGAACAGCAGGACAAGCAAAGTGTGCAGCGCCGGCATATGGAAGTGAATGCAGTTGCGCCGGCAGTACCAAGATACCAGCCATGGTCTGATCAAGAGGTGACCTGGAGCATGAAAGACCACCCCAGAATAATGCCGAGTCCAGGATCATATGCACTTGTGTTGGATCCGACATTTATTGGACCAAGCATCAATGTAAAATTTTCAAAAGTACTCATCGACAATGGGAGCAGTATCAACATCATGTACAAAGATACCATGCATAAACTCGGAATATCGCAGAATATGCTGCAGTCCACGAGGACAACTTTCCATGGGATAGTGCCAGGGCTTTCATGTGAGCCCATCGGTAAAGTCCGAGTGGATGTGTTATTCGGTACAAGAGATAACTGCAGAGCAGAAAACTTAGAATTTGAAGTGGTGGATCTGGAAAGTTGTTATCATGCTCTACTCGGACGGCCCGCACTGGCCAAATTCATGAGCAGCTGTCATATAAGTTATCTAAAGATGAAGTTACCCGGACCACAAGGGGTGATAACAGTTGCAGGGGATTACAAGAAGTCAATGGAGTGTGCTTCGGTCGGGTCAAATTTGGCCGAGTCATTGGTTATAGCAAGAGAAAAGAAAAGGATTCAGGAGGTAGCAGCCCTCGCTCAGTCAGTAAAGTTGAACATGCCGGCACTGGCCAACCCTCATGGCAGTGTTTCTTTTCAGCCAACTAAAGAGACGAAGAAATTTCAGATTGATGAGCAATTCCCAGAGCGCACTGTTACTATTGGTGCGGGCCTTGACGGTAAATAGGAAGGCGAGCTCACCAACTTCCTCCGTGAGAATCGGGACATATTTGCATGGTCAACTCAAGATCTGCAAGGTGTTCCGAGGGAGTTGGCTGAGCACTCTTTAAACGTCAGGCCAGGAGCAAGGCCGGTGAAGCAACCTCTCCGCCGCTTCGCCGAAGACAGGAGAAAAGTAATAGGGGATGAAATAGCTCGGCTCCTCGCGGCCGGGTTCATCATGGAGGTGCTATATCCGGATTGGTTATCAAATCCGGTGCTAGTAGAAAAGAAAAAAGATGACCCCAATGTAGCCATTGTGTGGCGAATGTGTATCGACTACACCAACCTGAACAAGGCGTGTCCGAAAGATCCTTTTCCATTGCCTAGAATAGACCAAGTCATTGACTCGACCGCTGGCTGTGAGCTGTTATCATTTGTAGACGCGTATTCTGGTTTCCACCAGATACCGTTAAATCCGGCCGATCAAATAAAGACTGCATTTATTACCCCGTACGGGGCTTATTGTTATCGCACAATGCCATTCGGCCTGCGAAATGCAGGAGCAACATATCAAAGATGCATGCAAAAATGCCTACATGATCAGATAGGGAAAAATGTACAAGTGTATGTGGATGACGTGGTCATCAAAACTAAGGAGAGAAAAACCTTGCTAGAAGATATACGACAAACTTTCGCGAACCTGAGAAGGTTCCGAATGAAGCTTAATCCAGAGAAATGCACATTTGGCGTGCCGGCAGGAAAACTACTCGGTTTCCTGGTGTCCAGCCGAGGTATCGAGGCTAATCCAACAAAGATAAGAGCAGTAGAAAGAATGGAATTGCCCAGATGTTTGAACGATGTACAAAAATTCACGGGCTGCCTGGCCTCGCTTAGTCGATTTGTATGTCGGCTAGGAGAAAAGGCACTGCCACTCTATCAGCTGATGAGAAAGTCGGACAAATTCAGCTGGACTCTGCAGGCGGACCTTGCATTTCATGAGTTGAAAAAGATGCTAGTTACGGCACCCATTTTAGCTTCTCCATTATCGAAAGAACCTATGCTACTCTATGTGGCGGCTACCAATCGAGTAGTTAGTACTGTGGTCGTAGTGGAACGACTTGAAGACGGTAAGTCAATTCAGAGGCCGGTGTATTATCTAAGTGAAGTATTATCCACTTCAAAGCAGAATTATCCGCACTATCAGAAGATGGCTTATGGAGTATATATGTCGGCAAAAAAGCTTAAGCATTACTTTGAAGAGCACCCCGTCAAAGTAATCTGTGAGGCACCCATAGCCGACATATTGAACAACAAAGATGCAAGTGGCCGAATAGCAAAATGGGCGATCGAGTTATCACCGTATGCTCCACAATTGATAGAAGAGATGCAATCAAATCTCAGGCTGTTGCCGATTTTCTCGTAGACTGGGCCGAGGTGCAGTATGAGCCACCATTGCCAGATCCAAATTACCGGACAATGCATTTTGATGGTTCCAAACTAAGAAATGGTTTGGGAGCATGAATAGTGCTAACCTCGCCTAAAAAAGATCAATTGAAATATGTACTGCAAATACATTTTGCTGCGTCCAACAATGTAGCTGAATATGAAGCGCTAGTCCATGGATTAAAAGTGGCAAAAGAAATTGGTATACGCCAAATCCTATGCTACGGTGACTCGGATCTAGTAGTACAGCAAGTATCGGGCAGTTGGGACGCATTAGATGCTAATATGGCTTTATACAGATTCCATGTGCAAAAAATCAGTGGATACTTTGAAGGATGTGAATTCCACCACATACCACGAGCAGAAAATGATGCTGCCGACACATTGTCGAAATTAGGATCAACCCGGCAGTCAATTCCGCCAGGTATTGCCCTGGAGCACCTCAGGAAACCATCAATAATCCCATCACCAGAATCCGAATCAATCTTTGTCCCAGCAAGTTCTGCAGAAAATCACACGCCAATGGAGGTAGATCCGCAGAAAGACTCGGAACCCCTAAAGAGGGGGACAGCCGAGGTAATCACAATCATGGAGAGAGCCGAGGTATATACGTCGGCAGAAAACATGGAGATAGACAGTGAGATCACTTCAGAAAGAGTAACACCGATATGGGCGCAACCCATATTTTCTTACCTAAAAGACGCGATGTTGCCGAGTAATGAGGTATTAGCTAGACAAACCATAAGAAGAGCAAAAGCCTATACAATCATAAACAAAGAGTTATATAAGAGAAGCGTCACAAACGTATTGCAGAAGTGCGTGAGTTCCACAGAAGGTCAGGAGATCCTTCTAGACATACACCAAGGAGAATGTGGGCACCATGCCTCATCTCGCGCTTTAGTAGCCAAGGCATTTAGGCATGGATTTTACTGGCCAACGGCGTTAAAAGAGGCAAAAGAATTAGTTAAGAAATGCAATGGGTGTCAGAGATACGCAACCAAAATACATATGCCGTCGGCCGAGTTAAAAACAATACCCATCACTTGGCCATTTTCTGTATGGGGTTTAGATATGGTAGGACCGTTCAAGCCGGCGCGAGGAGGAATGACCCACATGTTGGTTATGGTAGACAAGTTCACAAAATGGATTGAAGTAAAACCGATTAAAAAGTGTGATGGGCACACAACAGTGAAATTTCTCAAGGATATCATCTTGAGATACGGGTACCCGCATAGTATTATTACGGATAATGGCACAAACTTTGCAGAAGGAGCTTTCGCTAGATTTTGCCGAGAAAAGCACATAAGACTATATATTGCCTCTGTGGCTCACCCAACATCCAATGGACAAGTGGAAAGGTCTAATGGACTGGTGCTATCAGGAATAAAACCACGACTTGTTGAACCTTTGCAAAGGTCGGCAGGGTGTTGGATCGAAGAAATCCTAGCCGTGCTATGGAGCCTTCGGACTACTCCAAATAGATCAACAGGTTACACTCCATTCTTTCTGGTGTACGGGGCAGAGGCCGTACTCCCAGCCGACATAATATATGACTCGCCAAGAGTTGCTCAGTACACAACCTCAGAGACAAATGAGATAGCTCGGCAAGATGCCGTAGACCTGTTGGAAGAAGCCAGAGAGTTGACATTATCACGATCGGCTATTTATCAAAAGAACTTGCGGCGGTATCACAGCAAGAAAGTGAATCCGAGAGTATTCAAAGAAGGAGATTTGGTCCTCCGACTAGTGCAACGCACGGCCGGCATGCATAAATTGTCACCCCCATGGGAAGGACCGTTTATTGTGAGCAAAGCATTGCACAACGATGCATATTATCTAATCGACGCTCAGTCCACTGAAGAGAACAAGGCAGACAAAACTAGTGAAGAAACGAAGCGCCCCTGGAATGTGGCTTTACTTCGGCCATTCTACTCGTAGCATTATATCTCAAAGTCAAAATCCAATGATGTATTTGAACCTCGGCACCCAGAGCAGTGACTCGGGGACTGCCTTAGGTTATATTTATTTCGTATTATGTATTCGAACCTCGGCACCCAGAGCAGTGACTCGGGGACTGCCTTAGGTTATATTTATTTCATATTATGTATTCGAACCTCGGCACCCAGAGCAGTTACTCGGGGACTGCCATATGTTATATTATTTCGTGTTATGTGTTTAAACCTTGGCACCCAGAGCAGTTACTCGGGGACTGCCATATGTTATATTATTTCGCATTATGTGTTTGGACCTCGGCACCAAGAGCAATGACTCGGGGACTGCCATTTGTTATATTTATTTCTTTCGCGTTATGTGCTTGAAACTTGGCGCCCAGAGCAGTGACTCGGGGACTGTCATATGTTGTATTTTTTTTCATGTTACGAATATAAACCTCGGCGCCCAGAGCAGTGACTCGGGGACTATCATATGATATATCAATTTCGTATTGATACCTAAACCTCGGCATCTAAAGCAGCGACTCGGGGACTACCGTATATCAGTTTTATACTACCTCTGAAATTTGATTTACATGGGGAAGTTTCGGACAATAAACAACGATCCAGCGATTGCTACATACTTCCACAACGAAGTAGTTAACCTATGTTCAGAACAGATCAATATCATAGGTGTTCAGCGCTCATGCCCGGATAAGACCATAAAAAATAACGGCAAAGTTAAGCCCTAAAAGGTCAAGAAATTAAGGGCCAGCGAAGCAGGAATTCGGACGAGCATCCACTTAACCAAATGTCACAACAGTACATGGCAAAAGAAATTCAAATCATACAGAGAGTTGACAAATTTTTCGCCTACATCATACGCCCGGCATACCAGGGATCGGAAATAACTTAGGCGTTATTCGTTGGAGAGGCAGCTTCTTGCTCAGGTGCGGGGCACTCCGAGGTAGGAGGGACCTCGACTGAGGTTGCCTCGCCCTCCGCTGACCCAGGTGCAACTTCGGCGGAAGCCCGAGGTTGTTCAGGAGCGTCAGTCCGTGCGGTAGAATGCCCGGTACCTTTGGAAGAGGACCGCGCATCGCCGTTGCTGTCCGAGCTTGAGCTAGAGCTATCAGATGCGGCCGAATCATTTTCACCTTCCCCCTGCTCCGCTGAATCATCATCCGAGGCACCCTCAGCCGCAACGTCCTGATCCGGGTCTGGGAGAAAACTCGGCCCTTCATTCCAAGTATGCACGTCGGCGTACTCGACGAGTTGGAACGCCCGAGCTTGCCGAAGAGCAACAAAAGTGGGATCTTCAACCCAGCGGGAGCCAGTGCGCAAATTTCTCAGGATGTCCAGAGAGATGTCTTCATACCATGACATGATAACAGTAAGGGCCATGTCGACACCAGCACGCCCAGCCGATTCTCTCCAAAGACTCAACTGCCTCTCATATGCCATCAGCCTTGTCACCAATAACTTAACTTCATTGATATCAGGGGTCCCCGAGGTATTCGGCCAGAGTGCATGGTAAGCTCGGATAGCGGCCTGCACCAAGTCCCGGCCCATAATTTTCATCGGACCAACTGCGACACCAACGACAACCAAGTAATCCTCCATTGAATATTCTGAATCAACAGTAACAGGTTCACCTCGGCGCGCACGAGCTGCAAGAACCGCTTTAGAACTCACGGGCTTGGCCTCGGGGAAATGATCTGCGCAAAGCATGAACATGTCAAAGGGTAGCAGGGACAAAAAAGAAAAATATAATTCGGCCATGCCAAGTAGCTTACGATGAATGTAGCTCATCATTATCTGAAGATCTTTGGCCCAATCAGCCTTGCTTTTCTCAAAACGAGCAATTTCCTCGCTCAAACCCCGGGTTTTAAGTTCGGCAGCTTCAAGGAGTTCTTTGTTCTTCTGCAGATCCAGAGTCAGCCGATTCTTTTCCTCGGAAAATTCTTGGTCGACCTTCTCTAGTTCGGATTTCTGAGAGAGCTTAAGGGTATCCACCTCGGATCGCAGGCGAGCTATCTCATCGTCTTTTTCTTGTAGTTGCGCCGAATGAACTGCATTTTGTTCTAAAAAATGCAGGATCACGTCAGGCATGGGCACGCAATCTTGATGTGACACTGCGAAGTCTTGCAACTCGGCTTTACCACAGCCGAGCGCAATAAGGAACCTTAGCATATATATTAAGAAGGAGAAGGAGTAAAATAGAAAGGAAACTAACCTTCCAGGTTCTTGATCTTCTTTTGAAGGCGAATATTGAGGTTATTAATATTACCTATTCAACAAGAAGTAAGCCGGCATTCCGTGGACGAATACATGAGAAAGTTGGGAATAAGGAAAAGGAACTATCGACATACCAGCCTTCTTCGCCATGGGCAGAACTTTCTCGTACTTCTCTTCCAGTTTGCGGTGCGAAAAAAGCAACCTCTGGAACTCGGCAGTTCGCTGGTCATGTGCAACCTGAGTAATGAGGCACAATGATAAATCAACGAGTAAAAGCTAAACCAGATCCGAGTCAAGCAGAACTTAACTCAGATCTAGGTGGCTGGATATTCAAAGCTAAATTAGATCCAAATCAAGCAAAGCTTAATTCGGCTCTAGGTGGCTGGATATTCAAAGCTAAACCAGATCCGAGTCAAGCAGGACTTAACTCAGATCTAGGTGGCTGGATATTCAAAGCTAAATTAGATCCGAATCAAGCAAAGCTTAATTCGGCTCTAGGTGGCTGGATATTCAAAGCTAAACTAGATCCAAGTCAAGCAGGACTTAACTCGGATCTAGATTGCTGGATATTCAAAGCTAAACTAGGTCCGAATAAAACACAACTAAACTCGGATCTAAATGGCCGGATTAACGAACCTTAGAAATAAAGTTAAGTCAAACTTCCAAGTATACAACAAGTTATTTCCTTGCAAGTTTCGGGGACTAGAGCATATGGTAACATCTGAAGAATAATTTAAGACTCAGAGAAAAAATAATTACCTCATTCATCTTGTTGGTATCAATGATGAACTGGGCAGCATGGTCAAAACGGCCGCTGATGTCAGAAAGCTGAAAGGGCTGGTTTGTTGGATTACCCTCAAACTGATCAGCAGCATTCCAGTTGTTGGCGTACTCAACCAGCGCTCCAAGGCTGTTCCCACTAGCTGTCCGAGTTAAAACTTTACCCCGGGCAGGCGATCCGACCACAGCAGTCGTAGGGCTTTTATGAAGAGCAAGCTGGCTGTCGGCAGCCGAGGTAACGAGGACTTTTGTAGGCGCAGCTCCCTTACGCAGCACATCAGCGATACTCGGCTGAGAAGAGCCGGCAAGACCTTTCTGAGAAGAAGAAGTCTTGACGGCAATAGCTTTTTCCGCCTTAGAAGAGGCATCAGCAGGAAGTGGCGCCTCGGAAGTAGGGACGGAGTCCTTAGGAGGAGCGGAGGATAAGGTCGCAAAGGGCGCCGGGATAACGACCTTTTCGGCCGAGGTCGGGATGGCCGTAGAAACTGCCGGAGTAGATGGAGGCTCAGTAGCAGCGCTGGGACCCATAGAAGGGGCGGCGGGCTCGACGAAAACTTCGGAGGGCCGGTTCGAATCCAGGACAATGGAAGGGGTCTCAGGGACATCGCGACGGACAGGCGACGTATTCGGAGCTGGAGGAGAAGCAGGACGAATAGGACTAGGAATCCTGGTATCATCAGCGGGAGGAGGAGATGGCGGCCGAATCGGACGGCTAGTCATACTAGGACCGCCAGGTTTAACAGAAAGAGGAGCACTGAAAAAATAAGAAAGAAGATTCGTCAGTATGAGGAACAGAAAGAGAGAAACAAGAAATATAGGCAAAAGAACTTACCCGGCGACCCCAGGCATAGTCTTGCGCCTGGGAGGGTTCGGAGCGGATGTCTTCGTTCGCTTCTTAGGAACCGCCTCCGAGGCACTAGCAGGAGCCCCGCGTTTCCCCGAGGTAACGGGAGGCCGGGAAGCAATAGGCTCGGCGTTGTGGACCTGACCGGCCGGATTAGCTGGGAAGGTAGAAGCCGGAAATGCATAAGAAATAGGCATGGCGGCAACTACCTCAAGAATTTGGACCTCGTACGAATCACGTTCCTCCTCATGCGCTGAAGTTTTGCTGCGAGCTCGAGCCGGAGCAGGATCTGACTTAGGGACGAACTCCTCAGAGTCCGGCTCACCAGTATCCGGGGTACTCCTGTCCGCGGGCCAAGGGAGCTGCAGAACTTCGGCGTCCTCGTTTTTCTGCTCTGCGAACCTCTGCAGGACGAGGAGAAAGAGAATTAGATAAACCAGTTTCTAAAAACAGTGGAATAACAGAGCAATGCTGATTAAGCTTACCTCGGGAGGCGTACGATCGCGAGTGAATGGTTTTAATCCCCAAGACCAATCCTCAGGCATCTCGGTCTTGAAGATAGCTCGGATGCGCTTATAAATAAGGTAGTTATCCAGCTCCACGGTCGAGACTCGGTTAGGGTCAAGGGGACCGCTCATGTAGCACAGCTTGTGGGTCCGCTGCTGGAAGGGGCAGATCCGGCTACTAATGAAAGTTGCCATCAGGTCTTCGCCGCATAACCCGGCCCGGATCAACTCTTTAAGCCGAATCTCGAAGGCCTCGGCCAAGGCGTGAGTTTTCCTCGGATTATAGAGCCAGTTCACTTTAGAAGGTGGGCCAATTGAGAATGGAGGGAGCCAAATCTTGTCTTCCGCCCCTCTGTTCTTGACGTAGAAGAATGATTTGTGCCACTTTTTGCACGACTCCAACCCAGTGACACGAGGGAACACGGATTTCCTCCGAGGTGTTATAGACGCCGCCCCACATTGGGTGAGCAACTTCTCGGAAGGGTGCAGAGATTTGTCAGGGACAACGTTGGAGCGGATCTGGAAGAACTTCGACCAGACATGTACTGACGGCCACATGCCGAAGTAACCCTCCGAAGCGGAGATGAAAGCAGAAAGAGAAGCTATGGCGTTCGCAGGAAGATGATGCGGCTGAAGGCCGAAGTAATCGAGGAATTCTCTAGCGAAATCGCTAAGAGGGAGACCGAAGCCGCGGGCGAAGTGAGACATGAAAACCACATACTCGCCCTCTCTGATATCTGGAGAGGATTCGCTGCCGGGTAAACGGCAAGAAACCTCGGCGGGAATCCTTCGAGTCCGGATGAGCCATTCAATCTCACGGCGCGTGACTGAAGAGCCTTGCCACGAGCCTCGCTCGGGCCCGGAGCCAGCGTCGTCGTCCTCGACAAGAGCGCCGCTAAACGAACTAGACATATGTGCGCCGGAAAGATCGCCGGAGGAAAGACTGGCGGCGGAGGGGAGTTTAGAGCTGCAAGGCCCCGTCGGAACTTTGCACGAAAACAATGGCGAAGAAACGGAGGAACCGTCGCCCGAGCACGAAAATGGAGCAGATGAATCTGGGGAAGGATCAGGGCAAGACGGCCAGAGAGGACTCACCGGCGACGGAGCCACAGCCGCGGAGCGCGGGCAAGAAAGGCAGAACGGCGCGGCGGAATCTTCGCCGGCGGAGGCTCTGGCTGGCGAGCGGCGGCGGAACTGCAAGAGAACGCGCCGGCGAAAGGAAGAAGGAGAGCCGAGGCGAGCGATAAGGGGAAAGGTGAATCCCACAAACGCAGTTCCCCTCTTTATAGTCAAGCCATGAACAGGGAAGTGGGATCGTGGGTGTGGCAGTTATCCGTGTAGATAGTGGGTGCAGCACGAACGCACGACGGTGAGCGGAGCCACACCAACGGCCACACACGAAGAGAGGTCGTTACAATCCCCAAGGGGAACAGCACCCGAGGCGTCGCAGCGGCGGCGCAGCAGGTACATAGTTCACTGTAGCTTGTCAGTAAGCACTGTAGAGGGACCTAAAAACTAGAAGAACAATGGTGGGGATGACACGTAGGACATGGCGTACGAGGGAAGGAACGAGGAAACCTCGGACGAGGACATAACTCGGAAACAAGACTAAAGAATATAATGAAGCTGATATAACCCGGCCAAAGCTATTGACAGGGCCACACCAGCTTCGGGGACTAATGTCGGGGGGTTAACCTCGGGTAGGTCAGAGACGGGGAAAGACAGAGGTACTATCCCCGTCTAGTTTCCGAGTAATGGCCCAAGTCGGCCGAATCATAGATATGTCGGCTGATGAACGGAGGCAAGAAGCCCACGTATATGTATCAAGTAGTTACCTGGCCGAGTTACTGAGAGAATCGGCCGGGTTACCCAAGTGATCCTGATGCAGGTGAAGAACGAGCCGAGTAACACAAGGTAAGGCCGAGTGATACGAAGCTTGCAGGAGAAGGAGAAGCCCAAGGTCAAACTATATCTGCAGGCTAGAAGGAATCAGAGCAGAGCCAAGCACAAGAGACAAGGATGCACAGCGTCAGAGGGGCAGAAGGAGGTCACGGAAGTGACAGTGCAGGAGCCCGAGGCACGCAGGAGGGGGCCACTGGAGCCTTGCCGTCATTAGAAGGGCGACAGGGAAAGGAGGCCGCCGAACTACTAATTTGGGACAAGCATATTCCACGAATATGCTTGCCTCGTCAGCCCTAAAGGGCACCCAAGGCACTCCTTTAAAAGGGGAGGCTTGGACCCTGAGGGAGGGATCGACTCTTTGAGCACCGTTAGGCTGGGGAGATTCATCTTGTCCCCCTGTATACAGCTCAAGGAGCATTTGTAACCCATCAAGAGAAAAATAAAGATCATCACTTTGGCAGCTTGAGTGTAGAGACAGTTGCATCTTCCCTCCCCAGATCCCACTAGCATCCATTGGCCCCATACTTTTGCCTACCCATGGCATCTGCCGTGCCACCACCACGACAAGTTCGGATTGGATCTGAACTGGAAATCTGGTTGGGTTGGACCCGAGCCTGATTTGGACTGAGTCAGTGAGTCGGACTCACAGGGAATAATATTATATGGGCTTTAGTGAATGGGTCGTGTGAGCAGAGCCCACGTTCACTCCCTACATATAGTGGAGCACCGTAACCCAGAAAGGTTAATCGTTGATCGGTTAGGTCATTCCATGTGTTGGAAACCCTAGCTCCACAGCAGTCCTACCGTCGCATTGAACCTAGCAGTTCGCCGCCGGTGCTCCTCCTTGTACGTGTGGATACCAGTAGAGGTGATGTACGATCAACACCAGGATGATCGGATCGTGAGGACTGCACTGCATCAACTGACGCGCTTCATCAGTAATCCGCAACTGCGCGTCTAGTGGCAAACCTCGTGGCCTTCTACCTCGGATAGATCTTGGGATCACAAAAAAACACAAAAAAATTAGTTCCTGCTCTGCTGCTGCTGTTTTGGCTTGCCCCACTTTTGGCAAAATAAACTCTGCTGAGAACACCAAGTTGTGTGACTTCACTAGCACAAACAACAATGATTTCCTTAGCACTCCTATTGCTCCACCTGCTCCTGATGCTACCTTTTATGAAATTAAGCCTGCTTTGTTGAATCTTGTGATGAGAGAGCAATTTTCTGGTGCTAGTTCTGATGATGCTGCTGCCCATCTCAATAGCTTTGTTGAACTTTGTGAGATGCAGAAGTATAAGGATGTAGATGGAGATATTATTAAGCTCAAGTTGTTTTCTTTCTCCTTGAGAGGAAAAGCTAAAGAATGGTTGCTATCTTTGCCTAGAAAATAGTATTGATTCTTAGATTAAGTGCAAGGATGCTTTTATTGGAAAGTACTGCCCTCCTGCTAATATTATATCTATGAGAAGTGATATTCTGAAATTTAAACAACTTGATAATGAACATGTTGCCCAAGCTTGGGAAAGAATGAAATCTTTGGTTAAGAATTGTCCCACTCATGGACTTACTACTTGGATGAGTATCCAGACTTTTTATGCAGGTTTGAACTTCTCTTCAAGAAACTTGTTGGATTCAGCTGCTGGAGGTACCTTTATGAGCATCACTTTGGGTGCTGCAACAAAACTCCTTGATAATATGATGGTCAATTACTCTGAATGGCACACTGAGAGAGCTCCACATGGTAAGAAGGTAAATTCTGTTGAAGAAACCTCCTCTTTGAGTGATAAGATTGATGTTATTATGGCTATGCTTGTTAATGGGAAAGATCCTTTAGATCCAAATAATGTTCCCTTAGCCTCTTTGGTTGCTCAAGAAGAGCAAGTTGATGTGAACTTCATTAGAAACAAAATTTCAACAACAATGCCTATAGGAATAATTTTGGTAGCAACAACAATTATAGGCCTTATCCTCCTAATAATGGCAATTCCTATGGAAACTCCTATAACAATGCTAGAAGTTTCCCCTATGAACTTGAAGTCATGCTCAAAGACTTTATTAGTAAACAAACCGCTTTCAACAAGACTGTGGAGGAAAAACTTTTAACTGTTGAGAAAAATATTTCCTTTTTGTCTGAAGCACAGTCCTCTTTGATTAATAAAATGACTGATAAACCTGAAACCATGGAAAGTGCCTTTGCTGATACTCATGCCATACAAGTTACTATTGATGAAAATGTTAGGCTGTTAGGTCAACTTCATGCTAAGTGGGAAAGGGGAGCTGAAATTGATAGAAACAATAGTGTGTGCACCATCATTAGAATGGATACCACTAAACCACAAGAAGTCCCTATTCCTCCTCCTACAATGCCTAAGACTAATGATTCTACTACTAGTGATGCTAAGTTTGATTTTGATATAGATGGTTGCAATATTTCTAAAGTGATTTTGTTCCTGCAAAAACTTCCTAGAAGTCCCGATGCTAGTGATATGCATGTTGCTTTCAAAAAACACATTACAGATGCTCTTGCTAAGATTAAGGAAGAGAAGTTAAAACACAAAGCTTCTATTCCTAGGAAAGTAGAAGATAGTTGGGAACCCATTATTAATATGCAAGTGAATGACTTTGATCTCAAAGCTTCATGTAACCTTGGTTCTAGTGTCTCTATTATGCCTAGGAAGATTTATGAAATGCTTGATTTGCCACCTTTAGAAGATTGTTATTTGGATGTCCCACTTGATGATAATGCTAAGAAGAAACTCATGGGAAGTATTAATGATGTTTTCATTATGGTTAATAATGCTTATGTCCCTGTTGATTTCTATGTTTTGGATGTTGAATACAATGCTTCTTGTCCTATTACTTTGGGAACACCTTTTCTTAGAACTGTTGGTGCCATCATTGATATGAAAGAAGGCACCATTAAATATCAATTTCCATTCAAGAAAGGTATTGAACACTTCCCTATGAGGAGAGATAAGTTGCTTTTTGCTCCTCCTTTGAAAGCAAGGTTTGATGTTAATGCTTCTTCATTTGAAAATACTTGATTTCTTGCTTTTTGTGCCTAACTTAAAGGCGTTAAAGAAAAGTACTTGTTGGGAGATAACCCAAGAGTTTCCTTGAGTATTGAAAGTTATTACTTCAGTCATGACATCTTCTTATCCTTTTTTTTTGCTTTTTGTGCCAAGAATGACCTCTAATGAGAGGGAAGAAAGATTTGGAGAGTTGCTGTCCCGAAATAGATTTATGTCCTCCACCATAAAAAATTGTGAGGAGTCTCTGTAAGTCGGATTGAGCTGAAAAATTATGAATAAATCCCCAGTATGTTATCTAACTTTCGTTAGTTCAACACTTTTTGATTTGAGGAACAGAAGATTTTCGAAAAAATCGGTTTCTACCTGCTGGTCTGTTTTGACAGATTTCTGCCATTATTTGCATTTGCCTTTATTGATTCCTTTTTTAGTTCTTTTTAAGGAGTTGCTACAGTAGCTTTTGTTTTTAGTGAAAAGTTTTGATGTTCTAAAGCTAAACCCAAAGGTCTATTATCTTTGGAATACACTAATGTTGCTAATGAAGATTGTGTGAAGTTTTGTATGAAGGAAACATTTTAGGTGTAAAGAAAGAAGGATGTAATGAGATGAAGAATGGACAAAAGCTCAAGCTTGGGGATTCCACCCCGGTGTCACCCCAAGAAATATCCAAGAGGTACAAGCGTCAAAGCTTGGGGATGCCCAAGGCATCCCCTTCTTCATCAATAAAAAGCTCAGGTCTTTCTAGACACTTCGTTTTTATTATTTCATACACTGTTGTGTTGTTCTTGGAGCGTCTTAGTTTTCGTTTGGTTTGCTTAGTTTGTTTAGTTTGCTTGAATAAAGTTTTTTGGACCCCCGTTCTCGCTGTGTTGTTTCAAATAAGTCGATTAGTGTCGGAAATGAGTAGAAAGTTCTTGTTTGAAAGTGCAAGAGGAGATTGCATTGACTGTGACTTAGACTTTAGCATGACATGCTAGGTGTTGTTTTGACCTTATGCTTAGTGATTATTGCTGTATCATTCCTTGTTACAAACAATTGGGATTGCTTAGTGTGCCTTAAAAGAATCATGCGTTGTTTTAGCATACAAAAGCATAGTATTGTGGTTTTCTACTTCGATGCTTTGTTTGGGTTGACTTGGAACATGCTCATACCATGTTATGACTATGAACAAGTCACCATATCCTCTATGATCATTTAGTTCTTGACTTGTAGTAGCACTATATGCTTATATTAGTAATGTTTTGTCAATATACATGATTATGGCCAATATTGCTCTCTTAGTTGGTTGCTCCCATTCTTTTGCTGGCCTCCACTCGTATGGGTAAGCTCTACTCATGCTTCCAACTCCCAAGAAACCAAGTTATTCCAAAGTGTCCACTATAAATTCCTATGCATGGTGTGTTACACCATTCCAAGTATATTCTTGTTTTCAGCTATCTTCCAATTAAAAATTATTTTGTTATGTGAAAACTTAGTGATTAAAGCCCTCACAAACTTGATGACACACTTTATATTCCTTGCCCCTAATGAACTTGAACCATTGTGTCATCTATTTATATATGCTTGCACTTATACGTTGGAATTAGCAGAACCGTGTTGTCACGGGGAATGTTTTCAACATTGCACTTGTACTTTGTACACAGTTGATATCATGCTCTTTTGTCTATGGATGTCGCGGGTGTGAAATAAACAGGAAGCTTGTAAGTCCATGGAGTTATGTATTTTGTGTTAGAGAAACGCCTGGGCCGCTAGCCTAAGCCATGCCTAATCATGGTGGAAACTTGCAGCATCACCATAGTGAGCATTCTGTGAAGCATCCTCAATAAAAAGCTATGCATATAGTAAATAAAAAGATCGCTGAGATGCTCATTGTCTGCTTGCCTTGTCATTTTGGTTATGGGATAGCTCTTGTACCATGTGCAAGGGGTACCCCGTTGGCGGTTCTCTATGATACACATGTACTTACTATGACAAGAACTTACAGGTGACCAAAGTTGAGTAGCATGCGGTGCGGCCCTCGTATTCAAGGGACATGAGATTGCCAACTTATACTTTGTCAAGCATATACTCCATAGTTTGTTCATTTTAACCTTAATCACTTCAAGATGCTTATGATGGGGGCAATGAGGGCTGAAAGCTAACAAGTACCATAATTTTTGGAAACTCGTTTTCAAACTTGAAATCCCTGGTTCCCTTTTATGAAGGGCCTTTCTTCCACTATTATATTGAGTCTCCACCTTCTACCTTTAGGCACCAATAAGAGAGCATAGTTGTCATTCTTAGTTCTATGTGAAGTTTCCCAAAACTTACTGATTGATGCATATTGATGTTATTGCTTGTTCTTGTGCTACTTGTATCTAGTCACTCTTATGAACTTTGAAGGTGTCCTATGCATCTATTTGCTACTCTATGAGGGACAAGCTGAATACCACTATGCCATGTTTTCTGTATGTGAAATAAACAAACGTTTTTCAATGCATGTTATTCATGATCTTTGTTTGTAGCCTTTCATGTTGCATGCATAGTTACTTTGTCCTATTGTTAGAACTCCATCTTTCATGCACATGTTTAGAGTTCTTTGATCCCAGCTTTCAATGCTTTCAAATGGTTCATGGTTTTGATGGTGCATGTCACCTCAAAAATTATTCTTTTATCACTTACCTACTCGAGGACGAGCATGAGTTAAGCTTGGGGATGCTTGATACGTCGTAAACGTATCTATATTTTTTGATGCTCCATGCTTGTTTACTATCTACTTTGCTTTGCTTTGTCCACACTTTGAGGTGTTTTTATATGTTTTCTGGTATTAACCTATTAACAAGTTGCCATAGTGCAAGTTGCCTGTTTTCTTCTGTTTTTGGTTTCAGAAAGGCAGAAAATCAATATTCTCGGAATTGGACGGAACAAAAGCCAAAGTCAATATTTTATCGTGAGCAACACGAAGCCAGGGGCCACACACCCTGGCCGTGTGGGTGGGCCCACCTTGCGCCTGGGGGTTGCAGCCGCCCTGGCCCCCTGCCTCGCCTCTTCGCCTATAAAGTCTCCCTGATGTAGAAACCCTAAATACCCCAATCAATATTCCATGAAACCGTCTATAGCCGTCGCCACCATCGTCCCTAGATCGGGGGGATCTGAAGCTCTTCCCGGCACCCTGCCATAGGGGAGAACATCCCGGAGGCCTTCTTCTTCATCATGCCAGCCTCAGGTATGAAGCGTGAGTAGTTCCACCTTGGACTGCGGGTCCATTAGTAGCTAGATGGTTGTATCTCCTCCTTGTGCTTTCATGTATAGATCTTGTGAGATCCGTTCATGATCAAGATCTAATCTATTTGTAATCATGCATGTTGTGTTTGCGGGGATCCGATGGATATTGAGATTACTATGTCAGACTGATTAATGGTTTTGTCTTATTGATTCTATCATGTATATGTTGTTTGTGATCTTGCATGCTCTCCGTTGTTAGTAGCTATCTTGTCCAAGTAGTTGCTAGTGACTTCAAGAGGGGATATTTATGCTCGACAGTGGGTTCATGCCTCTAGTTTCCAAGGGAAGTGACAGAAATCACTTCGGTTGTAGATGTGCCGTTGCCAATAGGGATAAAACAATGGTCTCTTGTTCATGGATCAAGTGGATTGTTTACCTTACACACTTTCCTTAAAGCAGTTGTCTGTTGCTTGCAACTTAATACTGTAGGGGGTTCGGATGATAACATGAAGGTGGACTTCTAGTCATAGATGCAGTTGTATGGCGGTCTATGTATATTGTTTTATTGCCCAATCGAATCTCATAGGATCTTTGTGTCTAGTATTGCATTGTTATGCCTTGCTCAGTCCTGTTAATTGCCCTGCTGTAATTTGTTTACCCAGCATCCCATGTTTGTTTATCTAAGGAGAACACCTCTAGTGAACTATGGACCCCGGTCCAGTCTTTACCATTGATACATCTTCCACTGTTATTGTTTACTTGTTGCAAACCATCATCACCTTCCACACCATATGGTTAATTCCTTTGTTACAGCAAACCGGTGAGCTTGACAACCTCACTGTTCGTTGGGGCAAAGTCTTGAGTTTGTGTTGTGCAGGTTTCCATGTTGCTTGCAACACCTTTGAGATGTTTCCTTCCTCCTACTGGTTCGATAACCTTGGTTTCTTACTGAGGGAAGACTTTCCGCTGTGCTGCTTCACACCTTACTCTTGGGGTTTCCCGACGAAGTGCTCTGCATAGACACAACACTCATCAATGTGCAAGGGGTACCCCGTTAGCGGTTCTCTATGATACACATGTACTTACTATGACAAGGACTTACCGGTAACTAAACTTGAGTAGCATGAGGAGCGGCCCTCGTATTCAGGGGACATGAGATTGCCAACTTATACTTTGTCAAGCATATACTCCATAGTTTGTTCATTTTAACCTTAATCACTTCAAGATGCTTATGATAGGGGCAATGAGAGCTAAAAGCTAACAAGTATCATAATTTTTGGAAGCTCTTTATGAGACTTGAAATCCCTGGTTCCCTTTTATGAAGGGCCTTTCTTCCACTATTATATTGAGTCTCCACCTTCTATCCTTAGGCACCAATTAAGAGAGCATAGTTGCCATTCTTAGTTCTATGTGCATTGTCCCAAAACTTATTGATTGATTCATATTGTTGATATTGCTTGCTCATGAACTATTTGTATCTAGTCACTCTTATGAACTTTGAAGGTGTCCTATGCATTTATTTGCTACTCTGTGAGGGACAAGCTGAATGCCACTATGCTATGTTTTCTATATGTGAAACAAACAAACGTCTTTCAATGCATTGTTATTCATGATTTTTGTTTGTAACCTTTCATGTTGCATGCATAGTTACTTTGTATTATTGTTAGAACTTCTTCTTGCATGCTCATGTTTAGAGTTGTTTGATCCTAGCTTTCAATGCTTTCAAATGGTTTGATCTTGATTTTGATGGTGCATGTCACCTAAAAAATTATTATTTTTATCACTTACCTACTCAAGCATGAGCAGGAGTTAAGCTTGGGGATGCTTGATATGTCGTAAATGTATCTATAATTTTTGATGTTCCATGCTTGTTTAGTATCTACTTTTCTTTGTTTTGTCTTCACTTTGAGTTGTTTTTATATGTTTTCTGGTACTAACCTATTAACAAGATGCCACAGTGCCAGTTGCATGTTTTCTTCTGTTTTTGGTTCCAGAAAAGGAAGAAAATCAATATTCTCGGAATTGGATGGGACAAAAGCCAAAGTCAATATTTTACCGTGGGGAACACGGAGCCAGAGTACAAGACGGAGGAGAGCCACCAGGGGGCCACACCCCCTGGCCGCGCGGCTAGGCTGGTCCCTCGCCTGGGGGGATGCGGCCACCCTGGGTTCCCCCTTCCTCGCCTCTTCGCCTATAAGAAGCCCCCGATACCAAAACCCTAAGTACCCAATCAACTTCCACGAAACAGTCCGTAGCCGCCGCCACCATCATCCCTAGATCAGGGGATCTGAAGCTCTTCCTGGCACCCTGCCGGAGGGGAGATCATCCCGGAGGCCTTCTTCATCACCATGCCAGCCTCTGGTATGAACCGTGAGTAGTTCCACCTTGGACTACGGGTCCATGTAGTAGCTAGATGGTCGTCTCTCCTCCTTTGTGCTACCATGCTTAGATCTTGTGAGATCCGTTCATGGTCAAGATCATCTATTTGTAATCATGCATGTTGTGTTTGCGGGGATCCGATGGATATTGAGATTACTATGTCAGATTGATTAATGGTTTTGTCTTATTGATTCTATCATCTCCGTGTTGTTTATGATATTGCATGCTCTTCATTTCTAGTAGCTATCTTGGCCAAGTAGATGCTAGTGACTCCAAGAGGGAGTATTTATGCTCGATAGTGGGTTCATGCCTCTATTTAATCTAAGGGAAGTGACATAAATCTATAATGCTGTAGATGTGATGTTGCTACTAGGGGGGAAACAACGGTCTCTTGTTCATGGAACAAGTGAATTGTTTACCGTACACACTTTGCTTAAAGCAGTTATCCGTTGCTTGCAACTTAATACTGGAGGGGGTTCGGATGATAACCTCAAGGTGGATTACTAGTCATAGATGCAGTTGGATGGCGGTCTATGTATCTTTTTGTATTGCCCAATCAAATCTCATAGGATCATGAATGTCTAGTATTGCATTGTTATGCCTTGCTCAGTCCTGTCAATTGCCCAACTGTAATTTGTTTACCCAACATGCCATGTTTGTTTATCTTAAGGAGAACACCTCTAGTGAACTATGGACCCCGGTCCAATCTTTACCATTGATACATCTTCCACTGTTACTGTTTATTTTTTGTAAACCACTATTGCCTTCCACATCATATAGTTAATTCTTTGTTTTCAGCAAACCGGTGAGATTGACAAACTCACTGTTCGTTGGGGCAAAGTCTTGAGTTTGTGTTATGCAGGTTTCCGAGTTTCTAGCAACACCTTTGAGTCGTTTCCTTCCTCCTACTGGTTCGATAACCTTGGTTTCTTTATGAGGGAAAACTTGCTGCTGTGCTTATCATACCTTCCTCTTGGGGTTTCCCGACGAAGCTCTACAGTGATCTGAGCCATCATCACGGGCTCATCCGGATTGAACCACCTGGCAGGCTCTAGCCGGAATGAGCTTGGTGAGCTCCATTCAGATTTTCCAGGCAGGCTCCAGCCATATTGAACCATTTAGCAGGGCTTTAGTCGGATTTTGCCAACCAAGCTCCAGCTGGACTGCAGACTGCAGGCTGCCAGGCTTCTGCGGTCTTCGAGGTACCTGGGGACCATCCCCCGACACCTACCCATAGATGGTCGCGCTAATTATCTCATCCTCTGCAACATCCATTTACTGGATCGAATGATCATGGAGTTGGATCTTCACAAGCAAGACCAAACAACCCTTGTGGTATTTTGCTATATACATATATTTGAATTCCAGGAATATTTGAACATGCAAACAAAAATGGTTATACCCTTTGTAGAGTGGGGTTAACCAAGTGCCAGGGCAATACATGCGGCAAGCCCTCATAGCAAACACTTGGAAAAGCTTGGAGAACCTACTATTAGCTGTTTTGTCGAGTAGTATTTGCCGATTATCCTATAGGGTACACCTGGAGCCCACAATCATGACACGTCCCCCATAAGTTTTTTCGATCATAGGGGCGTAACACTTGGAAAATGTAATGAAGACATAACGCGGATAGGTGCTCCAAGCTTTGTCCGATTGTCCTATAGGGAATATTCGGGAAACC
The DNA here is from genome assembly GCA_910589765.1 of Avena atlantica. NCBI lineage: Eukaryota > Viridiplantae > Streptophyta > Magnoliopsida > Poales > Poaceae > Avena > Avena atlantica. The sequence goes on from OU342733.1 coordinate 54,614,534, forward strand.
TAATGTTAGTTGGCACCATCGTCCCCGTCTCCATCTCCATCGCTTCACTTTTATTTGCCAAGTACCCCATTTCTCACATAATTCCGAGTTTGTAACAAAAAGAACTTAGCAAACATAGCTTTGTCGTTCTGACATCATACATTGCTTTGTCGAGGGAAATTTACTTTCACGGTATTTTTTGGTTGGTTCGTCGTTACTGCCAAAGGCCTTCTATTGTCGTAGCATGTAGGGGCAAGGACAAACCACATTCAAATAACATGGTAATATTCAATCGAACCATGGATTTCATATTATTGTTTAGTGTACGAGCTACATGGCTACGCCTTTGTCCTAACCCATGGAGACTATTTTTTTTATTTCAACAGGAATTATTAAACTTCTTACTATAGCACCAACAACAAGTACAAATGGAGGTGTACAAAGATGTGGCTACAGTTGAATGGATCTAAAGTGTGATCGTCTTGTCCTTTGAAAGTACATGGTTCCCCATGTGTTTTCACATCCCAAAACTCTCCTAATTTTGGAATGTGAAATAAATAAAGTAAGTTTGATTGATTGTTTGACTTTGATGAAATTTATCAAAGAAAATAAACTTTTTGAATTGAAAATCATCTCAACCTCGAATTCAAAACCTTATATTCTTTTGTTATGACCTAAGTATCCATATAGGTAAAAGGGCGTGGATTGAATATGGATTGTAGAATTGGTGTGCAAGATTTCAAAATTCAAAATCATGTTGCATGCATAAGATAATTGCATATAAACCCTAAGAGAAAAATAGCATTTCCCAAAAGAAATTTAGAAACCCTAAAATGGAATTTTCCCATTCTAAGTACAACCACGAGCTATGGATTTTGTAGAAGTAAACTTTGAGAAAGAGCAATCCTAAACGACATATTTTGATAGTGGACACTTTTTGAAAGCCATAGAAATTATTTGAGTCCATTTGGAGCTAAAATGCAAAAGTTATGTTTAATATAAGAAATAATAATAATGCTTTATTGGCCAAACTAAATATATATTGCTTAGTAAATTAGAAATGGACAATAAATAATATAGTCAATACCTACAAGGATCATGATGAGTTTACAAATTTTTAGGAATTTAAATAGTTCTATTTGGAATCCTAACACAAAAGCTATAAAGGAAAACAGAAAAGAAATATAAAAAAGCGGCTAAACCTAATCTACCCTGCCACCCTAGCCTAGCCCACTACCCCGCTACTTCTCACACCCGCACGCACACAGTGCAGAGTGCCGCACCGCAGCCCACCTGCATGCCAGCAGCAGCGTGCACAGCCCGTCCGCCCTCCCCTCTCACTGAGCAGCGGGTCCCACCCCGATCTTCTTCCACTTCGCGCCGGGAGTCCATCCCGAGCACGCTGCAACCTCCCTGGAGAAATCGGGCCGAATCCAGTCCGATTTTTATCCCCTCTCGCACGCCTCCACCCCATATAAACCCCTCCCCTTTCGATTTGTTCTTTTTTCGTTTTTTGCCAAACCCTAGCCCCACCGACGAGCTTCCAATCTCGCCGCCGCCGCTGCTTCAGAACAAGCTCGACCTTGAGGTTTCGCGCCACCTAGCGCCTCCAATCCTCTACCAACTTCTCTGTATTTCTTGTCTGCCCCTTCTGACCCCATTCCCCTCTCACAGGCACACCACGACGGCTGCACCGAGCCGCTGGAGTAGCACCACCGCCTCTGGCCTCCATTCGTGCCATTCCGCCTCTCCGGAAATAAAATCCCGGCGACGTGGCCACCATAGAGTTCCCCGTGTCGCGAAGCATATCGTGTAGCCTTTCCCCATCACCATAGAGAACTGCCGACGCCGGCGTTGACCAAGCGGCTGAGCACTGGATGCTTCTCTCTCCAGCCGTGTGATCTCTATCTAACGCTCCGAATTTGACCGACCCTCTAAATCGATACCGACTTATCATGCAGTGTTGCGTGGCTAGCCTCATCAGCGCAACATGTCAGCACCCAGTCACACGCCGCGTCAGTGCCAGGTCTGCAACCGAAGCCCAGTCAACATACCCAGTCATCAAATCTTTTTAAAAGGAATAAAAAATAGCAGAAAATCATGCAAACTTGTAAAATGCATATAAAAATATTTGTAAGTCCAAAATTTATAAATAATATATCTTTGGATTCAGAAAAGTATGTAGAATATTAATACAGTATTATATAGAACTTTTATAGTATATATTTACTGTAGTAATTTAAATGATTTAATGGCCTTTTAGAGTAAATAATTCGTAGTAAATTATCTACAGATCATAAAAATACAAATAAGATGTCTATGGAATCCCTAGTTCATGTAGAATACTTATATGGCCTTAGATATAATTTTGGTCGAAGAAAATAATTTAAAGGATTTAAACACTTCTACCTAGTATTTAAACCACGGAAAATTAACCAAAACTCCAAAATTAGTGAAACCAATTGCTACTATTTTGTATTGATAATATCAATCCAAAGAAATTGTGTGCCAAATTATTTGGTACTGTTAAAACAGAAATTATTGCATAAAGCTTTAAATTCATTGCAATAGTATTTTAATCATAAGAAAAGATCTATAACTCCTTTAAATTGATAATACCTATCAAGTAGTGTTTACTTCAAAATTTAATACGACAGAAACATCAGTAGTTTAATTAAAGTGAGATAAATCATCGTAAATAGATATAACTTTAATAATAAATGCTTTGGTGCATTAAATGATTTTCCACACGCATCGGGTGATCTAATAATGTTCAGAGAATTAAATACAACCATTATGACTTATCAAATCATTATGCATGCATTTGTTCATCATTGTTTTCTTGTATTGTTGCACTGTTGCATGTTTGCAATGTTCTGAATGGTGTGTTTGTTGTGCACTTGTTTTAATCGTTAGATTGCGAGGTGTGCAACTACTATGATTGCAAGTATTGTTATCGTGACAAGTGCAACCATAATAATTGTGAGGACTATCTAATCGACTACATCTACAACAAAGCAAGTGGTGCTTCATAAATGTCCTATTGTTTATTTTCTTTATGCATTGTAGCTTTGTTTTTGTAGTTACATGTGTAGGACTACTACTGCTATGCTATGTACCATTTTTGCCGTAGTACTCCCTGATAGGCGAGCCATCATATGATATATATGCCTAGTTGAGCTTATTTAGACGTGGATGGGATACACCATGACAAAGTACTATTTTGAAAGGATGTGTTTTATTGGAAATTGAAAACAACTTAATTAATGAACTCTCTGGGTGGAATTGGTAATTTCTTGGGCCGTGAATGCCGGGCCCATGTCTATGGTTTACCCGTGTATCTCACTTGTGGACGGCCACCCAGGTTTTAGAGAAATGATTAGTGTCTTTATTTGGTAGCTTCCATGTGCAACCATATACCAGTGAGTAATGAGTGGCTGGATGGACTTATTAGGTTATGGCGAGCCGAGCTCTCCGTATCCAGAGATGTAGTGAATTGTGTTAGGTTGGTACGGTGCGTGGATGAGCTTGGGGAACTACTTCCTGAATTGTCTCTTTTTGGACTTCTTCCTATCATCACACAATATGAGAGTGGTGGTACGAGCTGGGCTGACCAAGTCATATGAGTAAAGTGTACAAACCCCTGCATGGTGTAAATCTAAGTGCTTAGCCATGTATCTGGTTATGGACAATTTGAGACCTGATATTGATGCTATGACATATTTCTCACTCATCCCAATTTCTCAATTACTTAAAACTTGTTGGGTGAACATAATTAGATAGGAGCACCTGGGAGTGAACCAGAGTGTTCTATTTATCATATTGGAAAACTACTTTGTTACAAAAGTTAGGATAAAATTATTTCTTTATGCAAATGAGCCTGAGCTCCACCTAGCCAAATAAGCATGTAGTTGATAGATCTGTTGTTAACCACTTTAGCCTATTTGCCATACATTCCATGTATTGACCCTTCAGGGCAGCTACGTTTTATGTTGCAGGTTATATCGTATATGAGTGATCGTTCATAGATCACGAGACTCCACTCAACAATTGTTCGCCCATGGCACATTTGAAGGATGGAGATCTACCTTGTATTCATTTTCTGCTGTGTACTTGTATAATATAATGTAATTTCTAGATCATATTTGCTGTATTTATGATGCATAGTTATATTTGGTATCATTTTGTACTGTGTGTGTCAGTGGACCGATCTAGGGATTGGCACTATACATATGAACTCAGCCCTATCGGGCGAGGGTGTTACATGTGTGGTTTTGGTAATTAATCACAATCTCTACAAACTAATGTTTGCATTGAGTTATACTTGAAGGTTTTGTCCATATGAAATTCTTGTAGACCACATGTGGGTTTCAAGGTAAAAATAAGAAGAAAGCAAAGAAGATCAAATGATGCCCAAGTTTATATTCAAAGTGTGATCCAAAGAATGTACATGTGAGAGTTGAGCCTATTGCAAGCGCGTAAACAAGAAGATTGAGTGTGCATCACAGTTATCTTCAAGGAATCATCATATTGAACAAATAAGAAATGATACAAGGTTGAGAAGTCAAGTTCAAAATGAGACATCTAGAAGATATCATATGCTTGAAGCTTGTCATCCATTTGGTGATCATGGACATGTGAAGATGAGAAAAGGTGAGGCTTTCACATAGTTAGTATGAGGGAACATTTTACGAGACTTCACCAAGATAGTATAAAGGTGTTCCAACTTGACGCAGGCACTATCTTCATCATCTATCTCAAGTAGAATTTGCGCAAGCCAAATGTATGAAGTTGATACATTTTCTCTTTTACCCATCTCATGGTGTTAGTTGGGAGACCGGATTATAGGATCGATAGCTGTACTACCAATGGGAGTGTTAAGTGATTAACTTTACCACATCATTCATATATACCTTGGCTCATATTTCTTGGTTGTTACTTGTCTCTTACCCTTGTGAGGTTTTAGAGCTTCTAGTGTTCATTATTGCAAGCTCAAATTCATCAAAAACATATTTTGTATGAAAAACTTGTTGTGCTTTTTTAGGTTAGAGGTTTTATTGGTCTGTCTTTTCTTAAGAGGTCAAACTTTGATCGTATGAATTTACCCTCCTTTGGTTTTATTTGGTTTATGTCTACATGATGTTCTATATCTTCTCATTTTATCTTTCCAACCAGCTTGGGTTCATCAAATTTAGAGTTTAGATGAGAAAGTTCCAACGTTTACAATTTTTACTTTCCCTTAGCCTGGAGTGGTCCGACGACCTCCCGGAGCTCTCTATACCATTGTTACTTATTCGAGCTGTGCCATAGAGTGGTCCGGTTATCACATGCTAAATAGTGGGAGTGGGCCGATGCACAACTCAAAAGGTACGGCGTTCCTACACGAGTATGCAATGGTTATATTTTGTGGGGCTTAATAAGGGTCATTTTCCACAATACCCCCCATTTTTGACCTTATTGAGCTTTATTTCTCCCTCTCCCTTCCATGTATCTTGAATCTATTGAGGGAAAAGAGAGATGATATATAGATCTATATTTCCACCAATCCATATATCCTCTTAGCGAGGTTAATCCATTTGATCTAGATCTTGGAGAATATGTTGTTCTTCACTTGTGTTCTTCCTATCTTATTCCCCTATAGATTTTGTAGATTTCATGGAATTTGGGAGTGAAGAACTTGAGCACTTGTGTTCTCTCCATTGCATTTGGTGCATTGGTTTGAGTTCTCCACAAAGATTCAAGAAGTTAAAGTTGAGAAGCTTATCACTCTCGGTTGCTTGTACATGGAGCTTGTTCCTCTTGCGTTCTTGGAACCCTAGGTGGCTCGACTTGGTGATTTCGTGGAGCTTAATAACTATGGTGTAAAGCTTAGGGGATTTTTTGGGAGCCTCAGTTTAAGTTGTGGAGATTCCCCCAAGCTTATACGAGTTCAGTCAGCGCCCTGAAGGGTCACCTAGTGGATCGTGTCATCTTGCATTGTGAAAGAGCACGAGGAGATTGAGACATCGTGGTGCCTGGGGGTGCTTTGGCATCCACACCGCTCCAGTGGGAGACAAGTTTCCATTGGAGAGTGAACTTTTGGATACATTGTCGTCTCTACATGACTCAATTCTCTCTATACCCAAGATCCTTTACTTATGCATTTACATTGTGACAACCTTCATGCTTGTATATCTTGCTATCAATTTGCTCTTACCTTGTTTAGCATAAGTTGTTGGTGCACATAGTTGAGCCTAGTATATTAAGGTTTCTTGCTTGATAAATTAAATGCTAGTTTTAGTTCCGCATTTGTGCAAGCCAAACCATACAATTTTTAAATCACATATTCATCGAGGTCCTTTCGTTTGTGTCCTTTCATTGCAAAATGGTGTTTCTCTGTTATTTTTCCGTGTTGCCTTGACAAATGTTCTTTCGTTCAATAAGACAATTTTGACGCCTCGGTATGAGAAAAAACGATCGTAAAATGTCCATCTTCTTTTTAGTTGCGTTGGTGGGGACATGCCACATAGGTAAATGTTCCATGTTGAATAGTGTGATCCAGTTCTCTAAATTTGCACCCAATATACAAAAAAAATTCTAAGAAGAGAGATGTGCAAATATTGTAACCACTCATTCATATAACATTTTTAGGAATAATCAAATATAGTAATTTAAGAATGTCATGTTCAACTTCAGAAAGGATGATTGTAAAATAAACTCATCAAAATCCCTAACTTTAACCCTTGATTTTCGTCGATCAAGAAAAACATCCTTGAAGAAATTGAAGATCAACATTGCATATTATAAAGAGGTTACTTTTCCCTTCTATATTCTCTACCCAAATTCAAAGTGACTTAGTTTCCCTCTTATTTTAGTTCTAAAATCAATTTAACCTTTAGTTCATATGATTGTACATTTTTATCCAATTATGTGCATTTTAGATTTACTAAACTAACTATATGTAGTGAATAAGGTATCACTCAAATTATCACAATGATCCCAATGGGTCAACATTATTGATCCTCAATTTTTTTGAGTTTTCTCAAATAAATTAGGTATACTTTACAATTTAAATGGATTCATGACTGTTTATCAAAATTATTTCAAATTATATGTACATATGTTTATATATCTCAAACTTACAAAAGATCATATATGTATACATATGTATATTGTAAGTTGATCATCAAAGTATGATGAAATGATTCAAATTTTTAAAAAATCACATTTTCTTACTTATGTAATAGTAATTCAGTTTATAGTAATACATAAGTAAGATAAAAATATGAAAATCATAAAGAAAGCAAATTGTATAGAAAACATTCTTCGAGAAAATTGGAAATGTTAATTTATTTGATTCAGTTAGTGTTAATCTAAGGGATGATATTCATGATCATTATCTATATACTTTCCACCAAAATTTGAAGTGACTAATAGTTTTTGTTATCTTTTATTTTCAAAAATTCAATGTAACCTTTAGTATATTTATTTATTCCTAAAGTTTTCTAGTTTTGGTGCAATGATATGCAATTTGGATTTTCTAAAACTAACTAATCAACACATACCGTGTAGAAAATTACCACTTACTATCTATAACAGGGCCGGAGAATTTATGGAGTCTTACTGTTAGGGCTATATTATTGACCTTGTAGAATAAAGTTGTGATTTTTTCAAACAGATTTGGTGCTTTTGCAATTCAATTAAAGATAATTCTGCCTATTTATCATAATTACTACAAATTTGAACTACAACCTCAAAGTTTGATGCGGTGAACAAAGCAAAGAAGGCATGTTTTATATGTAGGGATGCCGATCGAACCGTTTCAAATGGGCGGGTAATCGCGGAGGCATTGTGCTTGCCACCGGCGAACATAGATTCAACTTTAAGCACACAAAACTGCCCAACATCCACAGTGCAATCAGGACAGACCATACGAAGGAAATGGAACCACTATAGGAAGTCTGCACCCAAAAGCTGGTTCCTCGAAGATGAAGCAGAGTTGACACTCCGTTGTTACAGTTGACTCTGAAAATATTGTCCTGTAAAAAGGAAAAGAAAAACATTGTCTACGATGTCTTACTTCAAATTCTCTTTTCATGCATGTTTCTTGCATAAAAGGAAGTTGTATTTACATAAAGCAACAGTAAACAACTTCGACTTCACCATTTCCCCTCGAAATGGATGTAAGAGCAAGACCGGGTATATAGTAATTTGGAACAATTTACAACATGTACTCCCTCTGTTTAAAAATATAAGATGTTTTAGATTTGTGAAGAAAATGAATCTAGACTTGTTTTAGTATGTAGGTTCACTCAACTTTAGAATGAATCTACATATTAAAAGAAGTCTAGATTCATCTTTTTCATAAACCTAAAACATCTTATATTTTAAAACGGAGGGAGTACATATTTGTGGGCATATTACTATTTACTTGGACATTTACGGAGACAATTTCAGATTAACAGTACTATGACCGCACGCTTCTAGACGCTAGCCACTGCTTTGAGAGTCGCCCTCGCGTCCACGGCACCCTCCCTCTTCCTCATCGGCGGCTTCGCCGGCCGGAGGGGTTGGGGGTGGGATGGCCGTGCCCCTAGTAGTTGTAGGCTTAGTGGTAGTGGCTTTATGCCAGTAGTGGGTCGTGTGCCCTGATTCGAAGTCGCGGGTCACCGTGATCAGTCCTGTGATTTAGGGTTCATCCTGTTCGTCCTCCTGCCCATCTGGCTTGGGTGGTTGATGATAGGGACGGCCACTGGATCATCCAATAAGGCCGCGTGCCTCCCCTATTCCTGCGTTGCCTCTGTGTTCCTCTATCTCTCTCTGGCCGTCCATGGTGGAGAGGAGAGGGAGATAGGGATCTGGGCATCGTGGGGATTTGGGGGTGGCGAGGGTGATGCAGATTCAGCGTGGGTGCGCGGCGTCGAGCGGTGGTCTGCCTCGCCTTTTCCGTCGCTCTACTCTCCTTTGGCCGGCCGTGGAAGCGAGGGGTTGGAGGGAGCGACGGCATGGAGAGCAGCCAGCCCCCTCTACCACTTTCAGCGCATCTGCCGGCGTCTTCCTATCCTCCTGATGTGCTTCAGCCTCCTGGCCGGCCATGGCGGTGAGGGGGGGAGGGGGGTTGGAGTTGGCGGAAAGAAGAGAAGACGGCGTCGGCGGAATTTTCTGCTTCATCAAGCGCATCACGCGGTCGACATCGGAGTCGCCGCGATCTTCGGCCGGAATGGCGGCCCAGGTTATTTAACCTCCATGGTGGAGGCCCTCTTGATCCAGCGCCGGAGCTCGGCGTCTCTCTATCTCCAAGTGGTTTCGTCCTCAGAGATTGCGAGGTGGCCGGTGGCTGTGATCTCTCGTCGGAGGCATTCGTTCGAGCACCTTCCTTCCGACCTCGGCGCTGGCGGCGCCCTGAGGTCGCCGGCGAGCTGTGGCAGAGAAGACCAAGCACCTGATTGCTTTTTAATTTTTGTGCTAGGGTCTTTTTCGCAAAAAACTGAGGCCTTACTTTGTCAAGGGCCTCTTTGTAAAATGTACCTGCCACGTGTATGAATGGATGAAGCACACTTTCAAAAAAAAAAGATTAACAGTACTACAGTACAACGTTTCACACAATCTCTGAAGAAAGACAAAGTACTCTCTTGTTGTTCTGCTTGCGGCGAGTTACATCATTTACATCTGGAAGGACGTCTTGTAGCATCTACATGGTGGAACTCTCAGTACGCTCTTCTTCTTGGGTGTCGCCGTCGCCGGTAGGATGGACTTGATCCGCCGCCATCCGGCGTAGCTGGTGGGATAATCCTGATCGACCTCACTTCTTCATTCTTGTTGTCTCCGGAGGGAGGATCTATATGATCCGCAACACGTTCTTCTTGTCCTGCGTCGGCAGCGGACTGATCTTAGTCCGCAGCACGCTCTTCCCGGCCGTGTCCGTGTGGAGCTCAGGTAAGAACCACGGCAACTGGAGCGCGGCGGCCGCCGTCAGCCGCTTGTCGGGGTTGCACTCGAGAAGCCCTTTCAAAACCTGGAACCCCTCGGAAGACAGCACCTCTTCGTGGAACAGCTCCCTCAGCGTGTCGCGCTGCCGCAGGAACATCCGCGGCACCATGTGGGCGAGCGGCAGCGACGCGAACTCCGGCCACGTCGTCTCGTCCGGCAATCCGAGCACGCGGAAGATCGCCCAGAGCTGTCCGATCTCGTCGTCGACCTTTCTGGCTCCCGCGAACAGCCTGCCGCCGCCGGCGAGCATCTCGACCATGACGCAGCCGAGCGACCACGTGTCCACCCGCGCGTCGTAGTCGGGCTTCCCCAGCAGCATCTCGGGCGCCATGTAGGGCACCGTGCCGACGTCGCCGTACGGCGTCTTCTCCATCGCGAGCGACATGGCCAGGCCGAGGTCGCAGAGCTTGACGACCTTCCCTTCGCCGCCGACGAGGATGTTGGAGGGCTTGATGTCGCGGTGGACGATCCCGCGCCCGTGCATCCCCTCGGCGCCGGCGAGGAGCTGCCGCATGTAGCCGCGGACGACGGACTCCGGGAGGGGCGCCCTCTGCGAGAGGAAGGAGCGGAGGCTCGGCCCGACGTACTCCATGGCGAGGCACAGGTTGGCGGTGGCCGGATCGCGGAGGAGGCCGTGAGAGGCGACGACGTGAGGGTTCCCGGCGCAGGCGTCGAGGAAGCGGGCCTCTTTCAGGAGCTCGCTGGCGTCGGCAGGCCTGTCGTCGGTGGAGCGGGGGAACTTAATGGCGACGGTGTCGCCGGTGACACGGTGGCGCGCCTGTAGGACGATGCCGGAGGCGCCCTCACCGAGGATGTCCGTCTCCTCGTACTCCTCCGTGCTGGCTATCCGGACACGGCTCCTCTTGCTGCTGCGGCTCGTTGATCCTTGTGACGTAGGGAGGGAGGCGTCGAGAACGGTAGCCGGTCGCTTGCTGCCGACGGCCATGGTCGCTTTCTTGGTTGCCGACGGGGAAGCGCGACGGAGAGGTGGAGGAGATGGCCTTCGGGGTGGATCTAGGTCTAGGAGGAGCAATATGGCCTGGATCGACACAGAAGAAGAGAAGTGCAGCCCCGACCAGACCACGATTCGGATTCAAAAGTTGAACATACACTAGGTCACCAGCTTGCTATCGGATTTCCATAGACTCGCGACGTTTGCTGGGCGCCTGTGTAGCTGTGTCTTTGGCCTCTTGGGTTCACGGCACAAACCGTCTCCGACTCAATCGACGACCAAACCCGTGCACGTACGCGTCTTCCCTGTGTAGCGCCGGGCGGGAAATACGTGCCTGTGTGGCTATGGGCCTATATATGGCGTTGGCTGTCACAAAACTGCCAAGTTGGCAACGTAAGAATGTGTTACACTAGAAAAACGACCTTTCGTTTGGATCTGCTCTAGCCTCTAGTCCCGGCCTAGTCTAAAACCGGGACTAACTAGTCCCGGTATGTAAACTTTACAACGGCTAGATGGCAGCAAAGGACTAGTTCCGGTTCGTTGGGAACCTCTAGTACTGGCTGGTAACACAAGTCGGGACTAGAGCTCTTGTGGGACCCATTGTTATATATAGTCCCGGGCTTTTATATAAAGCGGGACTAGAAATCAATATCTAGTCTGGATTCTTGGTACCACCCGAGACTATATATTTCTCCTATATATCCCTCTTTCGACCATGCACAAAAGCATGGTCATTTCCTCCAAGCTAGCTCAAGTTCATCCCCATTTTTTTGTCCAATTTTTTGGTGGCAACTTCAATCCAAGCTTTGTCAAGATTTGGTGGCATCATCTATCAATCCAAGCTTCTAAAATGGTTAGCAATTTCAATCTTTCATCTCTTATTGTTAGTTTAGCTCGATGCTCTAGAAGTAGAGAGGGATTTCATGCTTAGAAGTGTAGAGGGAATTTTAGATGTGTACTTTTAAGCAAATTTTGATTATATAAAAAGTTACTGAAAGTTGAGATGTGTATTTTTAGAGTTTCGGATCTTAGAATTGAATAAGGTTTTCACTGCTATAGCAACAATAATTAAATAGTCAACATTTTTTATGTTAACAGTTTTGTCCAATTTAAAAATTAGTGCATGTAAAATTTTAGATTTGTAAAAGTAAATGTAGTAAAAATGATCCAAACTTTTTATATGATAGAAAATTTTAATTATACTGCAGATGAGCCGAGAATGGATGTACGACGCTCCCCAAATGTCTGACGCATTTATTAAAGGCGTGCATCCTTTCCTCGATTGGCTGAGGCAAACAAGCTTGGTATTATGTGTTGTCAGTGTCGTGTCTGTCGGAATGACAAGGATTACTCTTCCTCCAAAACCATTCACATCCACCTGATTCAATCAGGTTTCATGTCCAGCTATATTTGTTGGACAAAGCATGGAGAAAGTAGGGTTATGATGGAAGACAAAGAAGAAGAAGAGACCGATACAACTATCCAATGTTTCCTGAATACGATGGTACTGCACTAGAAGACAATGAACAAGAAGAAGGTGAAGAACGGGCATTAGATGAGACTGCTGATGATCTTCGTCAGGCCATTCTTGATGCACGGAGTGAATGCGAAAATGAAAACGAGAAGAAGAAAGTGGAGCGCATGTTAGAGGATCACCAAAAATTGTTATAGCCAAATTGCGAAGATGGCAACACAAAGTTCGGTACCACACTGGAATTACTGCAATGGAAGGCAGAAAATGGTTTATCTAACAAGGCATTTGAGAAGATACTGAAAATTTGGAAGAAGAAGCTTCCAAAGGATAACGAATTGTCTGTCAGTACATACGAGGCAAAGAAGGTTGTCTGCCCTCTAGAACTAGAGGTGCAGAAGATACATGCATGCATTAATGACTGCATACTATATCGCGGTGAGGAGTACGAGAATTTGGATGCATGCCCCGTATGCAGCGCATTGCGTTATAAGATCAGACGATATGACCCTGATGATGTTGAGGGCGAGCAGCGCCCCAGGAAGAGGGTTCCTGCAAAGTTGATGTGGTATGCTCCTATAATACCACGATTGAAACGTTTGTTTAGAAACAAAGAGTATGCCAAGTTGTTGAAGAAGACCGCAGGAAAGACTCGATGTTGAGACACCCCGCTGATGGGTCGCAGTGGAGAACAATCGATAGAGAGTACCCGAGCTTTGCAGATAACGCAAGAAACTTAATGTTTGGTCTAAGTACAGATTATACTTTCCTCAGGGTTTTTGATTATGTGTGTTGACCACATATTTGTTTATACAATAACCATAAGCTTGAGTTTAGATTGAAAAAATATGTGTTTCTTGGCTATATGTAACATCCCAGGATTAACACCTAGAATTAGAGAGGACACATGTGTGTGCATTGAATTCATGCATAAGAAAATCTGGGAAATTTTCGCGAAAAATATAAGGGCTATAGAGTGAGTGAGGTCTCTCTTGTTCTGAGGGAAACGTCAGTGCAAGTGCTATGCATTCCGACATGACTTTTGTCGAGTCCTTTACATATAAGGGAAATAATTCCAATTTGATTAACCAAATGATATAGATAGAACTAAGAAAATGAAAATGAATATTAAGTAATTCCCTAATAGAATGCTATTTCAAATAAAGAATTGAAGTAGTGTTCATAAATAAGATACAGATAATTATGTCCAAGATTCAATAATGGAGAAAACATTTACTTCCTTATCATATAAATAATATTACAATGTTTACATTTAAGAAGGAACTTACAGAAATAGTTAAATAAAAGAATAGGAAAATACAAAGAAAGTTACTCTTATTTACATCATACCATATTACAATGTCTTCACCCTTTTGAATAAAAATGGAAATTACAAATAAGTAACAAGTCTTGTAAAAGAATTGAAATTTGCAAAAATAGATTTACTTTATTACAACATATATGGAATAATACAATTAATAAATGAAATAGAAAATAATAACTTTATACAGATATTATAATTTTTACAAATGTTTAAACGAAAGAGAAAGATTACAACAAGTAAAAGAAAAATTAGAACTAAAAATCTAGCTAGATCTCTTTATCCTCTAATCTTCTTTTCTCCAATCCTTCCTATTTTGATTCCTGCACAATAAGACAAAAAGAAAACAATGCAAATACAAGACAGAGAGGTGGTCAGTGTATTGTATTACTCTTAGAAGGGCATACAATTGATATGCCAGGTTCATCATCGAGTTAAAAAGAAAAAGCAATGCTTAGTATCTGTTCTTAGTCAAAGAAATTGGCCTTAGAACTATGCATCATTGGCCTGGGGCAAGTTTCACCTGTCCAGTACAGATGTAACACTACGATTCTGAAAAGACCGTAGCTTCCATGTGACATGTCAATCCCTGGATCGGTTCATTGGCTCACAATAGAATAAAGATGAATAACATAGTAAAATATCCGTGTATCATAAATAACGAAGATCTAGAGTATCATTATTACAATAAAAGCTTAGCTCAACGCTAGCTCAACTTGTTCAAGTAGCATCATAAATATAGTAAATCCTCCATTCTTAAAATTGCCCACAAGTGAACAAGTGCCGAGTGGAGTACCGTGGCCTAAATCGATCACTCGGAATCGGAATATCCTGCAACATGAAACGTAGCAGCCCCGAATGGTCAATACATGGAATGTATGGCAAGTAGAGCTATTAAAGGAGACAATAGAGCTAACAACTACATGCATATCTGGCAAGTGGAGCTGTGGTTAGATTGCATTTGCAAATACCTTTGTCCTACTTTCATAAACAGTTTTTGATTTTCTTTGAAAAGATTCCAATTAAGTTAACCCATCAACATTAAAGCAATTAGGAAATTAGAATGAGCAAGAAACATATCATGAAATCAATATCAATCAACACAGATGTCCATAACCGGGGACACGGCTAATCGATTAGTTTATACACCCTCTAGGGGTTAGTACACTTTATCCATGTGACTTGGCCAGCCCAGCTCGTACCACCACTCTCATATTGGGTGATGATAGGGAGAAGTCCAAGAAGGGACCGTTCGGGAAGTAGCTCCCCAAACCCGACACGTACCGGTCCAACCTACCAAAATTCTACATCTTTGGATATGTGGGTTCGAGTTACCACAACCTACTGAGTCCAACCAACCGCCCATTTCATTATTGACACATGGTTGTACATGTAAGCTACAAAATAAAGAAGCCAATCGTTTTCTCTTGATACCTGGGTGCCTTTCCGCAATGATGCCACCAAAAATTATCAATCCCATCACACCCAGGAGATTCATTGATTAAGTTGTTTTTAGTTTTCGCAAACCAACACATTCAGAAACAACTTCAGTTATGCAACCCAGCCCTCGTTCATCATAGCATGGCTAAGCACATCTACCAACGGTGGCTCATCTACAGGAAAAACCCTACCACATAATTGGACATAACATAGCGATAGTAATATCCTACACATGCATCTACAAAATACACGACAATGCATTAAAAATAGTAGGACAACATCATGAACAAGGTAGCATCTACTTGCCTTGGCTGTAGCGGTCGAACGAACAATCCACACACGAGCAAGCGTTGCACTCGTCACAATCTACACGATACAATTGCAATCACATAAACAAATCATACACAATCATATACAAGCAATGACAATGCAAGATGCATACATGACAAGTTGAACATTGCTACAGTAGCTTCATATATTCTTATTCAGTATACCTACTGTATGTATGCATGGAAAACATTTTAAGTGCATAGAAAACAAAGCATGCAATTTTAAGTGCCCAAACAATTGAGCTAGAACCCAATTATTTAGCCATTGCTAATAATCTGTTTGTAAAATCTTGGAAAAATATCTACTGTGTAGGCAACCTAAAATAGAACCAGTACCAATTGGAATTACTCAAAAAGGTTTTATATAACTCCCTGAGTAATTAAAATACTCCAGTAAGCCTTTATATATATTCTGCAAATTCCAATACTGCAAGTCTAACTTTTTAATTCACTGTAAGATTCCTCTTGTTCTACTGATTCCAGGGACATCTTATTTGCAATTTTTGGTGTTGCAGAACTTCTATGAATTTAATACTCTAAAAAGAACATTAAATCATTTAATTAACCAAGACAAAACCTTGCTGCAAAAGCATAAAACAACTGTACATAAATATTCTACGTGAGACACTGATTCCATACATATTTTATTTGCAATTTTTGGACCAGTAGATTATTTTCTATGAATTTTTCAAGTTGCATCTAAAATCTGCCAAAATAATTTGAATTAAAGTAAACAGTTAAACTGGACCGTTTGACTACGCCGACGTGGCGCTGATGTCACATCCCAAGATTTTCCAAATCTTGTAATGTGAAAAATAAATAAAATAAAATAAATTATTGTTGAATTTTAGGGTGAAAAGAAACTTTTGTTTCTAAATAGAAACTTAAAATCCCATCTTGAACAAACTTTAATTAAAGTTTGAATTCAACAAATTCAAATCAAGTGAAATGCATTCTTCATAAATGCATCTTGAAATTTAAACACTTAGAAATTAAACCAAACTCTAAAACTCTAATGGAATAAACCATTCCAAAATCTCTCTAAAACTATGGATTTGATCCATATAAAAATTTATCAACAAACATTTACAAATGATCAAGAAAGACAAATAGAAATATTATAAAGCCATATAAATTGGTTTCACTTAAATTGGAGCCATAAATAAAATCTTATGAATATAATAAGATAAGGAAATTAAAACTCCAAAGCTAATAAAGAACCTAACTATAGATCCCTACCAAATGGTGAGCAAATAATCTTAAAGGGAATTAAAAGAATAAACAAATGTTAAACAAGATTTTACAAATTGGAATCACCAAGTTTGGATCTCTAAATAAAAAGATATGGATTTTATAAGATGAAGAAAGAAATATTAAATAAGGAATATCTAAAGACCAAATTAAACCTTGGCCTAATCCATTAAGCAAATGGAATGAATGGAATCCAAATCCAAATAAAATAAAAGGATAAAGAATTTCCAAAATAAAATAAAATGGCATTAACCATTCTATCCCTATTTTAATGAAGACAAATCTCTAATAAGAATAATTATATAATTCATGAGAAAATAGTATTTTGGAATTCACCCAAGTGGAATAAAAGTTGTTTAATTAACTTAAATAAAATAAATCTTACAAATAAAATTTAGGGAATTAAAACTATATTGAATTCCATTGGAAATAAAACAAATACCCAATTCAAATGATTTATGAATCATATTAAATACTTTCCAAATAATTCAAGATGAATTATTTGACACCCTATTAAACAAATAAAAACCTACTGAAAAGATTTGGAAAGTTTAAAGAATTTAAATGGTGTTTGAAATATTATTAAATCTTATTTGATTTAAAACAAGGGCCTTTTTGAATAATTAAAAAGACCCCAAAAAGAATAAAGTTTTATTCCAAAATTGACTTCAGATTATATTACTAATCAGTAGTTAAACCTACACAAATTTTGGTTGAGGTTTGAATTCAAATGGATGTTTGAATTGATTAAACAAAATCAAAATAGAATAAAAGAAATGGAAAAAGAAAAAGAAACAAAACAAAAAAAATGATGAACAAGGTCGACCGAGCCCAGCAAAACCCACTGGCCCAGCAGGAGCCCATCTCTCTCCCCCGAACCGTTTCTTTTCTCACTCGCGTCTGCACCCGCTCAGTCACTAAACGCGAGGCCCCACTGTAACCCCCACTCACTCGCTGACAACGCAGCCCCACTGCCCCGTCATCGTCGTCAACCCCGCGACCCATTCATCCCCAAACCTCGCTGATGTTTCTGCCGTGAATGCGCGCCTTCAATTCGCGTTAATGGCCGATTAATCCCGTGCTACAACGACGCCCTCTTAATCGCCCACGTCCCCTCTCTCTTTTCCCCTCAGACGCCACACACTCTACGCCCCTAAGTTGCCCGAATTTCTCGTTGCAACCTTGCTGCCCGACGATTCCGGCGAAGCCAGACCTCCCCACTGCCGCCTAAGCACACGAGCTTGCTCGCCAGCATCCTCTGCACCTCCCAGCACCTTTCCCTCGCTCGCGCGCGCCCCAAAGCCTCGACAACGACGACCACTGCACAACGTCGTCGTCTGTCACTGCTCCGACGACCTCCCCCCGGTAATCCCGACCGCCCCTCTCCCCCTAGTTGACACTCTGATACTCGCCTTCCTCTCGCGAACCTAACCATAATTCTACTTGATCTAGCGCGGCCTCTAGCTTCGCCCCGACGACAGACAGAGCCGCCAGACGACGTCTTGAACTCCGGCGAGGAATCCACGCCACCACCGTGTGCCCCTTGCCTTCTCGCGAGAACCTTGAGCTTCCCCATGCCACAGCGAACCCGGTGAGCATCTCCTTTCACTCCCTCGCTTCTTGTAGCGTTGACACCGCCACCGTCTGACCGTTCCGCCGCCACTTGCCGCCGCCAGCGCCGCCCATCTCTGGCAAGCTTGCTGTACACCGTGCGATTACGATCCAATGGCTAGGATAGAAACTAACCGAAGGGGTATCAAGTGATATGAGACATGCGATTAAACTTAGATCCAACGGCTGTTGTCTGTCGATCCAACCGAAGCGGTACCGACGAGTAATATCACGCCACGTGGCCCTGTCCATTTGATATAAAAACAGAAATGTCTATTATATGTCCCAATTTGAAAAATTCATAACTTTCAAACCACACGTCCAAATTTTGCAAATTTTATATCAATGGATTCAGCAAGACAAGTACTTTCTGACCATGCACTTTGTTTAGTAAAAAGCTTCTGTTAAATTGATTGTTTTTGCAGAAACTCGTGTATGCATGTTTAGAATATAAAATTTGTTCTAAAATGATTTTTGAGATAAAACCTTTGGCAAATGGTTTGTTTTGAACATACTGACCATAGGAATAAATTTATGGTTTAAAAAATATATTTGGTGAAGCAAAAGAATAAACTTTTGATTTAAACCATTTCTAGTCAAATAAAAATAATGTTTATTTATTAAAAATGCTTTTGGGATAAAATCTTTGGGAAATGTTTGGAATAAACTCTCTGACCCCAAGCACCAAGTTTTATGATTTAAAAATGTATTTGAGGAACCCTATAAAGATTGTTACTTTGCTAAAAGCATTTTCAACTACATAAAATCATGATTTGGTTTAAAAATGGTTTATAGGTAGAATCTTTTGCAAATAGTTTTGCCACTTTATAAAATGTCCAATAAAGTGTTTTAGAATGATTATAACCTATTATAAACCACTTTTTTAAATAAAACAAAGTTTGGCATGCTTGCATGCATTGTTTTGATACCATCATTTTATGTGATGTTTTGCTTGAATGGTGGATTGAAATATTGCTTGCTTGATTGAATTGTAGTGGAATTTGAAGAGTGTGATCATTACAAAGACAAGGAGTGAACTTATATTCTCTACCAAAAAGGCAAGTGACGCTTCATACTTTTGTCCCATTATTTTTACTATGCATTAGTGATATTTCTAAGTAGGACTTGCATGGAATTTTGCTAAGTATAAACTATGCTATGGGAAATCCTAGTAGATGAAACCTTAGTGGAAATTTCCTAAGTTAAGATTCCTACTACTATCATGCTTAGCTTAGCTAGTAGAAAACAAGGGTGGATTATATATTCATGCTATGGAAAATTTCTAAGTTTGAGGACTTGTGTTTTACTTAATAAAACAACTAAGTGAATGAATCACCTGGGTGGAATGGAAGGAATGGTTTGTGTTGAGTGGTCATGCAAGTCCAGTATGCTGGGGAAAATTTGGGCATCACCAAGTCCAGTATGCTGGGGAAAACTTGGTGTCTCACTTGTGGATGGCCACCCAGGAACAAAGAGATCTGAGATGTCAAATGTTGAGAAGCTTCAAGTGCAGCCACATGGCATTATGGGCTCTGCCTGGATCATATAGGTTGTAATAACTTAGCCAAATGGACAGTTGGTGGTAGGGGATTGATAGGTTGGAGCGCGTCCATTTTGGTCTAAGGGAAGGCTTCTGAAAGATCTTGTCTTGGGAAACCAAGTCTTGTGGGGAAAGTGCACCACCTCTGCAGAGTGTAAAATCTAAGTACTTAGCCATGTCCCTGGCAAAGGAAAATTTGAGCATCAAGACATGGAAGCTATCAAGAATCTCATCATCCCAATTTCTAAGTTAAAAACTTGTGGTTGAACAAGGGTTTAAGGTTCACCAATTTCTATTGGTGGTTCCTTGGGTGATTTTGTCAAAACAAAAACTTAGTGTTTTCAAATGTTAAGGAAAATCTATTTTGAGCAAAGCAAGCCTAAGCTCCACTTAGCCAAATGCATATAGATGATAGACTCCAATATATCACCATAGTATCACTTGCCAATACAATTCAAATGTATTGACCCTTGTGGCTGTAACTTGTTATGTTGCAGGTTTGTTTGATAATAGTGAAGTTTAATGATTAGGATTACAAGTTTACAACCAACATGTCTGCATGTGGCACTTTGAAGATGAAGGACCCCATGCTATTGTTATATTCTGCTGCATTGTAATGAGATAGCCAAATGAGCTATGTAAGATGTAATAAATTATGTTATTCCTGGTTATAAAAGTTGTATTATGACCTTTGTATCTTGATATTACATCTTAACTATGGATACTAGCTATTGATCCAGGGACTAGCATTGTAAACACAGGGATATCTACCTTATTAAAGGTTGGGAACCTTACAGCTGACCAGTCAGCGCCCAAGGCTGACTAGTCAATGGTCCATGGGCGCCGATCGAACGGCTAAGGGAGCGCGCGAGGGGGAGGCTCACCGGAGCAGTTGGCAGCGGCGGAGGCGATGGTCGGACGGCGGCGATGGCGGTCCTTGGCGGCGGTGGAAGGTGGGATGGCGTCGGGGGCGAGGGGGCGGAGTTCCTCGAGGCGGTGGCGCGGGTCGGCGTGTGCGCGGGCGACTGGAGTGGCGGCGACGTCGGTGGCGAGGGCGGCGGCTCGCGGGGCGTCGTCCTGCGGGCGGGAAAAGGAGAGGGAGGCGGTTAGCAGGTGGCGGCGGTGACCCCCAACGGGCGAGCGAGGCAAGGGAGAAGGCGCGCACGGCAGCTTCGGCTTACCGAGCTCGGAGGCGGCGGCGTCGGTGGCAAACTCCGGCGAAAAATTCCGCGACGATGGCGGCGCGATAGATGACGAATCTTGGGGGGTTTGGAAGAGGGGAACTAGTAGATTGTTATAGACAAAAAATCCTGGAGAAATCGGTTCGAAAACAGCCCGATTCTGGAGGAATCGGTGCAGCATACGAGTTGGAGAAGAAACGTGTTGACGCGTGGGGCCCACGCATCGGTGATGCACGGTGGCTGACAGCCCGGGCCCGCTCGTCAGCGGGGCTTGGCAGGCGGCGGGCGGCGGTTTCTATCCGCCGCGCGGGCGACGCGGCTGCTCCTGCTGGCGGGCTGCTGCTGCCGCGGGCCTGGCAGGCCCCCGCTGGGCCGGCTGGTCGCGACGGGCTGGCTGCTGGCTTGCCCCCTTTTCTTTTGATTTTCTTTTCCTTTTCCCTGGTGTATTTTCTTAACTGAATTTTCTGACAAAACTATCTATTATAAGATAGAAATTCAGATTGCCATAACTTTTGCTACGAATCTCCGATTGAGACGATTCAAAGTGCTACGGCTTCGTGACAGAACCCTTTATGCACATGTGCCATCCAAACAACCAAAATATACTGTTTTTAACAGAATCATGGTAAAACCGAGCATTCAAGTGTAGGTGTCAAAATGCAATTGCAAGTGATTTGTTTTGCCAAAAAAAATTCAAACTGAATTTTTGCAATGATGATCATGATGCAATGACATGAATGTTATGCAGTACCAAATCTAAAATTTGGGATGTGACAAGAGTAACCCCCTTAAGATGAATCTTGTCCCCGAGATTCGGCGTGGCTAGCAAATAGGTGTGGGTGGTCCTCTCGGATGTCATCCTCACGCTCCCAAGTGGCTTCATCTTCAGTGTGGTGGCTCCATTGCACCTTGAAAAACCTGATCGTCTTGGTACGGGTAATCCTCTCTGCTGTCTCCAGTATCTTGACCGGCTTCTCCTCATAGGTCAAGTCATTCTCAAGCTGAACCTCCTCTAGTGGCACCGTGTCTCTCAATGGTGTATCCACCATCTCCGGATGGCACTTCTTCAGCTAGGACACGTGGAACACATTGTGGACGGCGGACAGAGCCTCTGGAAACTCCAACTGATAAGCAATCTCTCCTTTGCGTGCTAAGACCCGATATGGTCCAATAAACCGAGGTGCCAGCTTATCCTTGATTCCAAATCTCTTAATTCCACGCAGTGGCGACACTCTGAGGTATGCTCTATCACCTATCTCATACACCACTTCCTTGCGCTTGGCGTCAGCGTAGCTATTCTGCCTCGATTGCGCTACCTTCAGCCTGTCCCTAATCAAAGCGACCTTCTCCTCGGCGTCCTTGATCAAATCAGGTCCAAATAAATGACGTTCTCCTACTCCATCCCATAGCAATGGTGTCCGGCATCTCTTCCCATATAGTACATCAAACGGTGATGTCTTGATGCTGGTTTGGTAGCTGTTGTTGTAGGAGAACTCAGCATATGGCAAATTTTCATCCCAACTAGAACCATGAGCCAAGGTGCAAGCTCTCAACATATCCTCCAAAATCTGATTTACCCTCTCGGTCTGTCCATCAGTCTGTGGGTGGAACGCTGTGCTAAACTCCAACCTAGTTCCCAAAGACTCATGCAGCTGGCGCCAAAAGTGTGATGTAAATTGGGTGCCTCTATATGATACGATGCTCTTGTGAACTCCATGCAGGCACACAATTCTGTCCATATAAATCTTGGCCAACCTTGCACTCGTGTAGGTTGTCTTCACTGGTATAAAGTGGGCTACCTTGGTCAAATGGTCGACCACTACCTAAATAGAGTTGTATCCCGACCTGGTCCTGGGCAATCCTGTGATAAAATCCATTCCCACTCTATCCCACTTCCAATCCGGCACGGGCAATGGCTGTAGCAATCCTGCTGGCTTCTGGTGTTCCTCCTTCACTCGGATGCAAACATCACATAAGGCAATATGCTCGGTGATGTCTCCCTTCATGTTGTTCCACCAAAATCTGTCCTTTAGATCCATATACATCTTCGTATTTCCCGGATGTATGGAATACGACGAGTCATGAGCTTCCTGCAGAATCAACTTCCTTATCTCCGGATCGTTGGGAACGCACAAACGATCTCCATACCATAAGGTTCCTTGCTCATCCTCGCGGAATTCTTTTGCTCGATCCTCCTTCATCTTTTACTTTATTTCTTCCATCTCCTTGTTTTGTACTTGAGCCTTCCTGATCATGTCATATAGCGTTGGTTGGATTTCCATTGCTGCCAAATATCCTTCTGACACTAGCTCCAGTCTAAGGTCCTTGAATTGCTTGCACAAATCCTCGGGCAATTCCCCAACAGTCAATCCATTGGCATAGACCTTCCGGCTTAGAGCATCCGCTACTACATTGGCTTTTCCTGGGTGGTATTGCAGATTCATATCATAATCCTTGATAAGCTCCAACCATCTCCTTTTCCTCATGTTTAGCTCCTTCTGTGTAAATATGTACTTCAGGCTCTTGTGGTTGGTGTACACATCGCAGTGTTTTCCCATTAGGTAGTGCCTCCATACTTTGAGCGCATGCACAACCGATGCTAATTCCAAGTCGTGCGTGGGGTAATTCCTCTCATGGTGTTTAAGTTGCCGTGAGGCATATGACACCACCCTCCCATCTTGCATCAGCACACTTCCAAGTCCCTGCCGAGAAGCATCATAGTACACTTGGAAATCCTTCTGAAGATCAGGTAAACACAGAACAGGTGCGGTCACTAGTCGACCCTTCAGTTCCTGAAAGCTGGCTTCACACGCATATGTACACTCAAACTTCCTCTCCTTCTTCAGAAGTTCCGTCATCGGCTTAGCAATCTTGAAGAAATTTTCAATGAACCTCCGGTAATATCCAGCAAGTCCCAAAAAGCTCTGAATATCACCCACATTCTTGGGTGCTTCCCACTCAGTTACTGCAGTCACTTTGCTTGGATCAACAACGACTCCTTCTCCTGACACCACGTGTCCAAAAAACCCAACAGTGTTAAGCCAGAATTCACACTTGCGAAATTTGGCATACAGCTTGTGTTCCCTCAGCTTCTCCATAATTAGTCGTGGATGTTTCTCATGCTCAGCATCGTCCTTGGAATATATCAGTATGTCATTGATGAAGACAACCCTGAACTTTTCCAAGTACTCCATGAACACCTTGTTCATCATGGTCATGAAATATGCCGGAGCATCCGTTAGTCTAAAAGACATAACCGTATACTCATATAAACCATACCTAGTAGTGAAAGCAGTTTTTGGTATGTCCTCCTCCGGGATCTTCAATTGGAAATAGCCCGATCGCAGATCAATTTTGCTAAACACCTTTGCTCCTTCCAGTTGATCAAACAAATCATTTATGTTCGGCAGGGGGTATTTGTTCTTGATGGTCACTTCATTCAGCGAGCGATAGTCCACCACTAACCTCTTGTTGTTGTTGTCCTTCTTCTCCACAAATAGAGCAGGTGCACCCCATGACGACGAACTAGGCTGAATAAATCCCTTGTCCAACTGCTCCTTTAGCTGTTTCTTTAATTCCTTCAGCTCATCCACATCCATCTTATATGGTCTCTTTGCTATAGGTCCTGTTCCCGGCATCAGATCGATGAGAAACTCCACATCCCTGTCAGGTGGCATCCCTGGCATCTCTTCCGGGAACACGTCGGGGTAATCCTTTATCACGGGCATAGTATCCATGCTAACCCCCTTAAGATAATTCAACTTACACCTTCCTGGTCGCACAGCCGACTTGAACCTAATCCTATTACCATCCGGAGTTTTGAGCGAAACCGCTCGTTGTGCACAATCTATGTGTCCCCCATGCATAGACATCCAATCCATGCCCAAAATTACATCTAAACCTTGTGATTCCAATACTACCAGATGTGCAATGAAATTATGTGCTCCCATCCTCACAGTTAAGTCGCAGCATCCCGTGTTAGCTATCGTATCCCCTCCAGGTGAGCTTACTCTAATGGACCCCTTCAGAGACTCCATGGGTAACTTATACTTATCCACAAATGCCCTTGATATAAATGAATGTGATGCACCAGTATCGAAAAGTATAAGTGCAGGGTGAGTGTTGATTGGAAACTTACCAACCACAAGCTCAGGCTCATCTGGGATCTCCTCCACATTCATGTGGTTCACTGTGGCCTTCTGGTTGTTGCCTGGCTTCACTCCCTTCTTCTCTGGACAGTTATCTGCATAATGTCCCTTCTGGCCACACTTGAAGCATGTCACCTCACTCAGGTCCTTCTTCACAAAGTTGCGGTCACGGTTGCGGTCATGTCTACTGTGTCCTCCAGAATGGTGAGTGTGTCCTCCCTTGTGGTTGTGGCGGTTGCTCTTGTGGCTATCATGGCGATGTCCATCGCCTCCATGGTTGTGGCGGTCATGGCTTCCATGGTGCCCATGGTCACTTCCCCCATGCTTGGAGTATCCATCATAAGAAGTGCGAGACTTGTGGTGAGAACCAGAGTGGTGATTGCTGCTCTTTCTCTTGCGGTTTTCCACCTGCTTGTGCTTCCCCTCCAAGATCCTGGCCTTGTCCATAAGCTCCTGGAAAGTGGGACAATAAACCACCAACAGTTGCACTGAAAGCTCATCACTGAGGCCATCCAGGAACCTCTCTCTCCTTTTGGCATAAGTGTCAACATCCTCAGGTGCATAACAAGACAGGTTGTTGAACTCCTCAATATACTCAACCACGGTGCGGTTGGTTTGGCGCAAGTTGCGAAATTCCTTCCTCTTCAGTCTCAGAACTCCTGAAGAAACGTGGTTGGTCTTGAAACCTTCCTCAAACATTGCCCAAGTCACAGTGTTCAGGGGGTGGGTGATCTGAAAAGTGTCCCACCATGAAGCGGTTGGTCCCTCCAATAGGTGAGCGGAAAATCTCACCTTCTCAGCATCCGTGCACCCAACAGTTACCAGATCCTTATTGACTGAACGCAACCAGTCGAGAGAAACCATCGGCTCTGCTGCAGTCGAGAACTTCGCTGGCCTTAGCCTTAGGAACCTTGTAAGTGCATCTCCTTGAGGCTGGTTGTTCCCATTGTTGTTGTTGTTCTGAGCTTTCATGAACTAGGTCATCACTTGGGTAAGCTGTGCCTGGGCCGCCATGAGCTGCTCCAACTAAGTAGGTTGACGGCGGGGAGGCATCTGCGGTTCAGCACAGGTAAGCTTAGAAAGAATCGATTACGAAAACAGGATTCTACCCATGCATTATGATCAAACAACAACAAAGCAATCACAAACAATCTAAAGCAAGCACCACATCAGCAAACAAACGATCCAGCAACGTCCCAGGGTTATCCTAGCAGTATATATCTACCGAAATAGTTTTTTTTAAATAGTTGGCAACAGTTATCAACACAAAAGGCCAACAAAGCATTAAAAACAGGAATCTGCCAAAACAGTCCAGCAGTGTTCACGAATTTTTCTACCTGACTTAATCTCGTCAGGAATTTTTGCTGATTTTTCTGTATACAGTAAAGAGATTTTCGAACCAACCCTAGTTTTTTCAGATTTTTACCAGTTACTAATAAAATATGAAAAATCGTTCAGTACAGATGTGTCAGCAGAAAACTGCATCAGGAAAAACTCAGATATCAACCAAAACTTGTCATAACTCTTCTATAAAATTCGCACAAATAATCCTGGGACATTGGAGTACACATAGGAGCAACTAAACACTCTTAAGCTAACAGTAATTAAGTTTTACATTGATCGAGACTTAACCTAACGATTTTACCTAACGAAGACTAGTTGGTGGGCATCTATCTACTTTATGAAGAGGCTGCAGTAGGTCCTCGCAGTCATGCGTTGGTGCTTCTGTCCACGAACCAACCATGGAGGCGGAGTATACACCTCTCCTGAGTCATCACTTGAAACTTCAAATTCCACCTCTTCTGGATCCTCCTCTTCTTCTTCATTCTCTGCTGCGGCTGCAACAGCTTCATCTCCTCCACCATCATCGTCTCCATCATCATCATCCTCGTCCTCATCATCATCACCGTTCCCACTGTCATCATCATCATTGTTACCATCATCTCCATTGTTATCATCAGAGGGTGGATTCATCTGTGCTTGGAGAGCGGCAATCTGGGCTGCCATATCTTCAATAGTCTGGTCCCTTTCCTAGACGGTCCCTTGCAGCTGTTGTATGGCCTGATTGTTTTCCTGCACGGTCAAATTAAGCTGTGCTATGGTTGCATCCCTGCCTATCAGTGCATTGTTCAGAACATCCACAACTTCATGCAAGGTCTCTATCTCCTGTCCCTGGACCACCATACCATTGCTGGCAAAATCTGCTATCTCCTTTACCATCATCACTTTCTCAGCTAGAGCTCCATTCTCCCTTTCCATATCCTCTATGTGCCTCCGACGGGGCGGCATGTTGTTCCTGTCGCTCGGGGTAACCACAACGTTCCCATTCTCATCATGACTTCCGTAGTCACGGTAGGGTGAGTCTTCTGGCAGCAGGTGTTGGACAAGATGGCACTGGCATGACAGGGCTTCATGCAGGGACAAGTTTATTCCAAGTCCCCAGTTGCAGTATGTCTTGGTGTAGATCAGATGCACAGGGTTTGGCAAGGCGGCATCCCAGAATATGAAGGTGGTGATCTCCCATGCATCCTCGCCATATCCATAGGTGTACAACCTTCTTCCCTTGAACATGGGCAGTGGCAATCCCAATGACTGCGAGAGTTGTGCCAACTTTCTTGCAAAGGGACTTGGTGATTCCATCGTTGCATACTCAGTCCTGACTTCTGCCATCTATCAATTAAAAGAGGAAAGTGTGAGAATATCATATGGTAAAGATTTACGAGAGTGAAAAGCATAAGATGAAAGACATAGTTAATATAAGCTTTAATAATTCTAAGGCTTCCTAATCCAAACCTAGGTCACGATTCTACAGTCGACACACGGGCTCTGATACCATCTTGTAACACTACGGTTCTGAAAAGACCGTAGCTTCTATGTGACATGCCAATCCCTGGATCGGTTCATTGGCTCACAATAGAATAAAGATGAATAACATAGCAAAATATCCGTGTATCATAAATAACGAAGATCCAGAGTATCATTATTAGAATAAAAGCTTAGCTCAAGGCTAGCTCAACTTTTTCAAGTAGCATCATAAATATAGTAAATCCTCCATTCTTCAAATTGCCCGCAAGTGAACAAGTGCCGAGTGGAGTACCGTGGCCTAAATCGATCACTCAGAATCGGAATATCCTGCAACATGAAACGTAGCAGCCCTGAAGGGTCAATACATGGAATGTATGGCAAGTAGAGCTATTAAAGGAGACAATAGAGCTAACAACTACATGCATATCTGGCAAGTGGAGTTGTGGTTAGCTTGCATTTGCAAATACCTTTGTCCTACTTTCATAAACAGTTTTTGATTTTCTTTGAAAAGATCCCAATTAAGTTAACCCATCAACATTAAAGCAATTAGGAAATTAGAATGAGCGAGAAACATGTCATGAAATCAATATCAAGCAACTAAGAAGTCCATAACCGGGGACACATCTAATCAATTAGTTTATACACCCTGCAGGGATTAGTACACTTTACCCATGTGACCTGGCCAGCCCAGCTCGTACCACCACTCTCATATTGGGTGATGATAGGGAGAAGTCCAAGAAGGGACCGTTCGGGAAGTACCTCCCCAAACCCGACACGCACCGGTCCAACCTACCAAAATTCTACATCTTTGGATACGTGGGTTCGAGTTACCACAACCTACTGAGTCCAACCAACCGCCCATTTCATTATTGACACATGGTTGTACACGTAAGCTACAAAATAAAGAAGCCAATCATTTTCTCTTGATACCTGGGTGCCTTTCCGCAATGATGCCACAAAAAATTATCATTCCCATCACACCCAGGAGATTCATTGATTAAGTTGTTTTTAGTTTTCGCAAACCAACACATTCAGAAACAACTTCAGTGATGTAACCCAGCCCTCGTTCATCATAGCATGGCTAAGCACATCTACCAACGGTGGCTCATCTACAGGAAAAACCCTACCACATAATTGGACATAACATAGCGATAGTAATATCCTACACATGCATCTACAAAATACACGACAATGCATTAAAAATAGTAGGACAACATCATGAACAAGGTAGCATCTACTTGCCTTGGCTGTAGCGGTCGAACGAACAATCCACACACGAGCAAGCGTTGCACTCGTCACAATCTACACGATACAATTGCAATCACATAAACAAACCATACACAATCATATACAAGAAATGACAATGCAAGATGCATGCATGACAAGTTGAACATTGCTACAGTAGCTTCATATATTCTTATTCAGTATACCTATTGTATGTATGCATGGAAAACATTTTAAGTGCATAGAAAACAAACAAAGCATGCAATTTTAAATGCCCAAACAATTGAGCTAGAACCCAATTATTTAGCCACTGCTAATAATATGTTTGTAAAATCTTGGAAAAATATCCACTGTGTAGGCAACCTAAAATAGAACCAGTACCAATTGGAATTACTCAAAAAGGTTTTATATAACTCCCTGAGTAATTAAAATACTCCAGTAAGCCTTTATAGAGATTCTGCAAATTCCAATACTGTAAGTCTAACTTTTTAATTCACTGTAAGATTCCCCTTGTTCTACTGATTCCAGGGACATCTTATTTGCATTTTTTGGTGTTGCAACTTTTTCTATGAATTTAATACTCTAAAAAGAACATTAACTCATTTAATTAACCAAGACAAAACCTTGCTGCAAAAGCATAAAACAACTGTACATCAATATTCTAGGTGAGACACTGATTCCATGCATATTTTATTTGCAATTTTTGGCCCAGTAGATTATTTTCTATGAATTTTTCAAGTTGTGTCTAAAATCTGCCAAAATAATTTGAATTAAAGTAAATAGTCAAACTGGACCGTTTGACTACGCCGACGTGGCGCTGACCAGTCAGCGCCCAAGGCTGACTAGTCAATGGACCATTGGGCGTGGATTGAACGGCTGAGGGAGCGCGCGAGGGGGAGGCTCACCGGAGCAGTTGGCAGCGGCGGCGACGGTGGCGGTCCTTGGCGGTGGTGGAAGGTGGGACGACATTGGGGGCGAGGGGATGGAGTTCCTCGAGGCGGTGGCGCGGTTCAGCATGTGCGGGGGCGAGGGCGGCGGGCGGCTGGAGTGGCGGCGGCGTCGGTGGCGAGGGCGGCGGCTCGCGGGGCGTCGTCCTGCGGGGGGGGAGGAGAGGAAGGCGGTTAGCAGGTGGCGGCGGTGACCCCCAGCGGGCGAGCGAGGCAAGGGAGAAGGCGCGCGCGGCGGCGTCGGCTCACCGATCTCGGAGGCGGCAGCGTCGATGGCAAACTCCGGCGAAAAATTCCCTGACGATGGTGGCGCGATAGATGACGAATCTTGGGTGGTTTGGAAGAGGAGAACTAGTAGATTGTTATAGACAAAAAATCCTAGAGAAATCGGTTCGAAAACGGCCCGATTCCGAAGGAATCGGTGCATCATACGAGTTGGAGAAGAAACGTGTTGACGCGTGGGGCCCACACGTCGGTGACGCGCGGTGGCTGATAGCCCGGGCCCGCTCGTCAGCGGGGCTAGGCAGGCGGCGGTTTCTATCCGCCGCGCGAGCGGCGCGGCTGCTGCTGCTAGCGGGCTGCTGCTGCCGCGGGCCTGGAAGGCCCCGGCTAGGCCGGCTGATCTCGGCGGGCTGGCTGCTGGCTTGCCCCCTTTTTTTTTTTGATTTTCTTTTCCTTTTCCCTGGTGTATTTTCTTAACTGAATTTCCTGACAGAAACTGTCTATTATAAGATAGAAATTCAGATTGCCATAACTTTTAATACGAAGCTCCAATTGAGGCGATTCAAAGTGCTACGGGTTCGTGACGGAACCCTTTACGCACCTGTGCCATCCAAACAACCAAAATATACAGTTTTTAACAGAAGCATGGTAAAACCGAGCATTCGAGTGTATGTGTCAAAATGCAATTGCAAGTGATTTGTTTTGCCAAAACTTTTTCAAACTGAATTTTTGCAATGATGATCATGATGCAATGACATGAATGCTATGCAGTAACAAATATAAAATTTGGGATGTGACAACAGAGTTAGCCAAACTAGGATAATACCATCACTCATTGGAACAAATCCACGGCACCAAGTCTCCATGTATGGAAACTTGCACCCAGTGGGGCCTAGTTGCAGCAGCTTACACATCACATGAAGCTGATGTGTTGTCAACACTCAGGGAGAGCACCAGCTATAGAAAGGAAGAGACCAGCCATAGTAGCAAAGCTAGCTATTCCATTTCCACCACACTTAGCCAAGAACACCACCCAAGCACCTCACCAATTTCATCAATCCACATCCTCACTTTAGAGCACCACCATAGTTCATCTAGCTCATCCCAGTTTATGACAAACTATTTCCATCACCACAACCATAAAAACTAGCTAGAACATCCCACCAACAGCTGTCCAGCAGCTATATACAAAATCTATCCATAAAGAATAGCTAGCACCATCATCAGAGGAAGAATAGAGGAAGGTGAGGAGCTGGTCAACAAGAAGGTTAAGGTGAGGAAAGGATTCCCAGAGGCTTATCAGCAGCAGATCATCAAGCCAATGACAAGTAGGAAATTAAGAGTCCAAGAGCACAAACTTATAAGAACAAGCTTCAGGAAGCTCAAGGTAGGAAAAAAATAAGATCCTTGGAGGATATGGTGCATAGCATACCTGTTCTTATCTGTTTTAGATAAAAGGGCAAGTAGAGGAGGTAATGAAGTATAGAAAATAGAGAATTTCTCTCAGTCATGCATAGAGGTGCTATGCAAAATCATCATCAAGAAATGAAAACCATAGCACAATATCTGTCCTTATCCAGAGCTGTGCCTCAGCCTTTGCATCATTGGCAAAGCTTAGATACAAGTATAATAGTTGATCTTGTCAAGGTCATCCAATAAGATTAATCCAACACACAAGAAATTGCATAAGAAAGCACAATCATCCAGAACCATTAAATATTTACAATCAAAGGCATATCCTTGCTATGGAAGAGATCTCATATCTTCAGATGATCAAAGATCATCTAGAACACCAAACCATCTACTTAGAAATAAATTACCAGCCTACACATATGTAATTTTCTAAATAACATGTCTATATCAGGAATTCTATTTCTAATCACCAGAAACTTAGAGAAATCTGTCCTGAAATAAAATATAGCTAGCCAACATAGCTATAATTATTCTATAATATACATACTAGAATATTTACATAAACAAGAGTATGATCTTATTAGTGTTCTAGAAGCAAACCATGAAATTACAATCAGTACTACATACCCAAGGTATATTCCTCTATATCTATTAGAACATATAGTCCTAAATAGATTAGAAACAAACTAGAGAGGATGGTTTACAAGTAATTAATTAATTCTATCAAGCTAGCAACACCTGAACCTTTAGCTCAATCAAAAACCCCACAGAAGAACATGATGGCTCATTGGCCAGGCCATCAATCATCACAACCTACACAGTACTAACAGAACATTACTTTGGCTTAGTACTGGATAATCACTCTCATAAAACTATGACAAGCTGCAACCATCTAAACACCTAACTCAATTAGAAGATCATTAGCAGCACACATAGTCACAGATTCTCACCACAAACCACTTCTAGAATTGCCAGACCTATATCTATACCAATACTAGTAGTATTGTATCTTAGTTCAGTCATGTGCCTTAGAACAAAGGCATCATATTTTAACAACCAATTAATCTTGTAGCTACTGATAACATAATCCTCACTACATCACTTATATCCATCCATCAATGAACACATGACTGAAAATAAATGAGATGGAGAAAAGAGATAACTCACAGTGGTAGTTAGGGCCGTGAAGAAAGTCGTCGAGCTTGATGCAGTAGGGGCCAGCCGCAGTCTACTACCTCACCAAGGTGAGGGAGACCACGGCCAGCCATGGCAGGAGCAGCAGAGGGTGCAGATGTGCAGGGGCAGTGCCAGTAGTCGAGCCTAATGGGCTAGGGTTTGATGAGTAGGCGAGCATCAGAAGCAGTACTGTGTGGGGGGTGATGTGGGGGTGGTGAGAAGAACCAGAGCAAGGCCTCGCCGACGTGCAGCGGTACTGAGGATCCGGAGTTGGCTAAGAAGATCCTGGGGAGGCTAGGGTTTCTCCCAGGGTGATGGTGCGTGCGTACCGGTCACCTCAGCAGAGGGGAATCAGAGGAGAGAGAGAGAGGCATAGCGGCGCTGGGAGGTGCCGTGAGGGCCGGCGAGGCAAGCGGCGGCGCCGGCGGCGGTAACGACATCGCAAGGGGCCAGGAGGGGGACAATGTGTGCGTGCGGTGCGTGCGTGTATGGGTGTGTGTGTGTGGTGAGGGGTGGGCCGGGGGTGATGGGTCTGGCGTGGTCCACTTGGGCCAGGGCAGCCCACATACCCAACCAAACGGCCCAAGTTGATTAGGTTTAGAAATAAAATAAAAAATGAATTACTAAAATAACCTCCAAACATTTTTAGCTATAGAAAATTATAGAAAAATCCTAAAAATACATATGATATATCAAAATGACCACAAAAATAATATCTACATAATAAAAATATAATTTTAAGTGTTTAAAATAAATTTAAAGTAAAATAATTATTAAAACCATTAAAACTTTAAATGAAATTTTATAAAATAAAACAAAAACCCTAAAAATAAATAAAAAATCATTTTTGTGTATCAAAATAACTCTATTATTTTATAAAAAATACTCACTTAGAGTTTTACAAATAAAACATAAAGCAAATATAAAGACACTTAATTATTTGATGAATTTTATAAAATAAAGATAATACTTATAAATAAATAAAATTCATTTTTAAGGTCTTGAATAAATATAATTACACTAGAAAAATATTAAATATATTATTAGGAAAGTCTTTGATATTTTAAATAATAAATCCTTACCTAATACCTATTTTGTGAATTCTTTAAAAACAATTCTTAAGTAAGAAATAATCAAAATTCTTATAAAACCTTGAGCAATTAGTGTCTTAGTACTAATTCCTAACCCACAACTTAAATTCATAATCAAACTTAAGTATAACTTTTAACTTTAAAATATTCCTTTAAAAATCTTATTAAAAATCCTTTTAAATAAACATTGGGTATCACCCATTTATATAATATGGTGAATAATCATTATATCTTAACCACTATTAACATAACTTTAAATTCTAACAAATTACTAAGACCATCTAATTATGATTCCATTAAATAAATACATATTCCTTTCATAATAGCAAAACAAATTTAATCTAATCATTCACTTTAATAGAAAGTGAATAATCCCACACCTTAGTTATACCTATCATAAATCTAAAAATTGGGAATAATTAAAACATATTACATCTTAAGTTTACTTACCTTTTAAAGTTAATTTAGTCTCAAAGCTTATAAACATCAGGTCTAATACACTACTTATGTTTTTATAGTTAACTTTGGTCTATTTCAATTAAGACATAATGCATCTCAAGTCCAAACTAATCAATCAAATACTAGAAGGCATTGATCACATTTTATTAACAATGAAGATTGCTTAAACATTATAAAGGAAATCTTTTCTTTAAATGTTATTCTTTTTGCCACCTCAAATAACAATCTTATAATAAGTTCTTCAAGTCTTAACAACTCAAATCCCAAGGACTTGTATCATAGTCACCACATGGCAATTCACCATAATCACATCATCTTATACTTTACTTACATATTTTGGATTGTTAACACTTAGGTTCCTTATAAAGGTCATTACTTGTAAAGTAAAATTTGAAGATAAACCAACTCTGAAAAGAATCACTTGAATTCACTTCACTGAAAGTATTGGGGATTCAATTTGGGAGCTTTACAAAAATGCATAGCATTACTTATGCATAACTGCATATTGCTTCTTTAAACATTAGTCCTTACCGGACCAATGATGCAGATTTCAGATATTGGATCTTATGTCATCTCGAAGACCGTGAGTGCATAATCTTGCAATCACAAAAGGCAAGTTCACACTTGCTCATGTCCTTTGATTATTTTCTGTAAAGTATTTTACAAATCCAGTGTTGTCATCACCTGCATTTGAAAAAGTTTAGAAAACACTATTTTTATAATGATGTGATTATAGGTTATTTACCATGAGATAATAACCTACTATAAAAGTTCCGGTGGTAAAGGAACATATTATCTAGGACTTAACAACCAATGTCGTCAGTGATTCTTGCGCCGTATATTACGCATTGACCATGAGATTTGGAATGGGACGGGGAAGTCAGCTGTATCGTTTCCCTCTCGCATGGAGCTGGATGTGCGGGTCGTGGCTGTTATCACTCGTAGCGTGCATATTAATTGGTAATTCATAGAGGATATGCAACATATGGGTGGGATCCCTCAACGTCCCACGATAGTTCCGGCATCTGAACGGTCTGTACAAACCATTGCCATAATTCAAAAGGTGGGCATGGTGTACACCAAGGAGACATGCGGGGTCGCGGAGAAGGCAGTGATTGGCTTGGATCTTAGGTTGGGCCTCAAACCAAGGAGGTTTGAACGGGGACATACTCCCGGCTGTGCAACAAAACCTAAGGTCTCTCATGGGTAAAGTGACGCACCTCTACAGAGTGTAAGAACTGTAACTTGTTACTCTCTGTTCCGGGAAGGAGCTGCGAACGCGGCGGGAAAGGAACTCCATGAAAGTTCTAGTAAACCCGTGAAGGCTGACGGACATAGTTTTTCAGAATAAAAGCAACCTTTGAAGAAATGTTTCTGAAAACTTGCATTGCCTACGACCTATGGTCTGTGCCTGTAGCTATAGTGCATCAAACACTCATTTTCTAGTGAACTTGCTGAGTACGCTCGTACTCAAAGTATCTTCTTAACCCTTGCTAGGTTCTAAAGTCAGTACAGACGATGACTACATCAAGCCATGCTCCAGGAATCATCATAAAAAGCTAAAGCTCTTCAATGAAGTCAAGAAAGTCAACATATACATCAGCTCAAGTGAAGATGAAGTTGCTTATTAGATAAGAATAGAATCTCTAGCCATAGAACCTATTTATGTAGTGTATTGCAATAGCAGCAATGCCAGACCATTAGTTAAGATATTAGACTTAATAGTATTATAATTTTGGAGTTTTTTATTTCTGATTCTTTTTTGTAAGAAGTTTCTTTCTCTCTCTTTAACCTTGAGTGTTCTCTGGATCTTGTGTAAAGAGTTGAGTTGTAACCTATAGTCATGTCTAGGACCTGCTATGTTTCTATTGTACTACTCTGAGGGATGTAATACTAGTGAACGATATTTCATTGGTGTTATGTCAACGCCTATAGTGTACTACATCATGCAGTGGTATGCTGGATCACCGCACTATAGCTCTCTTCATAAAGTATATAAATATCTTCATGTTCCTACCAATCCGGTCTATATATCACGTGTTGTTACCTTTGATGAATATGTGTTCCTTTTCTCCAAATCTGACCACACACCTACCACTGTGTCGCAACATTTGCAATTCATCCTTTATTTCTTCTGACCAATTTGAAGATGCATGTCATGTTTCCTTGCTTAATCATGGTGCAAGTTTTGCAATGTCACAAATGTATGTCATCCAACATAAAAAAAAACATACCCAAGAAACACCACAAGCAAACTCATGGCATAATCGTTAAGCATATATCCCGGTAAAATGTGGTATACAAATTTAATTTTCTACAAGCATTGCACTACTTGTGTCCCAACATTATTATGTGCTCCACAGACTCCTGTGAGTTTTCTCAAAACATTTCAATCACCATTATTTACCTTCCTAGCCATAAAGGGTTGTGGTAACAATCTCATCCTTCTCCAAACATACATTTGCTATACCGAATGATCATGATGCTGGATCTTCACACACAATCCCAAATAACCCTTGTGGTACTCCGTCGTAAAAAGATTGACCTTCATTGGCTCTCCTTAACTTTCTAGTTAGAACCCTAGATACAACACTAGCAAGATTCTACATGTACCTAAAGTTCTAGTTAACACAGCCTAGACATATTCTTGCACACTACTTTCGATTTAGCATGTATATCTTTGGAACTGTGAGCTTGGATCTCCAACTAGTGGAATGGGCTGTGGCAGACAACGGATGCCTTTCCTGTGACACGGAGTGCAGGTAGTGGAAATCGATGGCGGGACACAACGGCGAAGGGGGGTGGGGGTGGAAGCGCACGGAGGGTGAAAGTTATGTGCCCAAGGGCTTCCACGTGTATGCATGACACCGACAAAACAACCAACCAACCTGGGTATCTATGGGTTAGCTCGTCGATTTTTCACCCCCTCCCTCTTAAAAGTTGTTAGGGACGCACAGTTCTATAGTACTTGGTTGTGACAATTTTTTTGTCTAAAACCTAAAAACAACTGTTATTTTTAAGGGTCACAACGATTTTAAAGGATCTGGTAGAGTTGCTAAAGGGGTTCCTAAGCGGAAAGAAATTGCGTTGTGGAGACGAGGGGTGCTCGAGTGGCCGAAGATCCTCTTAGTCCAGAGCACGCATGAGGGTTTTGGACTCGCAAAGAGGCGATCATGCTAGTTGTTGTCGTCCAAGACTTTCCTTTGTGGGCCGAGCCTTGTGCGATGTGAGTGTACCCGTGGCTAGAGCGAGTTGATTCATTTTTTATCGAAATCATTAGTCTTTCCTTTCCCGCGAATCATTTCATTCGGCAGGAAAGACCACGGATAGAGGAATAGGTAAAGGGGAACATAATAAAATAAAAAATTGAAAGATTTCGTTGAAATTGTTTGTTTGAAAAAATTTCGAAAAGCTAATTATATGTTTGTCCACTTGGAAAGGGGTTCTCATGTTGCCCATCCAATGCAGGATACAATCCGTCCAGTCCCGTCCGAATGAATATCTTCATGGGCCACTCTAAATGCGGACCAAATATAGGCTCAATTTTTTCCTGTTTTATGTCCCTTCTTTTCTTTTTTACATTTTTCAAACCTGAGTAATATTAAAAATATGAATACATTTTAATAAACCAAACATTTTAAAGTATGAATATATTAATCTTTAAATTTGAACACCTTTGAAATTTTGAACTTTTTTTGAATCTGAACATCATTTAAACCTGAGCGTTTTTCAAAATCTAAACATTTTCAATATGAACATTTTTCAAAATCATAAAATAAAAAGGAATAAAGGGGAAAAAGAAAGCAGTAAATAAAAGAGAAGCAAACAAAATTAAAAAAAAAACATAATAAAAAGGAAAAAAGGAAGGAGCACGTACCTGTAAATGGGCTTCTGCCCATCTTCAAC
This sequence comes from Avena atlantica, assembly GCA_910589765.1. Classification (NCBI taxonomy): domain Eukaryota; kingdom Viridiplantae; phylum Streptophyta; class Magnoliopsida; order Poales; family Poaceae; genus Avena; species Avena atlantica. The sequence goes on from OU342733.1 coordinate 54,652,969, forward strand.
ATCATTCAGACGAGACGGATTGTGTCCCGCGTTTGACGGCAAATTAGAAATCCTCCCTGGGCCTACAAGAGTTTTAGTTTCTCAACCGTTACAGGCCTGTCAATCTCTACACCGGCCCGTGGAGGCCTGATCTTTACCAGGGCCCATAAGAGCCGACCTAGAGAAGAAGAAGAAGAGAAGAAGAGGAAGAAAAGAGGGCAACGCAAGCAGAGGCAATGGCGATGGCGAGGAGGAGGGTCCTAGCGCTCGCGTCCCAGCTCCTCCAGAGGCGGCGTCTCCCCGAGCCGCGCTTCCTCTCCTCGGCGGCCACCGGCGCCCTCGACCGCCTTCGCTCCCCGCCTTTCGGGCGCGCGGCGGCGCCCAGGAACCCCGCTCCCCCTTCCCCATGGGATCGGCTCGGAGGTTAGATTTCGCTTCCCCTCTTCTCTTCTCTTGGGGTCCAATTTTGCGCTGCTAGGTTAGAATTCTTAGGAGGTCGAGTCCTTGAATTAGATGCGGTCGTCTAGCGAATTAGTTTAGCACGAGGTAGGTTGATTTCCTTCTGAGCGACCACACGTTCATGTGGAGATCAGCAATGTTCCGAGATAACCTCCACACACGATCATATTCAACATTTTGAGCTGAAATGGGCACTGCTTAGGCGATGCTGTTCTCGCCATAGACAACCTAGTTGCTCGCAAGCATTTGGGTGTGGATGCCTGGCACAAGTGCTATGTTTCTTTGGTTTTCATAAATGGTGTCATGGACAGGGCAGAAGAGGACCATGTTCATCCAGACGCAGGCGACCCCCAACCCGCAGTCTCTCATGTTCCATCCTGGAAAGCCGGTTATGGAAGTTGGGAGCTCTGATTTCCCTAATGCTCGGACCGCCATGACATCTCCTTTGGCGAAGGCGCTGTTTGCCATTGAGGGTACGTCATGCCTACCCCCTTACTGTAGTCATCTACTTTTTTTATTATATCTTTCAGCATTTCAATATACCAGTCTTTGAAACGAAGCATTTCCTGGTTGTATCCGTGCTTGTAAACTCTGTTGCTTTATTATATAAAGCTGGGCTGAGGCCTTCAATTTAAAAAAACCAAGTGATGTGTTGCTATGTATTTAATCCTCTATGTTTTTTGTGTAAACAGTTTCGTTTAGTGAGTCAATGCTTAGATATCTCTTCTTTTCAATTAACCATTTTCATTTTCTTGTGTTGATCTTATGTGGTTATGGTTAAACTAAAAGGCCTAGCTACTATTATGGGATGTAATTGAAAATTTAGAAGTGGCATACAAACTACAGATAGCTATACATGTACATACATTATAATATTCTTGCTGAATAAATTAGCAATCCAAGTAAGTACTATTGTTTGTTGGAAATTGAAGCAACCATTTGGGCACACAAAGGAATTAGGGGGGCCTGAATACAGTAAATTTGTGGAACATATGTGGGGGATCTATTGAACATAATTGGGCAAAGGACATGATAACTTCATGCAGACATTGAGATGGGTTAAGATGAAGAATATCATGCGAAAGAGCACGTAGTTGGAATGGCCCATAGGGCAAAAGGAAGTCATTTCAAAAGCAAGAATCCTGATTGTATCTTGAGTTCTGTTAGATATGATAGGTTTGGAGCTGCTGGTTCTTTTTTTTTTGCAAAATGCCTCACCATGTCATGGACCTGCATCATTGTCATTTCTTAACAAATAACGACGGCTTCTTACAATAGCACATCATGCAAGTATTTAAGGCTTAGTTTGGCATCACGGTGGCTTACAATGTCATTTTTCAATTCTACTAATTTTGAACATATTAACTGCTTGAAGCATCTTCTTTGGATCTATAAGTAACTGCTAGAATTGGTAAATGTACAACAATGAATATTTCACAGCACATCTGTAATTCGTCCCAAGTTTTTTTTTCATTTTCTTTCAATGGAATGTTTCAATTTTTACATGATATTGACTGGATACACTTTCCTATGCAGGAGTTACCAGAGTATTCTTTGGATCTGATTTTGTAACTGTGACGAAATCAGACGAAACTTCTTGGGACTATCTTAAGCCTGAGGTCTTTGCCGCGATAATGGATTTCTACTCATCTGGGCAGCCACTTTTTCTGGACTCAAATGCTGCAGCTGCTATGGACACAGCAATCCATGAGGTATCTTTCATGCTTTATTTCTCTAGCTTCGTACTTCTGCGGCATGTAAAGCATAAATAGTGCTGGTTTGGGCAAGATATAATCATACAATACTAGATAAGCATCTCAAAGAAAGGTAGGCACATACATGTACAATGCATTTGTATATATTTGTGCAAGTTATTGAACTTTGAAAGAAGTAGCTTAGGAGACGATTAAAAGAAACTGACTTGGTGCTGGGGAAATATTTGGTTGACAGCTTAAGTTTGAATGTAGTATTGTCCAGAGATTTGCACTACTGTTTACTACTTCCACCTTGTGATGACCAGAGAGAAAGTTACTGATATTAATCTGCCCCTAACTCATTCCACCACAATAGCTCTTAATAATCCTAATTAACTTGAAACTTCATGAATCTATACTGCTACCTAATCCAGAATGTTGAGACTGGTATTTCTTGTATGTGATACAGAGGTAGGTAGCTGTAGTACTGACACACACAAAAAGTTTGTGGTGATGCAAAATAGTACGTAACATTCATTTTCATGAATAACTGAAAAACTGTGATTGAGATTCTAAATATGCAATGCAATGCTTGTCTATGTCGAAGGATGATTCAGAAATAGTTGCTATGATAAAAGAATTGTTGGAGACTCGCATTCGGCCAGCTGTTCAAGATGATGGTGGTGACATCGAATACCGAGGATTTGATCCGTTAGTCCCTCCCTCCCTATCTCATGCCTATGTGTGGTGCCATTTTTTAGAATTCTGGCTACATTGTCTCACTGTGATGTTATTCTTTCAGAGAAGCAGGGATTGTGAAGCTAAAAATGCAAGGTGCCTGCAGCGGCTGTCCGAGTTCATCAGTCACCTTGAAATCTGGCATAGAGAACATGCTCATGCACTATGTGCCAGAGGTAACACTCATTGCTGTGTTTCTTGAAAGATCACTTATTGCTTTGTTTACTGCTTCTTGAAACATCTAGTGTTTGTATGTTCGGTGAAAATATATTTTATTTGATAGCTAGAATGCTGGATATTAGTCAGGATACCTGTCACAATAAATACGCTTCTTATGACCAGCTTGCCTAAAAGAATAATTTGTTCATCTTCGGTCAATATATGGCCGTTGGCAGGTTTCACAAACTTTAATGCTTCAACCTTCTTTTGCAGGTGAAAGGAGTGGAGCAGGAGTTTGATGGTGATGAGGAAGCTGAACTGGCTAGCCAGACAGAATGAGCTTCTAAGGTCAAAGTACAACCCTGTAACATGTTCAGGGAAACCATGCTATGCATGAAATGTTTGGGAGAATTCAAACCACCTCCCAAAACCACAGGTTATCACTGTTTTGTGAGATAAACCAGGAATAGCCTGAAGTTTTTGCGATGATTAGATGGTTGTAATTTTGATCAGATGTATGGAAGAAGCTGACTATAATACATGGTAGAGGCAACTGTAGCCTGAACCATCATTGGCTGCACTAGGGCTGAACAAAGTGATAGTTGATTGATATTTCCTTTTGTTTAACTTTGTATATGCTGTGCTTGTCTGACCAATATCAAATGATACACTTTGGCATGACAAGTGTTTCATGGTGATCATTTATTGCATATGTTTTCCCACCTTTCATGTGTGGTATGCTTCGCATTTGTATATCTGCAAGAGTGCTTGAGTGCTGCAAATAAACTCTGGAATTTGGCGGTATCAATGTTGGCAAGAACTGCAAATGTATAGTCCTGTTTTGCGCTGACTGAAATGAAAGAAATGAATCATTTTATTGAATTGATCTTTATTACACATGAAAGAGGGCAATGCTTCCTTTTGATCACCCATCCTTCACAAATAACAATGGAAACAGAACACATACAGACAAATTAAACAGAAAATGGGCAGACATGAATCAGGAGTAAAACTAAAACGAACGCCTAACCAATCACAGTAAGCCTACCATGATGAACAAACAACATACAGCCATTGACCAGCTTTCTTCCCCTTTGGAGCAAACATTTTCCCTTTTGGAGCACATTCCACGTTCGAGCGTGACACATGACATGGTCGAAGATCTGCGGTGCGGAAGGATCCAAAAACACAAAATCTATCTTCAACATCAACATCATCGTCCGGAAAGAGACATCCTTCCCCTGCTGCTCCATCCTGGTAATCCATCCAAGAAAGCTGTATGACTGGTTTGGAAACATTGGGTGGTCTGTTTTGCTGCTGTCCTGTATGTAATGTATGTACACCGACCACAGAGAGGGGGGAGGGCATTAGCCGTGAAGTAGTGCGGGTGGAGGTGAGGAGGACAAGGCCATGAGCAAGAATGCGGCCTCCTCCACTCCCATTGAGACCCTCCTTTTCTTCACCACTTGGAGGTTGCTGCTTTTGTCTTTGACTGCACTTGTTGCCTCTGTGTTATCGTTTCTTTGTTGTTGTTGTTGTTGTTGTTGTTGTTGGTGTTGGTGTTGTTCTTGTTGTTGCGGTTGCGGCTGCTGCTGATCGTGCTGTTGTTGGTTCTGTTGCTGCTGTGGCTGCTGCTTATTGTCAAGACCTAGCTCTTGCCTCCTCTTCTTCCTGTACCGGATCCCGCACGCGTTGCAAAGCGACTGCAATAGAAGTGAAAATTGGTCAATACTTTCAGTTCTGAAAAAATGTTCAACACATATCCAATTTTCCTATCAAACTAGGACCACAATAAACGCCAGTGACTCATCTTTTTTGCTTTCGAGAGTAATATATCAGTTTTTCCAACAAAAAACAAAATCAAATTGCTGGTCGATGTATGCATGGCTATGGCTTAGTGCTGCTAGCAAGAGCGAAAAACTGTCATGGTGATAAGGATTCCCCTAAAGAATTAGACCCAGCCAATATGGAACACCCAGCGAAAAGGTGTCCCCTTTTTAAATATCCCGTCTCGCACTTGCCACTTGGGAATATTAGAGGTTAGCACTGCTGCAAGGAACAGCTCACCTAACCTCCAAATGGAATCAAAACCAAGTGTACACACTGGCCCTCCTTTTTTTCCCCCACAGGTCTTTATCCAAAGTTCCAAACTCTGATTAGAACAATCATCACCATATCTTCTTAGAATAAATCCCCACCATATATCTGATTCTTCCTCTCCCTCGATCGGCACCGGATCAGCATCTTCAGAAACGCTGATGATTCCCACAGATGAGATGACATGATCGCTCGCTCTAGGAACAGTAGGTTGAACCATATGATCAAGAAACGCTAGTCCTGGCATGATCGCCGGATGAACCTCAAGAACCGTGGTGATCAGGCCATGGTCAACAACGCCGATCGCCTCCCTCGCAGGCCGCGCCACGAACAGAGGAAAAGAGGAAAGGATAGGAGAGGAGCAAAGAACTCACCCTTGGCCCGGTAGGTCCGCTGCGCCACATGGGAGTGGTGGTGGTGCGGCATTCGACGCAGCACATCCGCCCTCCCTCCGCCGCCGCCGACGCCGACGAAGCGACCCCGATCACCTGAGGAAGACGAGGCAGGGAGGGAATCAAGAGACCCAAAATATATCATTAGCTAGTGAGCACGGCAGAAAAATCATCTTATCTTCCCAATCAGAGGCGATGGATCGCACAGATGAACGAACCTTGTGGTGAGACGGATCCATCGGCGGCGCTGGATCGGCGGTCTGCCCGGAAGTGGAGCCTGCCTGCCTGGTGGTGATCTTGGTCGGAGTTGAGGGTGTCGTACTGGGTTTGCTCTGTTTTCTTTGAAGAAGCGTATGTGGGAGGAGAGGGAGTAGTTGGGGAGGGAGGGGTGAGGAGATAGCAACCAAGGATGGGCTGCAAGTTGGAAAGGTATTTGTACCCTTCTTCTTGTGCTCCTTATCTTCTAACCCTTGCATTAATGTGCTTAATTTTTTCTAAATGTTGCGAGTAATAAGCGCGGGAACCGGGCGGAAAGTTCCGTCGTTTCGGGTAAAATCTGAAATGGACGCTCGCAGTATAGTTTACTGACGGACAATATAAGAGAAGAAGTAAATGTTAAATATTTTCACAGGAAATGGGTACACATAGCTTGATGATGGGTATGTTTATTTTAATGATATGTGGTTAACACACACTAAGTAAGTGATCAACGTGTTTTTCCAGACACGGAAACACGTGGTTTCGTAATAAATGAATAAGTTCAGTAGGTGTTTGCTCGATACACCATGTCTCTCTTATCAGCTAAAGATGGTATTGATGATCTGATGTCTCTCGTGATGTTATTTGTTGTTAGTAATGCGGGGAAAACAGATCGGAGAGTTTAAAAGATTCCTCGAAAATAAATCATAAATCAACAATCTGCATGAATTTGTAGGGTAGTGCTAGAGTGTAGTTGAATACTCAGCCACTTTTTTCAGAAATAAAAAATGTGGTCTCACGATATGCATATGGTTAATCTGCAATTAAAACATTATCTAGTGTTTCGTTTCTTATTTTCTATTGTCTGTTGCTAGCACGGGTAAAAATAGAGCTAAAGTTTCGTCATTTCAGATAAATAAATAAATTTACACTCCTGGTGCGTATTTTTTGTAGAAATAAATAATCAAATCTTATTTTCACGAAAGATGAGACAAATGTTTTGATGACATATGTGTTTAGCACGTAATTGACACATTATCCAGTCTGCACAAATACTCCATCACCTCTTCTAGTCCTAGCGGCCAACATGTTATTACTATGGATGAAAATAAAACAAACAGTTTCTCACTATTGATAAAATGAAAAAAACACCATTGATAATGTTTCTGCCATATACAATAAAGAAACAATATGTGGGAGGACAGGGAGTAGTTGGAGAGGGGTGAAGAGATAGCAACCAAAGGTTGGGTCACAAGTTGGTCGGATACGTGTACCCTTGTGCTCCTTATCTTCTAAGCCTTGTATTAATGTGTTCTTAGTTTTCTTTAATTTCCGACTGATAAGAGTGAAACGGAGTGTTGTTTTGGGTAAAATCTAAAAAGGATGGCCTCTACATGGATTACTAGCGGATGACAGAAAAGTTATTTGTATCCTTGTTATGCTTCTTATCTCCTGAGCCTTGCATTAATGTGCTTAATTTTTTTCTAAATGTTGCAAGTAATAAGCGCGAGAACATGGCAGAAAGTTCCGTCGTTTTGGGTATAATCTGTAACGGACACTCACAGTATGGAATACTGACATACTGTATAAGAACAGAAGTAAATGCTAAATATTTTCGCCGGCAATGGGTACATGTAGCTGATGACGGGCATGTTGATTATAATGATATGTTATTAACACACACTAAATAAGTGATCAACGTGGTTTTTCAGGTACAGAAACACGTGGTTTCGTGATAAAAGAATAAGTTCAATGTGTGTTTGCTTGATACACCATGTCCCTCTTATCAGCTAAAGTTGCTTCCCATGATTTGATGCGTCTCATGTTGTTACTTGTTGTAAATATTTTGGTGAAAACAGATTAAAAAGTTTCAAAGATTCCTCAAAAATATCATAAATCGACAATCTGCACGAAACATAAGATAATGTTAGAGCATAGTTCAATACCCAACCACATTTTCGGAAATGAATGGTTAATTCGTAATTAAAACATTATCTAGTTTGCTTACTACATACCACCTACGGTCTCTTATTTTCTAACCCTAGAATTATTGTGTATCGTTTCTTATTTCTATTGTTTGTTGTTAGCACTAGGATGAAAATGGAGCTCAAAGTTCCGTCATTTCAAATAAATAAATAAAGTTACAGTCATGGTACATTTTTTTAGAAAAATATTCAAATCTAATTTTCATGAAGATGAAAATAATTTTCATCACCTGCGCAATGGACACATTATCTAGTCTACACACTACGCCATTACCTCTCTTACAGGAGCTCTAACGGAGTCCTTAAAATCATGAACTATAAATCGCGTTTACAGGTCACGGAAAACCACTTTTACCGTCTGAAAACAGCCGACGCGGAATGGAATCGGCAAACTCTCTTTTACGGGTCGAGTTTGCGGGTCGGATTCTCTTTTACGGGTCGAGTTTGCAGGTTCCATTCTATGTCGGCTATTTTTGGATGGTAAAAGCCAGGATCTCTATATTTTCACATGTCAAAGTTTATGAAAATTGATTCAATCAACAAATGCAATAAATAGTTGGAATCAAATGATCATCCACATTATTCAAATCAAATTACAATAACACTTTCACCCAAATAGTTTCAACCAAATCATACAACAACAATATTTAATGGTACACAAACACAATGTAGATCATTGGCGGCCATGCCTCACCCAGTGGTGCTCGATGAGATCCTTTTGGAGCTGCGCATGGGTTCCCTCGTGGTCAATTTGCTTGTACGAATCAAGAAAAGGTTGAAGGCGGTCGGGTTCCTTTATGGTTTCACTCGACTCTCAACATTGTCACAGAAACACTCCAAGTCTAGATCTCTCTCGTCCTCGATTATCATGTTGTGAAGAATGACATAACATGTCATGATGTTCTTGAGGGTTGGCGTGTCCCAAAAACAAGCAGGACCTCGCACAATATCCTTTCGGGCTGCCTCATGTGCCTTGGTAAATTCAGCTTCTTTCCTTGTCCGTGGATCATGAATAGTCTTCACTAGAGTTGCCCAATCAGGATATATGCCATTGGCTAGATAGTAGGCCATTATATACTCATGTCTCGGAATTTTGTAATCGTAAGAAGGAGCTTCTCCGTTGGCAAGTTTTGCAAATAGATGGGATAGATGCAAGACATTGATGTCATTCAGTGACCCCGGCAACCCAAATAAACAATGCAAAATATACAAGTCCTCTGATGCTACGGCCTTAAGAACAATCGTTGGATCGTGACTTTTACCATGGTACTGCCTCTGCCACGCTTTCGGGCAATTCTTCCACCTCCAGTGCATACAATATACACTTCCAAGCATACCCGGCCAACCTCTCCTCTCGTTCATCTGCATCAATCGTATGGTGTCTTCTTTGTTGGGAGATCGAAGGTACTCTTCACCAAACAAGCGAATAACCATTCTAGAAAACTGTCGCACAGATTCAATGGTTGTATCTTCACCAACGCAAAGATACTCATCACAATAATCTGCGTGCACGCCATATGCAATCACACGCATGGCTGCGGAGATTTTCTGGTAAGCGCTGAACCCGAGAACCCATGCTGCGTCTCTACGGCGTTGGAAGTATGTGATGTTGGCCTCACAAGCTTCTACGATTTTGACGAATAATTCTTGGCGCATTCGATACCTCCTACAGAAGAGATGTGGGGGGTAGGTTGATACCTCAATGAAGTAATCTTGCATGATGGAGTGGTGTCCGAGAGAGCGGTTGTGCGAGAGGCAAATATGACCGGGCACCGAGCCGCGGCGCTGATTCATGAGCATGAACCTATCCTCAATCTCCTTGACAACGAGGATGATGGCCAAATGTTCGGTGTCATCGTCATGGAGTATCTCGTCGATGTTGGAATCGTCGGAGGAGGACGAGTCATAAAAAAAGAACTCCTCGCCTCGCTTAGCTTGGAAGACATCTGCAGCAAACACGTAGACCATCAAGATGGTGGTTGGCGAGGTCGATTCTCCTAGCGGAGGCGAGGGGACTAGATCTTACCGCAGCATGGTGGGTGAGGTCGATTCCGGCGATTTTGGCATTTCAGCAGCGGCGTCGCGCACAACGGAACGCGTGGTGGCCGGATCTATTTGCCTCTATGCAGAGCGCCGGGGAGGAAGGCGACAAGGACGGGGCGACGACAGGCGGAAGGAGGAGAGGGAGAGGAAATATTAGCGCGCCAACCTCCGCAGCGAGAATAGTGTTCGCGCTCGGATCGGCCGCCTGCCCCAGGAATGTACAGTTCGATCGCCAATTTTCTCTGTCGCCTGCAAAAAAATTGAAGGACTGGCGGCTTTTACGGTAACCACTAGAGCATCACTATTTCGCAGAAACCGAAAAATGGCAATTTATTTACAGTTTCGTGACTTTAAGGGCTCCGTTAGAGGTGCTCTTAGCGCCCAACATGTTATTTTTATAGGTGAAAAATAAAACAAATAGTTTCTCACTAACGATAAAATAAAATAAAATACACCATTTATATTGTTTCTGCCATATATAATGAGAACGTATGTTGGGGAGGGGGACAGTGAGTAGTTGGGGAGGGGTGAAGAGATATCAACCAAGGTTGGGATGCAAGTTATACTTGTACCCTCGTGCTTCTTATCTTCTAAACCTTGTATTAATGTGTTTTTAGTATTCTCTAATTGTGCGGCCGATAAGAGTGAAAGGAGTGATGTTTCGGGTAAAATATAAAACGATGGATTACTGGCGGATGACTGAAAAGTTATCTGTACCCTTCTTATGCTCCTTATCTCTTGATCCTTGCATTAATGTGCTTAATTTTTCCTAAATGTTGCAAGTAATAAACGCGAGAACATGGCGGAAAGTTCCGTCCATTTGGGTATAATCTGAAACCGGAGCTCGCGATATGGAATACTGGTGGATTGTATAAAAACGAAAGTAAATGCTAAATATTTTCACCGGCAACGAGTACACGTAGCTTGATGATAGGCATGTTGATTTTAATGATATGTGATTAACACACACACACTAAATAAGTGATCTACATGTTTTCTAGGTAGGGAAACACATGGTTTCTTGATGAAAGAATAAGTTCAATACATGTTTGCTTGATACACCATGTCACTCTTATTAGCTGAAGTTGGTATTGATGATTTGATGTGTCTCATGTTGTTACTTATTGTAAGTACTATGGAGAAAACAGATTGGAAAGTTCCAAAGATTCCTCAAAAGTATCATAAATTGACAATCTGCATGAAACATAAGATAGTGTTAGAGCGTAAAATCACTTTTTCGTAAATGAATGGTTAATATGTAATTAAAACATTATCTAGTTTGCTTACTACCTCATACGGTCTCTTATTTTCTAACCCTATAATTATTATGTATCATTTCTTATTTCTATTGCTTGTTGTTAGCACTAGGGTGAAAATGGAGATCAAAGTTCCTCCATTTCATATAAATAAATAAAGTCATCATCGTGGTACATATTTCGTAGAAAAATAATCAAAACCAATTTTCATGAAAATGGAAAAAAATTGATGGCATGTATGCTTAGTACGTAATGGACACATTATCTAGTCTGCGCACTACTCCATTTCGTCTCTTTGCGCCCAACATGTTATTTCTATGGGTGAAAAATAAAACAAACAATTTCTCACTAATGATAAAATAAATTAAAAGACACCATTTATATTGTTCCTGCCATATACAATGAGAAAAAGTATGTGGGAGGTGGGGGAAGGGAGTAGTTGGGGAGGGGTGAAGAGATATCAACCAAGGTTGGGATGCAAGTTATACTTGTACCCTCATGCTTCTTATCTTCTAAGCCATGTATTAATGTGTTCTTAGTTTTATCTAATTGTGCGACTGATAAGAGTGAAATGGAGTGTTGTTTCGGGTAAAATTTAAAACGGATGGCCCGACGCGGATTACTGGCGGATGACTGAAAAGTCATTTGTACCCTTCTTATGCTCCTTATCTCTTCAACCTTGCATTAATGTGCTTAATTTTTCCTAAATGTTGCAAGTAATAAGCACGGGAACATGGCGGAAAGTTCCGTCTTTTTGGGTATAATCTGAAACGGGCGCTCGCAATATGGAATACTGATATAGAGTGCATAAGAACGAAAGTAAATGCTAAATATTTTCGCCGACAATGGGTACACGTAGCTTTATGATGGGCATGTTGATTTTAATGATATCTGATTAACACACACTGAAAAAGTGATCAACGTATTTTTTTCAGGTATTAAAACACGTGGTTTTCTGATAAAAGAATAAGTTCAATACATGTTTGCTTGATACACCATGTCCCTCTTATTAGCTAAAGTTGGTATCGATGATTTGATGTGTCTTATGTTGTTACTTGTTGTAAGTATTGTGGTGAAAACATATTGGAAAGTTTCAAAGATTTCTCAAAAATATCATAAACTGACAATCTGCATGAAACATAAGATAGCGTTAGAGCGCAGTTCAATACCCAACCATTTTTTCTAAAATGAATGATTAATCCATAATTAAAACATTGTCTAGTTTGCTTACTATTACATACGGTCTCTTATTTACTAACCTTAGAATTATTGTGTATCATTTCTTATTTCTATTGCTCGTTGTTAGCACTAGGATGAAAATGGATCTCAAAGTTTCATCATTTCAGATAAATAAATAAGTTACTGTCGCGGTACATATTTGTAGAAAAAAAATCAAAACTAATTTTCATGAAAATGGAAACAATTTTGATGACATGTCTGTTTAGTACACAATGGACACATTATCTAGTATGCACACTACTCCATTTCATCTCTTAGCGCCCAACATGTTATTTCTATGGGTGAAAATAACAAATAGTTTCTCACTAACGGTGTCTTTATATTGTTTCTGCCATATACAATGAGAAAATGTATGTGCGGGGGACAGGGAGTAGCTGGGGAGGGGTGAAGTGATATCAACAAAGGTTGGGATGCAAGTTATACTTGTACCCTTGTGCTTCTTATCTTCTAAGCCTTGTATTTTAATGTGTTCTTAGTTTTCTCTAATTGTTGCTACTGATAAAAATGGAACGAAGAAGAAAGTTCGGTCATTTCGGGTAAAATCTAAAATGGACAGAACCCGGCATGGATTAATGGCGAATAATATAAGAGGAAGTCAATGCTCGATAATTTTTCCAGAAATGGCACATATGGTTTGATGATGTATATGTTTATTTTAATGATATGTTATTAACACACACTAAATGAATGGCAACATGTTTTTCCGGGTACAGAAACATGTGGTCTTTCATAATAAATAAATTCAACACGTGTTTGCTCGATACACCATGTCCCTCTTATCAGCTAAAGTTGGTATTGATGATTTTATGTCTCTCACGTTGTTACTTGTTCTTAGTATTGTGTCGGAAACAAATTGGAAAGTTTCATAGAATCCTCAAAAAAAAAAATTGCATGAATTCTAAGATAGTGTTAGAGCATATTTGAATACTCAAAAGGGTTAATCTACAATTGAAACAATATCTAGTTTGCTCACTACATTTTGTGGTCTCTTATTTTGTAACCCAAGATTTATTGTGTATATTTTCTTATTTCTATTGCTTGTTGTTAGCACTAGGGTGAAAATGGAGCTCAAAGTTCCGTCGTTTCAGATAAATAAATATATTGTCATGGTTGTAGAAATAAATAATCAAACCTAATTTTCATGAAAATGGAAACAATTTTTATAAAAATATGTTTTGTATGTAATGGACACATTATCTACTATGCACACTACTCCATCACCTCTCCTAGCTGCCAAAATGTTATTTCTATGGGTGACAATAAAAACAGTTTCTCACTAATGATAAAATAAAATAAAAATACCATTGGTACCGTTTCTATCATATACAATGAAAAAACATATGTGGGAGGACAAGGATGTTGGGAAACGCGCAGCGCCAAGTCGAAAACAAAAACTTTTCTTCTTTGGCTAGAACTCCGGCGAGCCACCCCAAGATCTGGCCAAGGTCAAAGGCAATAACTCGTACCTATTGATGTGCAGGTATGGAAGATGAGGAAGCACGTCGTGGTGGTGCCTTACGTTCCACTCATCTCGTCCGTCTCCGGCAAACTGCTTGATCCGGGACCTCCTCGTCGCCGGCTCCGTTACTCCTCCTCCTCGCCTCCGTCAGCATCGCCCAACACTGCCAACGAGCACCACAGATGTGGTGCCTCTGTTGTCTCACACGTACAAGAGCAAGTGAGATGTTAGTCTCGGTCTTTCCACCGCAGGACAGGAAATGGGGGAATTGCCAAGTCTAACGAAACCCTAGGAAGCAGCACTAGATCACTTGTCATCTCATATCTATCCGCCGCCACCCACCTTCCCTTATATAGATGAGTAGGTGAGGGTACACAACACTTGTGTCCCTCGGTCCTAAACCCTAACCCTAGTCAAAGTGGGTCCAACCCATTAACATGTTTCCATGTCCGAACAAGTCCAACTTGTCGTCTTGTGATAGTCGGACCAGCATCCGCCTAGTTCCACTCTCTTAAGTGTGCGATCCCACAGGATTACGGTAAGTCGGACACAACTCAGTAATGATTTAGTCAGAACCGTATCTTAGCTTTTCGACTAGAGCTGATAATCAGTAGCAACCTCTAGCAAGACTTGCTGACTCCCGGTTTACGCAAGTGCTCTCAATGTGATGATCTGTCCGAATCTCTTTGCCTCACGATATTAGTGATAAACCGCAGGGGAGATTCCGTCATCCTAGTGTCAGTTTAACTCTCTTCTCGTTGCAGTGATAACCGATTCCCTCTGGCTTCCCTAAGTCGGACTACCTCGATCAACACTTGATCGAATAGCGCATGGCCATGCTTCTAAATCATATCACACAAGATGGCCCAGATAATATCTCTCTGAGTTGGAGGGGAAAATTACGTCTTGGTTGATCCACGTCACGCAGCTTGCTTCGAAGTCGGCCCAAGACCACCCTTATCTCTCCCAGTTATGATGAGCGTTAGATGGAGTCAAAGCCGCCTCTTCCATAACTCTAATCGTGCGATCCCCTTAGGTCTAAGGATTACATTGTGTTAGTCGGAGCATATGACGGTGTGCTCACGTTCTACTAACCTTTGGATCGGTCTGGCTATCGTACCTCTTTCGACTAACCCATGCAAGGCAGATAGCATCTCCATGCACATGACATATGATACATTGTCATCTTCCCACTTACAAATTAGTCTCGGCAGTGGGTTTCCCTCCCAACCTCAAACGACTAAGAACAAACTGGCTAGAGATAGATATAAGTATGTGGTTCGACACCTGCAACAATTACAGTGACGCATACAACTAGTTCTAAACCGGATTCCGGGTCACAAATACAAGTCAGAATGTGAGCCTCTAGGGCATCATTTATCTAAGAGTGGATTAGAAAGTTCACTCATTTCGGGTAAAATCTAAAACGGACGGTCCTAGCACGGATTACCGGCGGATAGTATAAGAGAAAGTTAATGCTCAATTTTTTGGGGGATATACCCACATAGTTTGAAGGTGTACATGTTTATTTTAGTGATATGTTATTAACACACACTGAATAAATGGTCAACATGTTTTTCTAGAAACGGAAACACTCAGTTTATAGTAAATAAGTTCACTACATGTTTGCTCACTACACCATGTCCATCTTATCAACTAAAGTTCGTAATGATGTGTTTAATTTTTAGTATTGTGGTGCAAAGAAAATTGTAAAGATTCCTCATGAAAATCATAAATCGATAATCTAGCAAGAAATATCAAATAGTATCAAAGCCTAGCCGAACAGTCAACCACTTGTTCGTATGAAAAATGTGGTTTGACTACATATATGGTTAATCTGCAATCAAAACATTATCTAGTTTTTTCAATACTACCCGTCCTCCCTTATTTTCTAACCCTAAAATTATTCTATTTTGTTTGTTATTATCTACTTTGTTGTTAGCACCAGGGTGAAAACGGTACTCAAAGTTCCTTCATTCCACATAATAAATAAATAAAGTTACACGCATGGTACATATTTTTGTAAAAATAATAATTAAACCTAGATGAATCTTTTGATGGCATATATGTTTAATATGTAATTAACACAATGTTTAGTTTGCATACTACTCCATAACCTCTCTTAGCCACCAACTTGAGGTAATATGGGTGAAAATAAAACAAATAGTTTCTCACTAATGATAAAATGGGAAAAGGAGACCATCTTAGTTTTTTGCCATATACAGTGAAGAAGAGTATGTGGAGGAGAGGGAAAAGTTGGGGAGGGGTGAAGTAATAGAAACCAAGCCTAGAAATATAAGTTTAATAGGAAATGAATGCTCAGCATGTTCATACAGATACATAAACATGTGGTTTCAAATATAAGTTTAATAGGAACGCGTTTGCTCGCTATACCATGTACCTCTTATTAGAGCATCTCCAACAAAGACGCAATAATATGGCGCTACAAAACCAACTTCGCGCGCGCTGCAAACACTTAGCACGCGCTGCGCCGAAATCCCCTCCACCGGACGCGCTATTTCGCAGCACGGGTGGTCTGCTGAAAAAGCGCCCGCAGCGGAAGCACTAATTTACAGCGCCAGAAACACATTTTGATGATAATTTACAACGCCAGAAGATCTAAAAAACATTGAAAATACTTAGATAAATAAAATAGTCTACTTGTCGAAGGTTGTCTCAGTCCAAATGTCGTCCCAGCAAGGATCATCTTCGCCCCAGGTCGTGTTCGGGTTGTCGATCTCGAACTCGGCGATGGCGCGGCGACGGCGGCGCCTGGCGGACCTACGCTGCGCCCTGAGATCGGCGAAGAAGGCCTCCTCGTCCAGGACGTCGTTGGGGAACTGCTCCCTCCACTGGTGCATGAGCTCCTCGTCGCGCTCGGCGATGGCGAGGCGGCGTTGCGCCTAGCGGTGGCGGCGACGGTCCTCCTCGCTGATGAGGCGCGACGCGGGCGCTAGGAACTCCGCCTCCTCCAGCGACTCGACGTCCGGGAAGTTGAGGTCGCGGCGTGGCCGCCGGAATCGCCACGCGGCCGCGTCGTAGGCGCGCGCCGCCAGCTCCGGCGTGTTGAAGGTGCCGAGGGTGACGCGGAAGCCGCTGGCGCGAATCTCCGCGTAGAACGTCCTGTTCGAACGCGCTCGGACGTCGTGGAAGCCCGACGAGCCACGGCGGCGCGGCGTCATCGTGGCGACGAACGAGGGGAGGTGGCTGCGACAAAGGAGAGCGGCGGCGACGACGCGTGGCGCGGGGAAGCGGCGGGGCGAGGTGAAGCGGTGGAACTTTCTGTGGTGGTTGGGTGCGCGGGCACGCTGCGCTTTATAGTGCGCGCGAAGTGACGCGGCAAGTTTGGCGCCCGAGGGAAAAAAATTGTTTGGCGCGCGGGTTTGGTGTGTCTGCTGGAGGCGCGCGGGAGGTTGCACGTGCGGCAAAAAACAGTTGAAACGCGAAGACGCGCCGTTTCACGCCTTTGTTGGAGATGCTCTTAGATAAAGTCGGTATTGATGACTGTTGTGTCTTTTAATATGTTAAGTATTACTAAATGAATTCTAATAATTTCTTGGCAAATGGATACACATGGTTTTAAAACAAATAAGTTCAACGTGTGACTAGCACACATTGTTTTGTTTGCTTGTAGAATGGCGTTTCCACTTACTAGTTAAAGTTTTTATCGATCTCCGCTTGTACTTGTCGAAAGAAGAGCGGAATGTTCAATCCCATACCTCATAAATATCATATGTTGCCAATCATGACATGAACATATGTGTCAAGATAGTTTCATAGCATCAATACCAAACTATTTCCTCAGAAGCCAAAAAATGTGGGTCGCTGATATGTATGGTAATCAGCAATTAAAACATTATGTAGTTTTCTCTCTACATGCCACCTTTATTTCATAACGTTGGTGTTACTCGCAAAAAACATTGGTGTTAATGTATTTTCTTATGGAAAATGATGGTGTTCCTCCGGACGATGGGATCGTCCGGGTCACCTCTAGGCGCGCGCTGCTCTTTTCCGTTGCCATGTTGTAGGTGGGCCCCGCCTGATAAAATCTTATCCCCAATTTTCTAACCGCTCATCCTCTATCCCGCTCACTCGACACCAGATTGCTCCCACCGGTGAGCATCACCGCTGATTCTAGTGCGCCGCCTGGGCTCTCCTCCATCGGAACGCCGCCCCTGTAACTCCTCCACCGGAGCGCCGCCGTTGCTTGGACTTCGCTGCCGTTGGGCTAACTTCGCCGCCGCCACGCTGCCATGGAGATCTCATGCCGTTGCACGCCTCTGAGCAGAGCTCGTCGTGGGGATCTCGCTGTCGGAGCTCGCGGCCTCCCTCCTTGTCCCCACGAGCTCGTCGACGAAGACAGCGTGTGGGATTGCTCGCTGGTGACAGAGATGGATGCCATGGCTGCATCTCCTTCCTTTTTCGCTGCAAACAGGTGCCTCCTTTGCTACAGAGACAGGCCGACACTGCTACAGGGGATGACCATATCTACCGCTAGCTTGGATGCCATGGCCGCCGCTCCTGCAAGTCCTCATGGCCGATGCTACAAAGGAAGGCCTTCGATTTTTCTACATTAATACATTTGTTTTGCTATCTCCGTTTATTTATTTTGCTACAATACCATAAAGCTTTTGCTACAAGTTCTCCGACGAGGTCTTTCGGCTAAATTCTCCGACGATGTCCGACGAAGTAGGTTTTTTGCTATATTAGAAGAACTTTGTTACTACAAACGTCTTATGGTTTTGCTACAACAGTGTCAAGTAATTGCTACAAGGTCTCCGGCGAGAGTCACCAGCGAGTTTTTTCCGACGATGTTTCCGGCGAAGTCAGTTTTGCTACATTAGAATATTTTTTTGTTGCATGGTCTCCGGTGAGGTCTCCGGCGAGGTGTTCTATTTCTGAAACGAAACTTTTTTGCTTCGGAAGCAAAAACGGAAACATTTGCAGCAAATCGGGGTGTTTTGCAGCAACGCGGGGTTGAAGCCGGTTTTAGGGACACGTGGCAGCAGCTGGAGCAGGACGATGGGAGCCCTCCCATCGTCCGGGGTACGCGTAGGGCTTGCCTTTTCTTATCTTATATTTATTACTTGTTGCTAATACTAGTGTGAAAATGGAGCTCAAAATTCCTTCATTTAAAATAAATAAAATTGATATTCAATATTTGTACATATATCTATCGATGAGATTGGGGTAGAAATAAATAATCAAAAATTTACTTTTCTGAAAAAATACATGGTTTGATGCATTATATGTTCAATGCGTAATTAACACATTACCTGATGATGCTGCCTATTTTACCCGCAATTTTTTGGTACTACATGAAATGTCAACATTGTCTATCAAACATAAAACACGATGTTTGGTGACAGATATGTTTATTTTAATATATGATCTACATGTAGTACTAACTGAATTCTAAGCATGTTCTTGGTGAATGGATAAACATGGTTTCAACCAAATAAGTTCAACATATGATTAGCACACATTATTATGTTCGCTCGTAGATCAATGTACCTCTTATTAGCTAAAGTTTGTACCTGACTCATGTTGTACTTTTTGTTAGTATTGTGTCAAAAGCAAAGCAGAAAGTTCAAAACATTCCTCTTAAAGATCATACATAGACTATTCTGGCAGGAATTATATGTCAGATAGTATCAGAGCATAAATGAACACCAAAATATATAATTTTAGAACCAAACATATGGTAAATTTGCAATTAAAACATTATATAGTTTGCGCACTACATGCCCACACTTATTTGCTAACATTGGCGTTGATGTGCTTCGTTATCTTATTCTATGTTACTTGTTTCTAGTACTAGAGTGAAAATAGAGCTCAACTTTTCTTCACTCAAATAAATGTATATAATCATTGTACATATATCTTACTATAGTAGAAATTAATAATCAAACATATTTTTTATCTTTATAGAAGGAAGAATTTTGGGTACAAAAAACTACCACTCGCTGCAAGCAATGAGCGTAGCACAAACTCCACTCCGGCAAGTCCGCGGACCGCCACCACAAACACAACAACTAAAACATGAAAGAGCATGTCCTAAGCTAAACAAACAAAGCCACGTCTCAGCCGGCCCCGGATGACTCCAAAGAACAAACACCCCAAAAGGATCTCCTTGTCGACGCACCAACCAAAGAATACAAATGGCGGAACTTGGTTGATCCCGAGAAGTCGTCGTCTTGGACTCGCCGGCCATGGCGTGCATAGCGCCCTTGATGCTCGACCTAGGAAAATGCTGTAGAGTTCGCAACATAGAAAACAAAAAATTCCTACGATGGGAACAACTATGTACCAAGATCTATCTACTAAATACAAACAACGGGGGGTGTATATCCGTAGAGAACATACCCTTAAAGACCGACAAAGCTTAACGAGTCAAACTCGTGGTTGATGTAGACGATCTCCTGCCGATCTCAAGATCGAGAGGAAGTCCTTAGCACCGCAACTTAGCAGTGCATCCGTGCTCGCACACACGTTCGAGGCACCGAGCAACCTCCGCCTCCTCGCTCCAGCGATGCAGCAGAAGCACAACTCTTTCTTGCCAAAAGTCCACCGGGAACATGTATCTCGCTAGTCCGAGACCATGGGGGATAAATACTAGAGGGGTAGAGCGATCCTTCACGAGGAGGTGTGAGTGAGAAGTGAGGAGGGGTGCCTTTTATAGGAGAGGGGGAACCCCAAGGGGGTGGCCGGCGCATGGGGGCTGCCCCCTTGCCCTCCTCTCATTCATGTGGGTGGACAGTCCACTCACAAAATCCTTTCAATTCCCTCCAGTCAAAATCCCACTCAAATTCCCATTAAATTTCCACCAAATTTAATACAAACTCTCATTAAATAAAACTCCTTTTATTTATTCAGAATTTTGTCAATTACTTTAATGACAAACATTCACATATAACCCCTTGCTAGTATTTCATTTCACATGCAAAAACACTTTCTGCAATTTCACTCGAAAACCTGCTTCAGTATCTAGTGAAATAAATTCTTGCACTTCTTATTCTTTCCGGCATGAAACTTTTGCTCCAAATGGATGTTGGTGTCTCTTAAGTGTGCCACCCTACAGTTCGCGAATAATGCGGACATGATCGAGACCCTTCTCTGATCAATAATCAGAAGCGGGATCTAGAGACCCATACTGACTCCCACACATTCAATGATGACTTTCTTGTGATCGTCAGAACCTTTTACGCTAGTATCTTAATCCTTTTGTTTCGCGATATATTACATGTCCGAGATTTTATCATCGGTATCTCCATAACTAGTTTGATCTCGTTACTGACATGCACTCTTTTCATGCTCCCGTGATATAAAATTCTAGTGATCAAATCACTTGCTTGCAAGCTAACCAATGTGATATCACCGAGAGGTCCCAGAGCATATCTATCCGTCATTGGGATGAACAAATTTCACTCTCGATCCATGGGCCTCAACATAACACTTTAGTAGTTCTGAACCCATCTTTATAATCACCCAGTTACGGTGTGATGTTTGATGTTATCAAGAAACTCTTTCGGTGTTAGTGATTGACATGATCTCATGGTCTAAGGATTAAGATCACTCTGTAAGTTGTTATAGCAATATAAACTCAATGACTTTGATCGTAATGCTATACTTCGGATGAATGTTCATCACACCATTAAACTAATGTTGTGACCTCGTTATTAACAACATCCAATGTCCATGATCAGGAAACCTTGATCATCTTGTTAATCAACAAGCTAGTTTATGAGAGAGGCATAACTAGGAACTTTCTGTTTGTTTATTAAACACACATGTATTAATGTTTTCGTATTAATACAATTATAGCATGCAAAATAAACATTTATCATATACTTGGAATACACATAATAAACACTTTATTATTTCCTCTCAGGGCATATTCCCTTCAGTCTCCCACTTGCACTAGAGACAATAATCTAGTTACATAGTGATGAATCTAACACCGATGGAGTTCTGGTGTTGATCATGTTTTGCTCTAGGGAGAGTTTTAGTCAACGGATCTGCTACATTGATATCCGTATGTACTTTACAAAAAATTATATCTCTATCCTTGACATGTTCACGGATGGAGTGAAACCGGCGCTTAATATTCTTGGAATACTTGTGAGACCTTGGTTCTTTGGCATTGGCAATGGCACCATTGTTGTCACAATAGATCACCATTGGTTCCAACGCGCTTGCAACCACACCTAGTTCGGATATGAACTCCTTCATCCAAACCGCTTCCTGATCCGCTTCCGAAGCAACAACATATTCGGCCTCCGTTGTTGATCCCGCCACCACGGGTTGTTTGGAATTCCTCCAACTAACCGCTCCGCCATTCATATGAAATACATATCCGGATTGAGACTTAGATTCATCTGAATCGGTGTCAAAGCTAGCGTCGACATAACACTTAGAGACGAGCTCTTCTTCACCTCCGTACACAACAAAACATATCCTTAGTTCTTCGCAAGTACTTAAGGATATTCTTGACCGCTATCCAGTATTCCAAACCTGGATCCGATTGGTACCTACTAGTCAAACTAATAGCATGTGCCACATCCGGTCTTGTACACAGCATGTCGTACATTATAGAGCCTATGGCTGAAGCATAAGGGACTTAGTCCATTATCTCTCTTTCTTCCGCCGTAGCCGGACTTTGAGTCTTACTCAATGTCTTGCCTTGCAGCATAGGTAAGAACCCCTTCTTACTTTCGTCCATTTTAAACTTCTTTAAAATCTTATCAAGGTATATACTTTGCGATAGCCCTATTAGGCGCCCAGATCTATCTCTATAGATCTTTATGACTAATATGTATGACGCTTCACCTAGGTCCTTCATTAAAAATTTGTTGTTTAGATAACTTTTAACACTGTTTAAAAGATCTATATCATTTCCGATCAATAATATGTCATCCACATATAATATCAGAAATTCCACATTGATCCCACTCACTTTCTTGTAAATACAAGATTCTCCATCAGTTTGGACAAATCCAAACTCTTTGATCACCTCATCAAAGCGGAGATTCCAACTTCGTGATGCTTGCTTCAGTCCATAGATGGATCGCTGAAGCTTGCACACCTTGTTAGCATCCTTAGGATCGACAAAACTCTTTGGTTGTATCATATACAACTCTTCTTCAATATTACCATTGAGGAACGCGGTTTTGACATCCATTTGCCATATCTCATAATCAAAATATGCAGCAATTGCTAACATAATCCTAACTGACTTTAGCATCGCTACGAAAGAGAATGTCTCATCGTAGTCAACTCCTTGAATTTGTCGAAACCCCTTTGCGACAAGTCGAGCTTTATAGACGGTCACATTACCATCAGCATCAGTTTTCCTTTTGAAAATCCATTTATTCTCCACGGCCTTCCGGTCGTGAGGTAAGTCCACCCAGTTCCAAACATGATTTTCATACATGGATTCCATCTCGGATTTCATGGCTTCTAACCATTTTTTGGAATCCGGGCTCATCTTCGCTTCTTCATACGTCGTAGGATCATCAATTTCATCAACTATGAAATTCATAACAGGGTTTCCGTACAGCTCAGGAGCTGCACGCGTCCTGCTAGACCTGCGAGGTTTGGTAGTACTCTCTTTCGGAGTTTCATGATCATTATCTTAGTTCCCTCTTCAACCGGTGAAGCCAACTCCGGAACGACTTCCGGTGTTGCGCTACTCGCCATACTTTGAAGAGAAGGTTTAATAACATCTTCGAGTTCTACCTTCTGACTACTCACACCTTTTGCAAGAAACTCTTTCTCTAGAAAGGATCCATTCTTGGCAACAAAAACCTTGCCCTCGGATCTATGATAGAAGGAATACCCAATTGTTTCCTTAGGGTATACTATGAAGACGCATTTTCCCGCTTTGGGTTCAAGTTTATCCGGTTGAAGTTTCTTCACATAAACATCGCATCCCCAAACTTTAAGAAATGACAGATTAGGTTTGTTTCCAAACTACAATTCATACGGTGTCTTTTCAACGGATTTAGATGGTGCCCGATTTAAAATGAATGTAACAGTTTCTAGTGCATAACCCCAAAATGACAACGGTAAGTCTGTCAGAGACATCATAGATCGAACCATATCCAATAAAGTATGATTACGACGTTCCGACACACCATTTTGCTGTGGTGTTCCGGAAGGTGTGAGCTGTGAAACAATTCCACACTCTTTCATATGAGTGCGAAACTCGTAACTTAGATACTCTCCTCCACGGTCGGACTGTAGAAATTTGATCTTTCTATTATGATGATTTTCCACTTCATTCTGAAATGCCTTGAACTTTTCAAAGGTTTTAGATTTGTGTTTCATCAAGTAGATATAACCGTATCTACTCAAATCATCCGTGAAAGTAACAAAATAATGATATCCACCTCGTGCCGACACACTCATTGGACCACATACATCAGAATGTATGATTTCCAATAAATCTGTCGCCCGTTCCATTGAACCGGAAAACGGCGTTCTAGTCATCTTGAACGTAAGGCATGGCTCACATGTATCAAATGATTCAAAATCAAGTGGTTCCAAAAGTCCATCTGAATGGTGCTTCTTCATGCGTTTAACGCCAATATGACCTAGACGGCAGTGCCACATATATGCGGATATATCATCATTAAGTTTAATCCTTTTAGCATCAACATTATGAATATGTGTAACACTATTATCGAGATCCAACAGAAATAAACCATTCATCATCGGTGCATGACCATAAAATATTTCATTCATATAAATAGAACAACCATTGTTCTCGGGTTTAAATGAATAACCACTTCGCATCAAACACGATTGAGATACAATGTTCATGCTCAGTGCAGGCACCAGATAACAATTATTCAAGTTTATTACTAATCCCGATAGTAAGTGGAGAGGTAGCGTTTTGACGGCGATCACATAAACACTTGATCCATTGCCGACACGCATCTTGACCTCACCCTTGCTAGCGGTCACTTGTTCTGCAGCCCCTGATTCGAGTTACAAATATTAGCAACTGAACCGGTATCAAATACCCAGGTGCTACTGCGAGTACTAGTCAAGTACACATCAATAACATGTATTTCATATATACCTTTGTTTGCCTTGCCGGCCTTCTTGTCTGCCAAATACTTGGGGCAGTTGCGCTTCTAGTGGCCAGTCCCCTTATAATAATAGCACTCGGTATCAGACTTAGGTCCAACTCGGGGTTTCTTTTCAGGCACGGCAACCGGCTTGCCGCCCTTACTTCCCTTCTATTTCCCCTTCTCGTCTTTCTTGAAACCAGTGTTCTTATTGGTCATCAAGACTTGATGTTCTTTCTTGATCTCCACTTCTGCAGTTTTAAGCATTGACATAAGCTCGGGGAGAGACTTATGCATGCCTTGCATATTATAGTTCATCATGAAGCTCTTATAGCTAGGTGGCAGAGACTGCAGAACATGATGGATGCCTAAGTAAATGGGAATCGATATTCCCAAGGACACAAGCTTATCGGCGTAACCCGACATCTTGAGTACATGTTCACTTATGGAGCTTTGCTCTTCCATCATGCAGCTAAAGAAATTTTCTAAAGCATTGTAGCTCTCTATAGCAGCATGTGTGTCAAAAATCATTTTCAACTCACCCATTGTATCAAATGCATTGCCGTTTTCGAAATGCTTTCAAAGTTCTGGCTCTAGCCCATAAAATATGACACAATGAACTAAGTTGTGGTCCTCCTGACGAGTCTGATAGACATTCTTCTCCTTGTCAGGGGCATCATCGAACGGTGGGGGGCCTAGCGACGCTTCTAGCACATATTGCTTTTGTGCAGCAGAGAGGAGAATCCTCAAATTCATGGCCCATTCGGTAAATTTGCTACCGTTCGTTGCAAGTTTCTCTTTATCCATGAACACATTGAAATTAAAAGCAGGTGGTGTCATCTACAACAGAATTTGTAAAGTTTATACTAAGTTTATGATAGATTGAGTTCAACTAATCTACATTACGAAAGAACTCCCACTCAAAAACGACATCCCTCGTGCCCTTTTGGTGATTACATGAACCAAATCCACTACAACAAGTCCGATCATCACGTGAGTCGGTGTAGCTTCAAAGGCGGGCATCAAATGGGCATCATATCTACCATATGACTCATGCTTAACCTTTCGGTCCGTGTTCCGAGGCCATGTCTGTACATGCTAGTCTCACCAAGTAAGAACCTTGGTATTCGCGTGTGTAACTGTCTTGCACCCAAAATATGGCCGTGGATCCAAGAACACCCGATCATCACGTGATGTCTTGGAGTGACGAAACATAATCGGTGCATACTTAAGGAAGAACACATTCTTATCTTGATATTTAAATGAGGGATCATCTTATTATGCTAATAAAACGCCAAACATATAAGATGCAATCAAACATCACATGTTTATAAGTGAAATGATATGGTTCCCGCATATAATCTCCATCATGTGCACTGTGGTATGATCACTATCATACATCTGTGTGTAAGGCCAAGGTCTATGGAACTTACACGTTATGTGTGTTGTAAGAGTATCATCTCATACTTCTACTTACAACATCACCATATCATAACACTAGCCCAGCAACAATCTAAACTAGACGCCTCTAATTTATCCATTGCAAGTTTTACGTGGCTTAGGGCTTTCGAAGATAGAACCGTTCTTACCTACGAACATGAACCACAATGAGGATAACCAAATTGTTGACAACTCGTTGAAAAATAGATATTAACTATAGTAGGAGAGACAGACACCCGCTAGCCACTTATGCAAACTAGTTGCATGTCAAGCGTGGAATAGGTCTCATGTGGGAGGACATGTAAAGTTTGTCCGGGCCGCTTCATCCCACTATGCCACCAATATCCAAAGTACAACCAAGAAGCAATAACATGATCATCATCGCCCACATACTCATATGTGTACTACCCATGTAAAGCATTTATGCATAGATCCGGCGCTGATACCACTGTAGGGTTCGCAGCATAGAAAACAAAAAAATTCCTACGATGGGAACAACTATGTACCAAGATCTATCTACTAGATACAAACAACGGGCGGATGTATATCCATAGCGAACATACCCTTGAAGACAGACAAAGCTTAATGATTCAAACTCGTGGTTGATGTAGACGATCTCTTGCCAATCTCAAGATCGAGAGGAAGTCCTTAGCACCGCAACTTAGCAGTGCATCCGTGCTCGTACACACTTTCGAGGCACCGAGCAACCTCCGCCTCCTCGCTCCAGCGACGCAGCGGAAGCACAACTCTTTCTTGCCACATAGCCACCGGGAACATGTATTTCACTAGTCCGAGACCATGGGTGATAAATACTAGAGGGGTAGAGCGATCCTTCACGAGGAGGTGTGAGTGAGAAGTGAGGAGGGGTGCCTTTTATAGGAGAGGGGGGACCCCAAGGGGGTGGCCGGCTCATGGGGGCTGCCCCCTTGCCCTCCCCTCATTCATGTGGGTGGACACTCCAGTCTCAAAAATCCTTTCAATTCCCTCCACTCAAAATCCCACTCAAATTCCCATTAAATTTCCACCAAATTTAATGCAAACTCTCATTAAATAAAACTCCTTTTATTTATTCAGAATTTTGTCAATTACTTTAATGACAAACATTCACATATAACCCCTTGATAGTATTTCATTTCACATACAAAAACACTTTTTGCCATTTCACCCAAAAACCTGTTTCGGTATCTCGTGAAATAAATTCCCGCGCTTGTTATTCTTTCCTGCATGAAACTTTTGCTCCAAATGGATGTTGGTGTCTCTTAAGTGTGTCACCCTATGGTTCACGAATAATGCGGACATGATCGATACCCTTCTCCGATCAATAATCAGAAGCGGGATCTGGAGAACCATACTGACTCCCACACATTCAACGATGACTTTCTTATGATCGTCGGAACCTTTTGTAACACCCTCAGAATCGGACCTATGCAAGTTTGAGCAAAATTCGCAAAACCCGCATAGAAACGATTCAAAGGTGCCCACCAGGCACTTTCGTGCGGGTGGAAAACGAAGTAATAACATTACACAACAGTCCTCGATGGGACCCACAGAACAGATATATATAGCAGCGACTCAGAGAGTCAGGAATACAGATATAATATACAAGATCCAAATCACCATGAAAAGATAGGGCGTCCGACTACGGACAAGATGCAAATGGGGCTAAGAGCCCTGAAGAATAACCAATGGCGTCCATAACCCTGCCCAGGCCAAGCCGGAAGGGTAACCCTGCTAACAGCATCGACCTCAACACCTGCTAAACAAAAGGGGTGCCGACAAAGGGCAAAGCAGAAAAACAAAGAAGGAGCGTCAGTACTGAGGCCAGTACACGGCGAGGCTAGAATTCGGCGGTCCTCGCCTACATAGGTATGGTGGACTGAAGCGGCAGCGGCAGCATGCACTAAACAACCTATAGAGACTCGATACAAGTGGCGGTTATCAGAGAGGGATAAGAATGACCTAACCGGATCCATCCTGAAGCTAACACCAAACAAACCCATCCTGGTGTTTCCCCCCTCGACACCGATCGAGGAAGTCAACCGAGGAACTCACACAGTTGGCATTTTTATTTATTCAGTTATAGTTGCGGCACTTTACTAGTCAGGTTTAGATAATCGTCCTGATAAAGTAAGCAGTGGGCACTTTTAGTTAACCATTCCGTGATAGTTGCAGCCATTACTAATCAGGTACAGATAGCATGAGATAAACCCAAAACCCAGCAGTTGTTGGTACTTTTATTCAGCCATTTCGTTGTAGTTGCAAGATTTACTAGTCAGGTACAATGGTCGCTGGCGACGACCCAAACAAGCAATTGTGGGCAGTATTAATTAGACATTCCGTTATAGTGAAGCTGATTACTAGTCATTATAAAGTCAAATTTATAACAGTAAACTTTAGTTATGCTTGTCTATGATCGAGAAACTGTGCTCCAAGTCGTCCATATCCGCGGACACGGCTTTCAGAAAGTTTTACCCGGCCGGGGTGCACCAATAGCAACACACACTCGATCAACCTCGGAAAAACCAAATCAAAACCCAACGAGGCTTTCACGACAAAGCAATCACAAGATTCAGAAATATTTCAGGGGGCCACCCCTGGGAGTATACCCGCAACGAAGTAAGCTAGCTCCGAGACGGACCCCAAAGTTTGTGGGGCCGGCGGTAAACGACAGCAGATCCCCAAACGGGGACTGTCGATACCACGTAAACGGGTCACAAGTCCTAAACAGTACAGTGTGCAGTACCTCGCACAATAGTAAATAAAGCAGTAAAACATGGCATAAGTACAGGATAGTAATAAAGCCCCAAACTAGTTTGTGGCCCCCAGAAATAAGACGGAATCAAGCTCTGGCTGAGGGGGGTCCCATATACCTCCCGGATGTGGATAGCGCGATAAATCAAGGAACAGGTATCAAGTACTCGGGGTCTTACGGGACACAAGTGGGCGTTCGGAAACCAAATATTATCTATCACCCACCGATGCCTCTGCTTATTCAATTTTAGTTGTTAAACAGAAATTAAAGTGAACAATAAGTAAAACTAGAATCATCTCCAACATCAACCTGCAGCAAAACATCAGCAACTGTGGCATATGACGACACACATCAGCACTTGAGCCAGCAACTACGACGCGCAAGTCCAACTATCTACCAAACAACAGGCAATAGGATGTGTCCAAGGCAATAAAGGGCTGCACGGTATATCACAGGTACGGAAACTAAAGCATCGCAACACAGATAGCAATAGATCAACAGGAGGGAATAAAGACTATAAAAGTAAGATAGGTAGAAAGGGGGAGATGCTCGCCTGAAAACATTGTCGAAGGGTTCAACCGAAGATCGGGGCGAAGCTCACATCAACTCAACGGCCTTATCCGCGAAGAAGCAAAACGCTAGAAGAAACACCGGGTGCCAGATTTAATACACGGCAGAAGATCGGCATGATGCATGTATGATGCATGGCATGGCAAAGTGCGATGCAATTAGGTCATGTTAAGCGGAACCGGGGTCCCGACAATTTGTTATATTGTTCAAGTTATTTAATTACCCCGCAAATTAAATGTTGTTTAGCAAGACAACAGATGGAACCGGTTCGCTACACATGTTTAAATGAGGCCGATATGAGACTAGATTTGCCCGCATATGGGACCCATATTTAGTTATTAGGTGTATCGGCGGAAGGCCCCCAAACCACAGATAGGATGCATGCATGAACAGTTATTATGCGACAAGTTGATATGTTATAAAATAGGGTTCGAGGAAGAGGGGTCACACATCTAGGGTCTCGACGATCTTGGGGTTCCGGGGTTCGGGGTCGGTCTCAGGGTCCAGGGGTCGGTGGAAACGTTCTCGGATTCCGGGGTAGTGGATCTTGTCGCATCCGCGGCCTTCGGGTACGGGATCGGTCTCCGGGTCATGTTGACGGTCATGGCGTTCAAAGTGGAGAACTTGGCGTTCCGGTGGCGGTCTTGGCGGCTTCGGGTCCGAGAGGGAGATCTTGGCGTCGGGGTTTCCGTGACGAAGATCTTGTCGCGCGGCGTCAATGCTTCCGGGAAGGAGATCATGAGGTTCCGGCTCTGTTGGTCCATCTGGTTCGATCGAGTCGGCGTCGATCTCGGGATCTGCCCCTACACGGTCTTCGGGGAACTTGGAGTCCGGGGTTCGTCCCTCGAGGTGGTACTTGTCGCGTTCGAGGGGGTACTGAAGTTCTTGACGCGTTTCCACTAGAGCACAGAGGTGGCCCACCTGGCAGCGCATGCAACTGCGGCAGGAGGTGGCCCACCTGGCAGCGGCGATGGGGACGGACGGCGGCGCGGGACCGTCACTGGCGGCGGAGACGGTGGCCGCGGCGCCTGGGGCTACCACGGGGGCGGAGCAGGCGGGCCCAGGGAGAGCGGCGGAGCGGCGCTCGCGGGGGAGGCGGCTCGCTGCGGGGCGGATCGGAGGGAGCTTGAGCGGGGGCCGGCGCTGGCGAGCGGCCGCAGGCGGCGGAGCGCGCGTGCGGGCGGCGGACTCGGGGACGCGGAGACGCGCGGAGCGGGACCCGGGGCGGCGGCGGCGGGAGCCGGCGCGTGCGGGCGGCGCTGCGCGTTCGGAGGGCGGAGGTCGGAGGTGAGGATGCAGGGAGACGAGCCGGCGGCGATGGGCGGCGGAGGAGGCTGCGGGGAGGGTCGGCTCGCGTCGCCGGCGGCGGATGGTGAGGCGGCAGGGCGAGCTTGAACGGGCGGGGCGGCTAGAGAGAGAGCGGAGAGGAGAGGTTGGGGGCGGAGGTTCTGCGGGAGGGCCGGGCCAGGTCGACGGCGCGAGGGGGGAGAGTCGCCGGCGAGGGAGAGGGAAGGCGGGGCCGGGGCGGGGCTGTGAGCAGGGAGCGGCACGCGGGCGAGCAGGGGAGGCGATGGGAGGAGGAAGAAGAGAGAGAGAGGGGGCACGCGCGTGAGGAGAGGTGGGGTCGGGTGGGCCCCAGCGGTTCACAGGGAACGTGACAGGGTGGGGTACCGCGCGCGGGTGGAGGGCTGGGTGGTTTGCGTGCGTTAGTGCGTGTAGTGTGTGCGTGAGTGGTACTGGGGCCAGCTGGCTGGGAGTGGGTGGGGCTGAGAGGGTGTGAGGGAGGGGATTGGCCACGTGGCAGGTGGGGATTGGGTGAGGGTTAGGGAGAGGGTGAGGTGGCACAAGCCTATAGGTTGGGGTGAGGTGGCCAGGGTGGGTTGGGTAGTTTTTCTGGTAGGCTTAGAATTAGAGCGGACCGATTTAGAAAAACTGGGGCGGTCGTTCGGGTCGGGATGGCCCGTTCGACTGCCCCTACTAAAATTAATATAATTTTTATTTGTTTTTAATACACTGTTTGCAACCGATATTTGTCAAACAAAAACATTCCGGCGGCCCGGGGTTTTGCATTTGAATTAAAGATAGGGCGTTTTAGAAAACAAAACGGGTTTTGCGAAATAGTTTTTGGCAAACAATGCATGGTGATGACGATGCGATGCACAAAATTAACGCGATTTTCTAGTAGTGGTTTTGCGGGATGCCACAATTCGACACCACTAACAAGGGATCTCGCCCTCGAGATCCGCCTCATGGTACCGGAAGGAAGGTCGGCGATCTGCGTCTTCTCGCTTCGTGTAGATCTTCGCGACACCACTAACAAGGCGTCGTTGATCCCGTTCGTCAAGAGAACACTCCGGATAAACAACGGACGAAGTTAAAGGTAAGGCCACCTCTAACTTCAGCGGAAGGAGTACAATTGCATCGATCCACTATTCAATATACAAAGCAAATGATAAGAGTAGTGGTATGGTCGCGACTCCATCCCGCACTCAAAGCATTACCCTGTACACGAATAGACAGATTATGCAACCAACTCTCAGGATTCAGACTGAAGATCTCGACAAGCGAGGTTCGGATCAAAGGAGTGATGCAGACTCTGCATCGGATCTGGCGTAGAGGATGTCGTCGCGTCGGACAACACCGGACGGCACAAACAAGGAACAAAGAATGGTAACACCGTAGACGGATTCATCAGGCGGCTTGAACACCGGATGGTAGAACACCGTTCCCAAAGGAGGAAGCGAAACCCTAAAGGTACGACGGAAACCCAACCACGAGAATTCCTGGACTCGAAGAAAAGATAAGAGAGCAGATTCAAAACACGTCGAGATAAGAGGAGAATAGCAGAGGGGTAAGGAGTAAAATCAGACCTAATCAGAACTATCCAACCGATTTTCAAAAATAGTTTTGACACTCTACTTCGGCCGTTAGCTAGGTTATCCTACAGGCTGGACTTGTGGGGTATCGCAACTGCTGGGCTCTGATACCACTCTGTAACACCCTCAGAATCGGACCTATGCAAGTTTGAGCAAAATTCGCCAAACCCGCATAGAAACGATTCAAAGGTGCCCACCAGGCACTTTCGTGCGGGTGGAAAACGAAGTAATAACATTACACAACAGTCCTCGATGGGACCCATAGAACAGATATATATAGCAGCGACTCAGAGAGTCAGGAATACAGATATAATATACAAGATCCAAATCACCATGAAAAGATAGGGCGTCCGACTACGGACAAGATGCAAATGGGGCTAAGAGCCCTGAAGAATAACCAATGGCGTCCATAACCCTGCCCAGGCCAAGCCGGAAGGGTAACCCTGCTAACGGCGTCGACCTCAACACCTGCTAAACAAAAGGGGTGCCGACAAAGGGCAAAGCAGAAAAACAAAGAAGGAGCGTCAGTACTGAGGCCAGTACACGGCGAGGCTAGAATTCGGCGGTCCTCGCCTACATAGGTATGGTGGACTGAAGCGGCAGCGGCAGCATGCACTAAACAACCTATAGAGACTCGATACAAGTGGCGGTTATCAGAGAGGGATAAGAATGACCTAACCGGATCCATCCTGAAGCTAACACCAAACAAACCCATCCTGGTGTTTCCCCCCTCGACACCGATCGAGGAAGTCAACCGAGGAACTCACACAGTTGGCATTTTTATTTATTCAGTTATAGTTGCGGCACTTTACTAGTCAGGTTTAGATAATCGTCCTGATAAAGTAAGCAGTGGGCACTTTTAGTTAACCATTCCGTGATAGTTGCAGCCATTACTAATCAGGTACAGATAGCATGAGATAAACCCAAAACCCAGCAGTTGTTGGTACTTTTATTCAGCCATTTCGTTGTAGTTGCAAGATTTACTAGTCAGGTACAATGGTCGCTGGCGACGACCCAAACAAGCAATTGTGGGCAGTATTAATTAGACATTCCGTTATAGTGAAGCTGATTACTAGTCATTATAAAGTCAAATTTATAACAGTAAACTTTAGTTATGCTTGTCTATGATCGAGAAACTGTGCTCCAAGTCGTCCATATCCGCGGACACGGCTTTCAGAAAGTTTTACCCGGCTCGGGTGCACCAATAGCAACACACACTCGATCAACCTCGGAAAAACCAAATCAAAACCCAACGAGGCTTTCACGACAAAGCAATCACAAGATTCAGAAATATTTCAGGGGGCCACCCCTGGGAGTATACCCGCAACGAAGTAAGCTAGCTCCGAGACGGACCCCAAAGTTTGTGGGGCCGGCGGTAAACGACAGCAGATCCCCAAACGGGGACTGTCGATACCACGTAAACGGGTCACAAGTCCTAAACAGTACAGTGTGCAGTACCTCGCACAATAGTAAATAAAGCAGTAAAACATGGCATAAGTACAGGATAGTAATAAAGCCCCAAACTAGTTTGTGGCCCCCAGAAATAAGACGGAATCAAGCTCTGGCTGAGGGGGGTCCCATATACCTCCCGGATGTGGATAGCGCGATAAATCAAGGAACAGGTATCAAGTACTCGGGGTCTTACGGGACACAAGTGGGCGTTCGGAAACCAAATATTATCTATCACCCACCGATGCCTCTGCTTATTCAATTTTAGTTGTTAAACAGAAATTAAAGTGAACAATAAGTAAAACTAGAATCATCTCCAACATCAACCTGCGGCAAAACATCAGCAACTGTGGCATATGACGACACACATCAGCACTTGAGCCAGCAACTACGACGCGCAAGTCCAACTATCTACCAAACAACAGGAAATAGGATGTGTCCAAGGCAATAAAGGGCTGCACGGTATATCACAGGTACGGAAACTAAAGCATCGCAACACAGATAGCAATAGATCAACAGGAGGGAATAAAGACTATAAAAGTAAGATAGGTAGAAAGGGGGAGATGCTCGCCTGAAAACATTGTCGAAGGGTTCAACCGAAGATCGGGGCGAAGCTCACATCAACTCAACGGCCTTATCCGCGAAGAAGCAAAACGCTAGAAGAAACACCGGGTGCCAGATTTAATACACGGCAGAAGATCGGCATGATGCATGTATGATGCATGGCATGGCAAAGTGCGATGCAATTAGGTCATGTTAAGCGGAACCGGGGTCCCGACAATTTGTTATATTGTTCAAGTTATTTAATTACCCCGCAAATTAAATGTTGTTTAGCAAGACAACAGATGGAACCGGTTCGCTACACATGTTTAAATGAGGCCGATATGAGACTAGATTTGCCCGCATATGGGACCCATATTTAGTTATTAGGTGTATCGGCGGAAGGCCCCCAAACCACAGATAGGATGCATGCATGAACAGTTATTATGCGACAAGTTGATATGTTATAAAATAGGGTTCGAGGAAGAGGGGTCACACATCTAGGGTCTCGACGATCTTGGGGTTCCGGGGTTCGGGGTCGGTCTCAGGGTCCAGGGGTCGGTGGAAACGTTCTCGGATTCCGGGGTAGTGGATCTTGTCGCATCCGCGGCCTTCGGGTACGGGATCGGTCTCCGGGTCATGTTGACGGTCATGGCGTTCAAAGTGGAGAACTTGGCGTTCCGGTGGCGGTCTTGGCGGCTTCGGGTCCGAGAGGGAGATCTTGGCGTCGGGGTTTCCGTGACGAAGATCTTGTCGCGCGGCGTCAATGCTTCCGGGAAGGAGATCATGAGGCTCCGGCTCTGTTGGTCCATCTGGTTCGATCGAGTCGGCGTCGATCTCGGGATCTGCCCCTACACGGTCTTCGGGGAACTTGGAGTCCGGGGTTCGTCCCTCGAGGTGGTACTTGTCGCGTTCGAGGGGGTACTGAAGTTCTTGACGCGTTTCCACTAGAGCACAGAGGTGGCCCACCTGGCAGCGCATGCAACTGCGGCAGGAGGTGGCCCACCTGGCAGCGGCGATGGGGACGGACGGCGGCGCGGGACCGTCGCTGGCGGCGGAGACGGTGGCCGCGGCGCCTGGGGCTAGCACGGGGGCGGAGCAGGCGGGCCCAGGGAGAGCGGCGGAGCGGCGCTCGCGGGGGAGGCGGCTCGCTGCGGGGCGGATCGGAGGGAGCTTGAGCGGGGGCCGGCGCTGGCGAGCGGCCGCAGGCGGCGGAGCGCGCGTGCGGGCGGCGGACTCGGGGACGCGGAGACGCGCGGAGCGGGACCCGGGGCGGCGGCGGCGGGAGCCGGCGCGTGCGGGCGGCGCTGCGCGTTCGGAGGGCGGAGGTCGGAGGTGAGGATGCAGGGAGACGAGCCGGCGGCGATGGGCGGCGGAGGAGGCTGCGGGGAGGGTCGGCTCGCGTCGCCGGCGGCGGATGGTGAGGCGGCAGGGCGAGCTTGAACGGGCGGGGCGGCTAGAGAGAGAGCGGAGAGGAGAGGTTGGGGGCGGAGGTTCTGCGGGAGGGTCGGGCCAGGTCGACGGCGCGAGGGGGGGAGAGTCGCCGGCGAGGGAGAGGGAAGGCGGGGCCGGGGCGGGGCTGTGAGCAGGGAGCGGCACGCGGGCGAGCAGGGGAGGCGATGGGAGGAGGAAGAAGAGAGAGAGAGGGGGCACGCGCGTGAGGAGAGGTGGGGTCGGGTGGGCCCCAGCGGTTCACAGGGAACGTGACAGGGTGGGGTACCGCGCGCGGGTGGAGGGCTGGGTGGTTTGCGTGCGTTAGTGCGTGTAGTGTGTGCGTGAGTGGTACTGGGGCCAGCTGGCTGGGAGTGGGTGGGGCTGAGAGGGTGTGAGGGAGGGGATTGGCCACGTGGCAGGTGGGGATTGGGTGAGGGTTAGGGAGAGGGTGAGGTGGCACAAGCCTATAGGTTGGGGTGAGGTGGCCAGGGTGGGTTGGGTAGTTTTTCTGGTAGGCTTAGAATTAGAGCGGACCGATTTAGAAAAACTGGGGCGGTCGTTCGGGTCGGGATGGCCCGTTCAACTGCCCCTACTAAAATTAATATAATTTTTATTTGTTTTTAATACACTGTTTGCAACCGATATTTGTCAAACAAAAACATTCCGGCGGCCCGGGGTTTTGCATTTGAATTAAAGATAGGGCGTTTTAGAAAACAAAACGGGTTTTGCGAAATAGTTTTTGGCAAACAATGCATGGTGATGACGATGCGATGCACAAAATTAACGCGATTTTCTAGTAGTGGTTTTGCGGGATGCCACACCTTTTACGCTAGTATCTTGATCCTTTTGTTTTGCGATATATTACATGTCCGATATTCAATCATCGATATCTCCATACCTAGTTTGATCTCGTTACTGACATGCACTCTTTTCTCGTTTCCGTGATATAGCATTCTAGTGATCAAATCACTTGCTTGCAAGCTAACCGATGTGATATCACCGAGAGGGCCCAGAGCATATCTATCTGTCATTGGGATGAACAAATTCCACTCTCGATCCATGGGCCTCAACATAACACTTTAGTAGTTCTGAACCCACCTTTATAATCACCCAGTTACGGTGTGACGTTTGATGTTATCAAGAAACGCTTCCAATGTTAGCGATTGTCATGATCTCATGGTCTAAGGATTAGGATCACTTCGTAAGTTGTTATAACAATATAAACTCAATGACTTTGATCGTAATGCTATACTTCGAATGAATGTTCATCACACCATTACACTAATGTTGTGACCTCGTTATTAACAACATCCAATGTCCATGATCAGGAAACCTTGATCATCTTGTTAATCAACGAGCTAGTTTATGAGAGAGGCATAACTAGGAACTTTCTGTTTGTTTATTAAACACATATGTATTAACGTTTCCGTATTATTACAATTATAGCATGCAAAATAAACATCTATCATATACTTGGAATTGAAGGGAATATGCCCGAGAGGCAATAATAAAGTGGTTATTATCGTATTCCTGATTTATGATAAATGTTTATTTTGCATGCTATAATTGTATTAATACGGAAACGTTAATACATGTGTGTTTAATAAACAAAAAGGAAGTTCCTAGTTATGCCTCTCTTATAAATTAGCTCGTTGATTAACATGATGATCAAAGGTTTCCTGATCATGGACATTGGATGTTGTTAATAACAAGGTCACAACATTAATGTAATGGTGTGATGAACATTCATCTGAAGTATAGCATTACGATCAAAGTCATTGAGTTTATATTGCTATAACAACTTATGAAGTGATCCTAATCCTTAGACCATGAGATCATGTCAATCACTAACACCGGAAGAGTTTCTTGATAACATCAAACGTCACACCGTAACAGGGTGATTATAAAGATGGGTTCAAAACTACTAAAGTGTTATGTTGAGGCCCATGGATCGAGAGTGGAATTTGTTCATCCCGATGACGGATAGATATGCTCTGGGCCCTCTCGGTGATATCACATTGATTAGCTTGCAAGCAAGTGATTTGATCACTAGAATGTTATATCACGGTAACGAGAAAAGAGTGCATGTCAGTAATGAGATCAAACTAGGTATGGAGATACCGATGATTGAATCTCGGACATGTAATATATCGCGAAACAAAAGGATTAAGATACTAGCGTAAAAGGTTCCCGCGATCACAAGAAAGTCATCGCTGAATGTGTGGGAGTCATTATGGGTCTCCAGATCCCGCTTCTGATTATTGATCTGAGAGAGGTCTCGATCATGTCCGCATTATTCGCGAACCGTAGGGTGACACACTTAAGAGACACCAACATCCATTTGGAGCAAAAGTTTCATGCCGGAAAGAATAACAAGCGCAGGAATTTATTTCACTAGATACCGAAACGGGTTTTCGGGTGAAATTGCAGAAAGTGTTTCTGCATGTGAAATGAAATACTAGCAAGGGGTTATATGTGAATGTTGTCATTAAAGTAATTGAAAAAATTCTGAATAAATAAAAGGAGTTTTATTTAATGAGAGTTTGCATTAAATTTGGTGGAAGTTTAATGGGAATTTGAGTGGGTTTTTGAGTGGAGGAAATTGAAAGCCATTTGAGTGAGTGGAGTGTCCACCCACATGAATGAGGAAGAGGTGGGGGCAGCCCCATGGCTGGGCGCCATGCCCCTTGGGTGCCCCCCCCCCCTCTCCCCTATAAAAGGTCCCCCTCTCATCCTCTCAAAGCACACCTCCTCGTGAAGGATCTCTCTCCCCATCTAGTATTTATCCCCCATGGTCTCGGACTAGCGAGATACATGTTCCCGGTGGCTTTTCGGCAAGAAAGATTTGTGCTTCCGCTGCATCGCTGGAGCGAGGAGGCGGAGGTTGCTCGGTGCCTCGGACGTGTGTGCGAGCACGGATGTGCCGCTGGTTTGCGGCGCTAGGACTTCCTCTCGGTCTTGAGATCGGCAAGAGATCGTCTACATCAACCACGAGTTTGGACTCGTTAAGCTTTGTTGGTCTTTAAGGGTATGTTCTCTACGGATGTATATCCGCCCGTTGCTTGTATCTAGTAGATAGATCTTGGTACATAGTTGTTCCCATCGTAGGAAATTTTTTGTTTTCTATGCTGCGAACCCTACAGTGGTATCAAAGCCGGATCTATGCGTAGATGCTTTGCACGGGTAGTACACATATGAGTATGTGGGCGATGATGATCATTTTATTGCTTCTTAGTTGTACTTTGAGTATTGGTGGCATAGTGGGATGAAGCGGCCCGGACAAACTTTACATGTCCTCGTACATGAGACTTGTTCCACGCTTGACATGCAACTAGTTTTGCATAAGTGGCTAGCGGGTGTCTGTCTCTCCTACTATAGTCAATATGTAATTTGCAACGATTTGTCAACAATTTGGTTATCCTCGTTGTGGTTCATGTTCGTAGGTAAAAATGGTTCTATCTTCGAATGCCCTAAGCCACGTAAAACTTGCAATGGATAAATTAGATGCGTCTAGTTTAGATTGTTGCTGGGTTAGTGTTATGATATGGTGATGTTGTAAGTAGAAGTATGAGATGATACTATTACAACACACATAGCGTGTAATTTCCATAGACCTTGGACTTACACATAAAGGTATGATAGAGATCATACCACGGCGCACAAGATGGAGATCATATGCGGGAACCATATCATTTCACTTATAAACATGTGATGTTTGATTGCATCTTATATTGCTTGTTTGGCATTCTATTAGCATAATAAGATGATCCCTCATTTATATATCAAGATAAGAATGTGTTCTTCCTTAAGTATGCACCGACAATGTTTCGTCGCTTCAAGACATCACGTGATGATCGGGTGTACTTGAATCCACGAGCATATCTCGGGTATAAGACAGTTACACACGCGAATACTAAGGTTCTTACTTGGCGAGCCTAGCATGTACAGACATGGCCTCGGAATACGGACCGAAAGGTTAAGCATGAGTCATATGTTTTGATATGATGACCATCTTGATGCTCGCCTTTGAAGCTACACCGACTCACGTGATGATCGGACTTGGTGTAGCGGATTTGGTTCATGTAATCACCAAAAATACACGAGGGATGTAGTTTTTGAGTGGCAGTTCATTTCTAATTTGGATTAGTAGAACTCAATTTATCATAAATTAAATCAAAGTGAATTTTCATAATTTGTTGTAGTCATTGGCATTCGTTCACCACTTTATGCTTAGTTGTAATTGAGATAATAGAACTATAGAATTCTGGATATTTACTTTACGAACTGGTATCGTATTGTGTTGAGTATCAATCTAAAGTTTAAAGTCCTATTGCAAACTTTCAGAAAACTTTGTTTACTCCGATAAATTTAATAATTGGTATTAAATCGAGAGTAACAATTCCATTGTTAGTATCTTAAGTATCATGTTTGCCTCCATGATTCTTGATTTAAATATCATGTTTATCTAGGAGCTGAAAGAATTGTTTCAGAAACCATCATGTGTTTTAGATATAACGATATCTGAAACAATGTTTTGGTTGCAATATGATAGAGTATAATGTATGTTCTCATATTGGATGAGAATTTACAAAGATTGGAGATGCTAGACATCCTAATCATCCAAAAGGGTTTTGGAAAGTAACGTTATACTCACGGTTCGTCTTTATAAGATACATTAGCTTGATCATGAAAGTCGTCATGATAAGGATGAAAATAAGATGTATGTAAAGTGTTTACTACACTAAAAGATTACTAAAGAATGGATTTTGAAAGAATGCCGATCATTTTGATGATGGCGATCTACTTCAAAGTGCAAGTCCAAAGGTATTATTAGTTGAATATACATGCTTTGGACTATGTGTCATGTATATGGCGCCACTTTTGATGTTGATAGATTCTTTTAAAAGGAAAAGGAAATGCTGAAAGAGAATCTATAAAATATATTTGGCAGAAAATAAAAGATTGGAAATATCCAATTTAGGTATATGGATGATATACATGTTATGGTTGTATTCTTTGCTTGTTAAACAATGTGGTTCTTGGGTATTGGATACCGAATTGGTTGGTATGAAATTTCATACGGAACGATGCAATTCATAAACCACAATGGCCTAAGTAACTAGCAAGAGAATATGTGATGATGTTCATCGAAAACAAACAAATCGTTGTTTGTATTTCTCGTTGACATCAAAGCTTGACTTCAATATTTGTTTTAATAATTGTTATTTAAATCAGGTATTATGAGAACAAAGGTTGTTCAAATAATTACCGTATTCCATATAAGATGGATGACTTAAAAATCTAGTTGGAGAAATCACATCCATAAAGCTAATGTTAAAATGTCGCAAGACAAATGATTGGAAGATCACTTACGAAGTGACATCGCCGTTTAAATTATATTGGAAAGAAAACCTGAAGAAACTCCATATGCATGGATTTTTGGAGTCTTTGATTTGATCAAGGGGCGCTTGTGAGACTTTTCTCGGGATAATTAAAACTTCGTTCAAAGGCCAAAGAAGAACGATCGACTAAAATTATTGGAATTTATACATATCGATATATGTAGTCCATTATATGTAGTCGTAAGTGATGGACTTCAACTTCATATGCTTTCTCCGGAAATTTGAGTGAATATTCACTTAATGAGAAAGAGGTATGAAATATTTGAAAAACGTTCAAAGACTTTCAAGATGAAGTGGAAAATCATTGTAACAAGAAAATAAATGGTTTATGATTTTATCATAAGGGATTTATTTGAGTTGCAAGTGTAACAAGAAAATAAATGATTTATGATTTTATCATAAAGGGATTTATTTGAGTTACAAGTTTAGCAAAAACACCTAGATTTGCATCTCCCGAAACACCATAGGAGTATGGAGTGTTTGAGATTTGTAATGAAACCTTGTTTGACATGGTTGGATCAAAGGTGTTATTTATAAAACTGCCATTATGTTTTAAAAGATTAAAGCTTTAGAGACTACCGCTTTTACATTGAAAAGAGCTCCATCTTAATCCGTTGAAATGACACCATGGAAGTTATGGTTTGGGGTAAAACCCAGGTTGTCATTT
Organism: Avena atlantica; assembly: GCA_910589765.1. NCBI lineage: Eukaryota > Viridiplantae > Streptophyta > Magnoliopsida > Poales > Poaceae > Avena > Avena atlantica. Next base: position 54,694,872 of record OU342733.1, read on the forward strand.
CTTAAATTATGGTATGCTAAACATAAGTAAGATGTTCGCAACCAAAGTCGGATGAGCATGTCTTTGTAGGTTATTTCGAATAACAATTGGTTATTCCTCCATAACACCAAGGACAAAAGGGTTTGTCGCTTAAAACGTGAAGTTTCTTGAAGAAGGAATTTTTCATAAATGTTAACTGGGAGGACAATAGAACTTTGATAAGGTTAACGAACCTTAGTTATATGTGCTGAGTTGCGCAGCGCCGGGAAATGTTCCGGAGGCAGCCAGAATGCTCATGGCTCATGTGCCTCAAAGGTTGTGATCATGGAGGTCTAAGTTCTTATTGAACCAAGTCGGCCGAATAAACAATCAAATACTAAGATTTGAGAGTAAATCATTATTGTTTGACAATGATGAACCTACTACATGCAAAGAAGCGATGATGGGCCCTGACTCCGTCAAATGGCTTGAAGCCATAAAATCCGTGATAGTTCCATACACGAGAAATTAATTTTTGAACTTGGAAGACCCTCCGGAAATGTGTAAAAACCTATCGGTCGTATTTGGATCTATAAAGAAACAAGACATGGATGTTTCACATCTATGAAATAGTCGACATGTCGTAAAGTATTTTATGACAATGTTCAAGGAGTTGATTATGACAAGATTTGATCTTTCATAGCGATATTTAGTTTGGACAGATTAAAGTAGCAACCACTACATATAATTTGGTATATGGTAGATGAATAAACAAAACAAAGTTCTTCTAATAGAATGGTTACCTAGGACGTGTACATGACATGGTCCAAAGGGTTTTGTTAAATTCAAAGGATGCTAAAAGGGCATGCAAACTTCAATGGTTGAAGTAAGCATCGCGGAGTTGGAATCTTCACCGTGATGAAAAAGGAGTTTTCATCTAGAGACAATGAAGATGCTTGCATTTGCAAGAAATTAAGTGGGAGCGCTAAGACACATTTCTAATACATTATGTGGAGGACATCTTGTTGATTGGAAATGATGTATATTTTATTGAAAAAAGGTTAAGAATTTCATTTCGATGAAAGACTTAGGCAAAACCCGAAATTTAGCATGAATATCTATAGTGGATAGACTGTGATGCTAATATGGTTGTGCCAAACGTATATATATGAGATATTGAAGGAGTTCAATATAGAAAAGACAAGAAACGGTTCTTGTCGCATGGAAAGGAATTGAATCAAGATTCAAGTGTATTGACACTTGACGAGTGTAATCACAAGAATGTGATTTGATCAATCATACCATGATATGTACACATCCAGATATGTCCTATGCTCTAAGTGTTATGAGCATATACCAAAATGAATCATAAAATGATCATTGGACAATAGTAAGGAAATTCTTATGATCTTTTGGAAGAACTAAGGATATATTTGTATAGAGGTGACAAACAATTACAAATAGTTCATTGTAAAGTGTTACATTGATATTAGTTTTGTCACAAGATACAAATTAAATTTATCTCAATTTAAACTATGGGTAGCACAATAAAATGGAAAGAAAGTTTCCATGATGGATTTGGAAGAGTTCCAAAGTTAATACATTGTGACGAATACTACAACAAAAGGCTAAGTAATTTGTTATCAAACTAAGGTCTGGTTCGCAACGGGCTAACACTAAAGATATATTGTACGACAATAGTATCGACATGATTTAACCCCAAGGAACTAAAGGTCTCACCAAAACATCAAATTTATACAATGACATCTCATTGGAGAATGAGTGATGTGTGGAGACGCAAAGACATGTAAATACACACGCACCTGAAGCGTCAGATCCGTAGATTATGTTAACCACTTGCAATTGCGTATATGGAACACCAAAAAGCCATAGGTGTTCAATACGCAAAGTTTCTAAACTACATTATTGTCTCTAGTGCAAGTGAGAGACTGAAGGGAATATGCCCGAGAGGCAATAATAAAGTGGTTATTATTGTATTCATTATTTATGATAAATGTTTATTTTGCATGCTATAATTGTATTAATATGGAAACATTAATACATGTGCGTTTAATAAACAAAAAGGAAGTTCCTAGTTATGCCTCTCTTATAAACTAGCACGTTGATTAACATGATGATCAACGGTTTTCTGATCATGGACATTGGATGTTGTTAATAACAAGGTCACAACATTAATGTAATGGTGTGATGAACATTCATCCAAAGTATAGCATTATGATCAAAGTCATTGAGTTTATATTGCTATAACAACTTACGAAGTGATCCTAATCCTTAGACCATGAGATCATGTCAATCACTAACACCGGAAGAGTTTCTTGATAACATCAAACGTCACACCGTAGCAGGGTGATTATAAAGATGGGTTCATAACTACTAAAGTGTTATGTTGAGGCCCATGGATCGAGAGTGGAATTTGTTCATCCCGATGACGGATAGATATGCTCTGGGTCCTCTCGATGATATCACATTGATTAGCTTGCAAGCAAGTGATTTGATCACTAGAATGTTATATCACGGTAACGAGAAAAGAGTGCATGTCAGTAACGAGATAAAACTAGGTATGGAGATACCGATGATCGAATCTCGAACATGTAATATATTACGAAACAAAAGGATTAATATACTAGCGTAAAAGGTTCCCGCGATCACAAGAAAGTCATCGCTGAATGTGTGGGAGTCAGTATGGGTCTCAGATCCCGCTTCTGATTATTGATCCGAGAGGGGTCTCGATCATGTCCGCATTATTCGCGAACCGTAGGGTGACATACTTAAGAGACACTGACATCCATTTGGAGCAAAAGTTTCATGCCGGAGAGAATAACAAGCGCAAGAATTTATTTCACTAGATACCGAAACGGGTTTTCGGGTGAAATTGCAGAAAGTGTTTCTACATGTGAAATGAAATACTAGCAAGGGGTTATATGTGAATGTTTGTCATTAAAGTAATTGAAAAAATTCTGAATAAATAAAAGGAGTTTTATTTAATTAGAGTTTGCATTAAATTTGGTGGAAGTTTAATGGGAATTTGAGTGGGTTTTTGAGTGGAGGAAATTGAAAGCCATTTGAGTGAGTGGAGTGTCCACCCACATGAATGAGGAAGAGGTGGGGGCAGCCACATGGCTGGGCTCCATGCCCCTTGGGTGCCCCCCTCTCCCCTATAAAAGGTCCCCCTCTCATCCTCTCAAAGCACACCTCCTCGTGAAGGATATCTCTCCCCCTCTAGTGCTTATCCCCATGGTCTCGGACTAGCGAGATACATGTTCCTGGTGGCTTTTCGGCAAGAAAGAGTTGTGCTTTCGCTGCATCGCTGGAGCGAGGAGGCGGAGGTTGCTCGGTGCCTCGGACGTGTGTGCGAGCACGGATGCACCGCTGGTTTGCGGCGCTAGGACTTCCTCTCGATCTTGAGATCGGCAAGAGATCGTCTACATCAACCACGAGTTTGGACTCGTTAAGCTTTGTTGGTCTTTAAGGGTATGTTCTATACGGATATCCGCACGTTGCTTGTATCTAGTAGATAGATCTTGGTACATAGTTGTTCCCATCGTAGAAGTTTTTTGTTTTCTATGTTGCGAACCCTACAGGAATACACATAATAAACACTTTATTATTGCCTCTCAGGGCATATTCCCTTCAAACGCTCAACACCGGAGGAGCACAACAAAGGACCTCCAAGCCGTATCTCCAAACACGAAGCTCCCAACAAAGGTACGATGTCAAGGATGCTGCCATTGCGCCGATCCGACAAGATATAAGCTTTCGCCCAGAGACATCCACCAAATCAAAAAGAGAACGAGTGAGTTTCCACGACACCTCGACGACGCCTCCAAGGAGGGGAATGACACCCGCAGGCGTCGTCATCGCCGGCAACGACCGAAGACGGGCAAGACTTTCGTTCATGTCGCTGCACACCGCCGTCGTGGCTCAACAAAATAAGGCAGATGTCCATGTTCTCACACCGTCGCCGCAACACCTCATCGTCGTGGCCGAAATGGCGTGGTTCCTCCGTGACCCGCGCGGCCGAGATCTGACCTTCTCCTTGCAGCCCCTCCCTTCTTCCACCTCTAGCCCGGTTGAGGAGTCGTTGCGCCACCGCTATCCCCTCCGAAGAACAGAGTAACACATCAACCCTCAGCCCCAGATTGGGCCCAGATGGTCCCAGGTCTGGTTCGGGTCACCACCAGCCAGGCCGCCTGCCCTTCTCCTTCGCAGCTGGCCTCCGCCTCCAGGAGTCAGCAACGAGGCCCCGCTGCAGCACACAAGCCTCTTCAATGGTTGTGCGCCCCAAGGCCCGCATGCGACGCCGCAGCGCCGACCCCTCCGAGACCTTACGACACCGCCTCCATGGCTCCTCGTCTCGCTGCAAGCTGCTCCCCTCCACCAGCTCGTCGTGCGCTGCCGCCCTCTCCATCGTTGTGCGCAGCCCCGGTAACGTCCTCCTCCGTTCGAAATCAGCCCGTCAAGGCGCGCTCTCTCCTCCCTGCTGCCTTCGACGACTAGGTGCCGCCGCCACCGCCGTCTGCGGTGGCGGCCAGGGGGGCTCAACGGGAAAGGTGCTTGTCATGCTAGGGTTTGCCCCCCGGGGTCGCCCGCGTGTGAGACCCGGGAGGGAGGTTTCGCGTACGAGATGTGAGAATCAAACATATATTTTTTACAAACACATGGTTTGGTGATGCATGTTTATATTGGTGCGTAATTGAAAAAAATGGCCAATGACACTACCTCTCTTAATATATTCGTAATTGCCCCATTTATATTTTGTTTCGCTAGATTTATGAGTGAAAATATAAGGAAGATACTCAATAAAGATACAATAAAAAAGGCACCCTTGCGGTATTTTTTTCTGCCATGTAGATGTAGTATGACATAGGAAACTAATACTCAACATTTTTTAAAATTTGTTTTATGATAGATAGGCTGAGTACGGCACTAACACATTTTCTAGTTTGATCACCGTTCAATGTCCTTTTGTTATCTGACAAAGCTAGTATAATGTTTTTCTTTCAGTTTGTTGTTAGTATTGGGGAAGAACATGGAGAGAGGAGCTCTGCTGTTTTTGATAAAATCAGAAACAAACAATTACGGTATGTATTCCCATCAAATAGGACCGAAGATCAGAAACAAACAATTACGGTATGTATTCCCATCAAATAGGACCGAAGAATAAATAAATAAATACTTTTTCTCCAAAAATGGGAAGTAGTAGTTTGATGACGAATAAGTTCAATACATAGTTATTTTTTAACGAGTCCGCTTCATCAAATACTTATGTTTATTCAATTGCATTAGTTTGTGAACCCTATCCAATTGGCCAGACAAGATTGTGTTCCTTTTGGGGCTCATCCATGTGATCTTTTGGAGTGCTCCCTCCATATCAGAAATACATGTCGTTTTGGAGATGGGAAGTGGGAAACCACATTTTACACACGAGCTGGTAATTGCCGCTGGTTTCTGCCATCAAACTAATTTTGTTAAGCAGCATTCAGAGGAGTTGACCACACAACGCGAGGTCAGGCACGATGCACACATAATAATAATAGCCCAATCTGTACGTGACCCATATATATACACTACGCAAACAAAGAGATAAGTTCCGTATAAACAAAGCGAGAAATAATCAGAGAAGGCCAGCTCAAACATGCCACGTAAAGCTTAGGAAGCATAGATACCAACCAACAAGAAAGAGGGGAGCAAGGTGGTGTCAAACAGGGATCCGAATAGAGGGAGGGAACTGGGCAGCAAGGCAAGGCAAACGAGGTCACTGCCAGGAGTTCCTTTGGAGTTTGGAGACAGGAACCACTGAATAAAGGGTTAATTAGAAAAACGCCGCTCCAATTTTCAGCTATTTGAGAAACGCCACTGCAATTTTCATCTTTAGAAAAACGCCACTACAATTTTGTGTACATTTGATAGATGCCATTACATGCATTTAAGCCCATATACTGGCCAATATACACTCATATTTCTATTGTATATACATATATATGTTTGGGTCCACCAAAATTAGGATTAGACAGGAGAAACCATGCAATAATATTATAACCAATTATTACTGGAGAAATAAAAAATATCACATAGCTCCAAGCTAATTTGCCAATAAATACATGGATGTGACATGCATACGGAAACATCAAATGGACATCACAAAATGATTTTCTAAACACACGCACACATAAATAAATCTTATTAGGGACAGAGAATGAAGAATGTTTTTTTATCTAGGTTGGGCTAGTACTCTAGAAGCAAGGAGGAAGAAAGATATATTTTTAAATCGGTGGTGTCAGTCCAGTAATCGCCTGATTCTGTGTGCCCTACCATCTAGACGTATGTACGTTAAAAATACTTATGTATATTGGCCAATATATGGGTTTAAATGCGTGTAATACCATCTATCAAATGTACACAGAATTGCAATGGTGTTTTTCTAAAGATGAAAATTGTAGTGGCGTTTCTCAAATAGGCAAAAATTGGAGTGGCATCTATCTAATTAACCCCTGAATAAAAGGATGGTTTTCTTTACTTGCACTAATTAAGAAAGGAGAAAGAATAAAATGTTTGTAGCGATGTCAACTGCAAAGTAAGTACAGTACTACTTTAAGCATTCGAGTACTACAATTTGTACAAAATTAAAAGAAGATTGTCCTAGATCCTCATTTAACCGCAAAGCTGCACCCATTTCCCCGATCACTTTGGAAATTATCATGTACTCCCTCCGATCTATAATAAGTGACGTAGAATTTTTTTGCAAAATTTCAATGATGTTTTAATAATCATCAACAACAGTATAAAGAATTATAAAAGTAATAAAAATTACAAATAGGTTCATGGACCACCTAGCAACGACTACAAACACTAGGATGAGTCAAAGTCATGTCGTTGTCCTCGCGCCTTCATCACCGGAGTCAGATAAAACTTGTCGTAGTAGAGTTTGTTATAGTAGACAGACAAGAAGTTATCTTGCTAAGCCTCCAAAAAACCAGTGCATTGGAGCAGCAACCATCGCCAATGATGACATACTAAATCAATGACACTTATTATGGATCGGAGGTAGTATGCGTTTTTTGTGTGTGTGTGGTGAAATGCCAAGTGTCCCTCCGAGAACAAGTGGCGTATGTGCACAATGCAATTCCTAGTTCAAGGGTGTGTTCGATTCCAGAACGAGAGGGAACGGAATGGAGTGAGTCCATTCCGAGGGCATGGGACGGTTACGACCTTGTGTCGTTCGGAAATGAACGAGGAACGGAATGGTCCCATATTGTGTTCGGTTGGGAGAATTAGGACTGAAACGGAATAGCTATAATGATGCTTAAAATTCTAATAATTTGAGCTTAAATTTAACAATTGTAATTAACGGTAGCAAATATTTTTTTGTCTTAAAATCTTTGCTAAAAATACCAAATCACAAAAATCTTTTTGTTTTAAAATCTTTGCAAAATATACTCAAATTAGAGGGCCGTGTGTTTTTGCAAATATTTTGTCGTTAATCATCTCCACGGCTAAAAATCCCCGCTGGTTTGGTAACTAATCATCCTAGCTGGGTTAGTTCACGAAAGCGAGTCGTTCCGCGCGATCCGGCAGATTCGGTCGGACGACCTCGTTCCGCATATTAGAGGAATATTCCGTTCCGAGAAACTACCTGATTCCGTTTCTTTCTTCTAATCGAACACAGGAATGGACGCTAGTCACAGAACAAACGGGTTTCGTTCCACCGAATTCTAGAACCGAACACACCCCAACATTACAGCGAGAAGGAATATGGTACTACCACACACGAAACATTAGTACATCTAGAAATTATAGCCAATGTGTGGTCTGAACTCTGTCATTTGGAGATGGAAAGTGGGGAAACCACATTTAACACATGAGTATGCAAATCAAGCTAATTTTGGTGATTTTTTGCATCAAAATACATATATCTTCTAAGCATTCAATGGAGTCGACCACACAATGTGAGGTCACACACAATGCACACATAATAATAGCCCAATCTGTACGTGACCCACATATATACACTACGCAAACAAAGAGATAAATACCCGTAAAAGCAAAGCCAGAAATAATCAGAGAAGGCCAGCTCAAGTACGTAAAAGTTCAGGAAGCATAAATACCAACCAACAAGAAAGAGGGGGATGGTGTCAAACAGGGAGCCGAATAGAGGGCGTGAACTGGGTAGCAAGGCAAAAGAGGTCACTGCCACGAGTTGCTTTGGAGTTCGGAGACAGGAACCGCTGAATAATAGGATAGTTTTCTTTACTTGCGCTAATTAAGAAAGGATAAAATGTTTGTACGGATGTCAACTGTAAAGTAAGTACTACTTTAAGCATTCAAGTGGTACAATTTCTACAAAAATAGAAGAATATTTTCATAGATCCTCATTTAACCGTAAAGCTGCACCCACTTCCCTGATCACTTTGGAAATCATGTACTCTCTTTGATCCGTAATAAGTGTCGCTGATTTTTTCTTCTGTGAAATTCCATGATTTATTAATAATCATCAACAGCGGTACAAAGAATTCTAAAAGTCATAAAAATTATAAATAGATTCATAGACCATCTAGCAAAGACTACAAACATTGGCACGAGCCAAAGGAACGCAGTCGCCCCGTCCCCTCCATCACCTGAGCCGAGCAAAGCTTGTCGTAGTAGATCTTGTTGTAGTAGACAGATAGGAAGTCGTCGTGCTAAAATCCCAAGGACCAGCATACCAGAGTAGCAACAGCCAATGATGACATACTAAATTAACGACACTTATTATGGATCGGAGATAGTATGCGTTTTTTGCGTGTGTGATAGAATGGCATGTGTCCCTCGGAGAATCCCAGAGAACAAATGGCATATGTGCATAGACGAACCTAGCCATCCCTAAGTCGGGCACGCGTCCAGGCTTTTGGCCGGCCGACAAGGCTAATTTCATAGCAATTTAATTAAAAATAGTGTCATTAGTGTTTGTCCAGGCTTTAAATAATTCTTAGATTCGCCACAGCCTTTGAATAATTCTTTGGGTTCACCACTGTATATGTGCATGATGCAATTCGTAGTTCATCATTACAACGAGAAGGAATATGGTACTAGCACACGGGAAACATTAGTATAGCAGGAGGCTAGCAAGGTCAATCCATATGAAAAAGGGAAAAGACCAAGGGAAGTTTCTCCTAATCTTCTTCTTCCACCTACGGATGGCAATGGGTACCCGCAATCCGTTTATCCTGCGGGTTTTTACCCATTAGGGTAAGGGTATGGTAGTAAAGTTATACCCACAGGTAAGTAATTGGGCAAAAATCTCTACCCATTGAATATTGCGGGTCCGGGTATGGTAATGGAAAACCCGCACCCGCATACCCATCCATCCGCATCTTAGTAGATGACACGTGGGGCATTAGTATTATAGCATTTTTCTTAAAAATTGTGAAATTCTGAAGTTGAAGAGTGTTTTTATGTGACTTATTGTGGTATGGCGTGTGACTGTTTCGCAATTCTTTTGAGATTTCAAAATTTGAAAAATATATTTTCTATGCAACTTATGTTGAACATAACTTGTTTTCTCCACATATATCATGTGTTTGGCTATGTATTTTCATTATTTAATATATATTTGCTTGCTTGTTAAAATCGTGAATGAATGAAAATATATACTATCATTTTTTATATGTTATGTTATTACAATACCTTGTTAAGTTGTTTGGACTAATGGGTGGGTATTATCCGTGGATTTTTTTACCCTCGACGGGTGCGGGTATGGGATAAAATCTATACCCTCGTGCGGGTATGGGTGCGGGTTGCGGAAAAGATCTGAGATTGCGGGTGCGGGTTTGGTTAAGCTCCACCCCCACCCAACAGCCGCGGGTGCCATCCGTACTTCCACCTAATCACCCTCCCTGCCTTAATGGGCACCCTCCATGAAACACACCCATCATCAACCCCAGAGCAAAACGCTCAAGACATATAATACAAGGTCAGTTCCGTGGTTAGGCTGCGCGCCAACCTTTTAATAAAAGGAGCCAATAATAACAGCAACAACACTATAACAAAACAGAGGGAAAGACGCAGACGGAAAGCTGGGGCCAAAAGGAGAGCACGCCTCCCTGGCGTCATTGTCCCAGCGAAGAGATTCTCTGGGGAGTTCTCGTTTTAGTTTTAATGTGTGCGCCGATGACTTGATACAAGCTTTAGTCAACTTGAGAAACAACTATGCCACCGTGGGAAGGAGAGCACTAGAGTTTGTCTGAGTCTGAGTCTGCACTACGGCGGCATCTTCTGGTCGCTTTTATTCAGGTTTTCCAGGCAGCTCTTCAGTTACTAAGGTATTTGGAATCATGTTAGTTCTTCCATGAGGCGGCCTAAATGCTGTATGTCCACGGATCTTGGCCATTGTTGGCTTAAGATAGGACAATTAAGCCATATATGTAGTATTGCCACTTGTTAGATAGTGGTATTTGCTTGGTTTCACTTTATTTAACCAGGTCTTGTATGGTCTTTGAGTCTGGTTTCCCTCATAAACTACATCAATTATTCCTTCCAATCAATGGATTTAGCACTTTCCGGCTAACATTCCGAAATTACTGCTCCGCTAAGGTGTGTATAAGGTGAAAGTGAATAGGTGTCTGCATCAAGTCCTTAACATGATTCATTAGGACAGACCCTTATTGTATAAGGTGAAAGTGATTCATAGTTGTCTTGTTGACTGTATTAAGACATTTCCCTTTTGAACTTTCTATTTCTATGCACACTAAGAACGAAAGCTACACTATTGTCAATGATTATGGGAAACTAAAAAACGATCTCGGAGGCGCTTACTGCGAAGATGAGATGGGAGTGAGAGCAATGATAGTGGATAACACCGAAGGGGGTTTGACAAAAAAATTCTCCAAACAGGTTCTAAAAGAAACAAAGAATATCCAATGGCTGGACGATCAAGCCCAGCAGAGCAACAGAAAACGTCCCAATCCACAGCTGTCAACCGGCCGCCGCCGCCAGCAACATGGCCACCAATCATTGAAGAATTGCTGCATCCTATTGCTATTGGTGATGAGATGCAATGATCATGCACACCGAGCAATAATTATCAAAGATATAAAAACGCTTGCAAAGCAGAGAGAAAAATCATGTCGAATATGCTGAAATGTAACCAAGAATTTCTCTTCTCTTTTTGCTTCCATGTGCTACAACGTATGTTCCATTAAGTAGGACCCCCAACGCACAAGTGCTCAAACTGCAGACCTATCACCACTAGTCTTTTGCTAGACAGACGTGGAACAAATTCAAAATATGACAGTAAGTGTGGAATCCACAACAACTTAAGACCAACAAAACCTGTGGATCATACACAACAAACCAATGAATAGACCAGCATGGGACTCCCAAAACCCAATTGCTATTGATGTTCATAAGGTGTGCCAATACTCTTGCGACAAGTTAATACAGCACATAAAACCGACACGACCGTGAAAACCCTATCTTTCAAGGTTCTTTTTACCTCAAGACAGATATCAATATAATTTTCATCATTCAGTCTATATATATAGGAGGCAAAACCCGACCGGCGACTCTCCCGACAACGCCTGCGGCTCTGAATGCCCCCTCCCCATGCTCCCACCACAGGGTGAGGCAGAACCCAAATGATCCGACCAGCTTGACCTTGAAGACTGACCATTGACCAGACTGCACCACTGATGATGCAGCGCAAAGGACTGACCCCGCTTAGACTGACATGACGACTGCTTGAGACCAGACTGACAAACCCAACCATGACTCAAAACGACAAGACTCCCCCAGTTCTGACTAGTCCCAAGCAAGTAGCTAAGGTACAACGGTCCACCCCGGTATCTGCAGGAGTAATATAACATCAGAAAACACCGCACCTCCATGCCAACCCTGTGCAACACAAATGATTAAATTCACTTGAGCTGTTAAAAGGGCATACCTTCAGCCGAAGTTGAACCCGCCAGATGGAGCCGAGTTCTGCTGATCTCCAAAGTTGAAGCCGTTCTGGGGGTTCTCACCTGAAGGCATGGCCTCATCTTCCTCCTCCAACCAGTAGGACTCGAGCATCTTAACCGCCTTCTCATATATCTCAGTGTTGTCATGGCTCTGAAGGTTCTCAATCTTCTCCAGTCCCTCGGCATCATCAATCATCTGTGCATAGTTGTTGACATCCCCAGCCCCAAGGTTCTTTTCTGCCTCCCCAACCTTCAAGATGTTCTCAAGACCTTCCAAGCAAACTGTTACGATTCTGGGATCTGGGCAAATCAGCAGATCACAGAGTGGCTTGATGCAACCCTGGTTAACAAGGAACCTGCTCAACATTCCATGCAGATGCCAATGATATTAGAATATGGACATGAAAATGCAAACTAATAACAATAGCAAAGCACAAAAAATATAGATGACACATACTTAATCTGATCATGTGTTCCACCAGAAGTGGCATTTGAAATTGCCCAAGCTGCTTCCTTCTTGATGTCAAATTCAGCACCTTGCAGAAGATGCACCAGAGGTCCAATTATGTTTGCATTGATCACAGCCTACAGACAAACAACAAAAGTTTAGAATGGTGGTGCCCCTACAAAGCAACATACAAATTCAAAATTCTGAGAGAACCAACCTGAATCTGGTCCCGGTTACCAGCTGTGATGTTTGAGATTGTCCAGCATGCTTCTTTCTTGATGCTTTTCTTGTGATTGGTGGTCAAGAGGTTCAACAGGCAGGGGAGTGCTTGATGATCAATGACACACTGCACCAAGGGGATAAATATTAAAGACAGACAGATGATGTAGAAGATATCAAGGAATTTAATTGATTCATGCATGCAGAACAGCTACAAATTCAAATGATATAAACTGCAATCACAGTAACTGTCTTACAATATGTGTTTGAGGATTATCTCAATTGTGTTGACATAGCAAAATTCAGTGATATAAATTCCAAGCACAATACTGCACTGTGAAAACGAACAAAGAGGGCCATGCATTCCATGAACTAACACCACTGTTCAACATTATAAGGATAATCTATAGCCGTTCAACACAGTAAGGATTATGTACACAGCTAGCATGACTAACTAATAAGCTTCATCATAACTAAACATTGCAGAATAGTAGATATGAAGTTAGCTATCACCGTTCTGAGCAAAGAAGGTGGGTGTTGAGCACACAAGATTAAATTCCCAAGGAACTCTAACTAATACAACAAGGAAATACAGCCTTGAGCATCTGAATAATAGCAGGCTACATAAATAAATAAGATACCAAAAACTGAAATGGGCTTACCTGAGTTTGCAGATCATCACCAGTGACAATGTTACCCACTGTACGCAGAGCTGGAATGAGCACAGAAGCCGAAGGATGCCTGGATCAAATAATAGGAGTTAGCATGTCAACCATCTGGCATGGGCTATCTTGTAGCAGGTGAGAAGGAATAATGCACTTACGTGAGAAGCTCCACAAGCCTAGGAAACACACCAGATTCAATCACAGACTGGATCTTGTCATTAGTTCCATCAGACAGGTATGAAAGAGCCCAGCAGGCATCAGTGAGGACCTCCTCGTCCTGAGAGTGGATGAGGCGCTGCAGTGCTGAGAGAGCCGGCTTGACCTGCTCAGGTAACACATAGATTAACCAAATGATCCTAAGAATCAATATTTACAGCAAGTTGAATCAATGATACACCAGCCAAGATTTAAACCTGCTCAAAGTTTGGCTGTGGTTTCCCACGGCAGAAGTTGGAGAGTGTCCATGTGGCATTCCTGAGCATCGACAGCTTGGCATGCTCATTGAGCTGCTGCAACAGAGGGAATAGTCCACCACTTCCAAGCACAAGGTCACGGCACTTTGGAGAGTCACCAGCGACATTCCCCAGAGCCCATACAGCCTGAAAATACAAATAGGGGAAACATAACAACATAAACATCAGAAGTCTCTCAAATAAGTATCTCAAAGAGAAGACGATTCTTCTGTGAATTGTTCTTATACCTGCTCGCGGACATCCTCACTCGGGGAGCTGAGTAGCTTGACAAAGATGGGCACAGCACCACTCTCAACCACCACTCTGGTGTTATCTGATGTGCCTGATGCAATGTTGGTAAGTGCCCATGCAGCCTCAAACTGTAACAAGCAAACCGAAGGTTATGATTTGTCAGCTTGAGCGATGGAACATAAATACAATAAAATTAACCTGACAATATCATTAGGATTGTTCTCACCTGAAGTTGGGGATAGTCCTCACGTGTGAGGAACACAATGAAGCGAGGAACCACGCCTGTGGCGATCACTTCCTCAATTGGAGGGCTCCGCTCTACAAAATTAAGCAACATATCAGCAAGTAACACCATAGATCATTGAATCAAGTAGCCATTAGACTTTGCCCGAAAACTTCCACAAACAGAACTGAAGTTAATTCACTGTTTCAATGTTGAACAAAGAAACATGTGTTGCCTCCCTAATTATTGAAAAAAAAAATGAAGTGTGCACAGAATCACAATTATTGAAACAAGTATTTCCTAGATCGACAAACAGTTGACCCAAAAGATCAGCGGAGTATTGGGGTAACAAAGACAATTGTAGAATCGAAGGTTCAAAACACAAACTGAATTTGTATCGAGTGAATTATAGATCTCAGAAGAGAGCACAGGGAAGCAATTGATTTTGCCCCACCTAATTCGCAAGTAAACTAAGACAATTACGAGCGTGTGGTGATTCCGCCCGAACAAATCTAACAAATCTAGACCTTGCTACGTCGTCACGTTACGAAGTTCATAATAATTACCCCTAAAATCATCAAAAATTCAACCCCTATACTCCAACTAGGGCAAAAATTATCCAGACGTTAACTGTTGTAAATTTCTCACCGATGGAGAGCAGCTTCCGGAACTGCGTGGTGGCCTCCAGCTGCACAGCCCCGTCTTCCGAGAGCACCGCCTGCACCATCGCCGGCAAGCCCTCGAGCTGCACACGCGAACACAGATCCGAAACAGTCAGATCGAGAATCCCCCACCTTATAGCCCCGACGAACAGACCAGATCGAGAAAACGGGCGCAAACCTTCTGCTGGAGAGCCGAGGAGTGGCCCATCTGTGGCGCTCCCCCGGCGGCGGACGCGGCGGAGGCAGGGAACCCGTCGCGGCGCTTCTTCTGGAGGTTCGCATCGCGGTTGGCCTTCCGGATCTCCACCAGGTTGTCCTCTCGCCGGCGCCGGCCGTCCTCCGCGTCGACGGAGGCCTTATAGCGGCTCCGCCGCGCCTCCAACCGATCGCTGGGCTTCAGCGACATCGTCGGAGAACCTCGAAACCCTAACGGGGCAAGGGCGAGTAGGGGTGTGTGCGGGCGCGTCGCGCACGCACGATGCGGTTGGGGCTCGATTCGAAAGAGGGGAACGGGAGGGGGAGATGTGTGGCGAGTGGGCGGTTTTATAGGTGGGAAGGCAAAGTTGGAGTATGACGGTTGTTGAGCTGGATGTACACGGTTTCGCAAGAAAAGGAAATAACTGTGTTTAAATTTTGTAATTTTAGATTAGAAATACTTGGCTTCCAAGTTTGGTGTCCTCCGTATTTGTTCTCGCTTTTTATGACGGTTACAACGGTACTTTTTTTATTTTTTAGTTTGGTTACAACGGTACTGGTTTCTCTAATAATACCTCCATCGCTAATATGTACTTTAAAAGATAGGTAAACCATAAATTTGGTCAATAATATATAAATTATATGTCACAAAATTATATCATTGTAAGTGTCTTTTAAATATGAATCTAATGGTACTTTTTTCTTAAACTACGTGTTAGCCTAATAAACCTGAATGGAAGTGGTATCTATAAAAAGAGTCCGGTTTCTGTCACTATGTCGTCCCTTTCGATCGTTTGGTTTCTCTTGCACGGTAGCTAAAAATCCCCATAGTGGACCATAATTGGGTTGTAAGTTGTACTTCACCCATGACTCGAACCGGTTTGCAACGATGCCGCTCTCTGCTGCCTGAAACACTAGGTTGAGCGTAGCACCGCCGCTCCGTCCCCTTCTTCTCCAACCCCCATTATGCCTCCCCGGTACGGCCTTCAGCTTCCCTGGTACTCCAACCTCTGCATCGACTACACACTGTGTGCCCATGTCTCCCTCATGGAATGGTCAGTCACCACATCCTCTTGTGTTGTCGAGACTACGCCTCCCAAACAGCGACCAACAAGTTCACGGCACCGACACGAGGAGTCGACTCAGTGAGCATCCTCCAGAATGGTGACCATGCGGTTGAATTGGTCTCTAGTGATCTGCTAATCGTTTCGGCGCCACCGTCGTCATGTTTTCCAAGTCCAGCAGTCATGACCATGTCCACGCGCTTGAGGTCCTCTACGCCACCACCTTGCACCGATCCTGGCAACACATGGTGCGAGAAGGGACGGAGCCAGCCCCGCCATGGTGAGGAAATTTCAATGTTTTTGGTGTATTGGTCCCGAGATTTATGTGGTCATGGATCGTTGAAAATGATCTCATGAAGAAGAATGTATGGCCACTCCATTTTTTATAGTGTTCGGTTCCAATTAGCTCCATACGTTTTAGCATGAGCTTTTTCTTTCTCTTGCTTGTTCATTTGCTCTTACGGTCTCATTTGTTTTGGAAATTTTAGCAGGTGAGGCGATTTGTTGAAAGGATCCTATTGGGCTATAAGGTTGATGCACAAATATTCAGTTCTCTCTATGAAAATTAGAATAGTTTTGATGCTCAGGGTTTGCACATCAGGTGTGTTATATTATTTATTTTTTGAAGAAATGTTATTTTAGTCACGCTTATCTATTGTCAATGTACGTGTTCTGATTCATTTTCCTTAAAATTGATCAACATTTATGTTTATTCTAGGGAACAAAAGTGAGTTCAATACCTCTGATGCTAAATTTAGGCATATGTCTTGTGCTTGACTCCATGAGCAGTTGTGGAGATGACTCGGGCGCTGCTTCGCCAGTGGGATCCTCCAGGAGGGTGGAGCACCGAGTGGGAACAACAAGGTCGTATAACCAGGTTGAAAGTACCAACTTTGATCGACTAGAGGGGTTTGAATAGGAGACTACTAATTTTTATCTTGTTATTCAATTTTAGGATTTGCAAGAAGTAAAATTCTTTAGATATGCAACTAGATGAGCAATCCTATATGCTAGAGAACATACAATAAGGAATAGAACGGTAAAGGACAAGAGTAAAAGTAAGGAGCGAGTAAACTGTAAAGGAGACACGGAGATGTAATTCCCGTAGTTCACTTCCAAGGAAACTACATCTATGTTGGAGAGGTGTCGGGGCCACACAAGGTCATCTGAGCTCCACAAAGGCCTCACCTTCTTCTCGGTGAGCACCCCACAAAGGAGGCCTCACAATCCACTAACCGGTGACCTTGAAGGCACCAACCGAAACCTTTACAACAAGGTTGAGGGGGAAGCTCCACGACTCAACTGGAGGCCCTCAACGACACCACGGAGATTCACAATGTATGCCCTTAGCTCTGAGGATGTCCTACACCGTCTAGGGTTCCAAGAATCTAAGAGCAACAAGATTCACAAAGGATGGGTAGAGGAATCAAATCTTCTTTGGTGGAAGTGTAGATTTAGGTCAACTCTCTCACTCCTCAAAAGATTAGGAGGTTTGAGTGGGTAGGGAGAGAGATCTAGGGAGGTGAAGCACTGGTATTAATGGAGGAGAGAGAAATTGAAGAGGTAAGGTGGGAGGAAGAAGAAGGGCGCCTTAAATAGGCTCCCTTCGAAAGGAGCCATTTGGCTGTTCGTGACTCCGCCAGAACTTCCGCTCAGCATACCCCCAACGGCTCGCTGTCAGTGGACGCTCCAAAGTTTGACCGGAATTTCCGGTCAGCTTGACCAGAAATTCCGATGGAACTTCCGAAGAAAGTTTCGGACCAAGTTCCATCAAATACGATACTTCCATACAGAAGCATACAGTACGTGAGCGGATTTTGGAGCGGAAATTTCTGGGTCGCAAACCACCTGACCGAAATTTCCGGCGTCCAGGCGGAAGTACCGCTCAGGCACTCAGCGGGAGTAGCTAGGAAAGTTCTGGTTGTTGGATCCGGTCAGGCTTGACCAGGTCCGCGGACCGGAAATTCCGGTGCTACTTTCGGTGGAAGTTTTGTAAAATAGAACACTTCTATACATAAGTATCCAGTATGTGGGCGGAACTTCTGCCGGAAGTTGGGCGAGAAATAGAGCTGGACCAAGCTCCGCAGAGACCCCTGGGCGGAACTTTCGGCCCTTGACCGGAACTTCCGGTCAGGACAGAAACATCCCAAACGACTCCAAAGATCACTCTCTCGTTGAAGGATAGGATGGCTGTGGCAGTGCAAGTATGGTTTGTGCATGAAAAAGTGATTCCCCACAGCCTTCCGAGGTGGACCCCCTCTTGATTGTATGGCGACCTAAAACTATAAATAGAGATAAAGGCAAAAACAAAGACCGTCGTCTTCGCGAGACTCTAAGAGAGGCATCCACAAACTCCACAAGCTTCAACAAATGCGAATAACCTGAAACTCAAGCACACAATTAAATCATAAGTGGGATTATCATCATCACCAAAATACCAAGGGAAAACATAATCCTTTCACAGGTTGAGGCGTGAACTTCTTGTCTCAACCACTAACTTGGATTTGGAGTTCTTTGATTCTCCCTTTTGTTCAGGATCATCAACTTTTGGAATAAGCACAACGGTGGTATCATTCCATCTATTAGGTATAACACCAATATTCATGGCATGGAAGATCTCTAGAGTAATCTCCTCCCCACATACATTCTAGAATTTCTTATAGATAATAGCATGAATACCATCTAGTCAAATGGCTTTAAAATCCCCTATACTAAAAGTTGCTTTTCTTACCTCTTCGGTAGTAAAAGGATTCAACAATTTTTCACTCATTTCCATCGTCACTCTGGGCAAAATCTTTTCTAGCATGGTGCACATATGGTGGACAAAGGGAAAGGGAGCAAAAGAAACATTTTCATGAAGAATTGCACTTGATGCATTTGACAATATAGAATAACTTATACATATATGTTATATATCCATGATTTTATAAAAAAATAGAGCATGGTTCATCTTTGAGATTTAGAATGAGATACTATGATCAGTAATAGCTTATAACACTCTCATGATGTCCAGTAGACTCCCGAGGCTTGTATGTTAGCGGAAGATGCTCATTTAACTCATATTTTTCTGATTGGAAATGTTATTCTTAATTTTTTGGTGAATTCCAATGACAGCTACTCAAGTTAAATGTAATGCAATGCATTGTGTGGCTTTGTTTGGACTCTAAAAATCCATCCATATTTTTTCGAATGTTCTAGAGAGGGGAATGTGACTGTGAAGCGGGGTAGAAGAGGGGTAGAGGAGGGAGATAATCGTGTTCTCTTCTCGCTATGTGAGGGTAAAAAATGAGACTATTCATTCATGAAATAAAATAATGAAGGATATCTCTATATGTCCGTGACAACGCATGGATATTTAACTAGTTCATATAAAATGATCTCTTGATAATCCCATGTCTTCAAGTTCACAACCAGTCAATGCATCCATAAACGCTTGTATAGAGCTTTGAGGTCTCGTATTGCCACCTTATTTCTCACTTGAGAAAAAAATCATTGAAGTATGCTATGATAACCCATGTAAGATTTGAATAAGCCTTTAGCTCTTGCAATTTATACCATATTTAATATTTATCTTGCCAACGTGTCTTTCCATAAATACCCATCAATCTCCAAAATTTCTGAGGTTTTCTATAACTTTCACATCAATATATTTTAGCGCCCACAATATCCTTTTTTCAAAAAAGAATAACCCACCACTTCTACCATCACTTGCATTAACAATTTTATGTTCCATCTTTATCCTCATCCTCAAATAATCAGCTGGATAATCATCGAGATGTGTCTCTAATAAGAACAACACATCTGTGTTAAACTGCCTTTGGACATCAAAAAGCGCAAGAACTGACATGGCATTACCCAGGCCCTGATGATTCAAACTTAATATTTTCATTGCAACCAGACGGGAATCTCATAGGAACCCGCAGATCCTAGCGACATGGAGTTATATCCTTCAGTATTTGAACGCTTACTTCTTTCTTTCTCAACTATACCTTCAAGTTTTTCGAAAGTGGGAATACTTCCACATGTAATCATAGCAATAGGATCATCACCACCATTGTCCACTTCGACATCATCAGAATTTTGTATGGTCATTCGCAGGGCCCTTTTTGCACTTAGATCAAATACAACTGGACCAGTCATAGTTGTGTTTGTCGGTTTGATTAGGCTTATATGTTAGGGTTTAGCGCCAGAAAACAATATTTTTCTACGCAAACAACCCTAATGCTAGCATATATCTATTAGTAATGCAGTATCGGGAGGGGCTTCATTGTTCATACCTTTGAAGACCGAACGCGGTTAACGTTCTGCAAGAAACATGGGTGGTGTAGTTGTACCGACGCCTCCGAAGTCCCACGGCTTCGACAACTCCTAGTGCCACAAGTGCATTACCGCCCGAGGGAGTCACGCACGTATGATGCTTGACTGTGACTCCCGCTTCTCTCCGATCCAGGCGAGATTGCAGAAGTAGATATCATGGATCCCAAACCCCACAGCGCGACGACGCTCCGTGGTGAAGAAGTCCTCGTTCGCGCAACCCTAGCAATGGGGTTGCGGTCATGAGATAGATAAGAGAGAGAGGCAACTAGATCAATTCCCAAAGTTAGGAAAATTTATTTATTTTTCTGTGATTTAATTGCCTCATATGCCTCTTCTTATATAGGGGGAAGGGGACCCCAAGCCCTTTGGCTAGGCCATGTGGGACTAAACAAAGGGAGGAGAGAGGGGATGGGGTGGCCGCCGGCCAAGGCACCCATGGGCCCCGCATGGAAGCCCTAGGCCCATGTGGCCACGTCCTCTCTCTCTCTCTCTCTCTCTCTCTCTCTCTTTCCCTTGGGTCTTTTCCCTCATGGGCCTTTCCCGTGGGAATTTTCCCTAATAGGGAATTTTGACCATTTAATTCCTTTTATTTTATTAAATAAATATAAATCAATGATTAAATATATCTATTTACATATTATTCAATTCCTGTGGCTATGGAACTCCTTCCATCCCACTCCGGACATCCTCCGGACCTTTTCAAAACCCTTTCGGTTTCTCACTCTCTTTTCTTTAGTGATCCCGATGATACCAAAACAATCTCTGAGCTTCTTCAAACCCTTAAGCATGCTACCCAACGGTTCGGTAACACTCCAGACATGGTCGAGACCCCTCTCGGACCAATGATCATCAGCGGGACCTGGATGCCCATAATGACCACCTGTGTATTCCACGAAATTTGTTGTTGAACCATCAATGTTGTGTCATATTCCTTTTGTCTATACGATACTTGCATTGTCCGAGGTTTGATCAACAACATCACCAATTTGGGTTCAACCTCGTTACCGACAATTGCTACTTTACTATTTCTCATTAAGTGATATCCCTGTGACCTAGTCACACGTTGCGTAGTTTATGGATATAACTTATCCGAGTGGGCCCAGAGTATCTTCTGTCGCGCAGGTGGACAAATCCAGCTCTTGACGCATACGCATCAACCCGTCCCTTTGAATACTCAATCATATCTTTATGATCACTGTCTAATCGAGTGACGTTTGATGCTTTCAAGACATTGTCGGGTGATAGCGATTAAATATGGTCTCACGGTCTGAGGAACAAGTCACTACGTTTCCTAATTATCGCAACTTGAACTCTATGACATGATCGCGTTAATGATCCTTAGATAGGGTATGTTCACCAACTCATTCTCCCAATAAGATGACTCTATTTTCCATTGGCGTGGAATACCACATGATCAAGAAACCTTGATCAGTTGTTGACCAATGAACGGGTGACTAGAGATTCACTAGGAACCCCTGGTTGTTTACATATCACATGTGTATTGACGTTTCCTTTCAATACAGTTATAACATGATATAAAACCTAATCATAAACTTCATGGAATATGATAATAATCCATATTATTAATTGTCTATAGGGCATATTTCCAACATTATAGCCATATCCTTAAGATCTTCCTCGGTGTCAGTATTATTCATGACCATATGTGCATTATAACACCCTGATACGGATTATTTGCCTGGTCTTTCACGATACACCGCCTGATCCAATGGATCTAATAGATCTCCCAATCACATGAGTGGAACACGTAACCTAGAGATTGGGGAAAGCAAATTTTGCAAGCAAATCGACGACGAATGACGAACCTCATGCTAGGATAGACACACCAAAGCTCGACAACCCTCGATAATTCGAGGAACTTCGCGCACACACGATTACTCTTGAAAATTCAAGAACTCTTTTCTCTTTATTCATAGATAATTGGACGAAAGTCAGAGACACCATAACACACGCTGATCCCAGAGGAACGATGATAATATGAACTTCAAGTTCTACATTATTCTGAATAAACTCAAAGCTAACCTAAACCCAGACCATCCAGGTCCTTATATGAGGGATGGGCGGTTAGACTGGGCCTAGTCAGTTTGGACAGTCCCAAACCGAACAAACAAATAAAAAACCCTAATTGGACTCAAACTAATACAATCGAACCAGAAGGTTTTGGATCAGGCACACCGGATACTCCGGTGTACATAGGCCGGACACTCCGGTCAGGCCGGATACTTCGGGGCTCATAGGTCGGATACTTCGGCCTAGGTCCTCATCATACTCCCCTCTTCAAAAGGCGTTGTACCCAACGCTAGAGGGTCGTCTCGAGATTGTGGCGTCAGGTCAACAACATCGCCACTCTCCGTCTTCAAGCCTCTCTGATCTTCCACACCTCATCCTCCCGCTCGACTAGCTGTCTTCAAGTCTTGATCGCCATCCACGCCTCATCCTCCCTCTCGCCTTTTTTGACCTGATACTGCCTTTGTCGCTCTTTGGTCTTCGACACCATCAACCTGACTGACACAGAAGCATCCTCCAACTATGTCAACACCCAAATTTTTCAATCCTAGATGCCTGTTATGCCATACATCGCAATCCCAGGATTACCATTTTTGCGAGACATAACAGAATTGGATACCATAGTACATCATCCGTTACAGCGATACATAAGTTCTTACACAAATAGGGATCTCATGATCCAGTTCTTAATACACTTCAAGCAGCGGAATACGTAATAATAACGGTAGCGTAGGCGAAGCTCCATCTTCAGGGTCACAGGCAATGCTGACGATGGGAGATGATCCTAGTTGTCATAACCTTCCTGGGGTCCATCTTCCAGGTACTCCTCTTCATAGTCTGGCCATGGGAATAGCCAGGGACAAAGCCATGAGTACTCTTTAAGTACTCGCAAACTAATACTAACAGGTAAGGGGTTTTTGGATAATAGGACACTAGGCTCTAGGGTTGTTTTGCAAAAAGCCAGGTTTATCTCTACTCAGTTCTAAAGCTAGTCACAATTTAATAACTCCTAAGTGGGATCTTGTAATTCAGGTCACAACTCTGTTGTGGTCAAGTCAAAGTCTCAATTCGTTTCACAAGTCATTTTGAAAAGTCTGATGGGGGAACAGTATGGCCACTCCAACTGTCCATAACCGCGGACGCGGCTATTCGAATAGTTTGACACTTTGCAGAGATTGTACACTTTCACCACAACATTCGATACATCCGTCAGGAACAAATCCTGAATTCACATACTCAGTATGCGGATAATCAATCCTAACCTTTCGATTACACGCCCTAGTATAAGCACCTCTCCTGTGAGTTTGGCCTCCCAACCATGACCATTGTCATCTTGGGTACTGCACAGGTGGACAATCTTCACAAGGTAGCCTCAGCTCAGACCTTGGCCGTGAGGGAACTAATACTAAGGAATATAAGTTTCCAGTCAAGCCCTACCCAATCTTCGGGTATTGTGGTTGTACAATAAAATTGGAATGGTATCGCATCCAGACAACCATCAGTTTTATAAAGGGCTAAGGCTCATGCCTCAACATTTTCATCACCAAAATCATCAAGTGTTTGGAAACACATGTCCAAAACGGTTCAATAGAATGATCCATCATTTCAAGGTTTTCATAACCATTTTTCCACCAAGTATTCCCATCTAAAGTTGATCAAGTTTTATGCTTAGCACTAGCATCTACAGGTGGGGGTAAGCACTGATGAGGGGTGGTAAACTAGTGGGGTTTTAACTAAGTTCAAACTCATGCCTTAGGACGATATCAAGGTTATCTAGCTTAGGCCAAATTTTATGCTCTTTATGCAACCTTCAGCACAACTGTCTAGTATCTACCAAACTCTTAGGTAGACTCTAAGTAAGCTTTGATAAAGAAATAAAGTAAGAAGCTTGCACATAAAACTTGGATTTGGTTTATCAAGTGGGTATGATGACATATGCTTAAGGCATATAGTAGTCATATCACAAGTATGGGTTTGTGGCATCAGTAGGGTATCTTGCATCAATATCAGTATAAGCTTGCATAGTTACTAGCTTGCATCAGTGTCAATATAAGCTTGCCTTGTGCAGAGCAGTGGTTGAAGTTCTCCTCGGCTTCCTCTTCGTAGTATCCTCCTTCCTCCTCGTATCCTTGGTCGGTACTAGCGTCTATGAATAAATACGAGGTACATAATCACCAAACAATACTTAACTACTTGCAATCATCACACACAAGGGTCCTATAGATGATCTAGCATCATCTCTAACATTACAAGGTTAAGGCTTGGTTTAATTCTTTTTATTTTTAGAAAAGTAATTTCTACTCATTGAAAAATTACTTAAGATTTAATATTCTCCAAACTAAACATGGGATCATGTTGACACATGTCATCACCACATATTGTAGTCCATGGGAATGTGATTTAAAGTGGTGTCACAATTTAATAAGGTTTTATCCTTTTATTTTAATTAATTAAAGTGGCTAGAAATGCTTATGAAGCATTCTTTTATTACTTGAACAATATTTCTGCAAGTAAACTTATTTATTTTTATATATTCTGAAAGGTATGGTTAAATGTGATTTTTGAGAGTTGGAATCAACTCAAAAGCTATTATGGTTTAAATTTGAAAAATGTTTGAATGCAGAAAAGCTTCTGCCTTGTTATTTTTACCAGGGGTGATCTATAGATCCAAATGACTTGAATCCAACGGGCTTGGATTCAGCATTCACAGACCTTTCTAACAAAATTGGTTTCAATCAAATTGGTGCACTGAATCGATCTGGGTTGATTTTTGAAGTTGAGTACAGAAGTGTGTTTGAATTGAAATAGAAAAAGATTTAATTTGAATAACTGGGCTGCGCGGGAAATTCTAACGGGCCGGCCTGCTAAGCGCAGTGCTCCCGCGGGCTGCTTAAGTGGGTGTCCCCACTCGTCAGTGACACGGGGCTGGGCGAAGCGGTATGGGGCAACGTGGATCGTTCGATCTAGTTCTAATCTAACGGCTGAGAGTCATCGTCGACGCGAGACAACTTCGGCAAGAACGAAACCTAGTGCGGCCAGTGAGGGTCGCTGGGGGCTCACCGGGGTACTGGCGAGGGTCGGCGAGGCGGGCGAACGACGAAGTCGACGACGACGAACTTAGGGGTGGTCGCGACAGCTCCTGGGGCGGCTCCAATCGCTGGCTCCTTTCTTCTCCGGCAGCGGCAGGCTCCAGTGAAATTCCGGCGAGGTGGTGCTCGCCTTGCTCTGAGAATGGTGTGGCACGATCGGTGAGGAGAGGGGAGTGAGATGGTGTGAAGAAATCGAGCGGGGGTGGCCTCTATTTATAGTCGAGCGAGGGGACCGTCGGGGCGCACGGTGAGCTCGTCGGGGGCGACGTTACAGGCGGCTATTGGAATGGGCAAGGGTAGGGGCGGTGCTGTGTCTCCTGGCGATGCTCAACGACATGGTCGCGAGGCATGGGGCGGTGTGGTTTGGTCTGGAACGGCTGGTGCTCTGCGCGGCAGAGGCGGCGTCTTCGACGGCGGGCGGTGGCTGTGCGGCACGGGGCGGAAAATGGGGATGTCTGGCGGTCTCCTGGGTTTATGGCGATCGTGTATGCACGCGGCGAGGGCGGCGCGCGGTCTGTGGATGCTGGTCGAGGGTGTCGCTCTGGCGCACGCTCGGCATGGTCTGGGCGCGGCTTGTGCGCGTGGTCCAGGGCTTGGCAATGCTTGCGGCTGGGACAGTGAGTGGCGGTGGACGGTGGGCTGCCTCCTAGACAAGGTTGGCACAGCTAGTTCTTCCTCTAGCTTGCTGTCCACAATGGGGTGACATTGGGATGCTCAGTTGTTCACCATTAATGGCAATGGCAAGCTCACAGGGGTGCTAGTGTTGGGCTAATCTTTCTAGATGATCTACTGAGCTGTGTGTGAGCTAACTAGGGAACAAGTTAGGCAAGAATCACTGCACACTATAGTGTTTGATGTTTTGTTTGATTTGTGTCTGCAACCTGTTTGATGAAATGGCCGCATGAAATCAAGTTTTGAATTTTGAAATGATTTTTGGTGGGCTTGCTAGGTTGGTGCTGGTTAGTCTGCAGATGCTTGGGTTTTGAAAGTTGAGCTTGTTTGAGTGGGTTTTGAAAAAGTGGGATCTTCCGATATGAAGAAGATTCAATTTTGAATTGTCATTTAAACTATGCATTTGAAAGTTTCTGGGTGATCACAAAGTGGGCTTTGATACTCTATTATGAGTACATTCAAGGGGTGCAAAGATTCAGAAAAGTTTCTGTTAGGTTCTGAAAGTTTGAGACAACCAAAGTAGGCATGGGAGTTAAATTGGCCAAAATGACCATTCACTTAATATATTTGTTTTGATTTACTTGTCTTTAAGGAAAGTGTGGGAAATGTTTTAGATGATGTTCATTTCACCTAAGAAACATTTTACAAGCAATGGATCACACAAACAAGGTGGTTTTAAAGAAATTCAAAATCCATGCATACACATATACATGCATTCATGAGTTTATTTAGAAAAGTTTTTGTTAACCCTAATCTTGATGATTAGTGTTTGATGGTCTAAGTTTGGTATTTTTGGGATGTTACAAACTACAACTGGCGGCATACCATGCATATCATCAACAACAGACAAAACAAATTCATGTACACGATGGATCCAAATAATCTGAATACACCTGAGTATGCACTCAATTGAAACAAGTGTCCGTATACTATTTGACATTATCTGTAGATTGTTTCACGAACTGGTAGAAAAAATGGTGCGAATCCTCTCCCATAGCTTGGTATGTTGGAACCAATCGGTGCTGACCCAACTTAGGCCCACCGCATACTCCGATCGAGATGCCAGAGATTCCGGCCCACCGGATACTTCGGTTGGTAGACACCGGAGATTTTGGCCTGGGACAGTCGGATCAGAACAATCATTATTTTTCCGATCGTGTTTTTCCACCAGGACTCTCCACGCGTCGTCACAGAAAACAATCTGAGACGAATGCCTTCTTCTCCCTTGATAAGTCTCCATGATCCAAGATGATACGGATCGTTTGCTTGTTTTCACGATGCACCTCCTGATCCAATGGATCTGATAGATCTTCCAATCACACGAGTGGAACACGTAACCTATAGATTGGGGAACACCAATCTTGCGAGCAACTCGACGACGAACGATGAACCTCACGCCGGGATAGACACGCCAAAGCTCGACAACCCAATTCGAGGACCTTCGCATACACATGATTACTCTTAACAATTTAAGAACTCTCTTGTCTTTATACATGTATAACTGGACGAACGTCCGAGATGCCGTCACACACGCCGATGCTAGAGGGACGGTGATAATATGAACTTCAGGTTCTACATTATTCTGAATAAACTCAAAGCTAACCTAAACCCTAGACCGGACAACTCCTTATATGAGGGCTAGGGTGGTCAAACTCGACCTGTTTGGTTTGGACAGACCCAAACCAAACACACAAATAAAAGCCCTAGTTGGGCTCAAGCTGGTACAACCGAACCAGAAGGTTTCCGATCGGGCACACTGAATACTCCGGTGTACATAGGTCGGACACTCCGGTCAGGCCAAACACTCCGGGGCTCATACGCCAGATACTCCGGTCTAGGTCCTCATCATCCTCTCCCCCATCTAAAGGCGTTGTCCCAATCCAGTACGATGATAGGGCCGGACCTCAATGGTCCTTTATGTCTGAAGCGGATGTGGGCGTGGTCAACCGAATCTGAGCCGTGTGCACTGCCAGGCGTCGGAACGCTAATCGGAGCACATAGAGTGGGCGGTGGCAAAGCTGTCATCGCGCGTGTGTGTATCTCTCCCCTGGAAGAGGCGCATGGGGTAGCGAGGCAAATCGTGTTTCATCAAATGTGACATGTCTTGAGATGCATTTTTTCTGCGTGCGGGGATCATAACAGCAGTACCCCTTGTGCTGATCACTATAGCCAACGAAAATCAATGACTTTTCTCTCAAAGGATTGACTTTGGCCACACCGTCTTGATCAAAGAGCTCGGGTTACACAAATCTCCCTTCTTTGTGTACTGGAACTTCCTTAGAATAACTTACCGCTCTATAAAAAAAAGCAAGAGAATAGCTCCATAACAAACAAAATAGTGAACTGCCATGAATTACACACACGCTAGTAGTGGCTCGGCTAGAGGACTACAGCAGCCGAAGCCGTGATTTGTATGGTATGTCTTGCCCTCAATGTCCGGTTGGTTGGTAAGTCACTAAATCCCTATCTCCCGGTGGTCGATCGATGCGCACTGAAGGAGATCTTGTCCATAATGAAAACGCGTATGTTAAGTCGGTCAATCGATTAAACTATTTCTGTATAGGGGCCGTATTAGCAAGCGTGACGTGCCGGACTGACCCAGCACGTCTGTCTTTCTTTCCTGGCAAGAGAAGATGCACAAAGTGGTTTCAGTAGCACTACCGAGTTCGCATCAGCGATTTTCTCACCAATGGAATCAATGGGTTTTGTCAATGAATTAATCTACCGGCATCGGAGGGAGAAGCGGAGTCGGGAGCTGGAGGAAATAACACTTTTTGATGGACGGGAGAGGGAGAGGCTGTTGTTTCATTTCATTCGTTGACCCGGAAGGTCGTACAGCTCCATAATCAGAAGCGCAGGAAGCACTGACGAAGGATAAGCCTAGAGCGGGAACAAAGCAGAGGCGGGGGCTATGACTAAAGCCCCCATGGATTGATATTAGTTGAACCAATGCCAGTTGACCGTGTGAAAGAAATAGATCCAATTGACGGTCACAGAACCACTACGGGATAGTCCGTGAGACAAGATCGGGATCCAGATTCATATCCCTCAACCACTAGTGGAAGACCTTTCAAAGGAAAAGGTTGGTTGGGAGCGGGAGGAAGTCAATTACAGAAAGAGTAGAGACGGATATGGGGACTGTAGCTCCGACCATGTCAACTATGATGCTCTCGCAGCTGCCAGTCCTTTCACCAGTGAATGCTGTCATGGGCTACCTACTTCCCGAACCTCCATGTCTAGGTCCTGCCGACCTAGACTGCAAATGATTTACCATCCATCCCACTCATATAGGTACGTTATCGGATTTTTCGGATCGGGAAATGGATCGAACCGCGCGAAATGGTCACCTCGGAATACAGGGCGCAACGGAACCAAGGTTCTTTGTTGGCGTGTTGCGTAACAAGGGCAAGAGGGGGTGGAAGCGTTCGCCGACTTTGATAGGCAACGCATTGCAAGCAAATAGAGCAGAGAGCTGACCCTTTGTTTCTATTAGAGTCGCGAGCTTGTTGTAGTCGGTCCTAAAGGGAAAACCTTGCTGCTTACTCGCTATATCCCCGCGTCCTTACACGGCTCGTTTTCTTCGAGCCTCCCCCCGTTTGGAGTATAGCCAAGTGGTAAGGCATCGGTTTTTGGTACCGGCATGCAAAGGTTCGAATCCTTTTACTCCAGAGCATACTTATTCTATAAAATAGAAAAAGAAAAAGTCCCTAATAAATAAATGAAAGTAGATTTACATTCTTTTTGTATTTCTAGGGGGAATGTTGAGGCAAACTTACGATGCTGACAAGCTGGTTAGGTGCCGAGTTGGATTAGACATCGCAGGTTTCAGTTTCAGAATTGGGAAGAGGTTAAGAACCTAGTGGAATCCACTGCGAGGGGAAGTGCTGAAGTGAAGAAAAGCCCCCATTTTGGAGAGGATTGCATAATTGGAGAGACTGCTAGAATTGGAGCAAAACCGTGATCTGGTAGGCGACTGGTACAAGTGCTAGACTGGAGCTAGACAAGAAGCGTTGAGCAGGAACTTGAGAAATTCAAGAAACCTTAGAAGAAACTGGATATGTGGCAACAAGAAGGGCTTAGCAAGAATCTTGAAACAGGTATGATACCGGCACATATCAGCCTGATGTGATGTACCTTAATTCATTCATGTTCTGTGGAGTCTTTCGTTTTTTTCATATTCTGATTTAGTCTCAGTTTAATTAGGAAGCAAATGCGGTTTCAAGATGAACTCAACCTCGAAAAGGAATTCAATTAGCTGTGCAGTTAGCCCTTTTCTCTTTCATAATTGGTTGAAATGGATATTGCCTGTCACTTGAAAATAAGGTTGTTTCATTTAGAATTCAGCAAGTTTCTTAGAAAATTGTTGTTAAACAGGTTGACGTTCCACTGGGAATGGAATAACAAAGGCTTTTGGCAGTTTGTGGATCGAGATGTGATTCGCTTTTTGAGTAATAGTTTCTTTCATTTGGTGTGCTCTTCCTGGAACCGGTAATAGGCTCAATTTGGTGCATTCTACTTTGCTGTTATGGTATTTACAATCCTGGAATTGTTTGAACCTGACTCTCATTAATGGTCACTATATTTGCTCCCAAATTGATTTTGATTGTCTTTCTGGTATTTGGATTCTATTTATTTCAACCACCAACACTCATATTCTTAGCTCTTTTTTCTTCTTGGGATTTGGCTGGAAATACTGTAACAACACACACTCATACACACAGAGTCACATAGAGGCCAGGACTAATCTGTCTTCATGGTCTGGAGGGTATTTTGGATATCGTGGAGGTAACTGACGATGAATTCGTCTCTTGCTGAACACGGAGTTTCCGAAGCTACAAGAGTGCTTGGTTAAACGGTGCCATTAAGTTTCAACTGTCTTTAAACTTACTACTTCAAGTGCAATTATCAACTCCTTGCAAAATGGTTGGCTTTCTCATCTACAAAAGGCAACTCTGGTATTCAAGGAAACAGATAATTAGGTTCCACTCACTACGTCAACTAAAGCAACTGCATCTGGAGCACTTACCAGGGAAAATCGAATAAATAATGACGTAGTACGAGGGGATTTTTTTCTCACTATTGCCATCCTGTGTTCAGTTCCAATTTCGTAGTAGGAGACAGACTCAAAGTCAATAGATTCCTTTTTCTATAGAAATAGGTCAAGTGCTTAAAAAAAAGGTGACCCGAATGATTTCAATGAATTGCTATTTGGTCAGATTGGAACAATTGGATTCGAAAGGAAAGAAAGACTGTGAACGAAGAGGGCCGCCCATGATCGATTGGATTCGGCAAATAAAGTAGAGGGCCCGCCCGTGTCACCACCAGTCCACCGAACCAGCTGTAGATCGCTAACTCTCTTGTCGACGCCCTGAACTTATGTGCGAGTTAATAATGAATTGTTCCCGAGTAGAGAGGGCAGGATAAGGATTCAGTAAGAAGGATAGTCTACTTATGGAAATGCCATCCTCTCTTTCCTCAGTAACGGAGCCCCGACTTTTTATTCCAGTTCAATTCTGACTGGTGCAGGAGTCCAAAGTGCATCTTCCAACTCCCTAACTGCGTCTTCCATGAAGTTCGGGAGACCCCTCACGTGCCGCTGCCCGTGAGACTCGCCTTTGTACACTTTGCGCACCGCTTCGACTAGACCCCGCTACTACCTCCTATCCAAATACCTGCGATCTAGCTCATTCTTTTTTAAGCCCTGCAAGCCTAATAGAACCTTGTTTCCTGGGCCAAGTCAGCCTATAAGTAATCCAGGCTGAAGACAATTTGTTTGTTAGTTTTTCAATCTTCTTCCTTCTATGCTTAGAGTAAGTGGAAATGACCTCCTTGATCAGCAAGTAAGCGAGCGGTAGTTCAGTCTCCGACAAGTGAGGCCGAATAGCCCCTGGTGTCCTTTTCCTTCTAAACTAGCTGCTCTCGCTTGACTCTTCTAGTGAGCAAGCAAACTGGTCGGGGAACTAAAAAAGAATCGGAATGGGAATAGCACTCACTCGTTGAAGGTAAGCCAGAAACAGGGGCTGTCCTCTCCCTTACTTAAGTCCTAGTCCATCTTTTCGTGCCCCAAAGGGGAAGTCAAGCAATAATGAGGGAACTTGACCCACACCTGACGAAAGAGTTTGGTAGCTCGAAGGAAGCAGAAGCAAAACCTGCTTTCTTTCTGTCCCAACCTCCAAGGGTTCCTCCCTGTATGACATAGTCCATTGGATTGGGGCAATGGTACGCACCTATGTTTGGTGTCCCTTCCTCGTCAGATCCTGGTCCCAAAGGGCAATACATTGAGTCGGAAAGACGGGCTTTCGTAAATTCCATTCTGTAGCCGAACTAGCCCCTGGATCAGCTCTCATAGTGGGGGAATCAGAGTCAAGTTAGGCGCAAAAGAGGGGGTTGACATCATTCGTCGTGATTGGATCAATCATACTCCCCCACAGGAAATGCCAAGGGGCGCCCTTTCTCATTATCATCTACCGCCCATTTCTTCATCATCTGCTGCTGCCTTAAGTGCGTAAAGTAGGCTCAGCTTCTTAGGTTTCTAAATATCTTGTAGTAGCCGAAGGCTAATTGTTAGATTGAATTGAATCTTATATAACCTACGTAGCTAAAGAGAAAATAATAATAGTCTAAGTGGACCTCTCAAAGGTATAAATAAGTAGACATTAGTCTTACTAGTTCGGTCTTTTTCTTTTTTTGTTATGATGCCCACATTTCATACTTCTCAATTCTTATTTATTCAAGGGTTCGTATGTACTGAGTGACTCTAGGTCTATTCAGATGCAGCTTCAAGAGAGCTTTATTCGGCCTTTTTTGTATGACCGTCTTCCCTTCCTGTCTATCTCCTTCGGTCAGGTAGTTCTGCTTCCGATGCCGGAGGAGCAGGGTGGGATAGAAGGGTAGTTTCTGAGTTCGAGATGTCTGAGCTTGGAGGTTCCGCTTCTCTAATGTGATAATAAAGCAACAAGCAACGCCGCTCCCGTGCGCTCATCCCTTGCTTGTTCTTGAGCGCTAGTCATTCATCCCGCCGCTGGGTTCTTGATTCTCTTTATGATGATGTAAGGGTCGGCAACAATGAATAAGGAATCGATCGGAAGTTCGCGCCAATCGATCTTCTGTAGGAGTAGGAGGTAGCGCGAATCCCCTCTTTCTTCGTTTAGAAGAGTGCTGGACCTCCACAACGTCAAACCATAGAACACAGCTCCTTTCGGTCGAACCCTAAGAAAGGCGACTTTACCTTTTTCGTAGATAGTCTGAGTTCGAGCTACTGTAGTCTCCCCCGTTGACCTTCTTTTTTAGATAGAATCCTCAATGAGTGGAAAGGACTCCCATCCCAGACTTGCTCCACAGTACGAGCCCCATACAGAGCCGCGCCCTTGTGATATGATAAGAAGAAAAGGGGCCAGGCCGCCCTCTTTTCTTTTCCGCACCAAGCCTTCTTGTAAAATCGGGTGTATAGCTCAGTTGGTAGAGCATTGGGCTTTTAACCTAATGGTCGCAGGTTCAAGTCCTGCTATACCCAAAACAAAAAAAAACCACTCTTGTATTCGTAAGGATGCATAGTAGCCTTCAAAGAGCACTCTTTGGCCTTGAGACTCGCCCCTTTCTCATCAACATCTCGACTTCGCTCGTTGTTTGAGGTAAGTATAAAGGAGATCAGACTGGCTCGGTCATTGATAGGCCGGCCTTCTCCTTATTCATTGGATAGGGCGCGGGGGAAAGTCAAGTCAAGCACTAGTTAGTTGGGGTGGGACGCACCAAAGCAGCGTTCGTTGCACTAGCGCCTTATCTTTTGAAGCTAAACAGAGGCTCGAAAGACGGAGTACGTCCGAAGTCGTTGGCTGCCTTTTTGTAGTGCGCAAGTCAGAGTGAACTTCTTCTTCTGTTCTGCGAATCTACTAACGAGAACTGCCGTACAGTCCTATCTTTTCTTAAGAAAGATCGTAGATGAACGTTTCGTTACCTAAGTAGTTGAGCAATTCATTCCAAGGTAAACAAAGAGGTATTTCCTTTTCTCGTTCAGTCCTTCTTTCCTTCCATCCCAGTAGGCCTATTCATGCTTTTTTGCTATCCATCTTGATCAAATAGAAGAAGGGGAAATTCTTTCTTGGGAAGAGAATCAAAAAGTTCAAAAAAGAGAAAACCACTTTCTTATTGTCAAGTAGTAAACCATAGTTCTCATCCTAGGAAACCATATCGATCATCGGTTCAGAGCTCCCAACTACGAAGCTCTTTTCTAGAGCGAGTCAACAATTCGTGGATCCATGGTTTGGATGAAGCTATGTACCCGGGTAGAGATGATTTGTCTCAAAGATGTTCCGCTCATCCAAGAATCTGAAACTTCATCTACATAAACTCATAAATAGCCCTTTCCTTTCTTTTCTTGACTTAAAAAGGTAATCAATCCTTTCTCTTCATCTTTTTTCAAGTCTTCCTCTTCCTGATTGACTCAATCAGGGATAGAAATTCGGATCAACTATGAGGAGTAGGGCTGCTGGGCAAGTGAATGAACTCTGTCCTAGGCATTTCCAATAAGTTCAGTGAAGTGAGGGCGAAGCCTTTTTTTTAGAGGGAAAATACACTCCAAATGATATTCCATAATGGAAGGAATGAGTTGCAGATTTACTGGAAGAAAAAAATACGATACTTTTCTAGTCGTAGGTAGGGCTACCTATCTAGTTTCGTGCTTCGGGCGTACCAGATTCAATAGGCTAGGTTATAGCTGACAGATTTCTTTAAGAACTAGCCGCCTATAAGCCTCGCTAGTAGTATTCCTGCCCAGTGCCGGAGTAGTGACTCACAAGGTAAGTTCTCCTCGATGCATTTCCAACACTCTCTTTTTCTACGTACACTTTGGATTCCTCAGTAGGTAGGGACAACGTTCGAGATCTCATCCGACCATCTATTTCTCACTGATTGGGAGATTGGATTGGAATCCGAGGAGAACTGATTGGATGTCATGGAACGAATGGGGCACTACGTTGGTTACCCACTGCTAGCCTAGCGGAGATTTCTCTATTTGTTGAAAGTGGAAAGGAGTCATATTTGAATCGGAAAGTTGGGCTCGTTCACTCACACCTTTCTTTGATTATCGATGACTTGGCTTCTTGCTCAAGTAAGCACCCGGCATACCAATTCATTATCCTTGGGGCTCGCTCCTTCCTATCTACGTTATTCTTTCTTTGTTACTCTCGTAATGACGTTCCGAAAGAAATCAAGGTTCCCAGGTCACAGCTCTGATTCTTCTTCCCTTATAGAACCTTCCCGCAAGAAATCAGTGGAAGTGGGTCCACCCCTACAACTCATCAAATCTGCCTTCTTTTCTGTTCTGCGCTGTACATATTCTCAAGTTATGAGAAAGAATGGATTTGAATGCCATTTTGCATTTCAAAAAAGAAACGAATGAAGAATATTTTCACCTATTATCTTATAAGCAATCAAAGCATTTGAACTGCTCAATGAACAATAAAGAAAGAGCTAAGGTCAAAAAGTATATGTGTTACTAATAGTAAACCAATTGGATTTGGAGTTTGCTTTCAGCTGAACATGTTATAACTACAAATGAGGTGAGGCTTGATTAGGTGGCTTTGCAAGAACTAGGGAGGAACACAAGTTATGTACTTTAGGCTAAACATATGAATTTGGAAGATCCACTTTTCCAATTGGACATAAACAAAAGCAACCAATAATATATATATATACTTCCATAATATTTTCTCTATGGTGAAGTAATTTCATCGATAACCACTAAACGATTAAGTAGCGATGTATGCAAAGCTAGACAACGAACATTTCATAATACACTCGTTCTGCATATCTTTAGGATAAAAGAAAAAACAGCGAAAAAAGAAGTTTTCCGAAATCAAAAGATCCATAAATCGATTTTGTATGGTTCTTATTTCGTTGAAAACGTTTCCATGAGACTTTCTTTCATTGAAGAAGTCCATGACTTGTTCTAGGTGATATGAGGTTGAACAGGCTTTCGAAAAAAATGCAAAGAAGGGTACATGAGGGTGGAATCAAAAAAAGATTACCCCTTCTTTCTTCCTGAGAATTACCGATAAATATTCATTCTTTATACGTTAGGTTGGGTTTCAGATGTATATCATTTATTATATGAAACCAAAAAGAAGAAATGACAAGAAAGTTGTATATAGATGGAGGAAAAAATTACGATGTGGAAAACAAGGCAGGGGTTTTGTACAATGATACTGTACAACAATTTGGAAAAGGGATGTATAGCAGCTTGGTAGCGCGTTTGTTTTGGGTACAAAATGTCACGGGTTCCAATCCTGTCATCCCTACCTATTACTTCTCCTATGGGCAGTAACGAGGGATCAATTGAGATCGATTCAAATGAAATTCAGAGTTTCATTTTGCTATATGCATGCGGTACAAAAATCATCCTTTTCTTTACAGCTTTATCTCCCGTCGTAAGAAAGCGCTCTTAGTTCAGTTCGGTAGAACGTGTGTCTCCAAAACCCAATGTCGTAGGTTCAAATCCTACAGAGCGTGATTCTGTTCTTGTTATGTCGAATCATAAAAAAGAACTTAACAAAGTGGAATGTCCACTACTGTTCTTAACCCAAATCAAAGAAAACAACAGAAATACTCGAGAGACCACTGACCAATCTCCGTCCATTTTCCCTTGCCTTTCCTTTACGGGTATGCCTGTTTTAGGGGACCTTATAGTAATATAGACCAACTAGAAGAGGAGAGGAATCCTTCATGAATCGCCTTGCTTAAAGAGGTTTATTAAAAACCGCCCGTGGAACTCTTGTTTTGAGGAAGCAATGAACATTGTATTTTTCCATTCTCAATAAATGAGGAAGGAGGGGTGAGGTCCTCACTTGCGAGTGAGGCAAGACTTTCTTTTATAATACATCCTACCCGGTTGACGATTGCGTTCTATTCCAATTATTCACTTGTTTTTCTTGTCACTGTGGCGAGACCAGATGAGAGAGAGAACGATTTTCCATTTCCAAACAGACCCCGAGCCGAGGTTGGAACAATTCTGGATTTTCTTGTTGGTTCCTTCTTTATTATTTATTCAAAGTGAGTCTCTTCCATTCGGTTCATTAGCTTTAGGAAAAATAGAAGCTGCGGAAATGCTCGCTTCTAAAAGGCTTAAAGGCTCTGATCAAGGCAATGAACATTTTGCACTTGGAAACTAATAAGAAAGGAATTCAAATCATAGTTCAATACAGACTTTTTCTCTTTTCAGAAGGGTGAAACTTTCCTTCCAATACTTGTGCGCTCTACCCATCTCTACTGAACAAACCCACTACACATCGCTGGCAAAACCTACATCGAGTGGCAGGGTATGTGTGTAGGCCTTTTCAAGGACATTCGAAACAACATGTCGATAAATTACTATAGAAAGTGGGGCTAGATCGAGAGTTCTGACCTGGTGATCTTCAAACTCTTTTTTTTCTAGCGAAATTCTGAGCGATGATCTCCTACAAGCGAGTATAGTAAGGTTGACTTCAATTGAGACAGAAATGTCACTGGTTTATACTTAGCGTGACAATTAACACAACTTTATTATTACCTAATAGATTAGATAAGGGAAGAAGGCAGGCCAAAGCTTATAGATTCGGAGATCGTACTTCTAACGCTTTGTCTGAGTCAGTCCTACGACCCCTTCCGGCTGAGACACGAATCTTAATCTGAGTCGCAGAATGAAGGGCTCTTCAGAAGGCGCCACCCAAGTCTCCTTTGATACTTCGGAGTCAGGAATTCGTTTTCCAAGGAAGGCGGATTTTCTTCGTTCCGCAGCACGAACAGGGTGTACAGAAGATTGATGTGCCATCTTTCTAACCACCTTCATTTGTTGTATGATCAGTAGGGAAGGGAGCCTTTGATAAAGGGACCCCCAACCAAGAAATCTACTGTCTCAGAGCGATAGTCAAGCTCGTATCGCGGAACTAGAACATTTCTTTGATTGATAGGTCAGATAGGAAGCAGGCAAGCAAACCAAGTTATAGGTTTGGAAGTTAGAACTTGGAAAGGTTGTCCTGTGACTACCTTTAAAGTCTTTGGGTAGGACATCAAGCTAAGGTCTTATGATGAGCCACGCGCATATGAGGTTTACTGCAGCCCTAAAGCTCTGTCCCCTATCCTACCACTAGATCTCCTATGCCGGAACATGAACAGAGAAAGCTGTGAGTGTAGTCTTAGGAACGAACCCGGGGTTGCTCTCGCAAAAAGATTGTACTAAAGAAAGCTAGAAAGCTCAATTCCAAGCTTTTTTCCTCTGGTCCACGGGTCGGTGAACGAATGGGTTTTGGGAAATAGAGAACATGGACTCGATTGAACAAAGGTGGCACCGGAATGTATAGCCCACTTGTTTCGGGCAAGAATGAATGGGACTGATCGACTCGAGTTACCGAGCGACCTCCACTCTTTGACTCGAGCTTTCGCTTCTGCTTTTCTCTTGTTTTGATTTATTAGCTTTTTAGGGAATTCTGTGCTGGAGAAATACAACTATGTCTACGAGTGCCGCGAATGAACCTTCGGTTCTTCCCAAGAACAAGGAGACACGAACTAAATAACTCGTATCAGGCTACGGGAATAGTGAACGGGAAGAAGGAACTAGTGAGGCTTTCGTTGGTCAAACAATATGCCCTCCTCACTTGAGGAGAGTGAAGGTCATGACTTATTGAAGCAGAACGTCAATTGGCCAAGAGAAGGGGAACTCCTTTCGTCGGTAACTATTGAATTGCCTATCTAACAGTGGAGCGAAGCGGAACGGGAAACTCGTGTCGTCGGTTATCCAATTTCCCTCCTTTCTGTTTCGACAAAGAAAACGTTTAGGTATCGGTAATAGGATTCCCACTATGATTTGAAGAAAAAGATAGATTCTATAATAATCCATAAATAATATATAGAATCAGGCTCCGTAATCAAGTGCTCGCTGTGAGAAGAAGATCTACAGGCATGTACCCATTTGTCCCTGCAAAAAAAGTGTGAACCCGAGTGAGTATGGACCATACACTCATCTTTCTTCTCAATCTACACCTCGTTCCGCGAGAGACCTATCCTCGTTTCGAAATAAAGGACCGGGATCGATCCCGGATAAGCGAGTCAGTGTAGGGACAGAGGCTGATGATTCTAAAGGTGATTTCTAACTACAAGATGACTTTCTTTATTTGAAAACGGAATCCAAATAGCAACAAAAAGATGAATGGAAAGTCTTGTCGATATGAATTGATCTTCAACCCAATGCTTCGATTTCGATCTTGACTTCTTTCTTGGATGCCTGAAGTTTGTGTTCGCATTTCATCAAAGGAAAAGAAAAACCCACATGAAGAAAAGAGTTGCTCGTGTAAAAGCAATATCTTCTATTTGACTTATCTAGCCGTGTCTTGCACATACTCGGCTCGGTGAATGGTTCATCTTCGATGGGCATGGTCCTTTGGATGTAAGAGATCTCGTTTGCTGGCCGGGCCCTTCCATGAGTTTAGATCTCTATGTATGAATCTCTTATAAAATCCCATACTTTTTCTCATTTCAGAACGATCAGCATACTGTGTGACTTCTGCGTGACAGTTCTTGCATTTCGTTTGTTGCTTTGCATGAACATTTAGATATTGGAAAGCGAACTCCCTTAATTAGGAATTTCATAGATAGAGAAGGACGGGCAAAAAGAGAGAGACTGACTAACTACCCGGATCAATGCTGATTGACGACTGAATAAATAGCCGGAAGCAACAACTGCACGAGAGAGAAAGAGCGGATCCAACTAAGGAAATGCAGTACCTGTTCTGTCGGAGCTAATCATGCAAAGCTAGCGTAGCGCCAGCCGTCGAAGTGAATGAATTCGAAAGAACGAAGAAGTAAGGAAATGAGACGACTCTTTCTTGAACAATTTCATAAGCAGATCTTCCCCTCCACACCAATCACGAGTTTTTTTTTATTCCTCTCGTATATCGTCGTCACGCCCTTAATGATAGGTTTTGAAAAAGATTTTTCATGTCATTCCCATTTAGGTTCGATTCGGATCCCTCTGTTGTTTCCCTTTCCTCCCGAACCTTTTCCTCGAAATGATAAAGAATCTGGTACACTCGAATTGTATTATTTAAGTGCTTATTGCTTGCCAAAAATCCTACTTCTACAATTGGTAGGTCACCGGGTTATTCAAATAAGTCGTGTTTTCTGTGCTTTTCCCATGTTACAACTTCCGTACCAATTCGATCGATCCGGAATGGATCGGTTAAACATTCTATTAGGGAGCCCGGTCTTGACTCTTCTGTGTGGTATTCATTCTCGTTCGGCTCTTGGAATCACATCCAGCAGTGGTTGGAACAGCTCGCAAAATCCAACCACTTCACCTACTTTATTGCCCCCAACCGTTTCCCGTACCTCTATAGAAACAGAAGGGTTTCATGTTCTTTCATCGATTGGGTATTCCTCTCCTTTTGTATCTCTTTATCCAATTTCGGTCTCGATTAGTTCACAAGATTGAATGGCCAAGTCATGGAAAAGCCGTTATTCGATTGTTTTAAAAGAATGTTGAGCCGGGCCCGGGTATGTAAGTTCCGCGATGTACAAACAAGGATTGATTTGACTTCCGCACCTAGGTTGGGGGGTAGGTGAAGGTGGGGGGTTCTATTTAGGAAGAGGAATAGAATCTCATTCATGTGTTCATGCTAACAGAAGAGCGGATCCAATACACATAAGACTTTTTTCTCAGGAAATTCCGAATGATGAATTTGGGATGTCATGCCATCTACCTTGTTTGTATCAGTCCCCAATTTCAAAAATAATGTATTTCCTTTGGCTCACCCACAAAAAGTTTGTTCTGCCGGAACACTTCCTCTAGCAACTTGAGATGCTCCACCATGGTAGAACTGTACACTAGAATGTCATCGAAAAAGACCAATACCCCTTTCCAACATATCTCTTTAAAAACACTATTCATGAGTTGTTGAAAGGTTGCCGGGGCATCACCTTGAATTCAAAAAGCCGGTCCTTCAGGCTGTTTTGTAGATATCCTCTTCCTTTCATTCTTATTTGGTGATAACCAGCCCTCAAATCTATCTTAGTTCACACCTCATCCAAAAGTGCCGGTCTTCTATGATAGGAATGGGGTATTTGGAAAACATGGTTGCTGCATTTCATTTTCGATAGTAGAAACACATTCTCCAGGTTCCATCTTTCTTCAACACCAGAGCTGATTCAATAGCTGCTCCCATCCGTTTGTTTAAGAAAGGAAAGAAGGGATGGCATTCAATCAAGCCTCCGTCCTTAGAGAAACTTCCTTGAACAGCCCCTGCCCCTGGCATCTCCTCTGTAAACTGGATCTCTTCTCTTAGGTTAAACAACCTAATCTCCTAGCTCTCGATCAAACCCTTATCCCAATCGACATCCGGAAAGAAAGCCACCGAACTGAGAGAAGACGATCGTCTCCTCTCTTCCTACTCGATCTTCGGCGGGGTCGAATGCTTTCCCGGTCGAGGTTCAGTACATCTGCCAGGCATAGGGTTCTCAGCTCGATTCTCTCTCTGTATCCACCTTTAGTCGGTATTCAGGGTTCCATCCTTTCTGTATTTGCGCTCTTAATCTTTTTACAGTTCTTACTTGGTGATTGCTATGATTGATATAGAAGGTGGTCCTCCGTGGATAGTGATTCTCATTCGGAAAGGACTCATGGAATGGCCTTGGAGAAGTGGCTTGCTTGGTTGTGAAAACCTCGAATCCGGACGTGCGCAGGGGCCTACTCCCCTGCGTGAAAAGTCTTTCAAAGCTCAAAAGGAAGGAATAGAGGCTAGTAATCATACATCGATGGTCGTCAACTATCGATTGAAGCATTATCGAGGGCCAATGCATGAACATCCGTTGATTGCGTGTAATTGCTTATAAGTCAGTCTATTACGCGCTTTGGCGCTACTTACTAGAGTCGTTTTATGAGTGAGTGAGCCCGCCCTATCTAGCCCTTAGCTTTAGCACTGGGCTAGACTATACCTTTTTAGTCTTTAGGATTGCGGAATAGGTTTTCAAACCATGGTGCACGTTTACAAGATACCTCTACCAGGCAGGCCAATTCAGTCTTTTGCGAGCGCATAGTCTCTGAGCCCGATGCTACACCGATTGGACAGAAGTCACTCCCCCTCAGCCGGAAATCTAGATTGCCATACCACTCATGGGCCAAGCCAGCTCTTTTTTTTCTCAGTTCCCTTATCCTTAGTCAAAAGAAAATGAAAGAGAGTTTGTATTTTATTTGTCAATCAATAAATAAGAATTTGAATAATAGAAAAAAATATCCTTTGCCCCTTATCTCTTCATCATCGTCGGTTCCGTCACTTGTGGTATTCGTTTAGAATCTTGTTGACCCTACTCGCTTACTCCTCTTTTCCTTATTTCTTTTTCAACATAATGAATTCGAACTTTCTGGAAAGAATGGGGTTCTCTCTGGGGGGGCGCACCCTCTCTTCCTTTTTGAGAAAGATGGGCTTGTTTTTTTTCCATAAGTTCTATTGCTTTGACACATTTAGTATATAACATAATATATATAAGAAAAAAGTACTAAAGGCGAAGGGCATTCTGTTGTTTTCTTTGGTATAGTTACAAAGGTAACCGGTAGGTGACTGTTGAATCGACAGTAGTTACGAAAGGGGGAAATAGCTCAGTTGGTTAGAGTGCTGGTCTGTCACGCCAGAAGTCGCGGGTTCGAACCCCGTTTTCCCCGCCCGATCTTTCTTTCTTCCTGAGGTCATACCTCTGCCACTTTACCCTGAGTTTCACTAAGGCATATAACCCCATTCGGGTAAGAGGAGCAAGCAGTGGGGAACATCTATTTATATGCGTGTTAGCATCAACAGCATCTTTTTGAAAGTCAATTACATCGATCCTCGGTGCTAGGTACTCAGGTAAGTCAATCGTTAGGATAGAACTAGAGCAAGTAAGCTCATCGCACTATCAAGTCAGTCAGGAACTAGTCTGCCAAGCTTAAGAAGAAGTGAAAAGTAAGCAAGTTGTCATCTAGTGAGGGCTAAAAGACACGGAGAACATCCCCCCCTCTATTTGCCAATAGCTTCCGCCTTCCTCTCTTTCATTTCATGTCGGTTCAGCCGAGCCAATAGATTCCATAGGCGGGTCAGTTATAGCTGTAGTAGCCTTTGATTAGGTCCTTTCGATAGACTTTCCGTAGCTCAGTACTGCTGATCGTTGACGCCCGCAACTGTACTTACAGCTGTACTTGTGAAAAGAGATAGAGCCGTCTCGCTATGACTCAAAGATGGTCAAAAAGCTAATAGATGGGCCACAAAAGGTAGAGGAGAGGGGGTAAGAAGAGTAGACTTACTACTGGATACAAGATAGGGTATACAGCTAAAAGGGTGAGATAGAGGAATGAAATGAGCCAGTGAAACGGTCCACGACCACAAGTATGGAGCTATAACCATAAGACTTGGGGAGTGCCTCAAGAAAATCCATTGAAATAGAAGCAATGCTGCAGAAAAAGGTTGAAGAAGACCAGCAGGAAGGGTGTGCTCACTGTTGTTGAGTTGACACACATTACAATGAAGAACAAACTTGGAGGGAGAAAAAGAAACCAGAAGGGACCCATTGTTTCTGTGCAAGTCGAACAATGATGGAAAAGCATCCAGTATGTAGCCGACATATGCCAACATAATTAAGTTGAATAAGTTGAAACTCCTAAAAACAAAACGACTTTTTGGAAGGCGCGGAGCGTTGAAGAATATTGAAGCTCGATTAACACAACTAGGGGCAATATGGTTCATTTTCCTAGAACACCACAACAAATGTCCCTACCAGCTATTGCCAGTGAAGCTGAAACCATGGCTACCCCTCAACAAGCCTCTAGCTCTTATCCTAGGCCTGAACCTCCAATTACCGTACCATTGGCACTGAATACGACCACCACTCACACCTATTCC
Organism: Avena atlantica; assembly: GCA_910589765.1. Lineage (NCBI taxonomy): Eukaryota > Viridiplantae > Streptophyta > Magnoliopsida > Poales > Poaceae > Avena > Avena atlantica. Next base: position 54,738,961 of record OU342733.1, read on the forward strand.
AGACCTTGAAACCCCTGACCACCTAGACCTCTAGTAGTAACTAAAAGACCCAATCACCAAAATAACCCTCTCTATCCCCCTCCTTGGCACGAACACTTGTTTCCAGCCACCTATGGCCTTCCTCACAGCTCAAAACATGAGAATATTAGACCTAATCCTGCACCTCCACCACCACAACCAAGACCCAATTCAATACCAAATATCCCATTTTCCCAACCAATACTTTTGCCCTATGCTGGAAATTCCATGAAACCAGAAGTGCCAATATATACTTACCTTAACCAACCGCTTCCAACTCAACAGCATGACCCGTACCAATACCTGCAAGAACAAAGGCCGCAAAATCAATATCAATATGGGCAGCAGATTAAACAACGAAGTAGAGTGGATTGCCTAAAGGAAGGGGCCAGGTCTTGGATACAAAAGTGTGAACATTACTTTTCGGTGTACCAAGTTACGGATTGGTACAAGGTAGAACTTTCGGCTATGCACCTTAGGGGGACAGCTGAAAGCTGGTACAACAGTTTCTTAGTGAATAGGGGACAAGTATCTTGGCAAGAGTGAATTCAAGAGATTGTAGAGAGGTTTGAGGTAAGAAATGTGGTTGGTGTAGTTGATGAGTTTAATCACTTGAGGCAAAGAGGAAGCCTAGAAGAGTACAAGTAACACACAATTGGCAGAAGGCTGCCATGTTGAGGTGCAATCCCTATTACGATGACAACCTTTTTCGACAAAGTTTTCTTGGGGGTAAGGGTATTGTAAATAGAGATAGATGTTTCGTCCGGCTCTGAGAAACAATTCGGCAACCCCGCTCTTCCCTTTGCCTCTTCCACATCTATTTTGGAAACTTGATTCGGTTGAGTTTGAAGCAAGGATCTAATCAGATAACGCTTTGTTCTCCAATGAATGGAGGTGGAATAATTTCTTGAGATAGAGAAAGCTACATCTCGACTTTATTTAAACGAAATAAAAAGGTTAGTCCTGCTCCTAGACTTCCAATTCCAAGTAGTAGTAACGGAAAGGAACAGGTTTAGGAGAACTTTTTTGATGTCTTTCTTCGCTGAAAGTCAGTCAATGCCCTGGCTTCAATGAATGAAGACCGATGGGCTACGAAGTGGAGATGATGTCGTCGTGTCATTGCTCGTGATGTCTTCACCAGGATTTGACTTACCAATGTGAAAGGTACCGTGCCAGTGGTTCTATCATTTAGATAGAGAGTGATCTTTCCTTCTTGTCGAAGAAAGATATGACGTTGGGAAGGGAAAGGGAGTAGAAACGTTTCGTAGCCTTGGGGCGAAGGGCTGAGAGTTCCGTGATCCAGTTCTTTGAGCATACATAGGTTGAGGATTGAACTCCTATAGCAATCGATGTGGAAAAAGGCAACAGCCTCATCAATCCATTGATTCAAGTCGCAACCAGTAGTTGGGTTAGCTTTTATTCTTCAGAATGAATCAGTGCTCACTGCTAAGCAAATGGTTCACATGATGCTCCCCTTGTCTCACAGTTGCCTAATGTCTCAGAGTTCGTTTCTACTAGAAATATTCAGTCTCAGGTTCATGAACCAGACAAGCAGGTGTTCACACCCAATACTGAGTTTTTTTGCTTTGCTGACTTGAATGAGGATTCTCAATCCCAACCGGGCACATCCATCACATCACAATACCTCAGCTTATCTCAATACTTGTCATCTCTACTACTATACTTCCTAAAGCCTATAAAACAGAAGATATCCCCGACACTATAGATCCGGCTTGCAGGCATAAGGGAAGAGGGCTCCACTCTTTTAATCGCTCTCATTGACCGCTTATCTAAATACTTGTCATCCGGCTTGCTCTCGGCACCCACAGCTGGCTAATAAATACGCCTTTGCAGTCGTTATGAGCGATATCTTGGCGTACCATTAAAGGGAGTCAGTGGGCACCCGTAAGTAGTAATCGAGAACTTGATGAACATACAACCAGTATGTGAATCCGTAAGTGGAGGAAGAGAGGCTATATCTAGCTTTCCCTGCCTGGTGAGCCTAGTCTTTCCATGCTTTCAGTGGCATATGACTATCTGAATGCCATATACCAATCTCAATCCTCCAGCTAATAACCTATCACACACAGTGTGATATCTCCCTTTTCTCCATTGCAGCAGAAACTCCCTTCCCTATGTGACTTCAGCTTTCACCGGATGCGGAATTCTCGTTTTGTAAAGATCTCCTTGGCTTATTATTTCTCAGTCTCTATATAGGTATTCTTGTGTCTCTGCTCTGTTGAGCCTTGTTGCCATTTATTATTGTGGGCTATGTGCCCAGCCCACCCGATCCTATTGACCAGTGCTGTCTGACCTTCTTCCTTCGAAAGGAAAGATAATAAGATTGGGGGAATACCTTGTTATGGCCTTTTCCTTGGATACGAGCTGCTACTCAATGGATTTCCCACTGGCATTTTATTGACCAGCTTTCCAATCAATTAAAGAAGAGGCAGGTTATTATGTAAGATAAGAATATGGAGTGGAGACAGTGAACTGAACATCGCACTAGATAGCGAACTTCACTTAATTAAGCACAGTATATATGTCAATTGGGAAGAATTCAGTAGGCAATAGATTGACATTTTTTTTTACCCAGGTAGGCAGGGGGAGGAAAGCAACGCATACGTCGAGCTAGATCTTTGCAGCCCAGTGCTCATTGTGTTTATTTATCCAATCCAATCCCTGCTTTAGCCTGCTGCCTATTCACTGGCAATCCCCAACCATACCATTCTTGTCTATCAGGATCAGTCTTTCCCTCAAGTCACCTTAACATGCTTCTTCTTTCCTTCACTACGCAGATCAAAAACTAGGTTGCGGCAGCTAAGGCCACTGATACTATTTGTCAGAAGTATGATTTGACAAAAACTACTACTTTAGCAGCTATGCGAAATGGAAGTTTCC